>OY723385.1:21683725-22341922 GCA_963210295.1 Ophion ellenae | reverse complement strand
AAGAACCCTAAACGAAGCCGAAAAACGATACGAAACGTACGAAAAAGAAGCATTAGCCATCGCTTATCGGTAAAACAATTCCATCCGTACATATACGGTCGTAAATTCACAATCGTGACAGACCATAAACCTCTTGTCTGGTTTAAAAATTCCCAAGACCGAGCTTCTCGCGTTTCAAAATGGAGATTAAAATTATCAATGCACGATTTCGAGGTAGTTTATAAGTCCGGGAAAATAAATGTGAACGCGGACGCTCTATCACGAAATCCAGTCGACTCGCGAGATATTCACACGGTTCAAGAGAGTGGACTACCAAACGATAAGCCTAACCAAATCACGACTCAGGTAGAAATCCATCAAGCACCGAAACCACCAAGCAATAACGACGTACCTTTAAGGAGGAGTCAAAGAAATATACGCAAACCGGAACGATTCCGAGCTGAAACAGACGGTCATACAGAAACTAGGAAAAACGAGAAAACTATCCAAAAAACTAGAGTGAAAATACCTGAACAGTCCGACATCGAAAAAATCGAATATTTTGACAGCATTCAGGAATCATCAGACAGCGAAAGCGAAGAAGACACGAATATCAGGAATGAAAATACTCGAAACATGATTCAACAACAAATTACACCAAACACAAATGACACAGAACAGTTTCGTTATCCTCGAAATTTAGTAGAGTCCAGAGACCAGTTATTTATGAGAAAAGATAATTTCGTCTATTTTGTTCACATCTCCGGTGAACCATGCGATCCAGGATCAACCCAGCTTCGATCACGAAATCAATTACCAAACTTCGATAACCTACAAGCAGGAATTGCAAAATCAAAAGAATATATTAACAAGGTTCACATCGCACTACCAATAAAAAGACTCACAGATGGTCTTACATCAGTTACAGCAGACATAGCGAAATCAATCAATAGCATGGGTGAACTAATAACTAAACTCCGTTTAGAATCAATCAGCATGGCCAAAACGAATGAGGTGGAATCCGTAGATTGGAAAATAATCATTAGTCACTTGTGTGCTCTTAGCGAAACAGCACCATTGAAAATAATAGTTTGCACCGGAATGATTCAATATGTTGAATCAGGCAAACGAAAAGAAATTATAAAGGAAATGCATTGCTCAGCGCTAGGAGGACACAAGGGCGGAGCAAAAACCTTCAGCAGAATTAGGCATCGCTATTGTTGGGAAAATATCAAAAGTGATGTTCAACAATACATCCGAAACTGTCTGGAGTGTCAATTTAAAAAATTGGTTAGGGTTAAAAACAGGAACCCTATGATAATAACAGATACGCCAGGAGCGGCCTTTGATAAGGTCGCCACGGATATCGTAGGCCCTTTACCAACAACCAAGGACAATCATGAATACATACTTACAATTCAAGATCAGCTCACCAAATATTCTTTAGCCATAGCATTGCCAAACGCAACGGCAACATCAATAAGCAACGCATTCATAAACAGATTCATTTGCACCTTTGGAGCACCTAGATCTGTCCTGACAGACCAAGGTAGTCATTTTCTCAGCAAAATCCTGAAGATACTAGCCAAGCGTTTCAGAATCGAGCAATATAAGACAATAGCTTTCCATCCCCAATCGAACGATTCCATTGAAAGATCTCACCATGTACTAGGAGAATACCTCAAACAATTCGCACATCAATATCAAGAATGGGATGAATGGTTGGAATTAGCAACCTTCTCATACAACATTAGTACACACGAAGGCACACGACACACACCATTTGAACTCGTATTCGGAAGATTGGCAAGACTCCCTTCTAGCGACCCTATAGCCACCGATAAAGAGGACACGTACGACGAATATCTAACAAACTTAGTAACTCGTCTACATGAACTCCAATATTCGGCACGAACGAATCTTATCGGTGCTAAACTAAAATCAAAGGAAATTTATGATAGCAACCTAAATCCACAAACGCTCAAGGCCGGTGATTCTGTCTTCCTGTTAAAAGGGCCTAAGCCTGGGAAGCTAGCGATCACTACACCGGACCCCATGAAGTATTAGAAGTATTTCCAAAAGGAAATGTAAAAATATTAATTAAAAAGAAACCACGAATAGTTAATATAAATAGGTTTAAATACTCCTATATCCCTATAACAAGATATACCTGTTATAACCTAGATTCATTCTTTTCTTTCTTTAAAAAAAAACAGAAAAAAAGGGATTGGAAGAGGAAAACAAAACCGAAGTGTATATAGATACATATATATATATATATATATATAGAATAATCAAGTGAAGAGTGTGTAAAAATAAATAAGTTTCAAACATGATTATTAAAATAATAATTGTAACTATATTACTATTGGCGATTTAACCCACCAGAGGGATAATTGGATATGATTGCGGGTCGTCCAACTTGAATATAACGACTTTATCATTAATCGATGTTGGCGAATGCGATGTACCAAAACCTGAAGTAATAGCTAGCTCCGTTTATGTTCAATTATTACAACTGAACGAGTTTACCCACAACAAAGTTATCCAATGTAAAGTCGAAATTCATCGATTCATTTACCACTGCGAAATGAATTCTCACACCTCGGTCGTGGCCCCAGGTCAGTTAGAGTACCTGGCCGATGTGACTCGCGAGGCATGTGAAACAATGCATACCTTTGGAATATTTAAAATCGGAAACTCGGTAATTAGCGAATTACACAAAAACCAAAGTACTACACGAAGCGTAACTCTAGCAGGCTCAATTAAAAACGATGGAACTTGTTATGGAACTCAGTACTCAGATCCTTATGGCAGCTGAGATGAAGTAGTCGTTCAAGCATCCGTTAAAATCCCACTAATTGGATACGAAGCAACTGTAAATCTAAACACAAATCGGATAAGTTTAAAATCGGGAATGACGTGCCTATTAACAGACCAAACTTGTGTAGACCTTGAGGGCGGAAAAACCCTTTGGACTTCACTTCCTTCAGACCAATGCAAATTCAACCACTATGATGTATTATATGAAGGCATGGCTAAAAAAATTAAAGACTTAGGACATAACTACCCTCAAATCATCTATACATTATCAACTCAAGAAACAACTTTCGCTCTAACACAGAGTATGAACAAACGTTATGTGGTTACACGTTAATTCGCACAGAACATACCACTTATATTCGAAACACAAAGGGGAGGAACATTCGCTAAACCTAAACCTATAGCCTTAGAAAACCTAGACATATTCGCATATGTAAACTCCACATTCGTCTTTGTAGAAAAACACATTCGTAATCAAATTAATCAATTATATCTCGACGTCTTAACGCAACGATGCAACCTGGAACAATAAGTACTGAAGAACGCCCTCGTGATCGCAACCCAATCTCCAGATGAGTTCGCATATCATTTCATGAAGGGACCAGGGTATATGGCCGTCATCGCTGGAGAGCTCGCCCACATCGTAAAATGCATCCCTGTCGAAGTCCAAGTACGAAAAACCGAGAATTGTTATCATCAACTCCCAGTAACCAGGGGTAACCGGAGTTTGTTTCTATCGCCCCGCACACACATTATTATGCAAGCAGGGATCGAAACAACATGCGACACCTTACTACCAACAGAGTACCTTCTGGGAGGAGCTTGGTATAAACTCCTACCAGTACCAATCCATAGCTTGCCACCAACAATCATCAAAACCAAGACCAGACCCACATGGAATTATACAAACCCAGCATCATTAGCAACCAGCGGAATCTACAGTCAGGAAGATCTCGACAAACTAAGGGACCGTATCATGTTCCCGGTGGAAAAACCAGCCGTGTTAAACACCATCGCCCGCGGGGTCAGTGGACAACCAGTTGGCATTCTCAAACATGTTGGGAGAAGATGGACTAAACAACCTAGTCGATTCCGGTTGGGAAACCTTGTGGGGTCGTTTTATGTTCGTCGGGACAGCAAGCGCTGGACTCATTGGCATTATACTCTTAATACGGATAAACAGACTCATCGCAGACACTATAATTCACGGTTACGCACTGCATACTGTATATGGATGGTCCATATATCTAATCAGAGCCATCTGGGACTCGGTAACGCATCTCTTACTCCATATTAAAAAGGGAACGCACTAAACAT
Source organism: Ophion ellenae (assembly GCA_963210295.1). Classification (NCBI taxonomy): domain Eukaryota; kingdom Metazoa; phylum Arthropoda; class Insecta; order Hymenoptera; family Ichneumonidae; genus Ophion; species Ophion ellenae. The sequence goes on along the minus strand of OY723385.1, from coordinate 22,337,803 downwards.
CGTTCCAATCGACGGACGACACCGAACTTGACGAACTCACAGCGATACGCGTACCAACAATCGAAGAAGAAGAAGACAAAGCAACCAAGGCGAAATCAGACAAACTTCCAGCTTCCAAGGTCTCATTTTCATTGAAGGGTTGAATAACCAACACGTTAACACGGGCGAGAAGAATTACACAAATCACAAAAAAAACCCAGGCCATATTTCCCCCGGAATCTTAAATGTCGTTTACAAAATACGACATTTAATCTCAAATGGGGAGGTGTTACGTCTTCGCGTCGACGCGTACACGTAGTCTCAACCCCCACCCTTGGTGTAGGGCCCAGTACCAGCACCAAGGAATAAGAAAGATAAGAACCAAGTTCGGAGGGGATATGTGCCGCTCTAGCATAAGAAGTTCCTTCTCGTTTGTAGATGTAAGATGAAAATGTAGAGGGTGGGAGACGGACAACTCCACCAATCACGGAGGACCTTCCTTCAATCACCCCCAAATTTTTGGGTATAAAAGGCCCGATTTTGTAACAATTCTTCAGTACGGAGGAAAACTTTCAACACGTAAAATACAAATCTTCAAGTTCAAAACCAAAAAGAGTAAGATCTTTTTCTTCACTCTCAACCTTTACTCAGGGTAGCGCGGACCACCTCGTACTCTGACCCATTCCTTCCATCTCTAACAGAGTAGCGCGGACCACCTCGTACTCTGACTCTTTCCTTCCATCTCTAACGGAGTAGCGCGGACCACCTCGTACTCTGACTTTTTCCTTCCACCTCTAACAGAGTAGCGCGGACAACCTCGTACTCTGGGATCCTTGCTCCGTATTCAACAGTGCAGGGCGGACAACCTCGTGCTCTGTTTCCTACTATCCCTGGTCAAATAGCGCGGCCCACCGCGAATTTGGCCATTTCCTTAACGTCGTCGCTCTAAGTGATCGCCCCGATTTTCTTAGATTATAAAAACCAGTCAATTTACCAAATTACTGTGCCCGGATCCCTGACTAATTAGCCGTAGCTAAGGTCAAAAACAGGGCAAATTTTATTTATGTCACCCGGACGTAACAGGGCATATCTTTTTTGATTCTCTCCTTTTTTGCCTATGACAAGCGCAATAGCACGGGATGAGGGTAAAAAGGGGTAGTGCTTGGAATGACTTAGAAATTAGGGAATCATGCAGCGATTTGGTATCGAGAAATAATCCGACAAATTTGTACAAACTTAACTAAAGGCTTATACAAATAAGTGATCGGATGAATAAAGTTACTTATACAGACAAAATGACAATGAAAATAACTATGAAGTCGGGGGAACAATCGGATTAACATAAAATGAAATTTGTCGCTTACATTTGTCGCTGTGTTCGTGAGTGTATCAGCGTATACGTACGCTCGCTCGCAAGGATATCGGTTGACGCTCGCAGATAAGGGCCTCGTTGACGGACGCCACGCTTAGCGTTCGGAAAGCGGTCACCAGCACCAGACTCTTGGGGCGCTGAGAGTATTTATGTATATACGCGTAGTAAGCAGCACTTGAACTATTTTACGGACTCGAGGCCGCGAGAGTCGACTAAAAGATTATACGATACTTCGGTCAAAACCCGAAAATGTATAATATTCGAAACTCTATGATATTTGTGCTACACTTCGAATTCTGTCAGAACAAGATTAAGAAGTGAAGTTAATTTGATGGAAGATTTTGCGAGACAGATCTGAACGCGATGGAAATTGTTGGAAGACTTGATTTAGACTTGATAGAAGAACTTGAGTCGATGGCAGTTGACGGGCGACTGCTTCGACCTTTTGCACACTGCCCCTTCTTGGTTCGCATGCGAATTTTTACAGTGAGTGGGAGACAATCTTTGATTTCTCTTAGAAATAATAGCGCTGGTGGAAGGGGCAATTTCGCTTTGTTAACGGAACGTGCATGAGGTGTGTAGTCGAAATTCGCGCTAAGGCGTTCGCGATAGCGCGGCGACCGTTTGATTCGGACGGCCGGATGTTTTCATACTAATACTAATACTTGTTCTTGTTGAAAGCCAATGTGATAGGAAAGTCAATGACTGTGGCGGTGCTGCTATCGTGTATATATCGCTATGATTTTAATATGCTCGCGGAACGTACGCAAGTTCCGTTTAACGCTGTTATGCGTCTTATTCTTAGATTTATACATTTAATACGCTTCTGACGGCAAATGAGGATATTGGGAATAACCAAGATGAAAAAAATCTAGATGAGGGAAGGGACATTCGCTAGGATGTAACAATTTCTTATTTTTAATTTGTAAAATGTTTCAGGAAACAACACTAACTCATTTTAGATATTATTCGGTCTGCGCTCACCATAATTTCACTCGTCGTTATTTTCATTAATTAAAATTTGATACTTCCAAGCTGTATTCACTACTCTTTCTGAAAACATTTATGCGAGTAATTCTCGATATTTTCTGAGAAGGTTACCAGGGTTACAAAAGAAAGTTCTTTTCAAACCTCATTTTTTTCGGAAGGAAAAATTCATTAACAGTTTTTTTCAAAACTAATCTTTTTTATTTTCGGTAAAATTCCTCGAAGTTTCGGCAAAAAAAATCATCAAAAGTTTTTTAAAACTTTAACTTTTTTCAAGTATTGCCTAGGTGACATTGAATTTTACCAGTTTAGGGAATTCAAAAATGTCATAACTGGCAAAATTCAATGTCACCTAGGCAATACTTTTGAAAAAAGTTAATTTTGGTTTCGCATTTCAAATATGCCAAAACTGCCAAAATTCAATGTCACCTAGGCAATACTTAAAAAAAGGGAAAGTTTAAAAAAACTTTTGATCCATTTTTTTGCCAAAACTTCGAGAAATTTTACGGAAAGGAAAAAATATTAGTTTTGAAAAAAACTGTTATGGAATTTTTCCTTCTGAAAAAAATGAGGTTTGAAGAGAACTTTCTTTTGTAACCCTGATAACCTTTTCAGAAAATATCGAGAATTACTCGCATAAATGTTCTCAGATAGAGTAGTGAATACAGCTTGGAGGTATCAACATTTAATTAATGAAAATAACGACGAGTGAAATTATGGTGAGCGAAGGCCGAATCGTGTCTAAAATGAGTCAGTGTTGTTTACTGAAACGTATCACAAAAAGAAATGGAAAAATTGTTTTGTAAACTTTGATCGATCGGTCCCGAAAAACAGTGCGACAGATCAATTCGCAAATTTACAGGGCTATTGGGGATACATCAAGCTGAAAAAAAACCTGGCAACCCTAGTCTTTCCATCAACGCTGGCAGTGTAGTGGTAGATTTACTGAAAAGCCGTAAAACGTTAATTTTTTGTACTTTTTTTCAAATCAATGTTAAGGCTGAAAAAAATTCTCAAAAATCAATGAAAGAATTTCGTAGGAAATGTATTCAAGTTTTCGAAGCTGCCCTTTAAATCCTTGTGCGATCATTGGTTGCTGAGATATCGATAATCAAAGACAAAAGGATCCTTTTTCATTCAAGGTCGGATATCTCAGCAAAAAATTGACGTAGAGAGACTAATAAACAACAAAATTGAAGCTGAATAAAGAAGCTAACTGACCTATCCATTGATTTAACTGAAAGAAAATTTCCTGAGCTCATGGAACCTTGAAAAGAAACAAAAAAATATGGACATCTTTTTTCTTGCGCTATTTCTCATGATTGCGCGATAACCGTAGCCCGCAAAAAAATTTTGCCGACAGATCTCAAAACTAGAAACTTGAAGCTTTAAAATGCTTTTTTTCATCTCGATACGACCATTTTTCACACAGATACAGCGCTTAAAAAAACACTTTAAAAAATGCAACGGGCGCTCTGGTCCTTTCATTTTTTGGACTAGTGTATTTCATAATATGCTTTCCGCAACAATATTTTTTTTACATTCCGCGTGAAAAATAATAATATAAATATAAGAGATATAATAGGGCGGGCGGAAGGGTCAGGAAATGAGAAGAAAAGTATCAATATAAAGGCAAAATATGCGAGCAAGAAAAAAGTGGGAAACATGTAGGAAGCGAGTAAAACTCAAAACATGATTTACGTTAATGCAATTAATTATTTAGAGAATTGAATCTGTAGTATACAACTAGATGGAACGAGAGCGCTGATATCTTCATATGAGCGCTGTCATTCGCAGTGCGTCACCAGCAGAGACTTGCTGAGCGGTGCGAAGCTCTTCGAACATACCAATCACAAGCGTATTCGAGATGCAAGTCCATTGTTCAAAAGATTGATTGCAAATATTGTCACTGCTTTTTCAGCGAGCCGCCGGCGACCGCCTACGGTGTGTAGTTATTTACGTAAATATTTGGCAACAGGCTTTATTCGAGAAGAAAATGCAATCAATTATTTAGATAATTCAATCTGTAGTATGAAACGAGATCAAACGAGAGCGCTGATATCTCCATATGAACGCTGTTGTTCACAGTATGTCAATAGCAAAGACTTGCTGAGCGGTGCGAAGCTCTTCGAACCTATCAATCACAAGCGTGGTCGAGAATGAATGCAAAAATAATTGTTTGCAATTATTTTTACCGTTTGTCTTTTCAGCGCGTAAGCAGTAATATATATTTGCTGAGAGGTACAGAAAGTACCGTATCTACCGATCATACCCGTGATCGAGAATAAATGCATCAATAATTGTTTACATAATTATTTTGCTGCATTTTTTGCACCGTTATTTTTTGCAGCGCGTCAGCAGCAATCTATATTTACTGAGAGGTACAGAAAGTACCGTATCTACCGTTCATACCCGTAATCGAGAATAAATGCAAAAATAATTGTTTAAATCATTATTTTTGCGAAATTTTTGCACCATTGTTTTTTGCAGCGCGTCAGCAGCAATCTATATTTACTGCGAGGTACAGAAAGTCCCGTATCTACCGTTCATACCCGTAATCGAGAATAAATGCAAAAATAATTGTTTAAATCATTATTTTTGCGTAATTTTTACACCGTTGTTTTTTGCAACGCGTAATCAACAATCTATATTTGCGAAGAGGCACAGAAAGTACTGTATCTACCGATCATACCCGAGATCGAGAATAAATGCGAAACCATTTTTTTTAACAATTATTTTTGCGTATTTTGTTCCATTGTTTTTTGCAGCGCGTGCTGCTGAAAGGTACAGAACGTACCGCACATTTGTTAATTGTTAAAAATAATTAATTTTCAACAATTATCTCGCTGCAGGAAAGCGCGAGCTGCCAGCAAGAACGCTCGCTGCGAAATTGCGATACTCAATTATGTCGAATTTCGTGCGAAGTCGGCATTGACAAAGAAAACAAAATTCTTTGTCCACACCGACCGTGGATCAACGTGTGGGTAAATACGTGTATATACCCACACCAAGTGTGTACTCGCTGTGAAGGGGCAGCACGCGAGAAAAAAAAGAATCTTCAACCGCGTGCGCCCGACGTAACGAATGCACACAGACTCACGCCCACAGACACGTTGCGTCGAAGCATACATTGTTATGCCTCGACGCAAGGAGGCCCGTGGCCTCGTCGCAGCGTGCGTTCGGAACGAACACGCGTTCGGGATTTTAGGGATATTTTCCTTAGCGTAGCGGGTTTTGAATAGGGCACAAAATAATGAGACGCGGACGCAGTAGAGGTGCTATTAACATATTTGGATTTTTTATTTCGTCTAGTTCACAGCCTTTTGGTATTTGCGACCGTCGTTTATATTTGTGTACGTAACCCATTGCTCGTCGTGGGAGTCTAACGTTTTTCCGGCGTCAACTCTCGCCTTCCGCCGGCGGTGTTAAGGCAGGATTCTACTTTGAAACTTTGAAAAAAAAATTTTTTTTTAAACATTTTTCGAAAGTAAATATGTTCAAGAATGTTCGGTCAAAATTTTATAAAGTTCCAAGCAGTCTAACTATCCTTTTTCGTCTTTCGAACGCACCTACCTGAGCGCGCTATTGTGACCCGCCCGGCGCGCGGCCCGGATCAGCCGTCTACCTGGCTTTGTTCGCTAAGACAGATGTTCCCCTATCGTAAACCGTTATACCTATATATGCTTATTAACAAAAGTACATACCTTTGCTTCTCTATATTACCCTTCCTTTATAATTTCCCCTTCGCTTTATAATACCGCAGTGGAGAATCATTCGTGATTTGGAGTTCGAACGTGAAGCATCTATCTGTTCGCAATGAATACGAAGAAAGTGTATCGTGCACAGAAAAGTTCTAGTCGTCCATCTAGAACTAGAAAACGTTCTTTTCACGGAAACAGATTTACTGACGAAGGAAGTACGAGCAACACGAGTTCGTCAGCAGCAAAATTGAAAAAATCGAACGATCCGAGTTTTGATGTGAAAGTTGATAATACTGGTGGTTATTCTTTTATTCATTTTTTCTCCGTGTTCGCAATGCTTTCACAGTGGACTCCTGCTCTTGCTAGTGACGTACAAGAGGTGCTGAAGCCGATCTACGAAGATCTAACAAAAACGGAATTACTGGAGAGATGTTTGGGTGGAAACACTTAAAATAACAACGAATGTTTCAACCCTACAGTTTGGGCTATGGCACCGAAACATGTCTTTAATGGCAAAAAAATCGTCAAAATTGCGTTCCTCACTGCTGCCTGCGTTTTTAATGAAGGATTCAGCCCAGTTTTAAAAATAATGGAAGTCATGGGCATTACAATCGGCCCAACCGTCATGCAGTTCGCCACTATGCGCGACCAACATCGCATCGTTCGAGCGAACCGCCGCTCGACTGAGGCTTCTAAGGAGGGCAGAATTTAAAAAAAAAGGCTAAATTGGATGAAAACACCCACCTGGAACACGTCGAAGGCATATTATATGGCCCAGGCATCGCTGATTGAGGGTAAGATAATTTTTTCTACGATTTATCACTCACCAAAACTTTAAACGCGTTTTTCTCGAAACGACATTTTCAAGTAACGTGGTCGTGATAACTCAAAAAGTACTGAACCGATCCTTATGAAATTTGGAACACATATTCTATATGTGTGTACCAACCGACCTAACTACAATCAACTTAAAATTTTGATTAGAACTATTTTTTTATTGCAAAAAAAGACCCAAAAAACGCATTTTTTTTCGTATTTTAGCCGCCATTTTGTTAATTTTGCACGTATATAAAATATTCTAGTTAGGTCGGTTCCTGAAGACATACTGAACATGAAACTATTTGATTTTTTTGTTTCAGACCATCCGTCGGGAAGATTTCACGACCACGGCAACGGTACCTGCTTTTCGAGGCGTTGGCTTTAAACATATTTTACGTGTACAAAAAATGAATAAAATACATCAATTTTTTTTTATGTACTTAAAGAGTGTATTTATTGAACAGTTTAAACCCCATATCGATATCTTTAATAGTTTTCTCAGAAAAAATTCACGAAAATAGCGTTTTTTTCATGGTTTCAAAGTAGAATCCTGCCTTAAGCTCCCGTCGGTGAGGCGTGTCGTGTCGCTGGAGCGACAGCGTAGAGATCCAGAGCTGATTGCTTGCGCTTGCCTTGTCCAAGCCGCTGGCTGTCGAGGAAGCGTAGGAGTCTCGGGAAACTCCACAGGATGAACGTGCGCTGTGACATCTAGCGGTAGAGAGCAGTAGCTCGTGCGAGCGCTGCCCCACCGACTCGAGCCGGGGCTGCGTCGAAGGTTTGTTTGGTTATCATTTCCTCTTAAATGCTCGACTTTTCGGCAAAAAAGTTTAGACATTCGGATTCAGCGGATCAAAATACATAAAAAAACGTTTAGCTTCATGCATCGAGCTTAACATTTTACGAACATATTATACCATATCCACATCGAAAAACTTTAACCGCGTTTTTCGCGAAACTATGTTTTTCAACTCGGTGACCACTATAATTCAAAAACCACTCCATGGATTTTGATGAAATTTTGTGTGCTTAATGATAGCATTAAAAACTGGTCCTTAATTGAAGGATTTTCATTTTTGGTGAAAATTTATATTTTTTTTTACAATAAACGAGCGATTTTTTTGTCGAAAATCGAAAGTTATCTGTCGGAAGCCACCATTTTGTTGAGTTTAAAAAAAAAGCTTCGATTGAGGACTAGATTTATTATTTTTTTTATTGTATCTGCTACGGCGAACGCTTCGCTATTCGTAGCTTTCATGTACAGGGATTTCCCCTTTTTACATTTTCCCACCATTTTTCCTCCAATCCACATCCCTACTCGATCCCCACCTTGCGGCCGCAGCCGACTTCCCCCTCTGTATCGCATTCACCATGACATTTTCTGTCATGGGTATAGGGAAACTGCGGAAAACCTATACCAATACAACCGGTCACGAGTTCGCTTCCCAGCCTCGGAGCTAGTTGCGTTTCGTCGAGAAATAGCTCACAGGCTACAGCCATACACACCCGACACACATACGTACCGGTCTGTGTGCGCGACATCTGTGATTTATTTCTCTCTGAAACTACGAGACGTTGATTCGAACCCGTGACCTCCCGATGTGTTGATTCCAGAGGCAAGCACGCTAACCACTAGACCAACACATCGGTTCGACTAGATTTATTATTAAACTAATGATTTTTTTCAGTTTTTTTTTTTATTTCAGATGATCCAGTATAATTTATGATGGACACCGCGGAGCACTACATGCCGAAGGGGGTCCGACATAGATGGCGATATTTTTATAAATAATGAATATTTTTCTTTGAAAATTTCTACAAGTCAAGTTGAAATGTAACATAAAAAGTCTGGGCAACCACTTTTGTAAAACAAACTTATTAAAACAAAAATGATTAAAAATGTTCGTGTTTTTACGCCTCGGACTGCATATCACCCCTTAAGTGAAATAAGTAGTCAAAGTTCATAAAGAATAAAAAGTATTCAAAGTATTTAAAAAAAGTATAAAACGTTTAAAAAGTATAGAAAGTATTCGAAGAATATCCGTACCAAAAATACGCTAGTATTTTTGGTACTATATGCAATAAGGTACAATATTTTGTACAATGGTACATTTTGGTACAATTTTTGATACAATATACAATATAGGTAAGCAATAAAGTAAAAAGATAACAAAAGGATATAAGTCTATTGTGATATTCGACATGTACTATTTTTAAAACAATAAATCGATCTCTTGAGTCTATCGATGCATTAATTTTTTTTAGTAATTTGGATGTACAGAATGCTATATGATGGATCAAGCATCGTATCGGATTTCGTTCGATAATGTGGGGATGCTTTAGGATTGTTAGATTGGATCCCGATAGAAAATCCTCATTGAATACCGACGGAGAATCCCTATTGGATCCCGCACTGACAGCAAAATTCCATTGACATGGAGTAATCGCGTCTATTTGATTTTAGTTTATTTAAATGAACTAGATTTTTCGTGGAATCAAATGTTTCCTATTGCATTTAATCATTGAAATGATTCACTTTAAATATATTTATTTATTCAAATCAAAATATATTTAATATCGTCCAATAACTAAATATTTTATGTTGTCCTAATAAATCTGCGAATCCGTTTTATCTGCTCAAAAAACAATTTAGTTGAATCCACTAAATGGATCTCTTTGATTTTTTTTTAAATTCAAATTAAATAAAATGTTCATCAAATCAACCATTTTTCTATTTGATTTTATGGTTTGTCTTTATTGCAACATATATATCAAAGAGGTGTGGGTGTAGACAGAGGGAGAAAGAGGAATTATACATATTTATATATATATATATATATATATATATATATATATATATATATATATATATATATATATATATAGGTTATGTTAGAAGAATATATAGCATGTTATTCGATACAATTCTCTAATTATCATAATGTCATTAACTAATTGATATAGTTTATGTGATACTGCAAATAGTTATCGGAATTACGTAAGGCTCGGTAGTTGGAGCAACGCTGGCCACCACATTTCATCCTACACTGGTTAATCGCCGCCCAGGTGTAGTTGGCCACTGCTTGCAGACCCAGAGTGCAGCCAACGCTTGGCGGTAAGGCGGCGTCAGATTAGCAGCCGACGATCAGAATGCAGCGAATGGGCCAGCGATATCTGAACTCTCGTTTAATCATCGCGGCAATGTTAGGCTCTGCAGTTCGCCCGACGCTGGCTACCATGATTCAGACGACACTGGCTAATCTTTGCCCGGGCGTAGTTAGCTATCGCTTGTAGCTCCAGAGTTCGGCCGATGCTTGGCCGTAAAACAGCAGTATTATTTGCATTTCCGTTTGAGCTTCGCCTCAACAGCACAATGTTGCGAAAGCTAGGATTAAAGTAAATATCCATCTTAAATTAAGTCATTTAAGAAGGTTTACTGCCTTCTTAAATTGTGGAACTGTGCTTAAACTGTTACTACTATAGGTTATTAAAATACACGTTACGCCATTGACACCTTTTATTATACCTTAGATATAAAATTTGCGGGACTGCTGCTCAATGCGGTCAAGCAGTTATGTGAAATTGAGGCACTACCGATTTTCAGTGTACATTGTAAGCAAATAGAGATTGATTTGAATTTAATGTTTATTCAATTTGATATATTCAATATTTTAAAAGAATAGCCTCAAAAAACCTATTTGATTTAAATAGATCTTATATACATTTAATATTTTTTTAGCGGTGTAGGGCCGACGGTACAATCGACGTATGGTCGAAGCCGCGATCAACGTAGGGCTGGCGCTGTTATCGACGTACGGTCGATGCCGCAATCAATGTAAGGCCGATGCAGCGATCTACGAAGGGCCAATATTGATTATCTGTTGCGGCCCAACGCTTGGGTGTAACGTTGGCCGATGTTATCATCCCGACGTTTATTGGACGCCGAACCTACGTTGGTGAACAGAGTCGGGCCTTCCAACTCAGGTGATCATCGTTGCGCCAAGGTTGGCCCGACCCTAGAATCGTATATGGGTATTTAGTTATTTATATTGTTTTTTACAAGCGCAGAAAAACGCCTGTAAAAGTTTTAGTACTTAGCGCTAGGCGCTCACACGGGCCAGTATATGCTATTTGTCTAAAAATAATTAACTTTCAAATTTTATCAATGAAAAGAGAAAAACTTATAAATTGGTAAGTTTAACTCATGTCTAGTGTATAGTATATACCCTTTAAAAACTTGTAAAAAGTAAAAAATGAACGCCAAGTAATAAAGATAATCCCCTCAAAAACATTATCGCTTGTTTGTACTTTTAAAAACGTTCTGATTTGCCGTATAATTATTTTGTTATTATAATTCAGGCAATGGTTTTAATCTATTTTTTAAATCAATTAAATGTACAAAAAAGTGAGATAATATCTTTTAAGCTAGCTAAACCTAAACAAACTAACTATATTTTTCCAAATATTTTATCTGATATCAATCAAATTGATATCACCATTATATAACAGTACAACGTATGTACCACATAAGAACACTTGGAATGATGTGCAGCGACTTGGCGTGCATGGTTTAAGAAAAGAAAACTCGGGAAGACATAAGAGGGCCTCACAATCGTCCTCTCCCACTCAGCTCCTAGGCGAGTTGGACATCCGCGCCTCCAGTCAACGTTCTCGTCTTGAGATTGTGAAAGAACTCGGCGACCAACTCGTCACCATCGGCCACTCACTCTGCAAGGAAGAGGTCGACTGCCTGCTCGGGCAGATCAAAACACTCTACACGGTGTTTACAAAACAACACTCGTCACTCGAGGTCTCCTGGCCGGCTGCGTGTCTGCCGAATCGTCATTTCACGGACAACATCTTCCGTCAGATAACGTCCTGTCACTCGAAGAGTCGTCTCGTCGCCGCCAAACTCAAAGCAAAATTCAAGAAGACGGCGTCGAAATCAGAACACTCGCTGACATCGTCGACCTCGGCAAATCAACACTCGCCGACGAAGCTCTCGGAACTACAACTCCCCAAGTTCTCCGGCGACTACGCAGCATGGCCGCCATTTCGTGACCTATTCAAGTCGCTGGTGGTCGTTCACCCGGAGGCTTCAGATATAAACAAACTCCATCATCTCAAGAGCTGCTTGACAGGGAGTGCAGCCCAGCTGATCGCGAGTCTACCGATGGTGGGAGATTCTTTCGCGACAGCCTGGGAAACCCTGAGCCAACGTTACGAGAACAAACGCCTCCTGATACAAGCCCAGCTTGACATGATCTTCGGGACATCCACTCGAATCCAGGGCACCGCAGAGAGCATCAATTAGCTGACGGCGAGGATAAACGACGCACTCAGCATGTTACACTCAGTCGGCCAAGCTACAGAGAATTGGAATTGTGTGATGGTATATCACCTTACTTAACTCCTCGACTGACCGACCAAGAAGCGCTGGGAGAACTCCCTTGGCTCGAACACTCGTTATCTATCCTACGTACGATCAGCTGATGACGTTCTTACACTCGCGCGCTCGTTCCTTGGAGTGGATCGAGTCATCAAACACTCGCGAGAGTTGCCTACGAGCTGCCTCGAAGCCTCAGCAGCAAAAATGACAATCGGCGGTTACCCACGTGGCGACGATCGAGGAGCCTCAGCAACGCGAGTCAGCAAGCGCTGAAAAATAATCAAGCCAATCGTCGAAGTCAAAGGTCTATATCTGCGACTGCTGCAGTGAGAAGCACTTCATCAGCTCGTGCCCCAAGTTCAACAAACTCTCCTCGAGGGAGAAACTCGATGTGGTTGAGCAGCGCGACCTGTGCCAAAACTGTCTCGGGCGACATTACCTGCGATCGTGCAAAAGCAAGCATCAGTGCAGGCGATGCAACACTAATCACCACTCGATGCTCCACGAGGCCTACGCTGAGCAGACCGCCAAACAATCGACGCCGACCACCACTCAGGGCGACGACCCAAAGCCCTCGACTTCCACTCAGGCCGATCAGCGTAGACAATGAACAGCTCATTGGGTAATTCACTTCATCGAGCTCAGCAGTGCCTACAAAGTCAAGTCCGACGACTCAGAAGTGATTCCGAGTACGATATCCTCTACGTAACTTCCTACGAAAATACGAGACGCTTCAGCATATGAAAAAAGCGCCAACAACCCACTCTACTCGATACCATCTTCTAGATCATGGAGTCTTGAGGCCGGACAGCACCTCGACGAAACTCAGAGTTGTTTTCAACGGCTCGAATCCAACGTCGTCGGGAAAGTCGTTGAACGACATTATGCACACCGGAGGCAAGCTGCAACAGGATGTGGTGGACGTCCATTTCTGGGTACGTAAATACAAATATGTATTCGCAATGGGCATCACCAAGATGTTTCCCTAAATCAACGTCCATCCAGGTGACTGGAACCTACAATCAATACTCTGGCTGGATGAAAACAATCAAGTCACTCCATACAATCTGACGACAGTCACGTATGGCACGAAAGCAGCTCTCTTTTTAGCTGTACGAGTACTTCTTCAACTCGTCGAGGATGAAGGGCATCGTTTTCCACTCGCCGTTCCATCTCTCGTGCACGGGCGGTATGTCGACGATATATACGGCGGCGCCGCCATACTTCCATACCATACCGAGGAACTTCGAGACATCATCTCGCAGCTTGTACAGTTGTGCACGGCGGGCGGCTTCCCCCTCGCCAAGTGGCAAGCCAATCACCCGGAAATCCTTGACCGAGTGGACAATCCGAAGGCAGACACTCCATTGAGATTGGAAGACTGAAATATCAAGATACTCGGATTAACCTGGCACCCCCACTCCGATTAATTTTCGTTCAAGACAATCCTACCTCCCATAAACTTAAAAATTACAATGCCTCTAATCCTTTCCGAGACGGCATAAATTTTTTATCCTTTGGGGTTCGTCTCGCCAATCATCATTCGAGCGAAAGTTCTTCTGCAAGAATTATGGCTACATAAACTCGACTGGGATGAGCAACTTCCCGACGAGATCACAATAAAGTGACTGACAATTCGAGTAGAGCTGAAATCTCTCTCCACTCTCAAAATTTCGCGATGGATCAACACTCTGCAATCCACTCGAGTCCATCTACACGGATTTTCAGATGCATTTCAGCTCGCCATGACGGCGGTTGTCTACGCGGTAACACATTCCACTCCCGGAGAGGTGAAGATTTCACTCTTCTGCTCCGAGACAAGGGTCGCTTCATTATCTAAACCAACAATCCCACGTCTCGAGCTGACTGCTGCACTGCTGCTCTCGAGACTGATTCCTACCGCGCAGCGATTGATCAACACTCCAGTACACTCGATTAATTTGTGAACCGATTCGTCAGTGGCACTGTCGTGGATTCAGTCGCACCTATCTCGCTGGAAGGACTTTGTCCAGAACAGAGTCATCGAAATCCAATCTCTGACTCCAAATGCACATTGGAGATTCGTAAGAGGCAAGGACAATCCAGCGGACTTGGATTCAAGAGGCGTGTCCACCACTCAGCTGCTCAACGGCAGTCTGTGGTGGTCTGGACCATCATGGCTTTCCAAATCACAGGACTCGTGGCCCATTCATCAGCCGGCAATCAACTCGGCCTCTGAGTCCGAAGCGCGCGAAACTGTCCCACTCTTGTCCGTGATCAAGCCGGAGTATCATTGAGACTCGATATATAAATATTCAACACTCCTCAGGCTTTTGAGGATCACTGCCATCATCCAAAGAGCACACTCCAGACTCACTGGAATTCCAAACTCAACACTCGAGATGCCAATCAACTCGATCGACTTGGATGCATCGAAACTCTTTTGGATCAAAGCCACTCAAGCTGCTTATTTCTCTCACGAGTTGAGAAGCCTATCGACAAAAACCACCCTGCCACCAACAAACGTTTTTCGACGACTCACTGCCGACATTGACCTTCACGGGGTCATGGGAGCAGGAGGACGATTGAAAAATGCACTCGTGGATCCTGAGGAAAAACACCCCGCAATTTTACCGAAATAGTCACGATTTACGACACTCGTCATCGAAGACATCCATTGAAGAACACTCCACGGAGGTACTCAACTAACGCTCTCAACACTCCGGCAACAATATTGGATCCTTGGCGGCAGATCAACAATCAAAGCACATATTCGCAAGTGCATTATCTGCGCTCGTTATCGGGGAGAACGAGCACGACAACCGATAGGGAAATTACCTCGACATCGAGCACAGCCAGCTCCACCGTTTCACAATACCGGCGTGGACTATGCCGGGCCAATTATGCTGAAAACAAGATGAGGACGAGGCGGGAAAACACAAAAGGCGTGGATATGCGTTTTCGTCTGCTTCGCCACGTCAGCTGTGCATCTCGAAGTCGTATGTGATTATTCCGCTGAGGGCTTCATCGCCGCCTATCGACGTTTTACCGCACGAAAAAGAATTTGTCACGGCAGGTGGGAAGCAGTCGTGAAATCACTCAAATTGCACATGACTCGGACCACCGGCGATCTTCTCCTCACACTCAAAGAAGCCACCACTCTGCTCGCTCAAATCGAGGCAGTATTGAACTCGCGCCCGTTAGAACCGGTGATAGAGGACCCCGATGACCTAGCTGCAATCACACCTGGTCATTTCCTTATTGGAAAACCACTCGTCACTCTACCAGAACCATCTTTAACCGATCTGCCGACCACACGACTCAATCGATGGCAATCAATGCAGCAGCGAACACACCAATTCTGGAATCGTTGGTCGACACGTTATCTGCAAAAACAATTAACACTCTGAAAGTGGGACCATGCCAATAAATCACTCAATATCGGTACACTCGTTCTGCTGACGGATGAACGATTGCCTCAGAGCAAGTGGCCACACGCGAGGACCATCGAACTCCATCCCAGCGACGACAATCTGACCAGGGTGGTCACTCTGAAAACTTCGTCAACAACATTAAAGAGAGCGATACACCAGTTGGTCATTCTACCAGTCAACACTGAAGATGATGATGAAGCGGATCAATCAACAATCGGCAACCCTGTTGTCGATGGCGGCGGAATATTCGAGGAAATCGCGTTCCGCGAATTTGAAAATCCCTCCTTCATTCTCCACACTCTCCGCCACACTGCTCTACACTCTACATTCATTGCCTCATTGTCTCATTATCTCACTATGTTCGACCTCAGCTATCGAACGGTCAAACATCGACTCTACGCGGCGCCAATCACGCGCCGAGCAGGTTCCCCCTCTCCTGACCCACGCGGTCCTCGTCGGGAACAGATACGGCTGCCATTATTGTTCTTCGACAATCGAAAAGGTGAGCCTCGTGCACGCGCTTTCTGTTTTCGTCTCTCAATCCCTTACTCAAAATGTCTCCCTGTTTGGTTTAATCGGTTAATCTCCACGCGGTGGTGACACAAAAGTGAAAGTGAAGCAGTTCAACACTCGAGCGAGATCAATCGAAGTGCGAACAATCGAGAATAAATCGATAAAATAAAAACAATCGAGAAACACGGACACTCAAGAGAGGCTTGAAAGTGTCCGAGTACTTACGATTAGCTGTACAGAGTATATATCGAGTGAAAGCATGCAAGATTGAACGAATATATTCGAGTGATAGCGATACAAGTAGGAAGATTTCCACGACTGACTGCACTAGAACATTCTTACTCGATCAGCGCGTGGCGTCGGCCACGTAGCGAGGAGAAATTTTATTCTCGATTGTTCGCACTTCGATTGATCGAAGTGCGTGATCTCTCCGCGTGATCGAGTTCACGCGTCGATCGAGCAAGGGCTTGATCTCACACAACACTCACACATAATAGACAACAATCGCCACGAGATTTAGGCCCTCGTGCCGAGACGAATATATTTTCTCAATCGACAACGCTGAATCTTGGAAGATCAGCCACACTCGCCAATCCATTATTATTATTTCACTCTCTCACTCGATACGAGATTTACGTCCTCGTGTCAAGAACGTAAAGAAAAAGAAAATAAATACACACTCACCAAACTCTTGTAACACACACTCGATTTAATTTTAAGGTATTTTTGTAACGCATTGAAGCGACAATTTATTGTGATTATTTTCGAATAAATTATTAAACACCCCACAATTCGACCGAACCCGCACACTCCATCCCACTCTAAACAAACGAATTATTGCAATAAACAACACGCGATTTGTCGCTGTACTCATCATTATCATCATGAACGTCTAGTAGTCGAAGAATACAACATTTTTTCCCTTCGAACTTTATTTTTATTTCGGCCCGTTCACGAGCTATAGAAAGAACAAAGTTTTTAAGGATGCGTTGACCCCTTAAGAGTGTCGTTCCGCCAAAACGAGAAAATGCGCATCAACTATTTTGACTGATTGTACTTTCTTTGTGACCCATTTTGATTTCTACAAATTGTCGTCCATGCCGCAATGTAAGAACTTTGAACGTTGCCTTTCGAAAGGGGGACCGTTTTAGGGGGGAGGGGGGCTGGAATGTTACAAATATGCAATTGCGTCATAACACGAACATATATTGACGTGAATCTAGAATGAAATGCCAAAAGGCTAGCTGATTATACGATGCCCTAGGCTAAAAAATCGACGAGCAGTTTCAACCCCTCGATTGTGATATATCGGAAAAGAAAAAAACCATATCCGCACTTTTCCATTTTCTACATGTATGCAAATTTACATCCCAATCGATTAAAAATTCTCGGAGATACGGTTGAGAAAATTGCATTTTTGCATTAAACAATATGAACTTTGGTACTATCTGCATCGTTCTCATCTCCAATGTATAGTGCGAAAAAATAAACATTGTTGCAATTTGACTTTTTTTCATATCTCGTACCGTTGAACCGTTATCGACGAAAAACAAAAAACACCCCAATTTTCGGGGGTGCGTTTCAACCCTTCAAAATCGGGTTCTGCCGATATAAAAAAATACGTCTCGCCTATTTTTACCCATTCTACAAGCATGCCAAATTTCATCGAAATCGCAGACATCGACCTCGCAACGTTTCCTTGTTATTGCATGAAGAGTACGCGGCGTGTTCGTCAGTGGGGTAAACGTTTTCTATTTTATTACTCAGTGTCAAGACGCTGCTACGTTTCTTGATAATGACACTATATTACAGTTATAAAGTATACCATTACACACTAAACAAACAAATTTATTTACACGAATAAAAGCGAAAAACATTACTATTTTATCGAATTAAGTTGAAGTCAGGTAACGTCTCCTTCCCTTATACCTCCTCATCCAATAACTTGGAGACGTATCCTGACATCAGTAGATAAGTGTTGCGGGAACGGCCTCAAAATTCCTACTACCGACTTTCCCACTTACCAACAGATTAGCCAAGACACGAACCAAATAAGATTCGTGTCCAAGCTAATTTGTGTCCGTGTGGTCGAGTAACATTTTTAGGCAGGTCCCACACTACTATCGACTGATTATCTACTTACCGACTGGTGAATGGCAATTCCTACTTACCAACTGGTTGGTCAGAATCGACACCATGATCAACTGTCGATGTCTCTTACCAACCTATGGTAGGGTAGATCCCCATGCTTACAGACCGATGGTGGTCCCCCTCCGCCCTCGCAAGTTACTTGAACGGCGAGGGGGAGGGGGGGGGGGTAGTGGTGGTGGTAAACACGGGGACCCACGATCGACTCCTAGCGAGGCCACGCAACGACTGACAAAGAGTCGAGGTGCTTTGTCGTAAAAGGGAGTCCTGCCAGAAGGCGGGAGTGGCGGGAGAACGAGTGGGGGGCCTGATTTCTCAGAAATTGATTTAAGCATTTATGGGTGGTTGGTCATCGGGCGCTTCCCGTGGCTCGACAAAATCCTTCGCCCCCCACCCCCACCCCTCAAGAGTCGACAGCACTGCAAATCCAAGTGTGTTGTTTTACCACACTTACATGTGTTAAATCTTGTTGTCACGTTTTACGCATTTCCGAGTGTGTAATTTCGGCCTTCACTTTAGGCGTTTTATTTTACACACTTAGGGTAGAACGAGCGCGCGCTCTTGATTTCTATAGATTTTGTTCAAATTTTAACCAGACATCGTTCATATTATTATGCATGTTCGAGTGAAATTTCAGAACAGTCGTCTATTTAGATTGAGCGATAATGGGTTCTTAAATTGCAACTTTTAACACTGCAGCGTCTGTATTGACTGAAAGTCAGGTTTGCATGATTCTTCGTACAATTATATTATGTTTATAAATTTTGGAAAAAAAATTATGTTTAAAAAGCAAACTAGTTAGGGAAAGAGTGAACAAGTTTGGATTGCCTTTACTATTCAGTTTTTCTAAAAACGTTCAGTAAAGACGGAATAATTATCCGTAAAAAAATGTTGTCCCCTATAATAAGAAGACATAAGGCAACACCGCAGAACAGTATTGTTCAATATTTCGAGACAAAAAATAATTATCGTCTCCCTAAAGTTAAAAACTTTTGTCATAAAAAAAAATATTTGCGATATAAATATAAATATTTTATATTGTTTATGTCATCTTCATTAACAAATAAAAGTGTTGGTTAACTCATAGCTAATTAAAAACTTTGTTCGATAAAAAAATACTCCCAAATAAAAGTTTATGCTGCAGTATTATTTTAAATATGCCGCGCAAACTTACTTCATTGGATACGTGGAACAATGCGGTGTTGCCATAGGTCTTCTGATTCTTCCGTCTAAATTTCAATGCAGACCCTGCCGCGTTAAAAGTTGCAATTTTAAAGCCCATCATCTTCCAACCTAAATAGTCGACTGTTCTCAAATTTCACCCAAACATGCATAATTATAAAAACAATGTCTGGTTAAAATTTAAACAAAATCTACAGAAATCAAGACTGCGCGCTCGTTCTTCCTTAAGTGTATTATTTCTATGCGTATTAGGTGTGTTGTTTGATTATTTTTTATACACTAAAACCGTTTAATTTTTTTACTCGTTTCAACTGTATTGTTTGGCACGTTTTAAAATTAGTTTATGCAGGTTGGGTGAATATTGTAAATAAGAAACGTATAAAATTTTGTTCGCGGAAGATGAATAATTATTAAAAATAAAAATTTCGGACCACATTAAAAAATTAGCATTTTTCACTTATCGAAGAATATTAACATCAATTAAAATGTAACTCTTACATTTATTAATGTCAGAATATCACAAAGGATCGTTTTTATATACGCTTTTTTACCACGTATTATAATTGAAGAACTGACCGATACATAGTTGCTCACAGATTACGCTGAATATGAAAGTTACCGATTTTGCATTTGAATTTGGCCGCAGTGGAGGTTATAAACGGCGCCTGAATAATGTTAAAAGCAAGAGACTCAAGAGATCGGGTCGGGGATACTGACTGATTTTTCCATCAGCCACGATGGCGCCTGTGCCGGTTTCTCGTGGTCGATCTACAAAACTCTTCGTGATGCATCGTTTTCCAGTGTCACGAGAGATTATGTTGTTGTTGAAATCTGGCAATTATTGAACATTTAAGTTTTATGACCTTTTAATTTTTCATATTTTGTTTGTTGAAAATACTGCGTTGTAAAACAATTTGTGAAAAATCGAGAATTACGCACAATCGGTGACAACACGTAATGTGCCTTTTTTTTCTTTTATTCATTTGCTTGTGCTTGTTTAGTATTTTCATCTATTCGTTTAACCCTTTCTTGTCACACTGGGTCATTTTGACCCAGGCGAATTTGAAATAAAATGCTCACTTTCCTAAAATTGAAAGTTTACAATAATTGTTTACAACGATTCAATTTTATACTTTGCGAGTTTTAATTATGCAGACATATTAAGAGATGTATAAGGGTTGTGACGTTGCGTCACAAGGAAGTTCGAGAAAAAGCCCGCGTGATCACGCTCGGACTTAGTCTCCGCCACGCACCTTTATTCGGAAAAATTTACATGTTAATTTTAAGGTAGTTTAAGTTATTTTCTTTATATAGAAGCTGCGAAAATATCCCCCCCCCCCCGTCCTTCCAGCACCCCTCTATCGCAATCGCGACACGATTACGCGGACTGTCGACTGGGGGCACGTCGGTCCGGCCGTCGACTCCGAGATCCATCAACGCCATCTCTCACCGACGCGGAAAGTGGACTGGCCGCCCGTGTGGCGTGCCTGTCACATTTCTTTTGTACCACTTTCGGCCGTCCAATCAGAATCTTCCATTTTCTGGCCAATCAGCGGCTACCCCTTCTTCTGCGACTACTTGCCTACCTGTCGACGCGGAAATGCTCCTTCTTCTACCTGTGGCTACCGTCGCGTACACACGTGCTTTAAAGACTGAGAGATTACCGGACTTTGAGTAATCGTCATACGTAGTTTAATAAAATATTATTTATGTTCTTTATTGTTCAAATGGTGTTTTATTTCTGCGTTCTATATATACTGTTGGTAAAATACCCACAGTTATTGGTGACCCCTAAGTGTTAAAGAATTATCGATCGATATCGCGATCAAACCACGCGCTCCAAAACGCTTGCGCATCGTGCGCTCCGAAAGATGCCGGCTCGCCTCGTGCTCCGAAAAATCTACAGTGCACGAATCCGCGTATATCTTTGAACAATTTAGCCATCGAGTGCTAATAACGAGTGCGGTTTTTTTTTTTTTTTTTTTTTTTTTGAAAGACTATTTTTATAGACATTAACACTGATATTTTATCATTATTGTACGCAATGTTGACGCACACGCCACAAAGAGCGGAAAGCGGCAACGCGAGTTTCGGCGAAGCGGGAACCCGTCGAGATCTTTCCGACAATTCCACAACTTCCGCAGACGGCAACGATGTTCCTCTCCGGATGAATTCGCCGACCACCGCTCACGTCGCAGAAGTGCGCAGCATCAAGTTACCGCCATTTTGGCAAAGCGACCCGGCCCTTTGGTTCGCCCAGGTAGAAGCTCAATTTTTTTCGCACAGAATTACTTCTGATAATTCGAAATATTTTACGGTCGTCGGCGCACTCGATTCCGGCGTCCTACAACAAGTCTCGGATCTCATATGATCTCCGCCTTTGAACGAAAAGTACGAGACATTAAAAAGAAAATTAATCGGGCGTTTCTCAGATTCGAAAGAGACACAGTTGCATAAACTGCTAACAGAGATGCAGCTCGGGGATCGAAAACCCACTCAACTCCTGCGAGAGATGCGTACTCTCGCCGCGGATAGAATACCCGAGGATTTACTCCACTCCCTTTGGTTCAAACGTATGCCATCAAGCGTACGTTGCGTGTTGTCGGCGAGTGAAGGCGTCGAGTTATCGAAATTAGCCGACATCGCCGACAAGATCATCGAAGCCAACACCTATTCCCATGTCATGGCAACTGAGGTACGCTCAAGATCGCCGCAACGAGGTGCCGATCTAACCGATATTTTTGTGCGCATTAAAGAGATCGAGAAGAAATTGACCTTACTCACGCACGAGGTACGTAGAGGAGTTCACAGGGATAGTGGCAAAGAAAATAAGGATTCAGGTCGTTCGCGTTCGTCCAGCCGCAGGCGCGAAGCCGACATTTGTTTTTTCCACCGGAGGTACGGGCCCAAAGCCCTCAGGTGCAGCAAACCTTGTGTTTTCGAGAGCCAAATCACGCCTCAGACGCCGGAAAACTAATACCACCGCCGTCAATCTTGACGGCCGACGGCGGTGCAACGACTCAACGCCGCCTTCTCATCACCGATACAGTTCAGAGGATACGTTTCCTCGTGGATTCTGGCTCAGACGTCTCGGTGATTCCGCGCAAAGATTTCCGTGGTTCTTCCGGAACTCATTCCACAAAACTTTTCGCCGCTAACCGGTCTGAAATCGCGACTTACGGAACTCACCGCCTGCAAGTCAACTTGAACCTTCGCAGAGATTTTAGTTGGGCTTTCATCGTCGCGGAAGTATCTTCGGCCATTTTGGGAGCTGATTTTCTCTCTCATTACGACCTCCTCATCGATCTCAAGAGAAAACGTCTCATCGACGCGAAAACTGGACTTACGTCCGTGGGAAATGTGGTTAAAGTATCGGAGTTCGGAATTTCCGCAATAGACCAAAATTCCGAGTACCGCAGCCTCCTCAAGGAATTTATTGATGTCGTTACACCGTCCTCATCACATCGGCCAGTAACTCACCCGATAGAGCATCATATTTTGACTGTCGGACCCCCGGTTGTCGCCCGCCCTCGTCGCCTGGCTGGCGAAAAATTGAAAGCTGCAGAACGAGAATTTCGCGTCATGATGGAGCAGGGGATCTGTCGTCCTTCGAGCAGTCCATGGGCGAGTCCCTTGCACCTTGTAAAAAAGAAATCCGGCGATTGGCGTCCCTGTGGGGATTTTCGTCAATTAAATGCTATTACGATTCCGGATCGCTACCCAATCGCGCACATCCACGATTTTTCCAGCAAGCTCCATGGAAATACTATTTTCACTACCTTGGATCTTGTACGCGCTTACTTTCAGATACCGGTCGCAGAAAAGGACATCCCCAAGACAGCTGTTGTCACTCCATTCGGATCATTCGAATTTTTGGCCATGCCGTTTGGGCTCAGAAACGCAGCACAAACGTTCCAACGTTTTATGGATATCGTCTTACGCGGGTTGGACTTTGTCTACTGCTACATCGACGATGTCCTAATCGCCTCAGCAAATGCAGACGATCATCAAACGCATCTGCGCCTGGTTCTCCAACGCTTGCGCGATTACGGTTTGACCATCAACGTTTCAAAATGTCAATGGGGAATGTCGGAGGTCGAGTACTTGGGGTACCTCATCACTAAAGAGGGATCCAAGCCCCTCCCTTCCAAGGTTGAAGCCATCTTGAATTACAAGAAACCAGAAAATGTCGTTGAGTTGCGTCGCTTCTTGGGTATAATAAATTTCTACCGTAAATTCCTCCCACAGGCCGCGAAGATTCAAGCGCCTCTTTGCGAATTTTTACGGAATTCCGGTAAAGGGGATAAGAGCCCTATACAATGGACGTGCGAAGCAGAACGGGCTTTCACAGACTGCAAGCACAGCTTATCGGAGGCTATGCTTTTGGACCATCCGTCCGACACAGCACCTTTGGCACTCACCACCGACGCTTCAGACGTCGCAATAGGTGGTACGCTCGAGCAGTGTATCAACGGCATCTGGAGACCTTTAGGTTTTTTCTCCCAGAAATTCAGTCCTGCGGAAAAACGTTATAGCACCTACGATCGGGAACTCCTAGCTATTTACAAAAGCCTAAAACATTTTAAACATTGGGTAGAAGGTCGTAACTTTATCATTAAGACCGACCACAAGCCCTTGATTTACGCGTTCGCACAAAATCCGGAGAAAGCTTCACCGCGCCAACTCAGACATTTAGATTTCATTTCCCAGTTTACGACTGAGATAGTCCACATCAGTGGTTCCGACAATATTGTCGCAGACGCTTTCTCACGTTTGGATGCTATCCAAATGCCTGTCGTCGTCGACACCGAGGAACTTCGAATGGCTCAAGAAGAGGACGACGAGCTGAAAAACTTATTACGCTCAAATTCTGGCGTACTTAAACTCCAAAGACTCACCTTAGACACTCAAGACTCGCTATTTTGTGATATTTCCACAGGTGTCATCCGCCCATTTGTGCCGGAACGCCTGCGAAAAAAAATCTTCAACGCAGTCCATGGTCTCGCTCACCCGAGTGGTCGTTCAACATGTCGATTGATTCGTCAACGTTTTGTCTGGCCTGCCATGAGAAGAAACATTATCCAATGGGTACGAGCGTGCATTTCGTGCCAACGCGCCAAGATTCAGCGGCACACCAAAAACAGCCCTGTCAAATTCGGCATCCCGGACGCTAGATTCGAGCATATACATCTCGACATCGTCGGTCCTTTGCCCATCGCACGAGAGTTCCGATACTGCCTCACGATGATAGACCGGTTCACAAGATGGCCCGAGGCTATTCCTTTAAAAGAGATCACAGCTGAAGTCATCGCAACAGCTGTCTACACTCACTGGATAGCCCGTTTCGGTTGCCCCCGGACTATCACCACGGATCAAGGCGCCCAATTCGAATCCATGCTGTTCCGATCTCTTGCAAACTTAATCGGAGCCCATCGCACTCGGAGCACTGCCTATCACCCGGCAACAAACGGCATGTTGGAACGCTGGCATCGAACTCTCAAGACGGCAATTATGTGCCATCCGCAGACACTTTGGGTCGATTTACTCCCCACTGTGTTGCTCGGCCTGCGATCGTGTTTTAAGGAGGACCTTAACGCGTCGGCTGCCGAACTCGTCTACGGGATGCCGCTTCGAATACCTGGCGAATTCTTCACGGAGGAAGATCCACCGACGAACCCACAGATCTTCGTGGAGAAATTCCGCGAACATATGCGCGCGATCAAGCCTACTCCTACAGCACACCATATTAAGAAAAGCATGTTCGTACACCAGGATTTGTTCGAGTGTACACATGTTTTCCTCCGCGAAGATGCAGTTCGCAGACCACTGCAGCCGCCCTACACCGGGCCTTACGAAGTTGTCACTCGCCTCACCGACAGACTTTTCAAAATTAACATCGACGGAAAGGAGCGACTCGTTTCTTCGGAAAGGTTAAAACCTGCTTACATTATCAATCGAGAGAACTGCGAGGATTCCCGTTCTGGCAAGGATGTTACCGATCCGTTCGAACCACCAAAACAAGCTTTGCGAACGTATCCTCCACACAAAAATCATCGAGCTGTACGTTTCGTAACCTAAAAAATTAAGTTACTAGGGGGGGAATCATGTGGCGTGCCTGTCACATTTCTTTTGTACCACTTTCGGCCGTCCAATCAGAATCTTCCATTTCCTGGCCAATCAGCGGCTACCCCTTCTTCTGCGACTACTTGCCTACCTGTCGACGCGGAAATGCTCCTTCTTCTACCTGTGGCTACCGTCGCGTACACACGTGCTTTAAAGACTGAGAGATTACCGGACTTTGAGTAATCGTCATACGTAGTTTAATAAAATATTATTTATGTTCTTTATTGTTCAAATGGTGTTTTATTTCTGCGTTCTATATATACTGTTGGTAAAATACCCACACCCGGGAGCATCCTGCTGCCATCTCCCGAGTCTCCGGCCTACCGGGCGTCAGAAGAGACTGCCGCTCTCGCGCGGTATGGTTGGCGAGCGCCGCACCGACTAGGGCGCTCCGCGATTCGGGAGGGAAAAGAGTCATCAAGGGGATCGACCGAAAAGGCGAGCCACGAGGATCGAGACGAAAAATCGATCGGACGTCCGTCGTCTAATACGGGATTGGGCGAGACGAGGAAGCCGGCCGGCGTGGTCGATCACTGAGTCCTGGAGCGTGGTAGAGCGAGGTTACCGTCAGAAACGAAAAGCGAAGCCCGAGAAATCCGAGCGCAAATAAAACAGAGAGAGAGAGAGAAATAAGGATCCAAACGATCGTGATAGAATCTTCAGGAAACTGTAAGTTCGCCTCTTGCTTTTCTCTTTGCGAGAGCGGCTAGCGAAAGCCGCTCAAATCAGTTCGGGGAAATTGGTCGCACGGGCGACCGTCAATTCGTTCCCTTCACCCCTCCACCGTCATTCCTGATCGTCGTCCAGTTTCCGTGCGCGTCGCAAATAAATAAAGTGTGTAAAGTAGATTAACGAATCCTAGAATCAGTGCGAGTGATTCGAGCCATTAGCCCGAGAATTAGTGTATTAATTGTTGCGAAAAAAGTGTAAAAAGGTGTTCGTGGCGGATCCCCGGTGCCCCTCGCGGTATTTTCCCTCGCGCGCGCGAAGCCGCGGTCAGCCTCGTGTAGCACGGCCGTCCGCTGACTCGGGTTACATGTCCCGCGAGAGTAAGCGCGACGCGATAGATCGAATCCTAGCATTTCCGTATTTTACGTTTTTGAGCGAAATAATTTTTCCGTGAGATAAAATATATTAGTCGTGATCCAAGTAATAAGTGGCCATCGTGTTCGAGAACCCCGTCCGTCCCCCGATACCCTGAGACGTCCCCTTACGATTAATATCGAGTCTCTAGCGTGCCGGCCGAAGGCCGCGTTTGTTTTGGTTTTTTCTTCTGTTTATTCCCATATTGAGTACGCGTTAAAAGCGTTGCCCGAGAAAGGCTGGCGCCCAATTTATTGAATTTGTAGAATAGAAAATATTTAAACGGGTCGAGAACTAGCGATGGGACTTCGCGTGTCCAGTAACCCGTCAAATTATAGTTAAAATTATTATCATTATTGCGGAATTTCTTGTCATTATATCGAGTCTCCCTTTATTATTTCTTTTTGTAATTTATCACTCAACTTCTTTTTTTTGTATCGAGACTAGTTGTTTTGCATTGATTAAATTATATTTGAATTTTACTTGGTGTTGAACCAGTGTTCATTTCCCATTCCCCCTTCCTCCGCCTACGTTAACACGTAATACCCGTCACAGGGTTAGCCCGGATTTTTTAAAATAAAAGCCGTCCGAAGGGTTGTTAAGGGCAGGTCGATGAGGTACTATTCAGGTCAAAATGATCCAGTGTGTCAAAGCCATGGCCAAATACTAGAGTATTAAGGAAGGGTTAATATGAAAGTTGTGTTTGTTTATATCAATGTTTGTATGCTTGCTCCTTGCAATGATCTACATTAACTACATAATGTAATTATTGCTGTTAAATGTTCAATAGCCTAAATCACATTCCACACGCCAAGGTGTCTTTCTGTAAGAGATTCATCGATAACAATGCAGTAATTCCCAAGTTATTAATTTAAAAATGTACAGACAAACCATTTTGTGCCAAAAATACGATTTTTAAACTTGTTTTCGCGAATACAAACGATCAATAAAGAAATTTTGTAAAAATTGAAAAATACCAAGCACCCCTTGACTTCCGTTTCCGGAGTGGATGAGAGAGACTGTGTGTGCGACAGGTGGTAAGGAAAGCGGGTAAAAGTGAGTGTGAGGGTGGCGGAAGACAGCGAAAGTGCGGGGAAAGGTGAAGGGGAAAGTAGGGAGTGTGGTGGAGAAGAAAAAAGCAGCGTGACGGGAGAATTAAAGGAGAAAGAGGAGGAGAAAAGGTGGAAGTGAGGTTAGGAAGAAAGGGCAGGCGAGGGGCGGTGAGGCAGAGAAAACGGGAAGGGAAGGAGAAGGCGAGTGGAGACGACGGGACAGCAACGGCAGAGGACGGAGAAGATAGGAAGTAGAAGGAGAAAGAAACGAGGCGAGGCAGATAGGTAAAACAGAGAGGCGGCAAAGGACTCGCCGGGTAAGGGGAATAGGAAGGAATGGGCGACGAAGGTAAGGAGGAGCACGGAGAGGCGAGTGGACGAGTGGGGGCGGCAGGGAGAGAGGAGGGGGAGATAGCAAAAAGGAAGGGAAGAAAAACGAACGCGGAAACGCTTCGCATGGAAAGAAGCGCGAGCGTGGGGAAGATAAACGAATTGTGGAAGTGGAAGAGAGAACGGATGGAGGAAAAAAAACAGGAGGGAGAGGAGGCTTTCCAGAAAAGCAGAAAGGTACAGAGGTCGCCAGAAGGAGGGAGACAGGAGCAGGGCGGGCTGGAGGAGATGATCGCAGCAATGAGGGAGTAGGTCAGGAGGGGACTGGCGGAAGTAAAGGCCGAAGTGCAGGGGAAAGGAAGGAAAGTCGAGGAGGAACTAGGGAGGACGAGCGGAGAGGTGAAGTTGGGAGAGGAAAGATGGAGAAGGGAAAAGGAGGCGATGGAAAGAAGGATAAGGAAAGGGAGAATGAAGGAAGTAGGGGAGCAGGAGAAAGAGATAGAACAAATCGGCGAGAGACTGAGAGTGCTGGAGTGTGCAGAGAGGAGGAGAGGGAGAAGAAGTGCGGCAAGGGGGGAGAAGGGACAGACGCAGAGGAGCGTAGAATAAATGGAAAGGAGATGAGGGAGAGGGAAGAAAGACGGCGGAACTTCATTATAAGGGGAGCGACGAGGGAAGGAACGATGAGGCAAGCAGTGGAGGAGGTGCTGGCGAAGATAGGGGCCGAAGGGAGAGTGGAGAAGGTGAGAGAGTTGAAGAATGGGGCAGTACAAGGAAAGGAGAGAATGATAGAAGTAAACATGGCGGCAATAGAGGGGAAGAAGGAGGTGATGAGGAGGAAAAGGGAACTAAGAGAGAGGAGAGAAAAAATAGTGGACGATTTGACGTGGAAGGAACGGAAGATGCAGTGGAGACTGAGAAGAATAGGGGACAAAGAACAAAGGAGGGGGTAGAGGGTAAAGCTGTGGTATGGGAAGGGGATAATAGAGGGGGCCACGTTGTTTTGGGTCGAGAGAAGGGAAGTGTTGAGGGACTGGAGGGGAAAGGAAAGAGAGACGGGAGAAGGGGAGGGAAGTAGATAAGAGGCAAGGGGGCGGGAGGGAGAAGAGAAGAGCCAAAAAACAAGTAGAGAACGAGAAAGGAAAGAGGGGGGAAAAGAAAGGAAAAGGAAAGGGAAGGGGAGCTGGAAGGTGGCGTTTTGGAACGCCACCTGGCGGTGGTGGTGATAGTGGAGACATGGGTAGAAGAAAAAGATGGGATAGAATAAGAGAAAGGCTTCCTAGGGGATACACGTGAATGGCCCAATGGGCGGAAAGAATAAATAGAAAGGGGAGGACAATGGGAGGGATGGTGATATGGGTGAGGACGGAGATGAAGGCGGAAATAAAGGGAGAGAGGAGGGAGGAAGAGGGGATAATAACGGTGAAGGTAGATGCAGGGGAGGACAGATGGACCATAATTGGGGTGTATGTGAACGGGGACATAGAGAGGAAAATGGAGGAGTTAAAAGGATGGATGGAAAAGCAGGAGGAAGAAGGAAGGGTCATAATTGGAGGTGATTTTAATGCGAGGACGGGAGCGGAGGGAGGCGGAGGATGGGAGGATAAGGGGGAGGAGGAAGAAGGCAGGAGATCAAAAGACAAGAAGGTAAATGCAAAAGGGGGGAAGTCAATTAAGGGGCTATACCAGTGTGACACTTTAAAGAAATCGATTTTTTTTGTTGCCTTTATCGACAGTTTATACTTTCAAGAATATCATTATCATTTATATAATTTATATCAATATCATTTTATCTTGCAAAAATCGATAGTTAAATCTTAAACCATGTTTTTCTTGACATGAGATTATCTAAAGTTGCTGACATTGTAAGTCAAACAGCAATTATCCAATTGACTTGAAGTTTAAACTGAGTGCTCTTGAATATATTTACTCTACAATGACGTAGGATATTTTTGATTGGATGAAAATTGACGTTTTGGCATTGAAAAGAACGACCATTTTATAGGCAAGAAAACAGACTTTTTTTCATAACTACGTCATTTTGTTAGATTTTGATATTTTTTGAAGATCCTACGTCATTGTACAGGAAATACCTTCCAGTTTAACGACATTTTTTCCTTTTCCGGTTTCAGCTACTCAATCGGCCGAAATCACGTCAGCAGTGGAGGCACTTTTTTTTAGCGCCTTCAAAGGCAGCGCATAAGTCACTTATGCGCAATATTTTTCTATTAAAAAATTATGTAATATAGGTCAATTATAGCCAAATATATTCTTAATTTTCCGAAACATTTAATTGAGTACTTTTCGTCCAAAAAATTGCCGAAAATCACCCAAATGTTCAGCGTTCACACTGGTACAGCCCCTTAAGGCGTGAGAGGAGACGGGGTGGGAAATATTTAATGGAAACATAGAAGGGGACGAGGGCTGCACTAATTGTTCTTAAACTCACACAGGATTTTTTCTAACGGTGGATTTTATTTGTATTTTAGTTTTTCCGACAAATGAAGAGAACAGTGATGACCAAACATATTTACTAGTGCCTGACCTTTAAATTGGTATACAAATAAAAATAAAAGTCCAAATAATGTTCATTGTTAAAAATGATGAGAATATTGAGAGAATAAAAAAAGTGTAATGTATAAATCAAAAGTAATTTTAGGATTTCGTTTAAAGAAGCAAAGAATTTGATATAATAAAAATACTATACAAGAAATCGAATACATCCTGCATTTCCATTTGAACCTCTCCACTGAGTAAAAGATGTGCTGACACGGTTGCTGAGGCTAAATTGTGATAATGGTTTTTCCGATGGCTGTCCCCAACTTTGTTGCCACACATATGTGCCTCAAAATAGAATGAATTGCATTTGCGATTTTTCAATTCCCATGTTGGTGAGTTGTTTTTGTAAATCGAAGGTCAATGGTGGTAATATTGTAGGACAAGGAATGCTGTGTGTATGTGCGTGCGTGCGTGCATGTGCGCGTGCATGTGCGCATGTGAGATCAGGTAGCGATCAGGTCTCCGTGGTTCGTCACTCCCAGGGTATTCTCCAACTCCAAACTCTCGCTACCGTCTTTTTAATTATTGCCTGGTCGATTTAATCGCGGGCCACGACGTTGGTGGTGACGTCCAAGGTAAAGAACCGATACGTTTATACCGATGGCTCGTAGCATACGGGCTTGTTTTCCAGCTTCCACATGCCGACCTCCATTACACAGACATGCTCGCAACTTTTCCTCTAAATTGGTCCGAACTCTAGCCAAGAGTTGTCGGTTTCGTCTCAACTGGGCCATTCCATCATCTATCCGGCGTCTCAGATCCACTGGCGATCTGATTGCACTGCCAAATCTATAAACGATGGCTTTTAGCGCACCCCACAACAAAAAATTCAAAGGATTAAGGTCTGGAGAACGTGGTGGCCATAAATGTGGCGCAGGCCGACGGCCTATCCATCGCGTTCCGAAGGCTTCGTGAAGAAAATCACGAACTTTCCGACCAAAATGTGGTGGGGCGCCATCGTGCATAAAGAAGAGGCCTTCAAGATTCTGCCGCAGAACAATTTCTCGTAAGCGAAGGATTAAATCGCGCTGCAGAAAAACCAGATAATTTCGACTATTCAACTGTGACGGAAAAAAGACCGGACCAATAATGATGTCACCAACGATACCTGCCCAAACATTGAGGCTGAATCGACCCTGGCGGAATCGTTGCATCATCGCATGAGGCTTCCTGTCAGCCCAGATGCGAGTATTTTGCCTATTCACAATGCCGGTGCTCGAACAGCTCGCCACGACACTGACGAGTCGTCAGAGTCGTCAGCACGTCCTGTTCACTGACGAGTCGTGAACAGAAATGTCAGATCCTCCACTTTTCCTCCCACCACCCCCTCTTCCCGCGGGAGCGGAGGGGAACTCCCTTTTACTACAAAGCACTTCGACTCTTTGTCAGTGGTTGCGCGGCCTCCTTAAGAGTCGGACGTGTGTCTCCGTATTTAATTCTTCAACGCTTGACAAAGGATCCCCCTTGCCCTGAATTTAGTGCGTTGGCAGCGAGAAATAAACAAATCAATGTCGAATGACCGCTGTTTATAGTGTGTACTCGAACCATGCAATGCTCCATTTTCACGCATGCACGCGCGTGCACACACACACACATTTTGCGGATGTTGCGCTTGACAAGCCCCCCCCCCCCCCCCGGAATCAAATGCGATGTCGATTAATATGTCGAAACGTATCGCGGCCGCCATGAGGAAGGGGGCTATAAGTGGTGTCTAGAAAAATATTGGTCAGTATAGTATCCCTGTCAACATGAGTCATTTCAGAGATTCAAGAAAACTGTTTCTGAAAATTTGAAGAAATTCGCTGAAGATCAATTTCGAAAAGGTCCTCCCGCCTCCGATTCAAAAGTTCCAAAGATCAAAGGAAGTGAAGCATTTAATGTTAATGGTCGCCCCGGGCGATACGGGGCTGTAGGTGATTCTCGGAAAAAATAAGCCATCAAGTTCTTCTTGAGAAGTTGCATGTGGAAGGCTGCGGAAGTCGATCATGCGGCAAAGCGAAAAAGAATTGTGCAAGAGACGTGAATTTAAAATGCGCATCGGACGATTGCTGAACGACACTGAACAATTGAAAGGAGAAATAGATTTGTGGTCGTAGATTAATTCGCTGAGGATAATGTTTGAAAAAATAATAAATTTGGAACCACGGAACCACCCGAAAAATCTCCCCTCATCACCGACTGCAAGAAACCTTTTTTTGTCAAGGATTCAGAGTGGAGGGAGAAAGTATACAGGGTGGACCATTTAACGTGACCTCGTGTCGCTATGGAATCTCGGCAAAAACTCGATTTCACTCGAAAAGGATCACCGAGGCTCAGCGACATGTTGGCAGAGGAGATCTGCTCCGGACAGCCTGAAGTTCTACGAACCCTACAAGGCGGTGCAATAAGATCGCAACGTGCTTCGGATCACCAAGCCGCTTGGTCCAGACGATGACAGCAGCGCTTAGAGGCGCTCTGGTGAGAAAGAATCTGCGATCCTCGTGTGTGCGTCGCGCGTGGGTGTGTGCATGGGCGCGTGTGTGTGTTTGGTACACGTTTTGGCGTGTGTGTGTGTACCAATGCGGATTGGCAGCGAGTGTACCATCGGCTTTGGCGACTAGCCCGCATACGCATAGCGAACTTTGACTGAGAAGTATGCATGTGTCTTAATGTTGAATGGAAATACGTATTTCATCACTTTTATTGAAGGTTGTGGGTACATACGGCTGATGAGCATGAATCTCATAATGCGCGATGGAATCATCGAAGATAACGGGTGTGTTGATATAAGTTATTTCCGCCTCCATTTTAAACAGCATACGCACGCAATCCAGATGATATAGTTTTTCATGCGACTTTCCTACGTATTCGTAAACGCAAACTCCTCGAAAACAGCACGTTCTGCGTTGTTAGCGGTGTGCGTGTCCATCGACTACTGGTCTCTCTCGTCGCCGGGATATTGTTTTTACAAGTGCTCGAGACTCTACGAAAGACTATACCCATTGCGATCTGATGTGTAATCGGTAACACGCGTTTTTACCCGACGACAAAATATCGGACGACACAACATCCGCAGATCAAAATATCCTCATGACAAAATATCCGCAAGACAAAATATCTGCCGATATTATATACAGTTTAAAGTGTACAGTCATGCCGTTGAAATTTATTCCATGTCAAGTGTACAGTCATGCCGTTCAAATTTATTCCATCATAAAAAGGAGGAAAATTATTAATATGTGACGGATATTTTTGGGTTTGTTTTCGTTTTGTTTGTTTGGGTTTGTTTGTTTGAGAGTGTTTGTTTGGGTTCAATGAAGAAATTATTAATATGTGACGGATATGTTTGGGTTTGTTTGTTCGGGTTCAATGAAGAAATTCGTATTATGCCCCCACCCCACTATCTCACACATCCCACAAAGGTGTTTTGCGCGCGACTCCGTTGATGTGGTGGACGAGATTTAAGATTTTGTCTAGCGGATGTTTTGTTATGAGGATATTTTGTCTTTCGGATATTATGTCATCGGATATTTTGTCGTCGGATCAGATGTCACGTAGCCGTGTAATCATATGGTAATGTCTCGCCACGAACGTTCACCAATTCACCGTCCTGATCCACTATTCGGAATTGAATGTTGTCTATCGTCTTGCTCGCGATTGGTAGATAAATGACGCGTAACGGAACGTCGATTATTGTATAGCCTGATGGTACGGATGGGAAAAACTCGTGGATTTTGTGTACTCTTCCCTTGTTAATATAGACGCCAGTTGTGACGTTACATTCGACGTGCAAGGCGTTCACTTTGAGAATGGCCACTAGGCTATCTGATTGATGCGTTTCACCAGCTCGCAATTCGCGGGATGCAAATCCTAGCATACGACCGATAGAATCGTCGGGCATGAAATATATTTCATAATTGCATTGGAGAAATTCGATTTGTAGTTGAGCCTAATGTGAATGCTAATATTTTGTTGCTAGCTGTTTTTCCAAGTATGTCGCAATGTCGGCTAATTCATAACTTCCAGTAGGTATGGGAAAACTTGCTTGCTGGCGTAACATTTGTTGCGTCCAATGTCTTTATTTAGAAGGGAATTGCAGGTTAGGATTGTAGGTTCGATGAATGCGAGGGTATAATTCTTGTGGAGGCGAGATCGATGGGGGGAACGTATTGAACCTCGAGCAGAGAGACGATAATCCCGATATTCATAATGGTGTTTGACAAACTGACTCGATTTTCCATTATCGCTCACATTTATATAGAGAAAATCCCGATTCATAATGGTGTTTGACAAACTGACTCGATTTTCCATTATCGCTCACATTTATATAGTGAAAATCTCTCTCGTCGATTTGGTTGTTGACGGAGAAACTTGAGACACAAATGACC
Organism: Ophion ellenae; assembly: GCA_963210295.1. Taxonomy (NCBI): domain Eukaryota; kingdom Metazoa; phylum Arthropoda; class Insecta; order Hymenoptera; family Ichneumonidae; genus Ophion; species Ophion ellenae. The sequence goes on along the minus strand of OY723385.1, from coordinate 22,302,789 downwards.
ACATTCAAATGTACCGTATTTCCGGTACCCCTTGTAATTATAATTCACGCAACCTACACCGAAGTATTTTAAAAGTTTAGCTGGTGGTTGAAGATCGCGTTGTGAACGCGAAGCATGAATTGATTCTATTGAGATCGACGACTAATGATAATGCGATATGGCAAGCCGCGGATGACGTTGACATCAAATTCACGTTGTAAAAAGTAGAATCGCTTGTACCGTCCGTGGCACTCTCCGATAAATCTGAAATAGCTATGGTCGATGTTTTTCGGGGCCGGTTTGAAATTCCGAACTTTGTATGATCAGAACGCTCATAACTCCGAAACAATACTACCCCGAAAGAGTTTTACACTTGAGACCAAAACTCCGAAAATGTGAACACCCTCAAAATAATTCGACTATGGAAGTTTTAAAAGTTTTTTTTATTTATTAGGAAGTGATTTTACGTCAATTTTGAAACTAGTCTAGACAATGTTATACGTTCTACATCATTTACAGTTAACTGTGTAGACTTTTGCTGGCATGATCTTGACATGGGGACCGGGTTAAAATTCCGAAATTCCATTTGCGTTGGACCATTCAAATTCCGAAAATTTGAATGGTCCAACGCACAGTGGGACAGAATCCCAAAAAGCTGACCAAAACCTCAAAAACCAAGGTTTTATTTCGGGGATTTTTTTTGCGGAATGTAAAGTAGGTGTATCGAGGGTCCCCAAACAGTCGTTCTCTAGGCGCAGGTATATTTCTTGTCCCTGTAGGATCAGTTCGAATATGACCGTCACACGACTCTCATCGAACAACTGAATTTGATGCGCGCCATACGCTACAGTAAAACAACAATATAATCGTGAAAATAGTGCAATTGGAAAAGTGTAAAATGGATTCTCTTCGTGAAGGTATGTAGATGGAGGACAATTTACACAATTACAAAATTGTTACTGTGAAAAAAGTTATTCGTTTTGAATTGAGGGTGTCTTTTTGGGAAAACGCAAACGAAAAGTGAACTTTCAGGCAGACATAACTTTATCGCTCGTCCTCGCTCGTTGTTTGGAATATTTTCTACTGAATTGCTTATATCCTAACGAAAAAAAGCGTGGTCGACGAACTTGCGCATTTTTGCGCTCACGGAGATATGATTTTTTTTCTGAAACGTGCAAATTTCGACGTGTTATTTTGGTATAAGGGGGTTTTCGGGGTCGCTGATTTACATATTATTTCTTAACTTCTTTTATCATTAGTTATTTGGTAAGAATGAATAAACATATATCTTCAATAAATTATTGTGTACATTGAAAAAAACATAGTAAAATATGTGACAATTAGTAGTGTCCCAGTATAGTGAGATCTTCTGTTTTCGCTCGCTGTTGATTCTATTCACGGGCTATTTTCGGCTTCGAGGGATGTAATCCCATATTATTCAGTGATTTCAGGAACTGCAGACATCGGAGAAGCACAGCAATTGACAAGGAAAGAGATATTCCGCATAATTAAGAATACTCTGGCTTCCCAAACTGTGGACGATGCAGCTCTCATTCTTGAAGCGCACGTCTCGTGCCAATTGAGCCATGCATTCCTTATCACTGAAGAAGTGAAAAAAAATTCTCATATATTCTACAAACTATGTGATAAGTGGAAAAAGGCCTCCCGGAAGGAAGAGAGGTTATTCGAGAAGAATGCGGAATGGTTAAGCATTCAATTCATCTTATCTCAGAACGGATCTTCTCAAAGTACTTCGGAGTCGTAAGGAGATAGTAGTGGCAGCTGAAAACGGCGTAAAACGGAGTAACTGAGCAAGGAATATAGTTCAGAGGAACTAGCCTTTGCTGCGCAGATGAGCCTCCGTGCAAGGGGTAACGTTCACGCTGCGCAGGTATTGAAGAACGTTACAATGGGGAGTCTCTCCAAAGCATCCTTGCGTAAAAGCAACCGTTCTTTGACAATGCAAGATGTATTTTGCCGTGTGTTAATTAGCTCCGATCCATACATTTCAAATGTACGAAAACTACCGAAAAAGAAAAAAAAACAAAGGTCGCTTGAAGCTCTACATTTAACTGTACCCGATGACACGGACACTAAAGGCGACACTGACGTGTTCACTATAAATACCGATAGTGAATCTAATGATAGTGAATGTGACTAGATTAATCCAATGTAGATGTAGTGTACACATTTAAAAAAATACATTTTCTTATCTAATTTTCATGTTCATTTCATTTGTACGTAGTTCTCCGCCAGAATCTTTCTGATTCGTATACATTGCCGATGCAATTACGATTGACATATTTTGTTCATGTAAAGAAACATCGTATTCGTAATAAGCGCATCGTAAAAGCCCCAGATACAAAATTTCACCGAAAATAAAGAATTCTATAATATCCTCGGACGCCATATTGGATCCGCCATTTTTTCTTGCCAAAACTAATATTGCATTCGTTATCAGCGACGCCGAAAACCCTCGAGTAGAACATTTCAAAGCCGTTAGACCACGTTTTGAGGTTTTGGCCAGCTTTTTCGGATTCTGTCCCACTGTGGCGACGGTTTACAATTCCTAATTTCAATGTTCCGAAATTACAAGTTTCGTCAAGATCGTGCCGGCGAAAGTCTACACAGTTGACTGTGAATGATGTAGAAATCATAACATTGTCTAAACATTTGACGTTCTAGACGTTTGTCTAGAAATTGACGTAAAATCAATTATTAATAAAAAAAATTCTTGAAATAATGCGTCGATTATTGCAAATTTTGAAACTTTTAAAACTTCCATAGCCGAATTATTTCGACGGTGTTCAGATTTTCGGAGTTTTGGACTTCGTGTAAAATTCTTTCGCAGTTTTGATCTTTCGGGGTAGTATTCTTTCGGAGTTTTGAGTGTTCTGATCATTTAACGTTCGAAATTTCAACCCGGCCCCCGTTTTTCGATTAATTAAAAGTATCGATGTTTTCTGTGAAATAATCAATTATATTTTGTCGATTTTTTGGCGGTCGATCAATGGATTCTCGACTTTTATAAAGCTACTTCGAAATACATGACACGCTGAGAGCAAAAGTAAGTCGAAAAAACATTGCAAGCAAAAGCGGGACACACCGTTTTTCAGCGCGAAAATGGGATATATCATTAATGTCAGAGTAAAAATGGAACAACTGTAGTTCAGAGCAAAAGAGGCATAGACAAAAACTGCGAGCAAAAATGAGTCAACTATTCACCCCGTTTTTGCCCGCAAGCGAAATCTTGACTCGTTTTTGCTCGGAACGAAAATTTGAATCGTTTTCGCACCAGTGTTATTATGTTTTGTTTCTGTATTGATTTTTTTTTCATCGATTATTTTCACATAAGATTAAGTTTTTTCTCAAGTGGGGCACTTTGGATTTTGTTCAGATGTTTCCGGCGCGACTAATGAGTCGATTATATTTTTACATTTCGAAGAATAACATAATCAGGCAAAATTTGATTATAACTTTTGTGAATGAAACAACGTAAGGTTTGAGACAACTCCTTTTAATTTATCAACAATACTTTTTCAGATACAATTTTTTGCAATGGTCCTTATTCGTCTTTGCTGTCGCCGCTGGCAAAATTGTAATCATTTGGTTCCACATTACATCTCAGCTGTCGATAGAAGGGCCTGTATTTTGAATCAATAAATATAGCTCATTGTATCATGTCGTTGTACTTTGCTTTAGTTATGGTGTTTCGGTTTGGATACAAAATTGAGAGTTGCATTTGGGTGAATTGTTCTTCTGTGACGTTTTTCTTGCCAATGTCCACCCCCTCTCAGCAAATTCTCATCATAGACCATGTACAAGTAGAAGGGTTGTTCTTTATTAAGCTTGATCGATCTGGTTTTTAACCAGTTGATTTGTTTTTTTTTCGTCCATTATTCTGTCCACGCTTAATTTTTGTAATTCTTGGGACGTGAAGAAATCGTTGGCCTCCATTTTCGTAACTTCATAAGTGGGTTCTTTTTGCTTCGTTTTTTTTTATTATTTCGATCCAGCGATCAGGGAGTGTTGACAATTTTATGCATTTTAGGCTCTTTCTCAATCAGGCCAAAATTTCTGTCGCAGCTGTCGTAGCTATAACCGGATAGAAAGAACTTCTGCGCGATTAAATCGATTTCACTAGAGGCCAAGTAATGCTTTAACATAAGCCTCATTTTTATGTTAGGATTTTGCCCCCCCGCATGAATCCAAGTACAAAATGTGATGTTCAATACAATCTGGCAGATAGTTCAGCAGGTTTTTCCGTATATGATGCAATTCCATGTGCTCCTCTACCGGCAACATTTTCTGACAAGCCGATTTTCAGTTAGGCTGAAGCAGAATAAAAATGAGCTATCACTTTTCGATTGTCTTCTGCGACAGACAATTTTTGAACGATTACATCTTTGTATGCGCACTTTTTTTTAGCTGATCATAAACGCAGAAGTTGTAGGTCGCAAGTTGACGTTTGTAGAAGGCGATGTTCGTCGTCAATGATGACATTTCCAACACCTTATGAAGGTAAAAAATTACATCGCTGTTTCCTCCGATGAACGAATTAATAATGTCTTCTGCATATGGTTTGACAAAGAATAAAAGGTAATAAATATTTCTTTCTGCCGAGCAAGGTCCATTTTTGTCGAACAGTAAGGTTCACATTTTCAAACGGTTATTCTTTTAAATATTTTTTGCTGAGACAATTTTTCCTTCAGCTGTTATGTGCTCACGACGACGTTCGACATTTTATTTCGATATGTTTTACTTATGTAAATTGGGTTGTTTCTTCCGCTTTCGAGGGAGCCTTGCAATAGGTGGTAAAACATTTGGAGCCCAAAGGATAAATACTTAATTGGTAATGTTACAGAAGATAAAAGTTATCAAACGTAACTTTATAGGAAATTACTTGAAAAAGTAAAAAATGTCACCTTCACTATCTTGTAAATCAACATCGTCATGCTCTGCCTCCGAATCTGAAGGGTCAGAATCACAATCTTGATTGTGTGCTGCTGGGATGAAAACATTCTTTGACCTCACGTTCTCATGTAATTTCGCGTATTCTCTATTGTCGTACGTATATCAGTAATTCAAGTCTTCATATAATTCTTACCTGATTCCATTGCACCACTATCCATGAGGACTCCTATGAAAATACAACACTGAGGTAATCAGACGTTGAAACGCTCGTTTGAGTTCTCACTGCTCGATTTTTCACGTGAAAATGAGCTAAGTCAAAACAGTTGAACTCCGCGAGTAATTCACTGAAGAGGGCCTCGGATTTGGCAGGATTCAATACGAGTTTCATAATAATTCTGCGTGAAAGAAACCTCGATACAGAATCAAAACACAATAACACTGAGATAGCAAACGATTAAAATTTTTACTCAGAGCAAAAACGTGTTGAGTTTCTACCGCTAGCAAACATAAGTCAAATTTTCACTGCGCGTAAAAACGAGTCAAGTTGTTGGTGCGGGCAAAAAGGAGCTGAATAGTGAAGCGGGTCGTCTAGTGTGTCAGATCAAAAGAAGAGAAAACGGCCTTGCATGACTTCTTGGAAAAACAGAAAGGTGTACTCTATGGTCCAGGCATAGCAGATTGATGGTGAGACCATTTTTGTTATTATCAATTATATATAACAGCTTTCAAACGCGTTTTTCTCAAAACACGTTTTTTTTCCAACTGCTGACATGATATCTCAAAAACTATTTGATTGATTCTGCTCAAATTTATACAGCATCTTTAGTACATATATAACTACAAGTTGAACTAAAATAATTGAGATTGCTTCATTAGTTTTCTTTTTATCAGCTATATAGACCCCAAAAAATACGAAAAATTGATTTTTTTTAAAGCGTAAAAAAAAATATTTTTTAAAATTCTAACTTTATTTTAGTTCCATGTAGAGCTTCCAGTCTCACGATTAAAATTGCGTTTCGTTTTTTCTTTCAGATAAGCAGAACGGCCGGACTCAAGTGGAGCACCTCTTTTTATATATGTGTTCCTGTCGGGCGGTGTATCTCCGACTATATTTTATATAATTACTTCAAAAAATTCACAAAGTTTGTTTAAATGTTAATAAAAATTATATACAATTTATAATTTATTTTGTTTTAATGGTTTGTCAAAAAAATCCCCAAAAAGCATTAAAAAACGGCCTTCACACTAGACGACCCCGTTAACTCATTTGTGCTCGCAATTTTTTTCTATACCCGTATAGCTCTGAACTACAGTTGTTCCGTTTTTGCTCCCAACTATTTCTATCCAGCTTTTGCTCGCAATATTTTTTGACTCACCTTTGCTCTCAGCGTGCCACACACTCAGCGTGTCACGCCCCAATTGGTATATAACAGCCAAACTGAATCATAATGTCCTCACATCATTTTCAACACAAACGTAAAGGTGAATTCTGATTGTTGATTGAGAGATGAGGTATATACCGAAAAGTCTATACGGAAGCCAAACTTTCATTGGACATCGCTTATCGTCAATACAGTGACAGCGTCAACCGTCACCCGCGTAACATATTCACAACTGGGAAGAAATACAAGAGAGCTCATAAACGCGTGAATCGGTATAAGAACCGCTATAAGAAAAAACTGGATTTCAAAAAGTATGCTCCGGTCATTGTTATTGACTGCTCGAAGCAGAACGATTCTCTCAAGTCCGGCCTCGTTAACGTACCCATCGAATTTGAATCAAATACCAATATCCCCGCCGATACTTCCGCGTACTGTCTCATTCTACATGATCGTATTGTCGAGTACAATCCGAGATAGGTGGCGGGGTCAGAAAGTTGATATAAAAAATTGAGATCACGCGCTCCCCCTCAGTCATCATGGAGTTTATCGTTGACGTGCATGTCTTTAAGCAACCGATCAACGAATTCGTCCAGAAGGAAATATCAATTGTCGAGGTGGCAAGCATTGACAGCAAGCCCTTGACGTTTCTCTCCGAACCACCGTACGCCTGGCATTCTTTGCTAGACACGTACAAGAGTACGAATATGTGGTTGGAACGACATTATCTGGAGACTCCGGATTGCCCATCGCTGCAGAAGCTTGCGCTAAACACACACACACGCACACAAATTTTCGCCAAATATCAAAACTGCTATGGCGAGATTCGCAGATTCCTTCTCACCAGATCTTCTCTAAGCGCTGCGCTGTCGACATCGTCTGGATCAAGCGGCTTGGTAATCCAAAACACGTTACGATCTTTTTGCGCTGCCTTGTGAGGTTCGTAGAATTCCAGGCTGTCCGGAGCAAATCTCCTCTGCCAACATGTCGTTGAGCCCCGGTGATCCTTTTCGACATAATTCGAGTTTCTGCCGAAACCCCATAGCAACACGGGGTTCTTCGCCGGGAGAAAATCGGCAATTTTTTTGTTCACTCGCAATTCACTTGAAGCAGTCAATAGATACTCACGCGATCAGCCACTGCATTCGCGAAGTTCGTTAGACGGGTTCTTGAATTCCATACTGTGAAAATGTCCACCGATGTAGACCATGCAGAGATCTTGTTTGTACGCTGCTGCCAACATCGTCTGGAATGATGCTGGATTCGCTTCAAGTACCGTGCTAATTCTCACCGATAGAAACCCGGTGAATTCGTTGCGAATGTCGATCACGAACTTTTTTCTATATCGAAAGTCGGCCAATGTTATTGATCGCCTTCATTTTTTACTTGCCGTTCGTTTGATTGTTCGAAGCCGTATTCTCAAGATTAAATACTTGCACCCTCCACTCTGAATCCTCAAACAATAACGTTATTTGCAGTCGATGAGGAGGGGGAATTTTTTGGGCGGTTCCGTGGCTCCAAGCTTATTATTTTTTCACACATTATCCTTAGCGAATGAATCTGCGACCACAGGTCTATTTATCCTTTCAATTTTTGAGTGTCTTTCCACAATCGTTCGATGCGCTTTGAATTCAAATATCTTGCACAATTTTTGCCATCATACTTGCATAAACAATATTGGATTCTTAGAAAAACTCTGATGACATCCTGCCATCATTTGACCCGGTTTCAATTCAAAAACCATAAATCATTCTCAATGTTTAAACACTTTTTCGCCGATAGGTTTCATTATAAACAGATTCTCCGACCAATGCATAAATCATTCAAAACCTGTATTCTTTTGATATTCGCCGACAGGTTTCAACGGGTCAATGTTATTGTAAAAACACAAAGCTACCTCTTGAGGGACGGGGGTCTTTGTCGAGCCACGGCAAGCGCCCGATGACTCATTATCCATAAATGTTTAGAACAATTTCTGAGAAATCAGGCAATCTACTCTTCCTCCATCTGCCCCATCCGTCTGGCGGGAGGGAAATTCCTTTTTACTACAAAGCACTTCGACTCTTTGTCAGTCATTGCGCGGCATCGCTAAAAGTCGGAGGTGTGCCCACGTGCCCCCCCCCCCCCCCCGCCGCCGTTTCGCCAATTTTCAAGGGGTGGGCGCAGCTACGCAGGGGAGCCCTACGATCGGTCGGTAAGTAGAGAGACATCGACAGACGATCATGGTGTCGATTCAGCCTAACCAGATGGTAAGTAGGAGGGGCCTGCCGCCAGTCGGTAAGTAGATTATCGGTCGATAGCAGTGCGGGATCTATCTCAAAATCCTACTTGACCATACAGACGGGAATTCCTTCGGACACGAACCTTTTTTGGTTCCTGTCTTGGCTAATTAGTCGGTAAGTTCCGGTAGTAGGGATCTTGAGGCTGTTCTCGCACCACTCATCTACTGACAGCAGCTAAATTCGATCAGGTATATTTTTACATTTTTTCGTGTAAATAAATTGACGTTTGGTTACGTACATATTTAGTGTTTTTAATATTATTTACAATATTATTTCGAGACGCGACAGAGTCTTGTAATTATATACTTTCTGAATGTTATTTAGCGCATGCAAACTATGTATCCTGCAGTTGATTAAATGTAATGCAAAAAATCGAACGCGAGAGTTGAACTCATCAATTGAATTATTTGTTCTCTTTTTATTTACACATTTTTCTTTTCTTCAACAATTTTTCAAGTTTCCCTATTCGTTGCTGGTGAGTTATCTTCTTTTTTCTTTTTTCGTTTCCTCATTTCTTTGTATATCTTTCACGTTATACAGTTATTTAAATTTAGTTTGGATGATTATTTGAATTTAATTAAAACAGTTGTATCGAATTATTTAACTGATTAGAATTTTGAAAAACAATGAAAATTTGAGAATTTCTGGTTACTTGAAAATGGTTTCTTTTGAGAAATGAATTGAATGATTGAATAGTCGATTGATTTTTTTAACTACACAACCAAGATACATACTGATAATAAAAACTCATCCTCAATAGACAATAATAGTTTACTAATTGTATATACTTATGTTTCCAATATATTATGGATAAGTGATTTGTATCGATAAGAGAATGTGTGACCCAAATACGTTATTAAAGTAATTTTCTGGTATTTCTGCAAATATTCTGTACGAAAATAATCGTTTAAATCGGATTATTGTAGAGAAACGCTTAAGGGGTTGTGAACAGTTAACATTTGCGGAAAATCGATTTTTTAATATTTTTGTTCGTATTGTAAATATATTTACTTAAGTACACACACAACAAATTTCTTGTCAATCCGGCGAATATTTTCGAAGTTACACGCACATTTGTGATAACGTGTCAGAGCGTTCAAAAGTAGGCGGCCGGAGCGCCAGCTGTCTATTGTGAATGTACCCTTCTATTGTATTCAGATACATGGAGTGACAGTGCAGTAGTGTTATATTTATACCTGAGAGGTCATTTTAACTTTTTCTGTCCCCAAACCGGCAAACATTGAAGAGTATTAGTCAGTCTAAACTGGGAAGCCGAGCAGTAAACTTGTGAGGTCGTTTATACTTTCGCCTGTGATCTTTTCTTTACAGTGGCGTGCAGCAGAGAAATGAGGGCATCTTCTAAAATGCAAAAGTAGAGACCAAAGAAGCAAAGAAATGTTTTTAAGGGGAAGGTAGGGGTTTGCACTTTTGAAAAATCGATTTTTTTGCCTTTTCTCATAGTTAAACATTTCAAGAATATAATCCAAAAATTTCAAGACAATCAAAGCAAAACTCTCGAAGTTATTGACTATTTAGTCCCGCTCCTAACACTGTAGCTCCGACTTCTCTAAACTTCAAACGCGTTTTTCTCGAAACTACTTTTTCAAAGTCCGTGTTCACTGCCATTTGAAAACTACATGACCGATTTATTTCAAACTTGGTACACACTTTCTACATATAAAATACCTCCCCCCAACGGTTAGTTTGAGATTCTTTTTTACATTGAGGGGGTTTTCCACCCCCAAAATGGCGGGATTTTTCGTGAAAAATAGCACTTTTCACTTTACATGACCACCAAAAATTTAGAAATGAAAAAAAAAATTATCAAAGTCCGTTGGGGGGAGGATTTGATGATACTTTGACTAAATTTTAATGGTACTTGATTTCAGATCATTTCTAGCTGAGATACAGTGAACACCGCAAATCGTGTTTTTCCAAAGGCGTTCTTGGAAAAGCTTTGTCACCAGCTTGTTCGTGGATATTTTCGCCTACAAATTTCACGGAATGTTCTTGAAATGATAATTGACAATGTACAAAAGGTTTAAATAAATTTACTCTATCCATATAGATGAAAAAAATCGCAAAAAAGTTTTTTCACGCTGAAACCCCTACCCTTCCCTTAATCCAAAAACAGCTGAAACGGATGAAAGTAGTTTTGGTGCCTCTGTGAAAAATTCAAAATGCAAGAGGAAATGTTTGTGCCACGCGATTCATCTGTTGAATATCGAATTTTGATGTTTATTACAGTGTTTGCAGCAATTTCTGAATACGTGAAGTGCAAAATCTGTGACGGAAATGTTAAGTTTGAACCGCTTCTGAACGAGGACTTGGTTTTGAAATTGTTTTGTTGTATGATAAGTGTGCAGTTCGTACCCTAAATTCTAGTCCTTTTGTCGGGCATTCTTATGAGATAAATAGACGTTTTTAATTTTTCATGAGAGTTCTCGGGTTAGCTATTGTATTACATGAATGCAATAGGGATTTCACTTAGACCCAATGCACATTCATATGCCGAAAGATAGGATGCACAGCGCGTGACGATCTGCGACTGGAGAGCGCATGAGAGCACACGAGAGGGAAGAATGGTCCGCAGACGACAGCAACTAGAGTTATTAGAAGTTGGCGAAGGGGCGGAGGGTTTATTATATGGCCCGGGAGTAGACGACTCGATGTAGGTAAAAATTTTGTTTACTATATGTAAAGTGCTTTTGAAGCTTTGAACGCGTTTTTGTCAAAACTGTGTTTTAAAAGTCGGTGAGCAAGATTTCTCGGAAACGGCTGAACCGATCAGTCTCAAATTTTAACACAATCTTTGGAAGTATATTTTTTAGTAAATAATCGAAGTTTTTTTCACCGATAAATATTTTCCATTTTATAAACAATTTAAGGCCTAAATTTTTGTCGGAAGTCGATTTTTTTAGATCCCGCCATTTTGTCAAAAATTATTATTTTGCTTATTCGTTCGACCAATTACAAGATAATCCATTATATGAACGAAATATTTGTGATGTTTTTCATTTTAGATTATCCAGTCCAGAGATATCGTGGTCACCGCAAGACGCCTTTTCTAGAGGTGCTCCCGGAGATCAGCTATATCAGCTTTCAAAATAATTACTTTTACAAATAAAAGCTGTTAAAGTACAGTTAATAGTTACCATAATATGTGTACAAATTTTTACATTAATAGATTTAAAGGTCTTCTCAAGAAAAACTCTTGAAAAATCACATATAGCCATATGCCACACGCCTGAAAATTTCCATGCGGCGTCCCGTCACGGCGGTAGTGCAGAATTTCGCAGTTTTTAGCTATAAGCCGCCGCTTACCACCGCCGAATGGCGCGGAGCTCTGTTTATATAGAGCTTCGGCGTCTCGCGCTATGTCGAAGAGTCGCCGGCCGCGTGCAGAAAGAAGTAACCCTCGCGCACACGGTTCGGTCGTAACGAAAACACACACTACCTATATGTGTGTTTATTGAACGTTATACACAACTAAATTTAGCGACCTTAGCACGCTTCGTAGCATGTGCTCGCTCTGCAGAAGAGCGGTGAAACATTGTTGCATTGAACATTGTATGGAGCTCGAATCGATTCCATTTTTCGACGACGGCCATCGGAGGCATTCTGATAACGGTCGCACTTTCTAGCAAACGGGGTTGCTAGACGCTCGTACTGTGGATGGCTCGTGACATTTTACCACCCTTGTTTAATTTATTTAATAAAATAAGCTCGATCACGATTTATATTTTCGATGCAGCTTATTGTTGATGAATTCGATTTCGGCCAAATACTCGAGTGAATGAGATCGCCCGAGACTTATGCTGCGAAAGAGTGGTCAAATTTTACAACTAATGCCTCTGGTTTGAACGAATACGTTCAACATTTTTCCCTCTGCCGAGATTTAACTTCGGCACGTTCTTCACGGATCGAAGTCTCGAGCAATGCAGATCGCTAGAGTCTCGTTCCACAAAAAGCGGTCAAATTTTGCGATCGTGAGTTGTTTAAACAAACGGGCGCGACTCGATTTCATTTTTTGACGATGGTCATTGGTGGAATTTTGATAACGGTCGAACTTTCTAGCAAACGGGGTTGCGAGAGACTTATCCTGTAGACGGTGCGTAACATTTTACCATCCTGGTTTAATTAATTAAAATAGATAAGCTCGAGCACCATTGATATTCTCGATGTAGCTTATCGTCTATGAATTCGATTTCGGCCAAATTCTCGAGCGAACGAGATCGTCCGAGACTCACTTTGCGAAAGGGTGGTAAAACTTTACAAGCAGTGCCTATTATTTAAACAAACACGTTTGCCATTTTTCTCTCGACCCGGTTTATATTCAGCAGGTTCTCCGCGGGTCGAATTCTCTAGCAATGGAGATCGCTAGAGATCCGCTCTATAAAAGTGCGGTGGCATTTTGTGATCATGAAGTCTTTTAAGAAATGGTCTCAACTAGATTTCATTTTTCGACGATGGTCGAAAAAAGGCTTGTAAACGCGCAACTTAACGTAAACGGCCATCAAAAATATATATGCGATCGGTATGTAAAGGGTAACGTAACTATTATATATACACACATATGTAATCACATATGCTAGAAGAATTAAAACATTTTAAAACATAATTCATTTTTTGTAGGTGTTTGTATTACTTCTCATCGAAGGATAAACTGCAGTCACATGAGGTTGAGTGTAGCGCGATAAACAACTGTCCCATCCGTCTGCCGAACGATACCAATAAGTGGCTCCAACTCACAAACTTCAACCGGAAAGAACGACAGCCCTTCATCGTGTAAGACGATTTAGATCGTGTATTGACAAAGACGGACGAGGAGAACGCGACCAAAAATATATGTCATCAGCAAGAAGTATTTAATATTAGTTATTACGTGTGCTGTTCATACGATGAATCGCTCTCTTCATATAATTAACGTTGCAATGCTGATTCGACATCAGGGTTTGTAGATGAACTTAAAAACATAGCATTGCGGATAAAAAGCATTTTTTGCGACAATCTGGCAATGATCCCTTTAACGCCAACCGAGTGGACGAGTCCTGCCCAATTGCAACCTAAATTACAAACAATCATTTTTTTATTCCCGTAGTTTTGCAAAATTTGTCGGGTTATGATGCACATTTTATTATCAAGGAAGTAGTCAAAGCTTTCGAAGGAAAAGATGACGTCCTTCCAATCACAAACGAGAAATACATCTCATTTACGAAGCACGTTCAAATTCTGGACGATCCAAAACATAAGATTCAATTACGCTTCATTGATTCTTATAAATTTCTCTCCGCTAGTCTCGACGAATTGGCATCTCTTTTGACAGCAGACAAAGTCAAAATCTTACGGACGAAATTTGCAGACATATCGACTGACGATTTCGATTAATTAAGGCGTTACCCCCACTTGCGATTTTGAAAAAAAAACGTTTTTATTGCATTTTTTTGAAGTATAAGTATCTGAGAATATGTCCTGAAAATTGAGAGCGTTGAAAGAGAAGAATCCGCGTTAAAAGAGCGTTGAAAGAGAAACTTTAAACGCGTTTTTCTCAAAATGGCATTTCTGAAAACAGTGACCAAGATTACTCGAACACTAATGAACCGATCTTCTTGAAATTTTGCAGGCTTATTTAATACATAAAAATGTAGTCTTTAATCGTTCGATTTTTTTTTTCGAAAAAAATGGCCGTTTTGTAACCAAAAAACGGCCGTTTTTTTCGTTGAAATCGAACCATTAATTTTGACTGGCCGCCATTTTGTGAAAAATGAATATTTTTTAAAATCCTTCGATTATGTCACGTCCTGAGGGGACGTGGGCATTATATGTGTGGTATCCCTCTTTCTTGCCTACGCCTAGCGCAATAGCACGGGATGAGGGTTAAAAGGGGGACGTGCTAGTGGAAGGGGGAATTTTAAGGGATTCCGTGGATTATCCAATTATTGAAATAATGGTTGTGACACTTGTGTTCGATTGACTCGTAATTTATTAGAATTAACCGTATGGGTTAATTCTATTATTTCTTTGGGATACAAATCGGAAACAAAATATAAGAGTATGTTCGCTTACATTGGTGCGCCTCGGTGATGACCCAGTCGCTTGGGTGTCAGGTAGCGGTCGTAAAACTAAGAGCCCTGCGCCGGAGGGCCAGAAGCGCTCGCAGATGGTGTGTGTGTGAGTGAGACGGATACAGATGTTCGACGACACAGATTCTAATATTTGTGAGTTTCACGGATCGAGAATGGAATGTACAATAAAGTAATGCGCGGAATACAACGCCAAGGTTCTTATGGTTATCGCGTAACGAATACAACGCCGAGGTTCTTATTATTATCGCGTAACTGTTGCAGAAGTTCCGAAATACAAAATGTTCTAAGTTTGAATCGTGTGACAACGTTCGCGTGACAAAAAGAGAACAAAGGTTTGACGCGATGGATATCGGTAAGATAACTCTAGGTCTGCGCTCGTTGTATTCTAATCGGAGACTGATGCGAGGAGAACTCTTTCGGAGTACCAGAAATCAGGGTGGGATACATTTTCGGAGGAAGACATCTTTGGGAGAGTGGAACTTAGATGACGTATTTTTTTGGATTGGTGGTCCGGCCATAAACCATGACCTGATTCGTGTGCTTGGCCGGAAGAAGGAAGCGAGAACGAGTTGTCGGTGTATTATTGGGTAAGGGCGCATATAATCGAGATCAGCGCTGCATTTCCGAGAACACAGCGCGGCTTTTCTTATTGAATATGTGGGGAAACCGAGAGGAGACAAATAGGGCCTTGTTCGTGACGGTATGCGTCACGCGAGAGAGAAAGAGCTAGTTGGCCAGCCTGGGAAAGCGCGTCGCTTATGTCATCTAATTTTGTCACTGCAAGAGACAGAGGCCCTTTCTTTGGAAGAATGTATTTTTTTGTGCATGCAGAGGATTAGGCCGATTCGTTCGTTCGGGTCTTGTGCCGTGAAGTCGCGTAGTTTCAAATTTTTACGACCAATATCTTAGGCTGGGTTATGTGATACACTCTTTGTGCATGGTCGCAATGTGTTGGCCAGTCTTGGAATCTTGAACTCTCTGTTTCAATAATTTTTCATGTAAGGGGAAATATGGAGTGTGCAGTCTGGTTTGGCTTAGGAATATGTATCGAGATCACTCTTTTCATCTTTAGCAGAATTTTCTGGCACGTGGCGCAAACTATTTCGCGGGGATGCAGTTACGCACGGACGTGACAATTAAAGACTAGTTTATACTTATATTTGACTAAATCCATCCGCATTTTTTTTTTCAGGTGATCCACTTCGACGCAATGTTGGTCACCGCAAACCGTGTATATAAAAACATTATTACATTGACGGCCATTTGCCACTAAACAATGTAATATTTTTCAATAAAAAAATTACTGAAAGTTCTTCAAGATGTGTTCTTTAAGATGGTATATTGATCGATTAAAAAAGTTTTGTAGCTTTCTTTTCAAAAATTCATGAAAAAGGCCTTTTTTGCGCTACAAGTGGGGGTAATGCCTTAACACGGAAGAGGGTTTTCCCATATAAATATATAGGCCATGTGAACAAATTGGCCGACACCTGCTTACCACCACGTGACGCATTTTACAGTTCCCTGACAGATGATACGGTTTCCGAGAGCGAGTACGCTCGTGCTCGGAACATTTGGCAACGGTTCGCCATTCAAACGCTGGGTGAATATAGCGATTTGTACTTAAAGCCACACATCTTATTAGTAGGGGATATTTTTTCAAACCTTCGGGATACCTGTATTGAGAGTTATGGACTGAATCCCGCATATTACTACACTTTACCTGGGTACACTTGGGATGCAATGCTTAAGCATACAAACGTTAAATTTGAATTAGTAACAGGAATCGATGTGGTTTTATTCGTTTAAGAGGGTCCGATGGAGTCGGAATTTTCAAAAAATCGTATTGCAGGTAGCGGCTGAGGAACGCGCAAACGATAATACCCGAGAAGGCAGAATGCTTCGAAGACAACGACAAATTGGCATTTTGGAAGCTTCCACATCGGCAGAAGCCCTATTGTATGGGCCAGGAATTGATGATTCGATGTAAGTCATTTTTTAATTAGTATTTCTATACATAAATCAAGTGCAAAATTGGAAAACTCTTTCAGAAATTTTCAAAAATGTATTACTCAATAACTATGAACTTTAGCAACATTTTATAAGGAATACTTTCGTTTGAAAATTGCCCAAAATGTTAAAAAAAAAAATAATTCATAATAAT
This sequence comes from Ophion ellenae, assembly GCA_963210295.1. Lineage (NCBI taxonomy): Eukaryota > Metazoa > Arthropoda > Insecta > Hymenoptera > Ichneumonidae > Ophion > Ophion ellenae. The sequence goes on along the minus strand of OY723385.1, from coordinate 22,285,988 downwards.
TAATATTCATTCATTCATAATAATTTTTCCGTAAACTTCGTTGCTGTAGAATTGCGCAATCTCGAGGTAAAATTCAACAAGCCGATATATGTGGGTATGTGCATACTCGACATTTCCAAGACGTGTCTGTATGAATTTCATCATAAGTATATTGCACGTCTGTATCGAGATAAATGCAAAGTTATGTATATCGATACAGACAGCCTCATATATGAAATTGAGAGCGATTACATATATGCAGACATGAAGCGCGACATCAACAAATTCGATACGAGCGATTATCCGGTGGACAATAGGTATGGTATGCCGCTTGTCAACAAAAAGGTACCCGGTCTTATGAAAGATGAGTGCAATAGTGCAATCATGACTGAGTTTATTGGACTCTGGTCGAAACTGTATGCGAAACGTGTCGAAGGGAAGAAGGACACGAACAAAAGTTAAAGGTATCAAAAGTACCCTTGTTGCTAGGACCATAACGTTTGGGGATTATTCTCGATGTCTAAATGAAGAAATCGAAATGATGCGTAGTCAAACACCCATCAGATCAAAGTTGCACAAAGTCTACACCATCTGTGAGGCAAAAATCGCTCAAAGTTCACGTGACGATGGCGGTATATCATACCTGGCTCCTCCAAAACCCTACCATGGGGTCATTACAGAATACCGCCATGAAAAAAATGTACATTTTGGTGAAATAATTATTGACTTTGTTCATGGTTTATGTTTCTGTAAATAAAAAAAAACGGTTTTTGTATTTCATGTGTTTATTCCGCCATTATTTTGTCCACGTCCACATTCACACTTTTGACGGAAAAGGGGGGATTAGAGAGAGAGAGAGAGAGAGAGAGAGAGAGAGAGAAAGAGAGAGAGTGGGGGGAGAATAAAGGTTGAGGTGCTTGCTGTGGAGTCGGTCTTAGAGCGCCACGTGCGGAGCCGGTGATCATCGCGCACTTCAGGAAAAGAGTCGTAAAACTCGGAGATTGTTTTTTCTGTTCATGCTCTTCATTGTCGACTACAAATCAGATTTACTTATCCAACTATTGTGGCTATTGTAGAAACCTAGCCATTTTACAAACATTCGATTGCCGCGCTTCTTTAATACTTTTTCAATGAAATAGATGTTGGGGTACTTGACACTGAGAAGATATTGTTCGTGGAAACCATCAGCGATGGGTTCATCTTTGTGGTCCTTTAAGCGCTACGTGACCGGATGCGTTCTTTTCACACGATATATCGTGAACATTTCTGTTCTCCAATTTGGCGTGTAGCCCTTTTCAAAAACACTCTTAAATTTTTATGATTCTCACTTTATCGCCAATGGTGAATTTCAGCGATGTTTTTATTAGACGCTGAGTCTTATTGAAAACTTGCTGCAATATTTGCTTCTCATTTCCTACATTTACATTTCTCGGTTTCATCAAAATGGTGCGATGCATAGAATCGTTATACTGTGCTAGTAGATAATTGTCACGTCGCGACTAAATGCGCAGAATGTATTTATTTTTCTCGCTTTCTCTTACCCTGTTGAGCTCCGGCGAAGACACGGGGCCTACGGCGATTTCCCATGGTAATCGTGAACGACCCTAAGCCTAATACGCACGATAGCGGCATTCTCATTTTTCGACGGATCTTCAGATTTTCTTTAGACTTAGACATACCACGGCAGAAATGTAACGTATTAATGATATGTAAACGTCTCGCGTACTTTCCCACGCGAGAGCACAGCCGTCTTAACCATATTACGAACAAATACACAACGGCGACAATACGCTACCACGCGACCAAGGCCCTTTTTCCTTCCCGTATTTTTCCGCGCTCCAGATAAAGAAACGCAGCTGCAATTCCTGGAAATAGAGCAACGATTGTGACTTGCAACCTACGTTTTGCTCCCACTCTCCATTTCGACCAATCACCCAAGCGGACCTATATTTGATGCCTTTTCCACCAATTCCTAAGGAAAATGCATCATGGAAATGCATTCCTTTCCCCATTAACGAAACCTCTCCTATTTTCCACTTGGTGAAGAAGATCCTACAGAAAGTCAGTGTGCTATCACCACTCGTTGAAGTTAGTCTCCCACAGTGTTCCATCACCACTCGTTGAAGTTAGTCTCCTATCAGTGTTCCATCATCACGCGTTGAAGTTACTCTCCCATCAGTGTTCCATCACCACTCGTTGAAGTTAGTCTCCCATCAGTGTTCCATCACCACTCGTTGAAGTTAGTCTCCCATCAGTTTCCATCGTGATCAGACATTGAATTCTGACATCGGTGTCCCGAGTCCCTAGCGAAAGGACTCTTCCCTGTTAAATAACTAAAACCCGAGTACGAGTAAGCGAAACATCTCATGTATATTTTTGGTATTATTAATTTAATCGACATAACCAAATTGTCTAATTCCAATAAACCCCGAGTCGATAGAATTTGAGTCTATCCAATTATTCCTTAATCGGATAATCGCGTCATCTCATTTTTACCCACGCACTACCCCTTTTTACCCTCATCTCGAGTTATTGCGCTAGGCGTAGGCTCCAAAGAGGGAAATGCAAATATATATGCCCACGTCCCCTCAGGACGTGACATATTAATTTTTGGGGGCTCATCCGCAATTATCAAAAGGAATTGTGCTAATAAACCCAATGTCCGAAAACGAATCAACTGTTAGCTCATTAAATTTAAACATTACTGAGGACCTGTCGAATTCAGAAGAGAACACACAAGAAAATACTGAGAGTTCAGGTTATACGTTGAGAAGTTCCAACGCCGACTTATTAACTGGTCTCGAGGCTTCTACAAAAAGACCAGTAAAAAAATTAATTTTAACTAATAAAACCGAAAATACCAATAAAATAACCATGGCGTTGGGAACAAACCAATTCATTTACTTAAAAGACGTCATAAGCTTCGTCCCAGACTTCGATGGGAAAAATATCCCATTTTCAGAATTTGTGGCCGGGTGCGAAGATATAAAGGACATGCTTTCACCCAAAGCCGAAAAATACCTAGCAAAATTAATGAGAAATCAATTTAAAAATCAAATCAGAGAAGTCATCCACGGGATTAAATTGGAAACGGTAAAAGAATTCGTGGAATTCCTCAAACAAATATACGCGCCTAATAAATCCGAAATTCCGCTGTTGGGAGAGCTCAGCAATATTTATCAGGCAAACGGTGATAGTGTCATAGGATTTTCCACAAAAATCAGGAAACAGCAAGAGAAATTTGGAAGCATAATTCGCTAATAATGGGGCCAATTATGAGAGTTTCAAGAGATAAATGGACGATTATTCCCTTACAAGCTTTAAACAAGGATTAAAAGAATAAATTGAACATGGACTCCCTCGTTGCGATAACATCTTGGCCGCTATTGACCACGCAGTTAAAATCGAACGTGATCTTAAGGCCCGAAGAGAATTAGAGTCACATTCCACAAAACCAGAACGACCTATTCAAACTAGGCCCGTGAGAATCTGTAATATTTGCAAAAAGGATAACCACGCGACCGAAGCTTGCCGATTTGCGTCGGTTACGTGTCAAATTTGCAAAAGCCAAGGCCACAGCGCCAATGAATGCCAAAAAATGACTAATGAACAGAGCGCTATCACAAGCCAAATTGCAAAAAGATCGGTCATACCACGGATAAATGCTTTTACAATCACAGGTCCTTCACAGTAACTTGCCAATTGTGTGGAAAACCAGAGCACCCGACTTACGAGTGTACCTTGCGATATAAACCGTCAAATTCTCCAATAGTTCATTCGCGTCCCTCGCCTGCTCCTCAGTGTAAATACTGTCATAATCGGAACCGATGTGTTGGTCTAGTGGTTAGCGTGCTGGCCTCTGGAATCAACACATCGGGAGGTCGCGGGTTGGAATCACCGTCTCGTAGTTTCGGAGAGAAATAAAAACACAGGCGTGACGTAGCTCCAGTTCTACACGGGTGTCGCGCACACGGACCGGTACGTGTGTGTGTCGTGCGAGTATGACTGTAGCCTGTGAGCTATTTCTCGACGAAACGCGACTAGCTCCGAGACTGTGAAGCGAACTCGGGACCGGCTGTATTGGCATATGTTTTCCGCAGTTTCCCTATACCCAAGGCAGAAATGTCATGGTGAATGCGATACAGAGGGGGAAGTCGGCTGCGGCCGCAAGGTGGGGATATAAAAAAAACTGGAATATGGGGTATGTATCAAAGGGGAAGATCCCTGTACAGATGGAAGTAAAAAAAAAAATACTGTCATAATCGCGGGCATACTGTAGATCGAAGCTTCAAAATACAAAACAACTTTCCGAAAAATAGTTCACCCTCTTGTCGATATTGCAAAAAGGTAGGACACATGATAGAAAAGTGTCGTACCCGCGAATTTAATAACTCGCCAAACCAGTCGGGAAACGGGCTCGGGAATACCCCTCGGACGGAGGCGCCGAGCGGTTCCCCGATTTCACAGCGTCCGGTGATTACCATCTCAAAAACCGCACCGAGCGAGGATATCCTACCTACTCAATAAACGCGGAAAAATTTAATAAGCTACCCTCGGTGTGAATCGAAGTCCTACCGGGAATGGGCCAATTATCGATGCTATTAAACACTGGTGCCATGCCTAATTTAATATAGAAAGAGTACACTAAAAACATGCCAGGTATCGTTGAAACGGATATCACAAAATTAGTAGGCATATCAGAACTACCAGTGTTCGCATTAGGGAGTGTGGTAATTCGCGTATTTGATTTCGAAACCCTGTTCAATATTATACTAGACGCGATATCGATTCCCTGCCCCGGCTTATTGGGGTCCAAATTCTTTGACGAGACAAAATCAAAAATAAATTATGAACCAGAACGTTTTGAGTGCGGAAATCAAACTTGGCCTATCAAAAAAATATCCGACCCTAGCGAGGAAATAGAAATCCCCGCGCGTTCGGAAACTTCCTTCTACGTAAAAGTGTAAGACAGTACGATGAAGGAGGGTTGACTCTCATCTTTGAAAATCCGTCAAGGTGTATACGCCGGTGATTGTCTAGTGACAAACATCCACGGAACGGCTCATTTGAAGGTTTACAATACCACAAATGATACCGTAAGACTGATCGTGCCAGTCGAAAAATTGCAAGCATTCGATAGTATCGAAGACTTAGGAAATATAAGAAACCCAGATTGCCTGACAATCTTCAGTTTCAGTTCGATCCCGCATAATCCTTTTATTTCAAGCGTCCATTGGAAGACAATCGCGCAAATCCACAGCCCCATAGAGGCCAATTTAAAAGTTTCGACAAAAAATGTCGAAACAAAAATCTAGCATCGCTCCAAAGAAAGTGACGACCAAGGACTTAAATAAAAATTCCTGTAGCGAGGAAAGAACTGGAACGAAAAACAACATATAAAAAAAACAATCGAACCGAAGGCCAAGAATCAAGATCAAATAAAAATAAAACCGCAAAGGTAAAATCAAATGAAAATCTAATGACCGAAAAAAAACTCAAAATCAAAATTTAATCAAAATAAAAAATTAAATCAAATTCAAAACGTAAACTCTGTCTCTAGCTCTGACCCAACATCGTGAAAAATTATTCAGAGCGTTCAAAAATAATAAAAAGAGCAGAAGGGGAATTAGATCATATCGAACGAATAATCGAAAAATATCTAAATAGGTTTCACATAAAGGGTGAACCTTTAGAGTCGACCCACGTGCTTCGACACAAGATCCCCACGGTCGACGACCTGCCGATCAACACCAAAAAGTATAGATTCTACAAGCCCTTAAGGGAGGAGTCCAGCGTCAGGCAAACGAACTACTAGACTCGAAGATAATAAACCATTCTCAGTCCCCAAACAACAGTCCTGTTTGGACAGTGCTCAAAAAAACCCGATTCCAACGGCAATGAACGTTGGCGAATGGTAATCGACTTTCGAGCTCTTAATGAAAAGACAATCGGTGATTCTTATCCGTTGCCTAATATCACTGACATCCTAGATCAACTAGGTCACGCCCATTACTTCTCCGTGTTCGATTTAGTATCCGTGTTCCATCAGAACGAAATGAACCCGGAAGATAAACCAACAACCGCCTTCTCTACTCCGTACGGGCATTACGAATTTTCGTAAATGCTTTTTGGGCTTAAAAATGCCCCGACGACTTTCCAGCGCTCAATGGATGTCGTATTCAGTGGACTACAAGGGGCATCCCTCTCTGTTTACCTCGACGACATTGTAATACGCTAAGGATTTAGAGGAGCACGGGAAAAAAAATCCAGCAACTAATGAAACGATTGTGTAAAGCTAATCTCCAGTTGCAGAGGGATAAATGCGAATTTCTCAGACCGGAAGTCAATTGCCTCGGGCATATAATTGGAAAAGACGGATTGAGACCAGATCCTAACAAACTATCGGTAGTATAAGAATTTCCAATTCCTAAAACTGTTAAAAACCTTCGACAATTCCTAGGCCTAATGGGATATAACCGTAGGTTCATCAAAGACTTCTCAAATCTCAACAAGGTTGATTTTCAATGGACGGAAGAAACACAAAAAGCTTTTGAAAATTCTCAAAAATAAGCTCTGTGAAGCTCCCGTCTTGCAGTACCCTGACTTCGAAAAACCGTTCATTATAACAGCAGCCGCTTCTGACTGCGCCTCAGGCGGAGTCTTAGCTCAAGGTGAATTCGGAAAGGTCAGTGCCAAAGCATACACATCATGAGTACTACGCGGCGCAGCCTTTCGGTAGGACATATACGAAAAAGAGACAATGTCAATAATCCACGGCGTTAAAGCCATACCGTATATTTATGGTAGGAAGTTCACGCTTGTGACTGATCACAAACCCCTGGTCTGGTTTAAAACAGCCAAAGACGCGACCGCACACGTCCTAAATGGGCGGCTTAAACTCTCAGAATACGACTGCGACGTCGTGTACAAGCCAGGTATTAAGCCAGGATTAAATTCAAATGCTAATACGTTGTCGCGTAATCCGATTGAAAAAATAGAAGAGATTAAAACCATTTCTCACTGCGAACGGAAACAAGCCAGAGACGCGTTGCAGGATATATGCCGTTAATTCGCAGAGACTAGCGATAGTGATAGCGAAAACAAAAGCCCAACAAGCTTCACGTCTCGGGTAGCAATTCACCCAGTCCCTCATTCAAAAAAAAATTAATTTCGTCACCCGCTCGCAAGCGAAGAACGACACTCCTCCAAACAAAAAAAAACAGAATGTCAGGCCAAAGAAACACTTGGCGACGATGCACCGGCAGGAGCCGATGCACCCTCACCCAAAGGGACAGATGTGCGTTCCGAACCCCGGCACTTCACACGTCGAAATCGTAAGGTCGTAAACTACGAGGAAAGTAGTGGCGATGAAACAGAAGCCGAGGTTATAAGACCCGCACGTGTTAGGCGCCTCAAGAAGGCGAATAACCGAAAAACAGCTGAGGGCCCTTGCTAGCACAAAGCATCTCGTGTCCCTAATTCCCAAATTACCTCTAATTCTAATTCCAACGATGCAACAGATTTTAAATCTGATTCGGTTGACTCGCAATCCTCCGATGATGAGATACCTCTGACTCACAGAACAAAGGTACCTGAATTCCAAATAGCTAATAGTGTCACAACGAAGCAATTGTTTTATTTCTGAAACGATCACCTAGTCTATTTTATTGACTCAGCTGGTAAACCATGCGACTCTGGAGTACGAAAATTATTGCAATTAAACAAACTTCCCATCTGGAAAGATTTGACAGTAGGCCGAGCCTACAGTAGAAGGATTGGAAAAAATATCATATTGCATTAGTTATCAAAGGCGAGAATTCTGGATCACTATCCTTCATATTAAAGGACATTAAATAAAGTGTAAAAGAGTTGATAGACCTTTGCGACATTCTCAAACTCGAATCGTGGAGCATTTGTCCCACAAATCACGTCGAACACATAGTATGGACCTACGTCATGAACATTATAAAAGAAACATTCATAAGCCGTCAAATAAAAATAATAATTTGCTTGGGAACTCTACGCTACGTGCCAATTGAAAAACGAGATTCCATTTTTTACGAGATGCACAAATCACCAATCGGCGGTCACAAAGGTGTCTCGAAAACATACAACAGAATTAAACGCGAATATTTTTGGGAGGATTTGAAAGCGGATGTCCAAAGGAGAATCCAACAATACTTAGAGTGTCAACTAAAAAAATTAGTCAGAGTCAAAACAAAAGAACCAATGATTATAAGGGATACTCCGGGTACAGTCTTTGATAAAATATCAATGGACATAGTAGGCCTAATGCACCGTACCTCGAATCAGAACGAGTACAATCTCACTATTCAAGATCACCTCTCGAAGTATTGTGCCGCGATTCCACTCCCAAATGCACTAGCGACGACGGTCGCCGGTGCATTTATAAATAAATTTATATACGTTTTTGATGCACCCAAGGCGCTATAAACAGATCAAGGAAGTAACGTTTTCAGCGGTCTCATGAAACGGATTGCAAAACGATTTCGTATCAAGCGAAGTCGAACGACCGCATTTCATCCTCAATCCAATGGATCTCTCGAGAGATCTCACCATGTGCTAGCCGAATTTTTAAAACAATATATGGATAAAGATAACGAATGGGATCAATGGTTACAATTGGCAACGCTCTCGTATAACACAAGTGTTGATGAAAGTACGAAGTATACTCCGCACGAAATAGTCTTTGGCAAATTAGCGAGAGTTCCATCGAACGAACCACTTCGAGAATCAGATCAGCTACCCACTTATCGCAGGTATTTAATTGAATTAGTCACGAGAATAAATGGAATCAGAAATCTCGCCTATGAAAAACTAGTCTTGTCCAAACATCGTTCAAAGAAATAATACGATAAAATCTCTAATCCAAAGAGTTTCAAGGTAGGAGATTTTGTCTACCTACAAACGGGTCCCAAACCAGGTAAACTCGGAGACCATAATACCGGGCGGCATAAGGTTCTAGAAACACTAGACAAAGGTAACGTAAAAATCCAATATAATAACAAGACATGAATAGTGCATGAGAACCGATTGCGATACTCTCACATTAACATTGAAACCAAAAACAAACCACCAAGAATCGACGAATCCGATTTTAATCCTAAATACATAAATAACCATGATAGCTACACTGTTTTTCAGATGGCTGTTATTAAACTATTCAGAAACATCAAGGGATATAACTTTTATGTAATCCTAAAAACACATTCGAATTTCCCAAAACAACAACGCTGTTTATTAAGGATTATCTAACACCATTTTAAAAGATATTCGCCTAATGTTAACTCTATATTTGTATCTGACGAACGACATATCCAGAAAAAAATTTAAACACTATACTACGATATGCTTATTCAATGATGTAACCGAGAATGTTGAATTCTTCAAAATAGTTTATCTCCTGCGATACAAGCACTGGGCGAATTTTCATATAGTTTAAGGGGTGAGATGCAGTCAGAATTTTCACAAAATCGATTTTTTTAAAAACATTTTCTTGAAGTATGATGGTTCGAAAATATTTTCTGAAAATTTCAAGTCAATCCGATGAGTAGTTTCCGGGATATCCCACAATTACTGAAGGAGACGCCCCTTCACTAATTGTGGGATATCCCGGGGGAACCGACGCGGATCCCCATGGCAGGTGGCGGCTGACAAACGCGCAAACGATAATACCCGGGAAGGCAGAATGCATCGAAGACAACAGCAAATTGATATTTAGAAGCTTTCATATCGGCAGAAGCCCTATTGTATGGGCCAGGAACTGATGATTCCATGTAAGTAATTTTTTAATTAGTATTTCTATACATAAATCAAGTGTAAAATTGGATAACTCTTTCAGAAATTTTCAAAAATGTACTAAAAAACTATGAACTTTAGCAAAATTTTATAAAGAATACTTTCGTTTAAAAAAAATAATTAATCCCGAAAAACTTTAATTTTTTGAAAAATTGTTTTAATTGGCTATAAACAATTCAATGCTCGACTTTTCGGCAAAAATTGTGATATTCGAATTTAGCGGATCAAAATACATAAAAAAAAAAGTTTAGCTTCATCCATCGAGCTCAAAATTTTACGAACATATAATACCGAATCCACATAGAAAAACTTTAAATGCGTTTTTCTCGAAACTATGTTTTTCAAGTTGGTGACCACTATAATTCAAAAACCACTTGATGGATTTTGATGAAATTTGGTGTGCTTTATAGCATTAAAAACTAGTCCCTAATCGAAGGATTTTCATTTATGTTGAAAATTTATATTTTCTTAATAATAAACGAGCGATTTTTTGGTCGAAAATCGAAAGTTATCTGTCAGAAGCCGCCATTTTGTTAATGTTTGAAAAAAAAGCTTCGACTGAAGACTAGATTTATTATTAAACTAATGATTTTTTTATTTTTTTATTTCAGATGATCCAGTAAAATTTTATGATGGTCACCGCAAAGCACTACATGCCGAAGGGGGTCCGACAAAGATGGCGATATTTTTATAAACAATCAATATTTTTCTTTGAAAATTTATACAAGTCAAGTTGAAATATAACATATAAGGTCTGTGTAACCACTTTTGAAACAAACTTAATTTCTATTTAAAAAAAATTATCGAAAATGCTTGTTTTTTGCCAATCGAACCGTAATGGCCAATACTTGGACCAATGGTTGGTTCGCCGATACGAGGCCAATGTTCGGCCGAGTAACGCATGATCGAACCGTCATTCGTATATTAATGATTCATTGTTTCGCGGCGAAGTCATTGAGAGACGAGATAAATACTTTTTACGAGTCCATTGGACATTACTCTTAATAAATGTACTACCAAATCAATGCACTCATTGTTGGCCGATTCTCGAACGATCTCATACGCGATACTCTGCCGATTTTTATGAACTATCCTACACTGACGGAAAAATTCTATTGATATTAACGAACCGCATCTATTTACTTATTTTTTATTTGAATGAACTAGATTTTTTGTGAAATCAAATTTTTCCTATTGCATTCCATTATTGGAATTATTCATTTTAAATATATTTATTCATTCAAATTAAACTTAAACTAATGAACTCATGGTCTGTCTTTATTTAGGGTTGTGGGGGTAGAGAGGAATTGTACACACACACACACACACACACACACACATACACACACATATATATACACACACACACACACACATATATATATATATACACACATATATAGGTTATGTTTGAAAATTCAATAACATGTCATTCAATAAAACTCTCTAATTATCACAATGATATTAACTAATCGATATGGTTATGGGATACGAATAATGATGAGAATCCATATGGTCTCATTATGCCATATCTGCGATTCAGATGCTACAAGCATTCGGTAGCATAGGGGGCAGCGTGCTTAGCTATGAGTAGGTAGGTTCAAGGTTCGAGTCCCATATGAATGAAATATTTTCTTAAAAAATAATTCTTTTTTTTTGCAGTGCAGGACCAATTTTCGTGATCTATATCGGGTCACCATTATCCACCAAGACTCGGTTGATAATCGGGCCAAGCTCGAGTGCCAGAGATGGCAATCTCCACCGGGACTTATTGTTGGCCAATTCTCGAATGAACTCGTACGCGATGCTCGGCCGATTTTCATAAGCCATTCTAGGGCCAATATTGATTGCGAATATCGGGCCGCCCTTATCATCCGAGGCTCGGTCGATGATCGAGCCAAGCTCGAGTGCCAATGTTGGCAAGCTCGGCGTCGAGCATCGGCCAATCGTTGGCCATTACCGATCACCCCACATGGGGTCCTAAACAATATGGCACGGGGCATCAGTGGTCAAAACACTGTCAACCAAGGGGAGAAGTTGTTGAATCTCCTGGATAACAACAACCTACAATACCAAGCTGACTCCATCTGGAATCACACCTGGGAAAATTCTTTCAATTCGGTACAGCAAACGCTGGTGTCACCCGAATGATACCCATCGTACGATCGAGCACGCTTCTCGTAGATACGGTGATCCATACACTGTGTACGGCTAGTCGGTCTACCTCGTCGGTGCAGTATAGGACTCAGTTACGCACCTCCTGATGCACCTGGCTGAACGACCTAAGAAGAAAACGTCAACGGTGAAACTGGTCAAGAACGTCATAAACTCATGGCAGCCTCTTCAGTAGACCTAAAGGATCAAGCCAAGACCAACGCTGCAACACATGATCTTAACATCTCCGATCGTTCAAGATACGATCAACTTCCTATAACACGCGCCTTTCCTTTGAGTTCACACGAGAGGACATTCAAGTATCAAAACGACCATTCTAATCATGCTAAATAACGTTTTTCTCTATCCTCATTATTATTGTTCTTTTAACTTTGTCAAAAAAAAAGTAAAAATGAGTGAATGCGCAACTATTCACAAGGAAAAAGAAATTATAAAACGCGTACATATACATCTTATAGTGAAGTAAAGAGCTTATATACATCATTTAGAAAAAAGAGAACGAAAAATCTCATACGAAAATCTTTTAAAAAGAAACACACACGCTCTCGTATAAGGTGATAATGAAATTCATGCGTACCTCCTAAGAGCAGGATAACTATAAGTTACACCGTCATTTTAGACACCAGGTCTCGAATATATTTGTCACATTGTAAGTCGATTAATGACAATGCCAATTCATACTATCGTGTCACTACATTTGCGATTGCAACTCCCAACGAACCTGATCGAGCGAGACGCTCAATCCCAAAGGGGGAAGTGTCACGTCGCGACCAAATGCGCAAAATATATTTGTTTTTCTCGCTTTCTCTGACCCTGTTGAGCTCCGGCGAAGACACGGGGTCTACGGCGATTTCCCATGGAAATCGTGAATGACCACTAAGCCTAAAAAATTCACGATTTCCATGGGAAATCGTGAATGACCACTAAGCCTAAAACGCACGATGGCGACGCACAGTAGGAGAAAAGCCCAAAAACCTGGCCAAAACCTCAAATGACCTTTGACGGGAATGAAAATTGGCTTACAGGGGTTTTCAAGGTCGCTGATTACGAATCTGAAAGCCAAATTATCGTAAACAAAATGGCCGATCCAATATGGCTGACATGAATGTTAAAAAGTTGCCAGATGTCGACAAAAATTGGTATTTACGGGTTTTCAAGGTCGCTGATTACGAATCCGCAAGCCAAATTATCGTAAAAAAAATGGCCGATCCAATATGGCCGACATGAACGTTAAAAAGTTACCAGATGTTGACAAAAATTGGTATATACGGGTTTTCAAGGTCGCTGATTACCAATCCGATATCTATTGTTTATAACTTGCAACAAAGAGCTTACAGCAAATTGTTATAAACAAAATGGCCGAGTATCCTGCTAAATAGATAAATTAATATATTTAAAAAAATCATCATAATAAAATAAACGTGAACAGTGTATTCTACGCAATTATTATTTTTATTTCCAAAATACATACGGAACGTTTCAAAAATAGAAAATTTTATTCTTAATCAAAATCGTAATCGGAGTCGGAGTCGGAGTCAGAATCATTATCCGAGTTTGTATCTATTACAACTCCCGGCACGGCTTCATTCTCGGCGCAAAATTCGTCTGCTGCAGCAGTCACTTTAGGAGCGATCAACATCGCTACAGCTTCCGGCGACAAACTCTTCAGCTTCTTCTGTGGTAGTCTTCTGACACTTGAAATGTACGGATCAGAAGTAACTAAGAGCCGATGAAAAACATCTTCCATAGTTTTAACCCTGGAACTTTTTCGCGCAAAATCTTCTCGATATCGTTTGATGTCTTTGTTTCGAGCTTCCTGAGCATCTTCGGATAATTGGCCGATTGGTAATAGAGCATGAGTTATTATCACTGGACCATGAATTAATAGTTTGTGCACCGAAGTAGGCATGGAGTACCAAGGGTATAATGCAACGGTCTTTCTTGCCGTTTCAATAGCATACTGTTCAAATCTTTCACAGTTTATCTCGTGGCCACACGATATAACTTGTAGGATTACGTACAAGCGTTTAATAACTTCTTCGTTGACCCCCGTTATCGCAGCGGAAACCGTCGAATTTTCAAAGAATCGCCGAGCTGTGTTGCCATCATTGCTGCTGCCGTATCCAGGCTTTGGGCGATCGATATTTAGACCCAATTGCTTCTTGAATCCTTCTTGAATGGCCCTCTTGCGTTCCTGGGTAATTTTTTTTTCTTCGGCACTTCGAGCTTGCCATTTTTTAATGCCGAGTTTGTAAGACACGTGTAAGCAATACTCGAAGCACCGTATCCACGCATGCAGCGTCGACAATCCGAACTTCAAATTTGTTTCATTGATTTCCCTTTGCAATACAGTGTCGATGGCATTAAAATCTTTGCTGGTTGCTCCACACAAATAGCACCGTTGAGCAGATTTCGTCAATGATACAGCGTTGCAAACTTTACCATCTATCATGGTGAACAACAACTTGTACATTACGGAGATTTCTTTTCCATCTATTACACTTTCGAATGGACGAAGTGACTTTATTTGTTCTTCAACAATTTGGACTTCATTAAGTGTTGACTCTGTGTCTTCGCGTAGAAACAGTAGTCTAAGCGGTCTACAAAATCGTGGAGACGAGGGTCTGGGGTTCTTCCAAACAACTATTTCTTCCTTCGATTGTTGATCATAACACACGAGTTGTAATGGCACGACTGAAGTAAAGAATACATGCGCATCAGATTTGCTGTCATCACTGAACGTCTGCTTATATTCACTTTGCCCAGAACTTCCATCGCAACCCCACTTGCAAATCAAGTCCATTTTACGAACATTATCTGGAGTCAATCTTTGAATGAGTACATTTTGGACGAGTAAAATACGTTCAACTGTATGATCTAATAGTGCCTGTAGTTGGACTTCTGCACTACTCTCTGTAATCCTGATTGCATCACGTGGTGGATAACAACGCTTTTTTGCTTTCATCACTTTTTCGTAAGACGGATATAGCTTACAGTTATTTTCCTTCCCTAATCTTCTCATTCCCTGGTAAGTACTCTTGGAGAATTTATATTCAATCATAGCGGAAAGTGCAGCCTCTTCGGATAAAGTAATTTCATCCGTTGCTGAGTAAGCTTTACGATACTTGGAAGCTCTTAAAGGACTCGTCATTGTTACGTCCTTAATAACTTTTGCGGCGTCGGATTGTCCTGAAGAGCGAAGGCTCATCTGAGTAGCGTATGCTAACTCGACCGAGTTGAACGATGTACGAATATCTTGGGTCTTCCTTCGTTTAGATCTTTCACTGGACATTGTAAACTCAAGGGACGGGCGGCCGCCCGTATTACCCGGGCTTGTTACTACAGTGTCTGTAGGTGCGGCAAAACATACCTGCTTGCTAAGCCATTCACCGTTATTCTTGAAAAATACACAGGATTTTCTGTGAGCTTGTTGCCACCTCGTTCTCATTTGATTGAAGAGTATCGAAAAAGTCTGTTTCGAGTCCTCAGGCACTACAACTGTACGTCCGGTGTCCTTGGAAATTTTTTCTACCATAAATTCGATCAAGGAAGCGAATTTATCGGATAAATGCTCGCTGATTATCAGAAATACTTCTTTCCTTGTCAGCACCAATTCTTTGTAACCGGATCCTGTAATAAAGACATAAAATTGTAGAAAATTGGTGTTAAAGGAAAAGATAAAATTTTCAATTAATACAAAAACTTGAACAATGTACATTATTTTACCAAATAAATAACCGCAATAATTGAAATAATTTTAAGAAAATTAGACAGAAAATATTGACATGGATTTGGTTAAAAGAAAGCTTTGCTTACTATATAATATATATATATTCAAATATTTTATTCGAATGTTATAACATTTCATTCATATTTAAGAAATTTTTATGTGGTTGATTTTAATATGTATATATATATATGCATACGTATATATCATAATTAAATAACAGAAAATTTATATATATATATATATATACACATACATATATATTAAAATAATTTATTTCAAGCGTCTTCCAGCCGTCTTGTCCGTTATGATGCTACTTCACCCATTCTCAGGTAGAGGCGCAGCGGCTGCTCAATAGTGCCGCGTGCACGCTCGGCTACCGCACGATGCGAAAAAAATCATAACGGACAAGACGCACGTTTTCCGCAGGTAACTCTTGTAAATTTCGAAAGCTTATATATTAAACTAAAGGCCGAGACTAGGAGCTTTGCAAAATGTGACAAAATATATAACTTTTCGGACCGTTGAAAATATAAGTTTTCAAAATTATTCAATTTTATTTATGCCGAAGGCTATACTACATTTCAATCATTTATACATAAACTTTCGATTCAACCGATGTAAAAACATGTTCTACATACCTCCAGAAGTCGTATCCATGTTGCAGAATTGAAATTAAACCCGTCACTTTAAAGTTATGGGTTTTTGAAGTCAGCGTTATTTTCGTCTGTTCAGCGCGTGACACGTACACTCTTCACGAACACTCACTGCCAACTGACGCTGCGGCGCAGGTATACACTTAAAGGGCTTTCCCTTCCACAATAGAATGCAGTTACTAGTCCTCTACCTGAATGACTACTCAACTGACCCTATTTCGAAAATTTATTTTTTGGGGTTTTGGCCAGGTTTTTGGGCTTTTCTCCTACTGTGCGACGTTCTCATTTTTCGACGGATCTTTATATTTTCTTTAGACTTAGACACACCACGGCGCTAATGTAACCTTTCAATGATAAGTAAACGTCTCGCGTACTTTCCCACGCAAGAGCACAGCGGTCTTCACCCTTGTGTTGCCACCCCGGTACCCGGGTATCCATCGGCGTTCGTATTGTTGAATAATTTTATTTCCAAAAAAAATTGGCCAATACCTTCTCGAATCCCCATGATTTGACCGATTCTCTATCGAAATTTGCATTCTAGATATTGAAAGAAAATTTAACTTAAAAAATTTTGCATTTGAAAAATAAACACGTATGAGCCACCCGGGTACTCGGGTACCCCGATAGAAAAAGCATTATTTTCGTATAGTATATCATAAAACATAGTTTGTTGTAAAAATATAATAAGTAAATATGGATTTATATATAAATAATAACAATGTATATTTATTTCAAATGGTTTATTTATTAAATGTGCTGTATATAATAATAATAACTATCACATTTCGCAATGTGATTGTTGGACAAAAATCATGGAGTTTTCGTTTTTTGCACAGTAATATACAAATACTGTATGCAAAATTACAAAAAATAATTAAATTTCAATCTTTTACACAGATATATTAGAAATCAATTATTACAATTCAAACATTTTGTGATTTTTGCTGTGTGCTGATCACGAACGGGCTTATTACAGTCAATGCAAGACTTGCTTGTCTTTCTTCTCTTTCGAATAGGCTGCTCGTTGCAAATGTAGCATGATCCAACTACAACTTTTCTACAACTAGCGTCTAGTTGATCGGTGTTATCAGTTACCACTTCTGTTACTGGCCTTTCATAGTCACTTTCGATTGTAATTTTCGTCGCATGATTTCGCATGACTTGCTGGTCAGA
The DNA here is from genome assembly GCA_963210295.1 of Ophion ellenae. NCBI lineage: Eukaryota > Metazoa > Arthropoda > Insecta > Hymenoptera > Ichneumonidae > Ophion > Ophion ellenae. The sequence goes on along the minus strand of OY723385.1, from coordinate 22,268,459 downwards.
AAATCGCTCTTCTATCGTTGGCATGGCTAGTTCTTCTGAGAGCTATCGTAGAAAAAGTCTGCGTCTGTTAGTTTTTTTGCAAGCATATCATTATTTTCATAGTAAGTAAGTAACGTACGCAGCAACACTGGCGATATCCAAAATATTGTAAAAAAAGCTAGCGGCCTTCTGCACGTTCGCCGCTGGGTGGAATATCTCATGCACATTTCATCCATAGTATCAACGCCAGCTTTGGTTTTGTTGTAAAACAAAATCATTTCTGGTTCCTGGTGGGATATATTAGAGATCGTAGCATCATTGTGCATTGTCCTGAGAAGAATCACGGCTTTGTTATTCATCGGAACATACGAACAGATGATAACCTTCTCATGAAATCCAAGAAGCGTTGTCAACGCTAGATAACGGTCTAAAGTTCGACGGTTTTATTCCTTGAGGAATGCATGTTTTATTTTTTTTCCAAAGTACCGACGATAGTGAGCTTCCATGACAAAAGACTCTCTGCCGACGGTAAGGTCGTAAGAAATCTGTCCATGCTTGTGTTCCGGCCGGATCGTTTGTAAGCGGTGACCAGTTCTTTCACAACACGTTCTCCTTGATTGACTTCCCGAGTATTACCTTGTTTACCTGTATAGAAAATCCCTTTGAGTGGATAAGCATTACTTGCGTCGCACAACCAAAATACTTTTAGACCGTATTTAGCAGGTTTTGATGGCATGTACTGGGTAAACTTCGTTCTTCCTCGAAAAGGAAAGAGCTGTTCGTCGAAAGTCAAGGGTCTATACACCGCCGCTAGGTTTGCATTCAGCATGTTCCAAATATCAGAAATAGGTGCAGCTTTATCATTGGCTGTTCGTTCCTGGCGTGTAGTGTAGTAATCAAAACATATAAAACGGAAAAGCGACTGAAATCCCCTTCGTCCCATCGTCGCACGATATAGCGGATATGAGTTTTTCTTTCACATTTCATCTATGTGGTCTGTGTTTGAGTTATTTGCACCATCACCTATCGAGATTAAAAAAAGATAGTACATTTAAGTTACCGTAACTTTCTTCCATACACGCGACTCGTGCTGTGGATGCTTGCTATTGTAATCTTGATACTCGGCTTCCGCTTTTTTATTTTTGCACCGAACGATAATGTCAACCATTTCCAACGTGATGAATGTTTGGAATGTGCCAGAGATCGATAACATTTTCGTACTTTTATGCGGTCCAGCTCTCTGCCTAACAAAAGTTTTAGCCGGAGTTTGATGGTTTTGAGGCGGAGTTTTATTCCAAACCGTTTCGTCTTTTGCCACAAAAGTTGTACCAGTGCTGGCTGAAATATCTGAAGCTACTTCGTTGTCACTCTCCTCCTCAGTGTCTCTTTCGTCGTCATCGTCTTTTTCTTCTTGAGTTCCGCCATCAATTTCGGCTTCGTCATCGATGTAATCTTCATTATCCGATGCTTCAGCATTGGCAGAATTCGGAGCGTTATCGTTGGAAAACATCGGCCTTGACAAACGAAACGTTCAAATCTTCTGTACACCAAAAAAAGACACCCGCTAGAATAAAATCCTTCGACGCAGGAAGTTGACCCGATCTTAAAACCGCTGTAGACCACATGTGCTCTCACACCTGGGTCGACCTACATCCTACATCCTGCTCCCACTCTCTATTTCGACCAATCACCCGAGAGGACCTATATTTGATGCCTTTTCCACCAGTCCTTAAGGAAAATGCATCATGTAATTGTGAAATGAAATTATATCAGACAAACGCTAGACGCCGTAACATGGTTTCGATCCCGGGACCTCTGTTTGATAAGTTGTGACGTTGTCCACTGAGCCAGTTCTACTTGTTCAATTTCTGAAATTTTGTATCGTCTACATATGTTACGATACACAATGTTAGATTATTAAAACACGAGTGGATTAATAAATGTAAATATTATTATCGGATCAATGACTTAATTGCGTTTGCATTGAGAGCGATCGCATAGAACTATATAACCTTAAATTGTTTTTGTTCGATAATTTATTCCGGCTAGTCCGACCGCAGTTAGCTAGTGTTGGCTAGGTCATCGCGAGATACCGACTTGAGAATTTTTTTTATTCGCAACGTCATCTGTTAAGTCGCTTAGCCAACCATGGGCCAATGGCTCGATGGAACTACACGCGCAAGGGGAGGTCGGCTACTCGTTATCACCAATCTTGTCTGGATTCACAGTATATGTCGGGCTTTACTAGAAACGATAGTATCGCAAGTGGGAGCTCCAGATGGCCAAGCCTTTCGGAAATAACATTTCTGTTGCGCATTGGTCAATACATGAGTCTTGTATGTCAACGTTGTTTCCAAGCAGTGTTGGGCTCAGCGGTAAGAGATTGATTCGTACTTAATGCGAGGTTTGCGGGTTCGAGTCCCCGTGCACGAGCCCTTTTAATTTGGATTTTTTTCGTTTTTTACGATACTTACGCCATAAATGAACCGAAATAATGCATAATGTATTGTATTGATTTATATTTTCACCAACGGCATAGGGCGTTATTATTTTAACAGGCGCATAGCCGTGAAAAAGTTGGGATGGCGAATAAATTTCCAAGAAGGAACTGTAATAAAACAAACGGAATACGAAGTCCTCATGTATGATTTGGTTACAATTCCTTCTTGGAAAGTTATTCGCAATCCCAAACTTTCCACGATTATGCGCCCGTTAAAATAATGACGCCCTATGCCTTTTGTGAAAATATAAATAAATTCAATACATTATGCATTACTTCGGTTCATTTGTGGCGTAAGTATCGTAAAAATTGAAAAGCCGAAAAAAAAAGTTTGCGCACGGGGAGTCGAACCCACGACCCTCGCATTACGAATCCGAAATCTTGCCGCTGCCGCAAATACTGCTTGAAAATAGATCTAACATAAAAGACTTGTGTACTGACAGATCCGCGATAAAAAGATTCTTTCCTAAACGCTTTACCATCTGGAGCTCCCACTTTGGCGAGCCAATCACGAGCACGTAACTCAGACCGGCCAGTTCAATTTCTACTCGGGATATGATACATCCAAGCTTGGCTTTCTATTTGTTCGTAACAGTAGAAGATATTCGGTGATCAAAACATTGACACTTTGAGTTGGTGAGTCATCGTCATCATCCTCATATACCAAATAAAAAGAATCTTGTGTTTCATTCTTGAAGGAATCATGACTTTGATTTTTCAATTTCACACTATTTGGCACATGTTCGTTTTTCCTCAACATTATCACTCACTTTGTCATTCTTAATCTCCTCCTTCATCCCCGCCACCTCACCGTTTTTGTACGACACCAATTTCGCCAATGGTCTCACTATAGGTTTAAAGACATCTTGCATTCTTTGCTCATCGCTATCTTTTCCAATCTTGATCATTCGATGCTTTCGTCTGATGGCATCGCTCGCCTTGGCAGATTCACGCAATACATCCTTCTCTGTCAACAGTTGTTCTCTTTTCATGTTGTCACTATCAACGCATGTACAATACTGTATCTCCGACCATTAGCGATGAGCCATTTATCAATGGTCAGAAAATAATCGAAACCTTGCCCATATTGACTCTCGTTGATATTGCTATACTTGTCGATCCTAATGAATGCAAACTTGTCGGAATTCCAACATTTCGTGTACATATTTTTTAAGCACGTATAAGTCATATCCGTATTAACGTGATCATTGTACACATGCTTGAGATTCATATCGTCCTGCTTGAAAAGCACCACGAAATTTGGTCTCACGAGATGTTTGGGGATCCGAGTGTATGTCTGACAAAGATAGAAACTGTCACCAATCTCATGTTTTCCCATGGAAAAGAAGACTCTTACACCACCCTGCTTTTCGCCCGCGATATCATCAAAGGTGAATATAAAGTTGGTTCGTGCCTCGCCTGTCGCACTCACTTGTTAGTTCTCATTGAATGGATGATACGTAACTCCACTCACGGGTGCAAGAATACAAATAGGTGTTCTCAAATCTCAAGCCATTTGGATGTATCATGAGAGTGAGCAGAGCATCGGTTTTGCCACAATTCGATGGACCACAAAACACCGCACGTATACTATCTGGAAATAACTGCCCATGACGTTTTTGCTTCTTCGCACGATCTTCGACAAATTCATCGAAATTTATCACGGAAGGTCCGCCTCTGATAGTTTGCTTCTTGGGCGTCATCTCGCACACGACTGACGGAAATAACATATATATAGGATTCTTATAAGGATTATTCGTCAGTCGAGTATTGCCTTTAGACATGATCGTGCATAGTAAGAGTGGTAAATGTCTCTTCAATCGCTTAATCAACAAACTACTCATTGAATTGCATCTGCCAGGATATCAATATGGCGGACCAGGCACGAAGTTGACCAAGCGCCTTGCTCGTGATGATCCGGGCATTAATCCATTAGATGCAGCGTGCAAACAGCACGATATTGCATATTCGAAAAATCGGGACAACTCTGAAGCGAGACATTTAGCAGATAAAGTGCTGGCTGAACAGGCTCGACAACCTGTTACCGCTAAAGATGCTAGCATCAGTGAGAAAGCAAGTGCGTGGGGTGTCACAAATACAATGAAGTCCAAGAGAAAACTTGGTATGGGAAAAAAGTACGTATGGGAGGCGTTTGTTTGAAAAAAAAAAATAATCGACACTGCAAAGAAGACAATAATTCAAAATAATACTCCGGATAAATCAGCTCTAACAGCTCGTACAACTGTAAAGATACAAAGTGCTAAAGTCCATACAACTCAAGTTCTACCGGTACCTCATAAAATTGGTGGTTTATTACCGTTCCTCGTGCCCATTTTCGCAGGTATTAGCGCTTCTGGTGCTTTGCCAGGTGGAGTGGATAGTATAGCAAAAGCTGTAAATGCTGCCTAAGCAGCTAAACGTGCGTTAGTTAAAAGTAAACGCCATAATCGACAATTGAAGCGTTTGCATTGGGCAAGGGCTCACACCTGAAACCGTATAAGCAGGGTTTGGGTCTTCAGATCAAGCCAAAAAACTAGCAGTAACGCTACCTCATCGACCCCTTACCGACATCGACCTACTCAAGTATGCAAAAATAATGAAAATTCCAAATTTCCGCGGAGTTTACATAAGGGATACATTGCCAGTGAGCAGGCCCCTCAAATGTAAAGCAGCAATTGTGAATTTGGATGAAAATGTGGGCCTTGGCACACACTGGATCGCTCACAAGAAGACTGGATGAAAAGTCGTTTACTTTGAAAGTTTCGGCAATCTTCCACCACCATCTCAACTCATGAGATATTTTGGTGTTGGTAGCGTCTATTATAATTATAAGAGGTATCAAGAATATGACGCCATTGAACGGGACATTTGTGTCTGAAGTTTCTTTCTCGACAATTGCAGTACAAAGACAAATATACACTATATATAGATTGTAAATGAGGTTGAGAGTTGAGTTGTCAATTTACCAGCATCATGGATGATAGTTTAACATTGACTATATCGGGCGCATCATCCATACTCGAGGCGCAATACTTTGCCCCGATCGGACGCTCGTCACATGACAATTATACTCTCGGTCTGGTGGAATTATTAACATTCAACTCTATTCTCAACATAGACATTGATCATAATAAACTCTACGTGGGAGATTATCGTTGACGATACCTACGGGCAGTTAGGAAACGGAGGATATTGAGGCGTTTGTACAAGTAGAGCTCTCGCATAAGAACATCAAAACCAGCATTAAACCTTCTCATGATACGCCGCGCAGTGAAATCGAGTGTGATCGAGACGTGAATTTTGAACACAAAGATTCTATTGGACGTTTACTCGGCTTCACCGCACGCAAATTGGAAGCCAATAAAAGACACGAATCCGATCTTCCAGTAGCCATTTTCAAAGTGAACGCCCTATGCATCGAGTGCAACATTACCACTGGTGCCTACATTAATGGACAAAAATCGCACACTATTCACGAATTTTTCCCATCCGTTCAGCTGCACGATACAGCTGCGAATAGTCGATTAGGATGGAGATCTTATAGATTTCCGCGGTGGAGTAATCACTATACGTCTGTATATAAAGTCGTAATGGGCATAGTTTTCAATAGATCTGGTAATAACAATAAACGACCATGGATAAGAACAATTAGCCATCGACCAGCACTCACAGTGCTACCACGTCGAAAGTTTGGCCTCAAGGTGTGTGGCGAAAACGTGTAAAAAATTATTTAGTCTATGCTTTCAGGCGGCAATTTAAGGGCCCGCGAATTCTTGTGATTGAAAAAAAAAATTGTTTCACTAAAGCGCCTAGCATCCAGGGCGCTTTATGGCCTCGCGATCCTAGCCATCGAAAATGAAACTGCCTATGAGACGAACTTCGATGAGGTATTCCTTTAGCCGGATCGATCGATCCGGCTGAAATTTTGGCAGCTTTCTCACTATAAGATTATTATAAGGATATACTTAAAGTTTCAAGGATATCGCATAAATAAATTATCTTTTCGGGGTAAAAACTGTCGAGAACGTGCTCAAAAATATGAAAATTTGATTACAAAGCCTCCTTAATGTTTAATTGTAGAGTTTTCAATATTTGTATAGGTATATCCTTCCAATAATGTTATAGTGAGAAACCTCCCAAACTTTCAGCCAGATCGATCAATAACTAGCTGAGCTATAACATGAGCAGTTTCTCAAAAGACGCGTAGCGGAATGCCTTATAAACCCGTAATTTTGTATTGTTTAAACAAGAAAAAATTAACACTTGAAAGTTGTAATAAGATAATGTCGAAATTTTTAAATGATGCGATTATTTTATCATCTTTAAAAAAATTAATCGAAAATAACTAATTTTCGGGCGTCTAAAGAGATTTCCCCCATTAATCTCGAATGCTGGCGGGGAGGAGCGCGAATGTCAAGTTTTTTTCACGCTTATCAGCCATACGCATCGTCGATCTTTAATAACAGTGATGAATTTCGTATTGCCATCCAACATCAAGATTTATCCATACTGCCAAGCAAGAGCTCCCGACACATATGTAGGAAATTATCCAACGCGTGATGGGACGTCAACGGCTGCTACAAGTCTCGTCAACAATGCCATTTGTCATTTGTTCGAGGAAGTGCGATATGAGTTGAATGCCATAGAAATCGACCGCAGTAAGAATGTCGGTCTTACGAGTATGATCAAAGTATATTCATCGCTCAATCCGGCCAAGAGCACTATGCTTGTAAACACGGGATGGCTCGATGTCGAAGAGACGAAACTAGCTTTGCCTGTGCAGGCCGTCGAGCATTAAGGACATATATCACAAGCACCGACCGCTTCGAAATTTTTAACCACAGTTTCGACCAACTGATACAATCAATTGCGATGGAATTTATTGTGGACATGGAAGGAACGAATAAAAGAAGCTCTAGCCAGCATATCTCTCAATAAGGCACAAAAAGGAATCGCGGGAAACGAAGCAGAGAGCTTTTAGACAAAATGAATAGTCTCGAAACCTCTCTATTTGTCATCCTTTGGGATGACGTTGTGGGACCATGGAACGCTACAAACAAAATGTTCCAAGAACCAAAAATGATTGTGAAATCTGCAGTACCTACGTGCATTGGAATCATTAAATGTAAATAAATGAGTTTGATAAATACGAAGATGCATTTTCAATAATATCGAATACTGATCAGTACATGCACACACGCATCAGAACAAAAAATGTGAGGCTGAATCCATTGGATTATATGGGGGTACAAGTAAGTTTTGAAGTATTTTTCGTTAAAATGGGGGCTTTATTGTGCATAAATGGCAACGAATTGATTACTCAAAGGCATTGATCGAAAAAAGTGGTAGTCGGAAGGAGCAATGTATGGAGAATACGGCGGGTGGGGTAGGATATCCCATTTGAGTATTTCCAAATAGTTTTTTACTGGTAATGCAACATGTGGTCGAGCACTGTCGTGCCGCAAAATCACTTTGTTGTGTTTCTGCTCATATTCCAGGTGGTTGTCCGGCAATGCTCGGCTCAAACGCATCAATTGTAGTCGGTTGCGATCTCCCGTGACGGGTCCATTCGATTTTAGCAGCTCATGATATGTTACACCTAGCTGATCCCACCGAACACAGAGCATGGGCTTCGATCCACGAATAATCGGCTTCGCCGTTGATGTCGGTGCATGGCCGGGCTTACCCCACGATTTCTTACGCTTCGGATTATCGCAACGAATCCACTTTTCAGCACCAGTTACGATTCGATACAAAAACCCCTTCCGTTTTTGCCTTCGGAGAAGTTGTTCGAAGGTGCAAAATCGCCTTTCCACGTATATTGGCTTTCATTCGTATGACACTGAATTTCCTTGCTTTTTGGTCATTCCCATGGCGAAATGAAATTGCTTGTTGAGTCGCTGCCAACACTTCCGCAAGTTCTTCTTGCGTTTGACACGAGTCTCCATTTAATAATGCCTCCATACTGTATCTTCAAACGTTCGTGGCCTTCCTTCACGTTCCTTATCGTCCGTGTCGAAATCACCACTTTTGAACCGTCTAAACCAGTACTCCCAAGTTGAGATTGACAAAGCATGTTCCCCATAAGCCTCACACAGCAATCGATGACCTTCAGCTGCTTTTTTTAAAGGGAAGCAGTAAAGTAAAGCTTCCCGCAAGTTGCGTTTCGTTGGCACAGACGTCAACAATTTGGAAAAAAAAAACCATGTTGTTTACGCTTCGACAAAATAAGACGTACTGAAAACTAAAGCCTAATGATGACGCTTTAACATGAAGGTAGTTAGGTTGGGGGCGTACACAAATTACGTAACCTCATTTTATGGATAAGGATTCGAAACCTCACCCCCCTCCGATCGAGCTGAAATGTTCCACAGACCTTCCTTTTAAGGCAGGATTCTACTTTGAAACCATGAAAAAAACGCTATTGTCCTGAATTTTTTCTGAGAATACTATTAAAGATATCGATATGGGGTTTAAACTGTTCAAAAAATACACTCTTTAAGTACATAAAAAAAAAATTTTAATGTATTTTATTCATTTTTTGTACACGTAAAATATGTTTAAAGCCAACGCCTCGAAAAGCAGGTACCGTTGCCGTGGTCGTGAAATCTTCCCGACGGATGGTCTGAAACAAAAAAATCAAATAGTTTCATGTTCAGTATGTCTTCAGGAACCGACCTAACTAGAATATTTTATATACGTGCAAAATTAACAAAATGGCGGCTGAAATACGAGAAAAAAAATGCGTTTTTTGGGTCTTTTTTTGCAATAAAAAAATAGTTCTAATCAAAATGTTAAGTTGATTGTAGTTAGGTCGGTTGGTACACACATATAGAATATGTGTTCCAAATTTCATAAGGATCGGTTCAGTACTTTTTGAGTTATCACGACCACGTTACTTGAAAATGTCGTTTCGAGAAAAACGCGTTTAAAGTTTTGGTGAGTGATAAATCGTAGAAAAAATTATCTTACCCTCAATCAGCGATGCCTGGGCCATATAATATGCCTTCGACGTGTTCCAGGTGGGTGTTTTCATCCAATTTAGCCTTTTTTTTTAATTCTGCCCTCCTTAGAAGCCTCAGTCGAGCGGCGGTTCGCTCGAACGATGCGATGTTGGTCGCGCATAGTGGCGAACTGCATGACGGTTGGGCCGATTGTAATGCCCATGACTTCCATTATTTTTAAAACTGGGCTGAATCCTTCATTAAAAACGCAGGCAGCAGTGAGGCACGCAATTTTGACGATTTTTTTGCCATTAAAGACATGTTTCGGTGCCATAGCCCAAACTGTAGGGTTGAAACATTCGTTGTTATTTTAAGTGTTTCCACCCAAACATCTCTCCAGTAATTCCGTTTTTGTTAGATCTTCGTAGATCGGCTTCAGCACCTCTTGTACGTCACTAGCAAGAGCAGGAGTCCACTGTGAAAGCATTGCGAACACGGAGAAAAAATGAATAAAAGAATAACCACCAGTATTATCAACTTTCACATCAAAACTCGGATCGTTCGATTTTTTCAATTTTGCTGCTGACGAACTCGTGTTGCTCGTACTTCCTTCGTCAGTAAATCTGTTTCCGTGAAAAGAACGTTTTCTAGTTCTAGATGGACGACTAGAACTTTTCTGTGCACGATACACTTTCTTCGTATTCATTGCGAACAGATAGATGCTTCACGTTCGAACTCCAAATCACGAATGATTCTCCACTCCGGAATTATAAAGCGAAGGGAAAATTATAAAGGAAGGGTAATATAGAGAAGCAAAGGTATGTACTTTGGTTAATAATCATATATAGGTATAACGGTTTACGATAGGGGAACATCTGTCTTAGCGAACAAAGCCAGGTAGACGGCTGATCCAGGCCGCGCGCCGGGCGGGTCACAATAGCGCGCTCAGGTAGGTGCGTTCGAAAGGCGAAAAATGATAGTTAGACTGCTTGGAACTTTATAAAATTTTGACCGAACATTCTTGAACATATTTGCTTTCGAAAAATGTTAAAAAAATAAAATAAAATTTCAAAGTTTCAAAGTAGAATCCTGCCTTAAGACCTTTAAGTTCCACAGACCTTCCTTTTATTGTAAGACCATTTCTAACGGGATTTTTTGCGACTCGCTATAGATTTCGAGATATTGAATTTTGAAGTTATTTATTTTAACGCGTGCCGACTATATCTATATCTGCTACGTCTCCGTTCTGGTTATACCTATATATATTATCGCGCTCTCCGTTTTGTGCGTTTTTTCGCCTAGTCTTCGCGGTAGCGTCCCTCCCTTCCGACAGCCCATGTTGCCATCGTTTTTCGAAGTCGGTGTTACGCAATTTTTTATTTATTTTTTTTATTTTTTATGACGGATGCATTGATGTGCAGAGAATGCGTTTATGATATGTATGGTGGGTGCAATCTCAATTGGGCACTGGGCACCTCGGGTGTGCGTGTGAGATCGTGGGTGCGTGGAATACGGGTGTGGGCGCGGCGCACCTCGGGTGTGCGCGCGGAATGGTGGAGTGGGTGGAGCACTCGTGTGCGCACAAAGCACCTCAGACGTGCGTATGGAATAGTGCCGTACTTGGAACACTGGGGTGGGCGCAGGGCACCTCGGATATGCGGGTGGAATAGTGGGGTGCGTGCAACATTGGTGTGGCGCAGGGCACCTCAGATGTGCGTGGGAAATAGTAGGGTGCGTGGAACACTGGTGTGGGCGCAGGGAACCTCGGATGTGCGTGTGGAATAGCGGGGTGCGTGGAACACTGGTGAGGGCACAGGGCACCTCGGATGTGCGCGTGGAATAATGGGATGCGTTGAACACCGGTGTGGGCGTAGGGCACCTCGGATGTGCGTGTGGAATAGTGGAGTGCGTGGAACATTGGTGTGGGAGCAGGGCGCCTTGGTGTGCGTTGAGCAAAGCCGCGTTGCTGGTATCAACCCTACGTCCCAAAGCTATCGAGGGTCCTAACATGCTCACTTAAAATAGACAACTAATTGTACGTTACACACATCGCATCCTGAAGAACGAAAGACGAACCAAAACCGAAGGCGGTACAAAAAAGTGCGCGCTGGGTCGAGAAGCGAACCTCCTAGCAAGTTTTCGAGCCAGCCTCATAATAGAGCGGGGAGCGCGATAACATATATAGGTATAGCCAGAACTAAGACGTAGCCGATATAGATATAGTCGGCGCGCGGTAAAATAATTAACTTGAACATTCAATATCTCGCAAACCATTACGCGTCGCCAAAAATTCCTTTAGGGTTTGTCCTAAAATATGAAAAGAGGGGTCTCTGCAAAATGTCAGCTTGATGGGGGGGGGGGGGGGGGGGAGCCCACCTCATTTTATTAAGTATATATTTATCTAGTTTTATACCAATTTTTGTGAAAAAATCTTAAATTAACCGAGAAATATGCCCTGATTTGACGACGAAAAAAAAAAAAATTCTCTTCATTGTCCCATCGATATCTTTATGAAAGGTTATCTGTAAATAAAAAGTAAAAAATGTATCGATATATATACAAATGTAGCTATCATTATGCGTAGCCGTTTTTTTTTATTTTGGTTTTTTTCTAGGCCCTTTTTTGTATTCAAGCTGTTTAAAAAATAATAATCATACAAATTTAAAAAATCGGCTACGTACAACTTTAGTCATGGCGATTACAAAGATGTCAGCAAAACAAAATTGAAAATCGATTGACAAGTTTTTGAGTATTCGCTGGGACAAGATCGCCAAAACTAGTTCCGAGAAAAACGCGTTCAAAGTTTACGTTTCGTTTTTCTGGATATGAAGTTATGTTTTTCTAGAATGTTGATACTTACATAAAAGTACGTAGTCCCGGGCGATATGACGGTTCTTCATCTTCATTATATTTCACAAAATAATAAGAGCTTGCACTTCATCTATTGTGAATGATGCCACACCTGTTGGGACTGAGGGCACTAACCGGTCGCGCTACCTGTTCTCAATAAAGTGACTGCAACTGTAAATCGATTTAAACTGACTTGTACCCCTAATATAATAAGCACGCATATTCTTGCAAATGATCATGATGATTTAAATGCTCAAAATGGTGAATAGAATTACAACAGATGTATTAGTTTCGTCCAAATTAATTATAAATATATTTTATAGGGTAAAAAGTAAAGCAGTTTTACACAGTTCTTAAAATCAGGCTCCTTTTTTCAGGAAACGTCAATGTTTTTGCCGGGTGTACATTACGTGAAAGTATACTTGCTTGCAATATATCCTAACCAAAACATTGTAACTTCCAAACATAGAGGGTAAGCAGTAAATAACGATGTTGTGATCTATCCGATCTGTTGGGTGAGAGGGCCCGGTCAGGTAAAACAGATAAGGCAAGCCTGGTGAGAGCCTGCCACAATGTTGAGACTATTGAGATGAAAGATGACATATAATGTGTGTCTTTAATAAATTCGGTTGTTCCAGCATTTGTCAAAATACCCCAACTAGAAATGTTGCTACAGGGCAGACAAGGGGTGGATCCGGCATACAGTATTTCCTACCACGGCAAGGTACAGGCCGCCGTATCAGGACTTTACCGGGCGTGATACGCTTTTTTACATCCGGCCATGACGTGGGTGCCGGATACGTAAATTATCAGTATACCTTTTCAGGCCCTGGTCCGGTTGCCGGATCTATGCCTGAATTGAAAAATAAAAAATCCAAAAATTATGAAGAACAAAAACTTCTGGTAGTATGTCTTGTTTACATATACTTTATTTATGTTCCTGTCTATACGATAATTAGATTGAAACGTATCCTGCCTCGTTAGAGTCTTTACCCACCCTCGGGATCGAACCAACGTCTTCTCATTCTAGAGCTGAGCACATATTTAGCCATTCTACCACTTGTATAAACTTTCCTTTTTTCTTTACCTTTATCATTCTAATTCTATTCTAAAGAATGTCAATAATTTTAATTCTCACATGTTCTCATTAGAGTTTTCGGACCGTAATTGCATTTGGGAGGTGGATAGTATCCCCTAGTGAACCCGGTGCAAAAGGTGGTTGCACAGGATTGTCAGACTTGTGCGCAGTCGACACCGCCGCGATAGAGACGCAATCATTATTACATCTAATTTCATTCTTTCAAATTGAAAACATAACACAAGCCGCGCCGTTAAATTACCTTGTATCGAATTAACCAGTTCTATATTGTTAAAATTAGTGAGTGTGTATGTGTGTGGTGTGTGTGTGTTTACTCATTCAGGCGTCAACAACATTGTAAGTCGGCTATTATTAATAAATAAACCATGTTATAATCGGAAGCACCAAAGTATTCTGGCATCCTCCCCTTTATCCTCCCAGAGAACTCGGGCCCGTATGGGACGAGCAGAGCAGCCCACAAAATAATATTTCACTCGGGAAACCCGGGGTACCGTTCGGTACGTAACAAATTGGTGGCAGCGGTGGGATACTGCTACTGATGGTTCTCTGAGAGGATTGGTGAATCCAGAATCTCCACCTGTTCGTGTAATTGTAAGGTTCCCGAATTACAGTGCTCCCTCCGTGTTCGAATTAATTCTTGACTTTCTTACAATATTATATATTTCTAAATTTCCAAATTTTTCAATTATAAAAAAAAAATCGGAACTAAATTTATATTCCCTCATTTCTTTTGAATTTAAATTACCGCCCCATTGGATGTCGAAATCCCTTCGCGACCGGTCATGGCAAACCCAACCTTGCCAGGGGACATGTCCCAAATAATGTCCACCTCGATCGAAAATATGTCTGCCGTCATCAGCGGCATGAATCTCTCGACTCGGTTGGCGGGTATTCCCGATTTTGACGGAAGTTCCGCATCATTGCGGGACTTCCTCCAAAATATCGCGAACGCGGCGGCTTTTATCGAGCCGGCGAGGGAACCAGAATTTATCGCCGGAGTATTAAACAAATTGCGAGGGGAGGCACGTCTTTGTGTCCAGGGGGAAACTATCGCGTCGATCCCGCAGCTAACATCCGTCCTAAAAGAAGGGCCTTCGCGTTCGCGGAATTATGACGACTGTATGTCCGATTTCATGCGACTGCGCTTGAACCAGGGCGAAACGGTACGGGAATTGTATAACCGTACCAAAGCGCTCGCAGGATTGGCACGCAACGCATGGAAGTCGGACTATGGTTACGATATTCCGACGGATCCGATTGACCCCATCGCGAACCCCGAGCCCTGCCAACATGCCTAGCGGAGTTGCTAGTCGTGGCGGCACCTAAAACTCTAAAAGACGCGGTTGAACTCGCGGAGCGAATCTCGGACTGTGGGTCGTCATACGATACCCACGAACAAAAAAAAATCGAGGGGTCCCGGTCATTGAATCGCGATACCCTCGCGTTAATTGCACAAGGCGAGCCGACAAGATCGCAATCGCGCTCCCCCTCACCCCGCGACCGTCGGGAATCGACACCTTCCCGCCCTCAGCAATGGAGCCCAGAACGGCCTAAGCCGGCCGGGATTCTTAGGAGGTGGGAGTCACCACCCGCGAGGTCCCCCAGTCCCAACCCTCGGGAAGGGAGGAGGGCCTGCGAAAAGCGGTGGTGCTGTGGTCGCGGTTCTGGCTGCGCTTGCTGCCCCTGGAATAAGTGGGCCACGCCTAGCCCGGAATCGAGCGACGGCTGCAACCAACGCTATTGCTGTGCTCGAATAAGTGGCTGCGACTGTTGCCCGTGGGTCAGGATGAAGCGCCGCCTCTCCGACGCAGGACGAGATATACCACCCGTGCGTCGGGACAAGTCACCGCGCGCGACAAGCCCGGAGCCTTTAAACTCCAAGGGGGCTCGTCACGGGGATGCGGCGAGCCAAACCTGCCCGCGCGCGACGAGTACCCAAGCCGGAAATTCAGGTGTGAGGTTCAGAGACCAGCGGAAGTAGAGCCTCAAGAAGGACTCGGATCGGGCGATGAGCGGCCGAACTCACCGTCAGAAACGGAGGACGAAGTAGAGTCCCCCGTAATAAAATTGTCAGCGCCCGAACTCAGAAATAAAATTGAACATTTTTACTGCGATACTGGTTCCGCCCTCAATTTTATTAAAATTGGCGCCCTTCGAGGGGACATAAGTTATGACCCCGCGAAGTTGCGTGAATTTACGGGCCCTTCGAATAAGAAGTCGTGCTCCTTGGGCACCGTTAACCTAACAATTAACGGTGTAAGCCACACTTTCCACGTGGTTTCGGAGTTCGCGACGGAAAGCAATGGCCTACTCGGTAAGCCCTTTTTCCGTCGCGAAAAAGCAGAACTATCCTTTCACCACAACGCACTCGTATTGGCAAGTGATCCTATACGACCGCGTCACTTCGTAACTTCCGACACTGAACACCCCCGGTCAAATAATAACTCTCCCGCGAGGAAAATACTAACCATCCGGGCACGAACGCGTAGATCACTGGCTATCCCTGTAACCAACACCGGGGTAAAGGAAGGATACCTGCCACGGATTGTGACAGAGGACGGCCTTTATATCGGGGATGCGTTGGTCCGTCAAAAGAACTGCGTATGTCACGTGCTCGCGATAAACACCTTAAATCACGACATAGACATTGAGGTATCCCCCCAAGAGATACTCCCGTTCGAATTCTGGGACGTAGGCTGCATCGATAATGACTCAACGGATGACACCGACGATCCACCGCACGATCGCGTTGCAGCGGTGATGACGGCACTGCGATTGGACGGGTTGAACGAACTCAAGCGTCAACACGTCCTGAGTATCGTTGAAGAAAACCCTAATCAATTCAAACTTCCCGGAGATGGCCTTGGGTGTACAAGCCTGGTCGCCCATCGTATCCCAACTGTAGACGACCGACCCATTAACACTCGGCAGTATCGATTTCCCACTATACACCGTGAAGAAATCGATACACAGATCCAGAAAAAGCTCGATAATGGAATCATTACCCCTTCGCAGTCCCCGTACAACTCTCCGGTATGGATCGTACCGAAGAAACCCGATTCACAAGGTCGGCCGCGGATGCGAATGGTGATAGATTTCAGGAAGCTTAACGAGAAAACAATTTCTGACGCCTATCCACTGCCAAATATCCTGGATATATTGGATCAGCTGGGCGAGGCAAGATATTTCTCGACATTCGATCTGGCGAGCGGCTTTCAACAGATTCCCATGGACACTCGGGATAGCGAAAAGACTGCGTTCTCTACGCTTAACGGGCACTATGAATACGTTCGAATGCCTGAAGGATTAAAGAACGCCCCCGCCACGTTCCAGCGATTAATGGATAGTGTACTCCGAGTCCTGCAAGGTGCCGAATTATTCGTGTACCTTGACGACATCGTAGTATTCGCCCGATCGCTGGAAGAACACGGGAAGAAGGTCCGTCGCCTCATGAATCGTCTGCGGGAAGCAAACCTGGTACTCCAGCCGGATAAGTGTGAGTTCCTCAAACGGGAGGTATGCTATATCGGCCACATAATTGGACGAGATGGGCTAAGACCTGACCCGCGGCAGCGTGAGGCTGTAAAACGTTTCCCGAGTCCGAGAACGGCAAGAAATGTTCGACAATTCCTTGGACTCGCCGGGTATTACCGAAGATTCATTGCGAATTTCTCGGGCCGGGCGAAGCCTTTTTCTGACCTGCTCAAGAAGGGGAAGACCTTCGCCTGGGGGAAAAAACCGCGCCGCAGTTTCCGGGACTTACGAAAGGCTCTGTGTACGAAACCTGTCCTGCAATACCCCGATTTTAACCGTCCGTTCACTCTCACCACGGATGCCTCCGATTATGCAATCGGAGCCGTCCTGGGCCAGGAGCGAGATGGGCTTGATCTACCGATCGCCTATTTTTCTCGCATCCTCTCGCCCGCCGAAGTGAACTATGGGACGACCGAGAAGGAATGCTTGGCGGTGATTAAGGCTTTAGAGCACTTCCAGCCATATCTCTACGGCCGGAAGTTCAAACTTATCTCGGATCATGAGCCCCTTAAATGGATCGGCACAATGAACGATCCTGGTAAGAGGTTAGTCCGATGGAGACTGAGCCTTCAAAATTACGACTACGAGTTTGTTTATAAACCGGGTCGATTAAATTTGAACGCCGACGCACTCTCCCGGAACCCGATAAACCCGCTGTCCTCAGAGTCAAGCGACTCCGAGTGGTCGGAGGATACGGCTGTGGTGCTTCCCATCCAAAAGGGAAGACCCAGGGCACGCTCCGATTTCCAGAACCCGACGCCGCCGTCGAAGAACGCGACGTCAGCCTCGACGCAGTGGAACCGAAGGGTGCCTCCTCCTCTGGATGTGAGTGCCGTTGCGACCCGTACGCGGCTTCGAACCGCCCCCGCGACCTCGTCGCGGCCGGCCCCGAAGTATTCGGAGACATCCGAGGCGAGCTCGGCGGAGGAGGGGCGGCCGATACAACGAATGCACCGGAGTATGTTACCCGCGCCGCTCCTCCCTCCCAAACGACCTCTAAAACGACCGTCGGCACCACCCGTCCGGCCAATGAAGGATCCGCCAGTGCAAATCACGAGTGACCCTTCCCGGTCGTACGAGTACGCGGTTGCTGTCAGTCCTCCTCCTAGCGATACGGAAGACAGCACCCCCGTAGAGGAAATGGTCTCTGATAAAGACATCACCATCCTTGACCCTCTACAATACTCGATTGCGAAATTTGACGAGTCGCTACAGCAACTCGAGAATAAATTCCACAAGACCGATGACCTCCCTCCGGGCAAGGAAGAAATATTGCTCCCGGGCCATATCTCGGAGGGAGAGGAAATAGACGAGGAGGTCCAAGGCGTCTTGAACGAGTTGGACCCCTTTGACGAGGACGGTACGGATGCGGAGCTCAGTCGTCGCATATCACGGCTATCTGAAAGATTTCAGCCAGCCAGTGACGAGGAGCTCCTGAAAAGGACTAGTCAGCTCGCTCCCTATGCGCTGAGGCGGACCGAGGGGGACAGTGAAGCGGACGACGAGAGCGAGGCTATGGAACTCTCTATAGCAGCGCCTACAGTTTTGCACGACTCTGTTAGAGACGAAGCCACGGCCCGTGCAGGCCCGCCCCTCTCCTCTCCACAGGCAGCGTCGGCACTGCTCGATCGGCTATTCTCCGAGCGAGACAGGGCGATGCCCCCGCCGGAGATATCCCTTAACCCGACGCACGCTCCCATCTCGTGTGCGGTGGAGAGTACGAGCGGTACGGGTGAGCTGGTCGAGCCCCCGCTGCCCTTCCTTCGTCATGAAACACCGACGGTCTCTGCATCGCCTGCTGGGGCTACGAGGCTGTCCCCCGTGCGAGAGGGAGGGAGTGAGGTTTCCTCGAAACCCCAGCGGCCGTCATTGCCGACGGCATCGCTGCGCTTCAGCCTGTGGGACCCCTCGACGCACCCTGCGAAAAGAGAGATCGCAACCGAAAGAACATCCAGAAAAATCGAGGGGCCGACGTCCCAGATTGTGGGTGATCGTGACTGCCTTACGGGCAGGCGCGATAACTATGTCCACTTCGCCTCCGCCGACGGCGAGCTGGTAACCCCGATTGGAAAATTATTATCCGATCTGGGTATCCTGGATCTGTCGTCCTTGAGGCCGAAGAATCTGGGACTAGGACAGGTGGCCGTCACCGAATACGGCCGACATAAAGTGTACACGGTAATCGTCAAGCTCCGTTACTATGATCCTACCGATCCGTCCAAAGTCAAAATGGGTCTGGAAAATTTGCGACGAGTGATCCAGCTGGCGCCGGTTCCCTCGTTCCGAATTTCGCGGCATGGCGATTTCACCGACGATCTGCCTCGCGACACATTTTTGCCCGCGCTCCATTCCGTGTTCTCGGACATGAGAATGAGCATAGCCATATGCTACGGAAAAATAAAGGTGCCGTCGCCCGAAGACAGGGAGGGCATCATTACGGAATCTCACTCGAGTCTCATTGGAGGCCACAAGGGCGTAACCAAGATATGTCGTCGGATTCGAGAGAGATTCTACTGGCCCACCCTGCGGAATGACGTGCAAAACTTTATTCGACGCTGTAAAAGCTGCCAGGAGCAAAAGCTCGTTCGTGTAAAAACGCGCGAGCCCATGCTCATAATGGACACGCCAGTAGACACCTTCGACAAGGTATCTTTAGATACTGTCGGGCCACTGCCTATCACCCCGCATGGGAACAGGCACATCCTGACGATGCAAGATCAGCTGTCGAAGTACTGCCTCGCGGAGCCAATACCTGATCTAAAGGCTGCAACCATCGCGGAGGCGATTGTTCGCCGCCTTTATAACCAATTCGGTGCTCCGCGAGCTATTTTAACTGATCGAGGCACTTCGTTCACGAGCAACTTGCTTCACGAAGTCTCGAAGATTTATAAGGTGAATCATTTGACAACTTCAGGGTATCGTCCTCAGACGAACGGCTCGTTAGAACGAAGTCACATCGTGCTAGCGGAGTACATCAAGCACTACGTTGACAAATACGATGATTGGGACCGGTTACTGCCGTTTGCCGAATTCTCCTACAACACGAGCGTGCATGAAGCAACCCGCGCGTCAGCCGAGCCAATTCCCGACCGACGACAGGCTCCCCACCTTAAACTCCTTCGTCGCCGAGCTCGTTAAGCGCCAATCAGAGATTCGCGAGATCGCCGGGGACAACCTGAACCGCTCGAAGGAACGGTCAAAGGCCTACTACGACAGAGGATGCCGTCCTTTCGAGGGCAAGGTAGGGGATCAGGTTTACGTCCAGAAGGAGCCGCGTAAGGGAAAATTCGACAGCCAATACCACGGTCCCTATACTATACAGTCGATCACGGATGGGAGCAATGTCATTTTGGAGACCGAAAGCGGGGAGAGATTCCGCAAACATGTCGATAAGGTTAAGCTAGCGCACGCGTAGGAACATCCAGTTAGAATAAGCCGCCGGAACGTCTGTTACGTCTAGATGCGGAACCTCTACTCCGTCCTTCTGCTGCTGAGTTGCGCCCACTTCGAGTCCGCAATGGAAGAAGCTCATCAAGTCACCACTATCACCGACAGGCTATTCCACGATCAGAGTCGCATCACGCAGTTGGTGGGACATCAAATGCACATCGTATCAACCCACCTCCAAACCCTGCAGCGAGAACACGCCGAGGAGACCCGGCGTGTCAACGACGTGTATGGACTCGTGGCACGGGTGCATCAGGAATTGCAGGCCTTGACCAACCAGTCTGCTCTGGGCCAGTACAATCTGACTCTCACCAACTACGCTAATCGAGTGGAAGCAAAACTGGAACGGTACATCGACGCGTGTTCCCGGCACGTTCGGACCATTGCCGCGGCTGCCGAAGGTCGACTCGACCCCGAGGCGGTGACGAAGGACCAGCTAATCACCGTGGTCAAGGAGGTGCTACTCAACGCCGGAGGGGTAGAGTTCCCCCTCCCCCTGGACCACTTGCGCCCGGAAAATTTCGCGGCCCTAGTCCAAACGGACCTACTGTCCTACCGGGATAAGGTGTTGATTGTAGCGCACATCCCGCTACTTGACCGCACTACGTACGACCTCTACCGGATGCATCCCTGGCCGGTGCCGCAGGCGTTCAACAATGGGACGGGGTCTGCCCATGTCCTCCCTGTGGCTCACTATATCGCCATCGCCAGTGACCACCGTACTTACTTCCTCGCCGACCAGGAGTATCACTCAGGATGTAGGAAGAATGGACGCCGCCTTATCTGTTCCGGCGGGACGCCGATACAGATTGCTCTCTCATCCAAGGTCTGCGAAGTGCAATTGTTGAGGAAACCCACGGCTGAGGCGTTTCAACATTGCGACGTACGGGTGCATCCGGATCTCTCAGACTACTGGAAGTACCTACCAACCCAAGGAGGATGGCTGTTTTCTCTCTCCCGCCCGACAGCCCTCCGTATAGCCTGCTCGGAAAGGCCCCCGCGCGAGGTAGTCGTACGAGGGGCCGCAATTACTACAACTCCGCCCTAATTTTCCGATACTACAGGCAGAAGGAACGGAGGACTTGCTGACTCCTCTGTCAGCCCGACGTGATGACCCAGGTTCCTCGGAGGGACAGGATCCGATCGCCCTTCCTGTGGGAGAGTCTCTGCGCGCCATCGAGAAAAAGATGTACGACATCGGAAAACACCGGCGAGAGGATGACAGCCGATATTACCACACTGTCGCAAGCTACGCCAGCCAGGCCTGCTTAGCACTGGTAATCGGATTTTACCTTTCGCGTGGTTGCCTCATGACCGCACGCACACGTATGGGCGAATGTTTGCGAGTCCGTCCGCAACGGGAAATCGGAGGAAACGTGAGCGAAACGGAGTCTCCAACTTATGCTGAAGTCAACCATCGTACTGCAGAATCAAGCGTTGCGGCAACAGGGCCGAGTAACGTGATCGCCTGTCAGCACATTCGGAGTCCGCCAACCCTGGCTCCGCGATTCGTCCCTCGGCAAGAACCACAGGTGCCTTGAGGTGCCAACACCGGACTATCGCCAATATTTGTAATCTTTCGATATAAAAAAAAAAACTAACATCCTCAGGTTTAAAATTATAACCGTCGACGAGGACGTCGACTATTTTCAAGGGGGGGGTCACCTCACCGTAACTTTTTAATGTTTTGTTTAGTAATATCAATAATTGGGTTTTTATTAACGGGTTTAGCCTTCATTATTTGACCGACGACTTAGACGTCTCGTGTCTCTGTGCGGTGTCGGGTGTGGAAACGCCGATAGTGAGACCGGATGTACCCGATCGAATTCCGCTGATCGAGCATCGCCTGATCCGCGGAGTTCGACCGTGGGACTTCGGGAGCGAGCGACTTTCCGTGGACGTTGTCAAAAACCCCCACCGGAGCGACCACTTCGGGAGCGACCAACTTTCCGTGGACGTTGTCAAAAACCCCCACCGGAGTGATAGCTACCGAGCTAACATCGGTCCGGTGGCGGTGAATATTTTTAGTTCCCATCTAGCCACGGAAGTAACCTGGTGTTGGGGTACAACTCCGGTCGAAAGCAAGTCGCGATCCCTGACTCCCGCGTCTTCACGGGTTCGCGTCCGTCAGTCTTCGGTCGTTAAAACGGTCTCGCGAGTACCGCGTCTACGGGGTTGTTCCCTGGGTTCGGATTCCTACTCACGCACAAAGCGTTCCGCGGAAACCATAATTCCCTTGCATTTGGGAGGTGGATAGTATCCCCTAGTGAACCCGGTGCAAAAGGTGGTTGCACAGGATTGTCAGACTTGTGCGCAGTCGACACCGCCGCGATAGAGACGCAATCATTATTACATCTAATTTCAGTCTTTCAAATTGAAAACATAACACAAGCCGCGCCGTTAAATTACCTTGTATCGAATTAACCAGTTCTATATTGTTAAAATTAGTGAGTGTGTATGTGTGTGGTGTGTGTGTGTGTTTACTCATTCAGGCGTCAACAACATTGTAAGTCGGCTATTATTAATAAATAAACCATGTTATAATCGGAAGCACCTAAGTATTCTGGCATCCTCCCCTTTATCCTCCCAGAGAACTCGGGCCCGTATGGGACGAGCAGAGCAGCCCACAAAATAATATTTCACTCGGGAAACCCGGGGTACCGTTCGGTACGTAACAGGTGCATCTTGATTTGCCAACTACGGGTCCACCGGTCCGCTCGACATGCGGCGCAGATCAGGCGTACCGAAACACGGCGTCCGCATAGATGCCATATTACGACGGCATACAAGCTATCGTAGATTGGCCTATTCAAGGTGCCTTCTCGCGGCCGTACTAAAGTTCCACTGGTTCAGCGGACATACGGCCTCTGGTTTTAGCTATTTTTTTCCTCGCCCATGGCACGCCATTTTCGTACGCGAAGTCGTCTCGAGTACTTCTTGCGGAACTCTTTTTCGTTCATTTCTCTTCGTTTTTTATTAAAATCTCGCCGAAATTATGCACGCAGCAATCCAGTTGTTTACTTTGATGACTCCGAATAAGGTTAGGTGTACACGCATATCTGTGCTCGCGGGTCGGTTGATCCAGTAAACGTCCGGCGCAGAATCGGCATGCACTTCGATGTGTATGCCTGATCTGCGCTGGATGTCGACTGGATTAGCCAACCCAGAGTACGGATGAGAGAAGGCAAGCCGATCGGGTCATGTGAGCGTCGCGTTACGGTTCGCCTGATGCGGGCCTGATTAATGCTGCCTTCTCACATCGGTATCTGGAAACTACGGATCCAGCAGACATAGGGTGCAGATCAGGCACGAACTTCGAAGTATATTCTTCGTCTAGGCCTGATATCCACCGGATCTGTGCATGCCATATATCAGACTGAGTACGGCAAATTGTTCAGGACCAAGTCAGGAAATCTGTCACGGCGCCTTAACATGGCTCTCGGAAGGTTACCTGATTCGGGCCTGATCAGTTTGTCTTTATTACACGCGTTCTCCGGATTCGCTGATGCAGTAGACATCCGGCACAGATCAGGCGGGCACTTCCACGGCATTCCGGACCGTGGAAAATACCTTGAAACCTATCTGATCAGTGATCCGGCTGCCGGAACAACATGTCTAGTTGGGATGTTTCCGTTGTAATTATCTTGACAGATAACTAAGAACTTCGAAATGCTTTTTACAGAACGAACATACGCTACTAACAAAAGTTAGACGAACAAAAAATATACGAAAGTTTTAGTTTATTTTTAAATTGCGCTATCTCCGGAAAGACTTACCGCAGGAGAAAATGAAAAGAGCATTTAAACCTTGAAATCTCTAGTTTTGAAGCTTCGACTTCTACATTTTTTTGATCTGTTATTTCTAATGAATCGAATGAAAACTTGCGGGAAATATTTTAGAATTTTTCGGCGTTTTTTCAAAAAAAATTACATACAGGGACATTTTTTTTGTTCCTTGACGCAATGAGACATTTCTTCCCCTTCAAATTGAGCTCTGA
This sequence comes from Ophion ellenae, assembly GCA_963210295.1. Lineage (NCBI taxonomy): Eukaryota > Metazoa > Arthropoda > Insecta > Hymenoptera > Ichneumonidae > Ophion > Ophion ellenae. The sequence continues at coordinate 22,244,109 of OY723385.1, read as the reverse complement.
AAGAGGTCTGTACGATGATTTGTCGGACAGTTATGAGCTACCAAAGCCAAAATGACGGTTTTAACTTTGATAATGAAAAGTATGGCCTTTACGGGAAACAAATCAATTTATAACCATGATTAATTCGTTTCTGGGTAAGAAAATTTGTTTTTAGAGATTTATCGGTATTTTCGCTCATGTGAAGTGAGAAACTGTAGAAAAATAGAAAAAATCCTTCAGTTGAGTTTTTTTGTGTTGAATAAAATTATTTAAAATTTAAAAGGTGTATTTTTATTTGTTTGTCAATTTCTCATTGAAAAATAACAATTATATTATCTCGAAGTAAAAAAGGCCATTCCTTAGGGTTTTTTTGTTTCAAAATTACCCAACGCTGTTTTAAAAGTTTTAACTTTTAAAACCCCGTTTTACAACTTTTAAATCCCCCTGTAAATCAAATCGCCTGCTGCGCAAGCTTCGTGTGCCCGCAAGCTGCGTCCAGCCTTCTCCTGGCATGCTGTGGCCGTAACTTTCCACGCAAACTAGACAGAAGTATTTTTCAGAATCATTATCTGTAGAAAACTCTTAATTTCGACGTTTATTCTTGTTCTTGCTTTTTTCTTTATTTTTTCCGAGATTCTTTTTTACTCTGTTAGCCTGTTTTCTGCGGTCTTTCTCTTCAGTCTCTTTCCTTGTCTCTTCTTTTTCTGGGGTATCTGTGTATATTGTTGACATTATCTATTTCCTACCCCTATTTAGCGTTTTCATATTTTTATTATTATATATTTTTTTGGCATCTTCATATGCCTTTTTATAACTTTCGGACGGTTTCTTAGCATCTAAAAAAAACACGATTTGGAAAACTTGCTTGCGTATGAAATTTTTGTTCGAGGTCAATAGAAACACGTTTCAATTGACCGCGAACCGTTTGTTTCGACTACCCCCATACCCTCGCTTCAAATAATATATCAAACAACAAAGAACCTAAATGTTGTCGGCAGGTGCTGACCACGATAAACTCGCTAGGATATTCATAGTAATAATGACTGTAAACAACTCTGAAGAAGGAACAATAGTTTTGGAGCAATACGCAAAATAATAGTAATAAAAAAACTTACTTTTTGTGTCGAAAAAGCGAAGCACCCACATAAAATGTTCGACGCTCTCGGAGCAGCGGCGTGAACAAAGCGACAGGTTCCAATATGCAAAGCAGTTCCTCCCCTTCTCGGGGCCCCACCGCTATAAATAACCCTCTTCGAGTTATTCAACTTGTTTCGCTTGACCCATGTTTCTATTGACCCCAGCCTCGCGTACTGTTTTAATTTCAAGAGCTTAAGGCCATGTGCCACACGCCAGAAAATTTCGACGCGGCCTCTCGTTACGTCGATAGTGCAGATCTCGTAGTTTTTAGCTACGAGTCGCTACCGACGGACAGCGCAGCGATCGCGAATTCGGTCTCGATGCTTCGCACTGAGACGAAGAGTCGAAGCCAAATAGACGGCGATCGCTGAGCGCGCGCGCGTGTGTGTGTGTTTGCTACGCCGCGGCAACCGCGTGGAGAAAGAACGAATACATTCTCGCACGCCGTTCGGTCGTACGCAAGCACCTTACGTCTATGTGTGTATCACACAATTCATACAACTATGCGTAGCGACCATGGTACGCTTGTATTGGAAGCATGCGCTCGCTCGGCAGGAGAGCGGTGAAACTTTGTTGCATTTTACTTTGTATATGCAGCCATCGAATCGATTTTTTTTCGACGACGGCCACAACCAAAAGACTCAGGCATTTTCCCATACTTATTTATATCATTTAAACAAATAAGCTCGAGCACAATTTGTAACATCGATGCCGCTTATCGTTAACGATATCGATCCCTGCCAAAATTTTGAGCGACCGAAATTGCTCGAGACTCACTCTACAAAAGAGTGGTAACATTTTACAATGCTCATTATTTAAACAAATGCGTTCAGCATTTTTATCTCTGCCAGGGTTCATATTTGACAGCATTTTTGCTGGTCAGCTTCTCGAACAATCAAGATCGCTAGCCTCGCTCTACGGAAGAGCGGTGAAATTTTGCGATCGCGCATTGTTTAAACAAATGCCCTCGAATCGATTTTTTTGTCGACGGCGGTCATCGGTGGAAATTCCTTTATGGTTGAACTTTCTAGCAAACGGGGTTTGCTAGAGACTCGTATGGTGGAAGGGTGCTAGCATTTTCCCATTCTTTTTTAATTAATTTAAACAAATAAGTTCAAAGACTATTTGGCATCTCGATGAGGCTCATCGTCGACGAATTCGATCTCTGCTAATATCTCGAGTCACGACCGAGATTGCTCGAGACTCACTCTACAAAAGAGTTGTAAAATTTTACAATGCTCTTTGTTTAAACAATTACGATCGGCATTTTTTTCTCTGCCATGGCTTATCTTCGGCCGACCAAATTCGCGAGCGAACGAGATCAACCGGGTCTCACTCTGCGAAAGAGTGGTAAAATTTTATTATTACTAAATTATTTCTAATTATGGAAAAAAATCGTTTAGCATTTTTTCTCTCTGCTGGAATTCATCTTCGGCAGGTTTCTCCAAAGATCGAATTTTCTAGCAATGACGATCGGAGAAGTCTCGCTCTACAGAAGAGCAGTAAAATTTTACAATCGCAAATTGTTCAGAGGTCATCGGTGTAAAATTTTCGAAAAATCGTTTTGTTGGAAGCACTTTAAAAAAATCTTTGGAAACTTAAAAAAAAATACAATACTCTTTGTTTAAACAATTGCGTTCGCCATTTTTTTCTCTGCCATGGCTTATCTTCGGCAGGTTGGCTGCGGCCGACCAAATTCGCGAGCGAACGAGATCGACCGAGTCTCACTTCGCGAAAGAGTGGTAAAATATTATAATTATTGTTAAAATAAATTCGTTTAGAATTTTTTCTCTCTGCCGGGATTTATCTTCCGCAGGTTCCTCCAAGGATCGAATTTTCTAGCAATGACGATCGCAGGAGTCTCGCCCTACAGAAGAGCGGTGAAATTTTACGATCGCGATATGTTTAAAGGACGACACCGGTGAAAATTTTTCGAAAAATCTTTTTTTTGGAAACACTTAAAAAATCCTTATAACCTCCAAAAATATGATGAATATTCGTTTATAGCCGAAAAAAAAACAGTTTCAAAGTGGTTTTCGAGCTATTTTTATAGGAGAGTGTCCGGCGCTGAAAAGCGTCTTCGGCGATGCCATGCCGGTAGTCGCAATTCTCAACTCTTGTAAGCCTATTATCTATGGGGATAAATTCACCGACTGAAAATAGTTTTATTTTCGACCAAAAGGTGGCATTAGATTACGGAAACAAAACTTCTTCAGGTCTATCGCCTAACCGTTAACTTCACACACGTTTTTTCTCCAAACCACGTTTTCGAAATCGGGATGCAGCAGAACTTGAACAATTTTCGTCCCCTCGACCAATCCAATTTCTTCAATTTTTCAGAGTTTTTTTTGAAGCGCTGTATCAATGTGAGAAATGGTCGCAGCGAGATGAAGAAAGCATTATGAAGCTTCAAGTTTCTAGTTTCGAGATCTGTCGTCAAAACAAATTTGTGAGCTACTGTAATCGCGCAATAATAAAAAATAACGAGAGAAAATTTATTTCCAAACTTTTTGGGTTTTTTTTCAAGGGTCCACGCACTGGAGAATGTTATTTCAGTTAAATACATGTATAGGTCAGTTAGCTTGTTTATTCAGCTTCTATTTGGTTTTTTTGTCTCTCCACGACAATTTCTTGCTGAGATATCCGACTTTGAATATAAAAAGATCCTTTTGTCTTCGATCACCGTTATCTCAGCAACCAATGATTGCACGGGCAGCTTTGAAAACTTAAATAAATTTCCAACACGACCCTTCCGTTGATTTTTAGAAAAAAAAAACATTTTTTCACCATTAATATTAATTTGAAAAAGCACCAAAAACTGACTCTTTATGGTTTTTCAGTAACTGTACTACTACTTTATATATTATAGTAAATGTACAATCCTTTAAGTATTGATGGAAAGACTAATGTTGCCCGGTTGTTTTTCTGCTTAATGTACCCCCAATAGCCCCGTACATTTTCAATTTGATCCATCGAACCATTTTTTCGGTTCGATTCATCAAAGTTTTACAAAACAAAGGAAGAAGTGTATTGTTCTTAAACATCGTGTAATCATCATCAGAATGAAAAAAAAAAACAATTTTCTTCGACTTTTTTCACAACTTTGACCTAGTTGCTTATTAAAGTCAAGAAAAAAAAATTCGAAAAATTTCAATTTTTTTTTCTTCAAATTTCCATTTTTTTTTCTTCAAATTTGTCAAACATTTCAGGAAACAAGACTGACTCATTTTTACACGATTCGACCTTTGCGCACCATAATTTCACTCATCTTTAATTGCATTAATTAAAAGTTGAAACCCCCAAGCTGTATTCACTAGTCGATCTGAGAACTTGTATGAAATTAATTCTCGATATTTTCTGCGAAGGCTATTAGGGTTACAAATTTTTTTTTTTCCAAAACTGATCTTTTTTTTAAAGAAAAAACCAATTAACATGTTTTTAAATAATATTTTTTTGGTAATTTTTTTCTACGTTTCGGTAAATAAATTAATCTAAAGTTTTTGTCAACTGTAACGTTTTCCAATTTTTGTTCATGCCTAGTTTGAAAAAAACTGTTTTCTGGAACCCTAATAACCTTCGTAGAAAATATCAAGAGTTAATCGCATAAATGTTCTCAGATCGACTATTGAATACAGTTTGGGGTTATCAACTTTTAATTAATGAAGTTAAACATGAGTGAAAATATAGTGCGCAAAGGCCGAACCGGGTAAAAAATGAGTCAGTATTGTTTCCTGAAATGTTTTACAAAGTTAAAAGAAATATTTTTAAAAAATTGAAATTTTATGAATTTCTTTTTCTTAAATTTAACAAGAGACTAGTGCAAATTTGTGAAAAAAGTCGAAGAAAATTAGTCTTTCCATTTTGATGATGATTACACGATGTTTAGAAACAATACACTTGTGCCTTTCATTGTTCTGTAAAACATTGATCAATCAGTCCGGAAAAACAGTTCGATTAATCTATTTGAAAATTAACAGGGCTATTGGGGCAACATTACGCCTGAAAAAAAAAAACGCGGCAACATTAGTATTTCCATCAATATTTGTAAAGTTGTAGTAGATTTACTGATAAACTATAAAAAGTCACTTTTTGTCCTTTTTTCAAATTAATGTTGATAGTGAAAAAATATTTTTCTGAAAGATCAACGAAAGGGGCTGGTAGAAAATTTGTTCAAGTTTTCAAAGCTGCCCTTTAATTCCCATTGCAATCATTGGTTGCTGAGATATCGATTATCAAAGACAAAAGGATCTTGTTTCATTTAAAGTCGGATATCTCAGCAAAAAATTGACGTTTTTAATCCGATTTTCAGCGGCTGTTTCTACCATGAAACCTATTCTGAAAAAAATCAGGAATAACCATATCCGACGCGAAATTTTATCAGCTTTCAGAATCCGTGCTCAGAATTTGTAAAAAATGCCACCCGACGAAGTTATGTTTGTTTATATAAAAAAAACGCGTTCTTTCGCTACAATTTTATTTTCAATCGACCTTTTCGTATCGAAAATCGATAAGGACCCCTCCGGGAGGTCAAGATATGGCGTCCATGGACTCTAATCTATAAAATCCATTAGTAAAAATGTTGAAATTCAAGATGGTGGAGTCCAATATGGCGGTTCAAAGCCGAAAATTTATATGTGCTTTTCTCTCACCATGACAAAACTATCTTTTTAAATGGGATTCGCATGTCCAGCTGCATACAAAGGTTTTTGAGGTCGCTGACTACGAATCCGTTATCAGATTTGCCGAATTCGAGAACGAAGTGGAACATTGTAGGTAAAATTCGTAAGAAGACTTTTTTTTTTGGTTTTCAGGCTTAGATCAAGAAGATGAAAAACACTACGCGTTCCTCAGCCGTCAAAATACTTTGCCGTTGCCCGGCTCTCACCATGAGAAGGTGAACGCAAAATCGAGAGCCTTTTTTTTACTTTTTATATTTTTTTGTTTTTTTTATTTTGTATTTTATAATTATTGGGTTTTTTAATTTTATATTTTTTTGTTGTTTTATACAATTTTTTTCTTTTGTTTTTCTTTTCTATGTCATTCCTCTATTCCCCTTCCGATGAACCAAAGACTATTTTTTTTTGTATGGACGAGCGTAAAATTTTTTGTACAGATCCATATATAGCGCTCTCAAAAACCCACATCGATCCATTTTCCGCAATAGAATATAGAACATTTTGATTTAGTTCAGCAAATCTGATAACGGATTCGCAATCAGCGCCCTCGAAAACCCCTACCTACAAATTTTCACGAAAACATACGGAATCCGTCGATCTGTGTCCGCCATGTTGGATCCGCCACTTTGAAATTGATAAATCTGATAACGGATCTGTAATCAGCGTCCTCGAAAACGCCTACCTATAAATTTTCACGAAAAAAAATACGGAATTCCCAAATTTGTGTCCGCCATTTTGGATTCGCCATTTTGAATTTGGCAAATCTGATAACGGATTCGTAGTCAGTGACCCCAAAAACCCTTGTATACAGCTGGACATGCGAATCCCATTGAAAAAGATAGTTTTGTCTAGGTGAGAGAAAAGCACATATAAATTTTCGGCTTCGAACCGCCATATCGGACTCCGCCATCTTGAATTTCAAAATTTTTAGTAATGGATTTTATAGATTAGAGTCCATGGACGCCATATCTTGACCTCCCGGAGGGGTCCTCATCGACTTTCGATACGAAAAGGTCGATTAAAAAGAAAATTGCGGCGAAACAACGCGTTTTTTTTACATAAACAAACATAACTTCGTCGGGTGGCATTTCTTTGCCAATTTTGACCACGGATTCTGAAAGCTGATAAAATTTCGCGTCGGATATGGCTATTCCTGATTTTTTTCAGAATAGGTTTCATGGTAGAAACAGCCGCTGAAAATCGGATAAAAAAAGCGTCGGTTTGGGAATTAATGGGTTAAAGCTGCATCAACAAGCTAACTGACCTATGCATTGAGTTACGTGGAAAAAAATTAACTAGCCCGTGAACCGTTGAAAAAAAAAAAAATTTGGCAATTATTTTCCTCCGCTATTCTTATGATAGTGCGAAAACCGCAGCTCACAAAAAAGTTGCCAAAAAATCGCGAAACTAGAAACTTGAAGCTTCGAAGGCTTTTTTTTTATCTCGATGCGACCATTTTTCACATAGATACAGAAAAAAGAAGAAATTTTCTGTTCCTTTAATTTTTTGGAGTAGTATTTCAAAATTATGGTCGAAAACACGAACTTTTTTTCCTCGTTACGATTTTTTTTAAATTATTTTGAAATTTTGCCCCGTATTTGACTTCTAAAACTAACATAATTAACGAAAATATTTCGCTCTTAGTTCCAGGATTAAATTAACGATAGTTGTACTGCGTTCCGCAGAGAGAGTATGAGGTTGAAGTTTGTGTCGTTGGAACGCAACGAAAATTAATATTCGTGAATTCCTTTAATTTATTTTGGCAAACTTTGCTCACAAAAATCTTCTAACCATTTTTTAAGATTTTTGTTTAGCGATCTACAATATAAATCTTAAAAAAAAAGTTTTTCTATAACAATAAAAATATAAAAAATAAAATGTAAGCAAGAGCTTTCGTTGCGTTCCAACGATGCAAACTTCATCAGTATGGAGAGGGTTGACTGAAAACCAGTAGTGCTATAGCAACTCGTGCACCGCGATTTTATATTCTATTGACAAATAAACTCTTTTTACATACTTCAATATATACCTGGTAAAGCCTAAAAGTTCTTTTGACCATGTATTCTATTGGTTTCTTTAAAAAAAATCTTCAACAAACGGTCGAAAATGGGCAGTGATGGTGGTGTTCTCCTTCCTTGACACACTGCGTCATTTTGACCTGAACGAATTTGAAATAAAATGCTGTCTTACCAAAAATTGAAAGTTTTCAATAATTTTTCACAACAATTCAACTTTAGGCTTTCCGAGTTGCTAAAGAATTGCCCTGTGGAAAGGTGGTGACATCTTACCGTCCGTTTTAATAAATTTAAACAAATACCTCGACCATGATTCATATACACTATGTCCACCGCTCGCCTCACGAAGGTATGGGTACGGTGCTGATGTCATCAGACGACGGAGATTCAGCCCGGACAGTGGCTTATTCTCCTCGAAAAGTTTCATCGGAAATATTTTGTCCATAGTCCACCAGGGAACGAAGAAGAAAGTCTGCGTTACGCTGGTTTTTCTCAAAACACAATTTTTCAAAATGGCACGCAGCATAACTTAAAAACTTTTCATTATTTTCACTCCAAATTTTGAGTACATGTTTAAAATAACATTCCAAAGAGGAATACGTACGGGATTTTTTATGAGTTAGTTATAACATTAGTTATTACCAAATGATTGTCCTCTTTTTTCTGTCGAAAATTAAGTTTTTGGTTTAATGCTCCCCAATTACACAAAAATTAATATTTTCTCAATCCTCTACGTATTTCTCTAGCTAAACTCGTGTAAATTAATGGAAATTTATTTATTTTATTCTAAAATCGAATTTGAGTCAGCTATACTGCGTGCCGCAGAGCGTCTCAAATTCAACATGCCTCTCCAGAATAGCTTCAGCCTCACCTTTTGGCATAATTTTTTAATATACATTTCATTTTGGTCACTCGAAGATAAGACTAATAACATCCTTGAATATTAATAGTCTCTTACTTGTCCTACAAAAAAAATCGCAAAATATCACTCAAGTTTTGACGTTTCAGTGGTGTAAGCCCTTACGATAAAACGAGCGTGCGCTCTTGATTTCTATCGATTTTGTTCAAATTTTAACCAGACATTGTTCATATCATCATGCAAGTTTGAGTGAAATTTCAGAACAGTTGACTATTTAGATTGGGAGATAATGGATTTTTCAATAGCAACTTTTAACACTGCAGGGTCTGCATTGGCCGAAAATCAGGTCACATAATTCGGCGTACCATTATTTTGGGTTATTCATTTTGAGGAAAAATTATGATCAGATAGCAAACTAGTTAGGGAACGAGTGAAAAAAGTTTGGATTGTCTTTACTATTCAGTTTTGCTAAAGACGTTCAGTAACGACAGAATAACTCTCGGTAAAAAATATTTGTCCCCTATGATAAGAAGACATTATGCAACACCGTAGAACAGTATTGGTCAATATGTCGAGAAAAAAGATAATTATCGTGTTCCTAAAGTTAGAAACTTTTACGTAAAAAGAAATATTTGCGTTATAAACATTAATATTTCATATTGCTTATGTTATTGCCTTGTGTCTTTTTATAGAGGACAAATATTTGTTACGGAAAATTACTCTGTCTAAATTTCAATGCAGACCCTGCAGTGTTAAAAGTTGCAATTTTAAAACCCATTATCTCCGAATCTAAATAGTTGACTGTTCTGAAATTTCACTGAAACATGCATAATCATACGAACAATGTCTGGTTAAAATTTGAACAAAATCTATCAGAATCAAGAGCGCATGCTTGTTCTACCTTAACACGTTCAACCGTTGACCATTCAATTCTGTTGAAGAAGATGCAAGAAGGCTCTAGCGTCCTCGCCCTTTATTTTGAAACATACATACGTAAGCGAAAGGCCTTGCACAGATTGGTGGTGCAATCCATGGCGAGATATTGTTGATTGTATTTCTGTGAAGAGCAAATGAACTTGGGTTTCTTGCATCGGAGCCGTTGGCTATTTGACACATCGGCGAGCGGGAAAGCAATGCGAGGGAAGATCGTGGCAAATTACAAAGTACGTACATTGAGGTTAAAAGGTTATAGCACATACGTACCTTGACTTCCGGTGTTTTCCTCGATCGATGTTCCTCGATCTTCTTCGTGTAATCGGCCGCGGCGGTTTTCTCGTTGATTATTTCGTTGTCGGGATTTCTTGTCGGTGGTGTGCCGGCGTCGTGAGGCGTTGTTCACAGCAAAAAAAACTCACCAAAGCGCGACGAAAACGAACTGCACTCTATGACAATTTCCACTATTCACAGTCTATATCACACTCTATCACACACATCGTATGAAATATAATTCGAACGAATGTGCGAGGTTATAGCTCCGGCTGTCGACCTGTCAAAAAATAAGATGTTCCGGAAAGAGGCGAGCGCGGTCGGTCAAAACAGTCGAAGTGAGCTGCGCGCCGCCAGTGAGAAAACGGATGAACTGAGCGCTCGCTCCGGTACCTGATATTTTGAGCTTTGTCGATACATATTTGCTACATTTATGTAAACATTTCAAAATGCTTTTTCTCCGCCATTTGTTCATGAAATCAGGTGAAACAAAGCTCAAAATGTGTGCTTTTTCACTGTCGAGAGCATGATTCGCGCCAAATTAACGACAATGCGATGCAATGGTCAATAATTCACAGTTTTTCGCATGGTAACCACAAACTGCAAATTTTTTTTCGAAATTTTGGAAAATTTCGCGAATCATGCTCTCGGAGCAAGCGTCCTGCATGCACACAATAAATTTCATTCCAATTGATTGTTCCGTTTGGGAGAATTTCCATTTCAAAATTTCGAGGCGGTCGGAGGCTTGTGGCACATGGCCTTAAGAGGGAATGATACCCAAACAAACGTTCGACGCAGCCCCGGCTCGAGTCGGTAGAGCAGAGCTCACATGAGCTACAGCTCCCTAGCGCTAGATGTCACAGCGCGCGTTCATCACGAACGCGTGTTCGTTTCGAACGCACGCTGCGACGGGGTCGGGCGCCTTCCGTCAAGGCATCCATTGTGTGTCTCCACACGCACGCACGCAACGCGTGTGCGAGCGTGGGTCAGTGGGTATTCGCTATGTCGGGCGCACGCGGTTGAAGATTTATTTCCCGCATGCTGTCCCTTCACATCGACTACACCCACTCCGTGTGGGTAAATACACATACATACCCACACACTCATGCACGGTCAGCGTTGACAAAAAATTTCGTCTTATTTGTCAACGCCGACGTCGCACGAAATTCGAAATTTCGCAGCGAGGATTCTGCTTTCTGGTGACTCGCGCTTTTCTGCAGCGAGATGATTGTAGAAAAGTAATTATTTTCAACAATTATAACATTAAAAAATGTGCGGTACTTTCTATACCTCTCAGCAATATGATTGCTGCTTACGCGCTGCAAAAAACAGCGGTAAAAATTACGCAGAAATAATTGTTTAAATAATTACTATTGCATATATTCTCGATCATGGGTATGATCGGTTGATACAGTATGTTCTATACCTCTTAGTCAGCAATATGATTGCTGCTTACGCGCTGCAAAAAACAGAGGTAAAAATTACGCAAAAATAATGGTTTAAACAAGTATTTTTGTACTTATTCTCGATCACGGGTACGATCGGTAGATACGGTATGTTCTATACCTCTTAGTCAGCAATATGATTGCTGCTTACGCGCTGCAAAAAGCAGCAGTACAAAATACGCAGAAATAATTGTTTGAATAATTATTTTTGCGCTTTTCTCGATCATGGGTATGATCGGTTGATACGGTACGTTCTATACCTCTGAGTCAGCAATATGATTGCTGCTTATGCGCTGCAAAAAACAGAGGTAAAAACTGCGCAGAAATAATTGTTAAAATAATTACTTTTGCATTTATTCTCGATCATGGGTATGATCGGTTGATACGGTATGTTCTATACCTCCTAGTTAGCAATATGATTGCTGCTTACGCGCTGCAAAAATTACGCAGAAATAATTGTTTAAATAATTACTTTTGCACTTATTCTCGATCGTGGGTATGATCGGTTGATACGGTATGTTCTATACCTCTTGGTCAGCAATATGATTGCTGCTTACGCCCTGCAAAAAAAAGCTGTAAAAATGACGCAGAAATAATAATTGTTTAAACAATTATTTTTGTACTTATTCTCGATCATGGGTACGATCGGTAGATACGGTATGTTTTATACCTCTTAGTCAGCAATATGATTGCTGCTTACGCGCTGCAAAAAACAGCAGTACAAACTACGCACAAATAATTGTTTCGATAATTACTATCGCATTTATTCGCGATCATGGGTATGATCGGTTGGTACGGTACGGTCTATACCTCTTAGTCAGCAATATGATTGCTGCTTACGCGCTGCAAAAAAAACAGCGGTAAAAATTACGCAGAAATAATTGTTTAAATAATTACTTTTGCATTTATTCTCGATCATGGGTAGTATCGGTAGATACAATATTTTCTGTACCTCTAAGCAAATATCGATTGCTGCTTACGCGCTGCAAAAAACAACGGTGTAAACATTTCGCAAAAATAATCATTTATACAATTATTTTTGCATTTATTCTCAATCAGGGGTATGATCGGTAGATACGGTACTTTCTGTACCTCTCAGCAAGTATAGATTGCTGCTTACGCGCTGCGAAAACAACGGTGCAAAAATTTCGCAAAAATAATTATTTAAACAATTATTTTTACATTTATTCTCGATCACGGGTATGATCGGTAGATACGGTACTTTCTAAACCTCTTAGCAAATATGATTGCTGCTTACGCGCTGCAAAAAACAACGGTGTAAAAATTACGTAAAAATAATCGTTTAAACAATTGGTTTTGCATCAATTCTCGATGGCGGGTATGATCGGTAGATACGGTACTTTCTGTACCTCTTAGCACATATAGATTGCTGCTTACGAGCTGCACAAAAACAATGGTGTAAAAATTACGTAAAAATAATTGTTTAAACAATAATTCTTGCATTTATTCTCGATCACGGGTATGATCGGTAGTTACGGTACATTCTGTACCTCTCAGTAAATAAAGATTGCTGCTTATGCGCTACAAAAAACAACAGTAAAGTAAAAATTTCGCAAAAATAATTATTTAAACAATTGTTGTTGCAGTTGATCTCGACCAGGCTTGTGATCGGTAGGTGCGAAGAGCTTCGCACCGCTCAGCAAGTCTTTGCTGGTGATGCACTCCGAACGACAGCGCTCTTATGAAGATATTAGCGCTCGCGTTCCATCTAGTTTTATACTACAGATTCAATCATCGAAAAAATGGATGGCATTTTCTTCTCGAACGGAGCCCGTCGCCAAGTATTGACGTAAATCATGACGCACCGTGAGTGTTCGCCGGCGGCTCGCTGCAAAATGCAGTGAAAATATTTGCAATCAATCATTCAAACAACGGACTTTTGTCTCGACTACGCTTGTGATCGGTAGATGCGAAGAGCTTCGCACCGCTCAGCAAGTCTTTGCTGGTGACGCGCTGCGAACGACAGCACTCATATGAAGATATTAGCGCTTCCGTTCGATGTAGCTTTACATTACACATTCAATTATCTAAATAATTAATTGCATTTTCTTCTCGAATATAGCGCGTCGCAAAGTATTGACGTAAATAATGACACACCGTGAGTGTTCGCCGGCGGCTGGCAGAAAAATGCAGTGACGAAATTTACAATCAATCATTTAAACAATAAACTCTTTTTTCGACCACGCTTGTGATCGGTAGGTGCGAAGAGCGTCGCACCGCTCAGCAAGTCTTTGCTGGTGACGCGCTGCGAACGACAACGTTCATATGAAGATATTAGCGCTTCCGTTCGATATAGTTTTACATTACATATTCAATTATCTAAATAATTAATTGCATTTTCTTCTCGAGTATAGCGCGTCGCCAAATATTGACGTAAATAATGACACACCGTGAGTGTTCGCCGGCGGCTGGCAGAAAAATGCAGTGACGAAATTTGCAATCAATTATTTAAACAATAAACTCTTTTTTCGACCACGCTTGTGATCGGTAGGTGCGAAGAGCTTCGCACCGCTCAGCAAGTCTTTGCTGGTGACGCGCTGCGAACGACAGCGCTCATATGAAGATATTAGCGCTTCCGTTAGATCTAGTTTTACATTACACATTCAATTATCTAAATTATTAATTGCATTTTCTTCTCGAGTATAGCGCGTCGCCAAATATTGACGTAAATAATGACACACCTTGAGTGTTGGCCGGCGGCTGGCAGAAAAATGCAGTGACGAAATTTGCAATCAATCATTTAAACAATAAACTCTTTTCTCGACCACGCTTGTGATCGGTAGGTGCGAAGAGCTTCGCACCGCTCAGCAAGTCTTTGCTGGTTACGCGCTGCGAACGACAGCGCTCATATGAAGATATTAGCGCTTCCGTTCCATCTAGTTTTACATTACACATTTCAAATAATCATATCGTAGTGATTTTCTCGTCGTACGAAAAAATGTCCTCTACAAAAAAAGTTGCGTTTTTCTGTGAACTACTTTGAAACAAAAATTCAAAATTTATCAAGTACTTCAACTCTGAAAAAAAAAAATCCTTCATTTTTTAATTTTTTTACCCCAATCACTGGGTTGATCTTGCTGAAATTTACACTGGATTTTCTTTTATTAGTATACAACAACATGTGTAAGTTTCATTCTGGGCTGGGCTTGCGTTCAGTTAATATCGTCTTAAATTTAATGGAAAATTATTGTTGTTGAAAAACTCGGCGATTTACAATTTTTAAGTAAAAATGTTAATGACTAAACTTGTAGGAAATCGAGCGCTTTACAACTTTGGTCATTACACTTTTTTCTCTACCATCGATATTTTACTAATTAAACCTGAAAAAAGTGGCTGTTGCATTATCTCGTTTATTTTTTAGTTTAGGGCATAAACGAATATGAACAAACTTTTAGATACTGAAATTTGGGACAATTTTCGTTCCTACCATTTTTTTCCCTGGAATCAATATTTAAGGTCGTACGCCAACGGTAAAATTAAAGAGCGAATGGTTCGCGAAATACTATTTTCACGCTTCTCGTTTTTTTACCGTTGGCATACGCCGTTACATATTGATTCTAGAAAAAAAAAAGATACAGACCAAAATTGTCGAGAATTTCATTCTCTACAAGTTTTTTTATGTTCGTTTATGACCTAAATTTAAAAATGAACGAGATAGTGCAATAGCCGCTTTTTCAGGTTTAATTCGAAAAATATCGATGGTAGAGAAAAACTGCAATGATCAAAGTTTTAAAGCAGACGATTTCCCACAAGCTTAGTCATTACCTTTTCTACTTGAAAATCGTAAATCACCGAGTTATTCAACAAAAACAGTTTCCCCTTAAATTTAAGACGACGATATTAACTGAACGCAAGCCCAGCCAAGAATGAAACGTACACATGTTATTTGACACCAATAAAAGAAAATTCAGTGTAAATTTCAGCAGGTTCAACCTAGTGATTAGGGTTAAAAAATTAAAAAATGAAAGTTTTTTTTTTAGTGTTGTAGTACTTGGAAAATTTTGAATTTTTTTTTCAGAATAGTTCATAGAAGAACGCATCTTTTTTTGTAGAAGAGATTTTTTTGTAGGACAAGAAGATCACTACGATACGATCATTCGAAATTTTATCACGTGTAAAATCTTATCTCCGAGTTAGCCGATTTAGCGAGCCGATAAAAATCTGAAAAAAATGCCACGTACTCAAAATATATCATACAAAAACATCACCAATTTTAAAAAAGATTGAAGAAGGTTAGGCTTTTAGGCCGTTCGAAAACCTTGGAATACCTCATATATAAACAACATAATCATTGTTATTTAATCTCAAGGCTCCGCCCTGCTCGGTCGCGTACATGATTCCGGTACGTGGATTCATCTAAAGTAAAAAATGGAAAAATATACTTTTAGTACAATGGTAAAGCTACAGACCCACCAGATACATTGCCGAAATTTAAAAAATTGCATAAATACCACTGTTTTTAAAGAAAAGGTCGATTTTCGACAAAAAAATAACGACTTTAAACGTTTATCTGGTCAGTCGATTGAATATGTTATAAAATATGTCTAATCCAAATTTAAAGTAATTCGAACGATTAGATTCTGAGATATGACGTGCGCCATATTGCAAAGTATACTTTCGAAATAAACGCAAGCGAAGAAAACGTCCTAAATCCACTTTTTCCGTATACCATTTGCTTATAATTGTTTAGGTCTGCTCAATATCTTCGGTGGTCCTTTATGGTTTCGGGTACGGGCAATACGAATAGGACATTTATTTTGTTCTAGAATCGTTTTTTCCCGTTATAAACAATTTAACCGTTATAATGACGATTGTGACGAAAATTGCATTTTGTAGAAAAAAGTGTGAAATTAAAGATGTTTCTATTTGGATTGACAATAAAAAATGTCTCATTTTTTTCCGCTACCTCCGTTGGTAATGGAGATGTGAGCAAGGAACGTTTTTATGGAAAAGACGGAACTATGAGTGAAAGGGACGAAACATTGAGTGAGAGGTAATGCGATTAATTTTCGTCGCTTATATCCCCTTTACTAATAGCTCTATTAGTATAGTAACAAAATTGAACACCTTTTATTTAAAATGTCTACCTATGAAATGCACTCTTTCGTCCCAATCGTTATTTGAAAAATTGAATCGTAAGAAAATGCCTTGGTGTATGGACTACTTGCGTGCGATAAAATCACAATGATTTTTCGTACCTTCAATCTGCAATTCCTGCACCGTACAACAATCAAACAGCCGGATTGGACAAAGTCATATCAATGCCTTTAGAGACCACATACAATGCACTGCGCAGCGCTAGATCCGTAACGCAACGGGACGTTCTGACCTGCTTCACTAAAATCGTCATAAATCGGGCAATTTTTGGAATTTTTGCAAAATCTTTGAACCAAATCAAAGTCAAGACTCTACCTAATAAGAAAATAAAATAAACCAAAAATAGATTTTTTGAAATTCCAAGGTTATGCATATCCCTTAAAGACATAAAGAAAGAAGTGGGGATGGAGGAATACTAGGCAAAGAGAAAGATGAGGGGAGAAATTAACGAAAGTTGGGTATAGATTAAATTCTTGAGTGTGGAGAGGGAAGCGGGCAAGGAATTCAGAAACACATGATGTACACTGTGCACCAGAGGAAAGGACAGCCTGGCACATATAGGGGGGTGCGAGAAGATGAAAGCACAAATGGAAGAGGCTGCGCTGAAGAAATTCAGATAATGGACCCAATAACAAAACAACCACACGAAAAGATGGCTGAAGGCTGTAAAAAGAAGAAAAAACAGAGGAAACCTGTAAAATAGTAAGGCAGTTCGACAGGATAGCGACAAGAAAAACTGCGGCGATAGGGGGAGAAGAAGAAGGCGGAATGTAGCCCCGATTTCGTTAATATATTGTTAGAAATATGAAAGTTGAGATGAGTGAATGCAAAAGCCCGAAAGGGTATATGTGTAAAAATAAAATAATGTTCTGTTACATTGTGCTGTAAGCAAAATCATTTTCCTACAGGGGAGGTTAATGTTTAGAAATCCGATAGATATTATCTCAGCATAAATCGCTGCTACTACATTTTAAAAGCAAATTAATAGAAAATCCCGCCAATATATTTTTTTTTGTTTTTTTCCTTAGGTACACGCTTTTCGCGTTTGTTACCTATTCTTTCCCTTCATTGTGCCCGTTTCTTTCCTCTACTGTTTACTCCTTTTTTTCTCCATTTTTCTCCTTGTCCCACAAGAAAAACTGCGGCGATAGGGGGAGAAGAAGAAGGCGGAATGTAGCCCCGATTTCGTTAATATATTGTTAGAAATATGAAAGTTGAGATGAGTGAATGCAAAAGCCCGAAAGGGTATATGTGTAAAAATAAAATAATGTTCTGTTACATTGTGCTGTAAGCAAAATCATTTTCCTACAGGGGAGGTTAATGTTTAGAAATCCGATAGATATTATCTCAGCATAAATCGCTGCTACTACATTTTAAAAGCAAATTAATAGAAAATCCCGCTAATATATTTTTTTTTGTTTTTTTCCTTAGGTACACGCTTTTCGCGTTTGTTACCTATTCTTTCCCTTCATTGTGCCCGTTTCTTTCCTCTACTGTTTACTCCTTTTTGTCTCCATTTTTCTCCTTGTCCCCCCCCCCCCCCTCTTGCGGCCGCAGCCGACTTTCCCCTCTGTATTATATTCATCATGACATTTCTGTCATGGATATAGGGAAACTGCGGAAAACCTATACCAATACAGCCGGTCATCGAGTTCGCCCCCCCAGTCGTGGAACTAGTGTTATTTCGCCGCGAAATGCCGAAGAAAAACATTTCACGACGAAATGTACGCGACTGGGATTCGAACCCGGGACCTCCCGGTCCGCTGGTTTAGTGGCGAGCACGCTAACCACGAGACCATCGCACCGGTCAAATCCCGCCAATAATAATAACAATAAAAATAACAAATGTAACAGGGGAGGGGGGTGTCAGGCAATAGCAAAAAAGTATCGATATAAAGATAAAATATGCGAACAAAAAGATGGGCAACAAGTAGAAAGCTAATCAAACCCGAAAAGCAAATAATATGAAACAAAAACACAGCAAAAAATGAAAGAACATGGGATAGAATGGATTAACGACAGAAAGTACGAAGTATGAACGGAATGAAAGAGAAAAAGAAGATCGAAGTGCGTAAAAAGTAAAAAGCAAGCGCGCATGAAGAAAAATGAAAAAATATTGCAGAAAATGAAAGAAAGATAACAATCTCGAAATTTTGAGGGCTGGAATCGCTTTAATTTTTTATGTTTTTTTCGGAATATTTCAGAATGAATATTTCATACAAACATTCTACCAATAAAATATTGAATCAATAGAAGACCGCACCAAAAATAATAATATAAAAATAACATTATAACAGAGTGGGCGAAAGTGTCAGACAATGGGAAAAAGAGTTTCGATATAAAGGCAAAATATTCGAGCACGAAAAAGTGAAAACCAAGTTAAAATATAATAAATATAAAAAATATAATAAAAACCAAGTAAAAATATAAGAAAGCTAATATGAGGAAACAATAAACGTAGCAGAAAATAAAACAATGTGCGATGAAATGGATGAACGACAGAGAAAACAGAGTATGAAAGAAATGAAAGAAAAAAGGAGAAAAATGCGTAAAAAGTCGAAAGCAAGCGTTTTTTTCTGCCAGCAGAAAAACTGTTGCAGAATATGAAGAAAGAATAGCAAATCTACAAGAGGAAAAGAGTGGAACCCAATAAGGATAAGTGGGGGCGCAATTGAGACGAAAACAAGAATGGTAATTGAAAATTACAAACTATTGTAAAAAGGAGAAAAGATGAAAAATGTACAAAAACAGGCCAATTGCATAAATTCTTCGAAAACTTTAGATTTTAGGGCTGGAATTGCTTCATTTGGAAGCTTGCGTAAACAAAGCTAACACGCGGCATACAGTCTGCCGTATCTATAATCTTTCTTCGCTCATCGCGCATGCGGTGACGCAAATTTTGACATATACTACCAGCGCCTTTGGATGAAAAAAGCGCAAGGCGCGTCGGTAATGTTTCGGCGCGAAAGACACGAAATTATAAAAGTATAAAAAGAATATTGAACACGCGTTTTGAAAGACAATTTAAGTGTCGAAAAAAATTGGATAATTATATCTTGAAAGAAGGCTTTCAAGACGTGGCTTCCAATGTACTTTTGAACGAACAAATTTTGTTTCGTTTTTTTTTTATTGAAAAAACAAATTGAAATTTTTGACTAAAAAGTGAACGTTTTTTTTTCTAATTATAAGTAAATGTCATGCGATTCACGCCCTCCTCCTTTGACGATTGAATTATCCATTTTCTATAATATTTATTTAATATTCCATTTTGCACGATTATCTAAATCCATTTATAAAACACTTTTTCGATCTTTACAGGCACATTTGTGCCTGCCAAGATCTTTCTTCTGGTGCAATACGCTTGCGATGATCTTATGGTCTTGATGTTTTCATTCTTGGAACGCAACGAAAATTTGTTTTCGTATTTTTATTTTCTCATTTTTATTTTTCTACAATTTTTTTTCATATTCGAATTTTAGTACAATAAATTCTACAAAATCAAACCCGAAAAACAATGAAAAGGAGGGAAGCACAATAGAAAACGAAATTTCATTGCATTTGTACGATGCACACTTTAAGACCATACGATCTTACACACACGTGTGGATGAAGATCGTGTGTATGTTTTCCTTCCAAACTACAGCTTGCTCTGCAATGTGCCCGCGAAGATCTAGCTGCGAAGCACAAGTACGTTGCATAACCTATCTAACTGTGGTTCGCAGAGAGCAAGCTGCGAGAGAGCGAGCGGTCATAGATGCATCTTCGCAAGCACTAGAGACAGAAAACTGTGGTTCACAAAGAGCCATCGATGCAATATCATTTGAAGCTCATTTCTATCCCTTCGTGCCTGCGAAGATTTTCTTTTCGGTGCAGTATGCCTGTGACAATCGGGCATGGCCGATGTACATGGGCTTTGCAGCAAGATCTTCCGGAGCATCTTCGAGGAAGATCTTCGCAAGCATATTGGGTAGGAAACTGTGGTCCGCAAAGAGCAACGGAGAAAATATCATTGCAAGCTCCTTCGCAGCCCTTCGTGCCTGCGAAGATTTCCTTTTCGATGCAATATGCCTGCGACAATCCAGCACAAAGATGCTTGCGGAGACCTTGTGTCTCCTTGCGAACCGTAGCATTCTCTGCGTTATTTCTGCAAATATCTTGCTGCGAAGCACAAGTACATTGCATAGCGCACGAATACACGTAACAGTTTCATGCGTTATGCCATGTACTTGAGCGTTACAATAAGACTTTCGCACGTACATCTTTGTGAAAGACCATAGCAGGCATACTGAATCGGAAGGAAAATCTTCGCAAGCCAAAGTGATATAAGTACCGCTGCGATGATATTGCCTTCGTTGCTTTGTACAAACCAAACCGCATGCAATGGGCCTGCGAAGATTCTGCTGCGAAGCACAAGTACATTGTACTGTGCGTGATACTGTGCTTCGCAGAGAGCAAGCATGGTCTTTTGCAGCAAATTTTACTTTGCTGCAAGAGCTATGCTTATGTGCATATGCACAGGGCCATTGCCGGCTTTTTTGTACTAGAATACGTTTTCACTTACCTTGAATTACTGCAACATTCTTCACCTTATAAGATTTGTTGCCCTGAGCTTCGACGTTACTCCGAATGACAGCGTCGGTGGTTCTTCCATGTTCCTCCGCAGTCCTTCGCCAATGGAATGCACTCTTTTTCCTGTCCATCATCATCATTAGGTTCGATGGCATGGATACAAATGACATGCAGAATCTGAAAAAAGTTGTAATTTATTGGTCAAAGTTTTCTCTCTCGCAGTACTCCGGAGAAAGTATATCTTAACCTCACATTCATTTGTGAGATTTCGCACATACTTTATCGCAAGTAGAACTACCGGTAAAAAAACGTAAACAAAAAGAATAAATAAAAAGACGGGAAGAACAAATAGATTTAGAGGCAATTCCACGAAATAATTATCCAAAAAACAGAAAGAGTAAAATGAGTACATACCTCCACGTCGCTCGCAGTTCACCCGGTAAATGGCACGATACAATTTTTTTTTCTAATATTGTCGCACCTATTACATCACAAAACTTGTTTCTAACACTTTGCTGCTTCGAAAAGCAACAATAAGATTTTTCAGCGAGTTCGCACATCGCCATATTTGAACTGTCAAATTCTCGGTGCACGCCAATCGGCCATGGGCGCCTCGGCGGAATTCACGGGAACTCAGTTCCCAAATGTCGAGCGAGATTTCCTCGGAATCGTCAACAATTACCTACTACCCTGCTGCAAATTCCCACACAGGAACCTGTATAGGATTCCACACGGGATCCCACGTGGTGTTTTCGTACAGGGAACCCGTACGGGTTCCCACGTGGTGACTCATACGGGTTCCTGTATGGGATCCTGTACGGGATCCCACGTGGTGTTCCGTACGGGTTTCCACACGGAATCCCACGTGGTGTTTTCGTACAGGGAACCCATACAGGTTACTAATGTCAAAAATGAGAAAAGGCAATATTGAAAATTGGTTTTTGCAGTTTTATTTATCTTAATTGTGACAAAAGTAATAATTTAAAAAAATAAAAACGATAAATGAAAAAAAAAGTACTTTTAAATGCATCATTGGTTTGTTGTTATTGTTTAGTACCGGTGTTGTGTTACGAAA
Source organism: Ophion ellenae (assembly GCA_963210295.1). NCBI lineage: Eukaryota > Metazoa > Arthropoda > Insecta > Hymenoptera > Ichneumonidae > Ophion > Ophion ellenae. Next base: position 22,222,030 of record OY723385.1, on the reverse strand, counting down.
AATTGTTCAGAAAAAGAGAAAATTAATTGCAGTCGCCACTGCCAACATTTTTAGGGTGTGTTTTCACACTAAGGTACATGAGGATGAATATATTGCACCGCTAACGAACTTGTATTTCTATTAACAGCCATTGTAATAGTAAATTAATCATATAATATTATTGCAATTTTCTGTAAACACATTTTTGTAAGACGTAAAATGATAACATAATAAAAAAGTTTAATAAAAAAACATTAAGATATTGCGTTTAATTAATTTTGACTAAGAACTGTGTATTCAATATTTCACGCCATTTTGCGAGGCCGGGACTCACGTTGAAAAACAATACTTTTGACTTCAGATAAAACATTTTCAAAAAAACGTTGACAATAGTGATCAATGATTTATTTTCTCACCAAAGTGTATATACAAATTTAAAAGATTAGAAGTTTCACATTTGTTTTGATTCAATGGTGATTAGCTTATTAAGCGCTGTCTCAAAAATTAAGCCACCCACTTTGCCCCACACAGGTTCCCATGTAGGTTCCTGAACAGGAATTTATTTTTTGCGTTCTCCCGTACAGGATCTCGTACAGGATTCAGCTTCTCACGTTGCCCCACACAGGTTACCGTACAGGAATTTATTTCCTGCGTTCGCCCGTACAAGATTCCGTATAGGATTTAGCTTCCCACGTTGCCCCATACAGGTTCCCATGCAGGTTCCCGTGAAGGAATTTATTTCCCGTGTTCTACCGTACAGGATCACGTACAGGAATTTATTTCCTGCGTTCTCCCGTACAGGATTCAGCTATCCTACGTTGCCCCACACAGATTCCCATGCAGGTTCCTGTACAGAAATGTTCATCCTGTACAGGAAATCGTATGGGATCCCACACTTTCCTTGGCTGGCCCAAGCTTTCCCACACATTCCCACACTAAAACCCGTACGGGAATTTGCAGCAGGGTATTTACGACTTTCCACGGATTTCCTCAATTATGCGGAGGAATGAAATGATTGAGGTGCCAAAATACGTGTTTTCAACGTGGCTACACGGTTCTTCTTCTTTCCAAGTCGTGGCTTTAGCCAAACTTTTTATTTTTCATCATTTCCATCACCAGTTTAGCATGGTAATATAATCTACGATTTTTTTCTTCGATTCAAGAAATGTAATGAACAGACAGCCGTTCGTTTATCAATTTGACATTGTCTGGTCAAATTTTATGAGATTCTGAAGAGCCGTTTCGGAAATCCGTGGGTATCTACTATCGCGATCTGCCATACCGACCGCGATGAGATACCATTCCCTCTTAAACCCATACTATAGTAATTGAGCAAAAAACGGGCCGGATTTTAAAAAGTATAGGTAATACCGGGAAGGGGGCAATTTATAAAAGAAAGTAAATTTTGAAACTGAGAACAAGCGTTACGCAATGAAATTGTTTACTTTTGAAGAGTATAACATATTTTTCAATGATAAATTGGAAAATAAATAAAACTACACTGTTAAAAATGAGATGATTATTATTAGACAAAAAAAACGAAAATGTAGAATTTTTTCTGCTAATTGTCACTTCACATGGGCGAAAATACCGATGAATCTCAAAAAACATCTTTTAACTTGAAAATCAATTAATCATGGTTAAAAACAATTATGACGTCCCTTTAATTTTTTATTACCGGGTTAAAAAAATCGGTACCGCTTTGCATACTTTTCATGGATACTATGAACTTAGAAAAAAATGCCTAAACATAATGTGGTTGCGATGGTTATCTCCGGAGATATTGTAACTTTAGGAATTTAAAGAACAAACGCCATTTTTTACATTTTTACATCAATATTTCGTATCGACATTTATTTTTACTAAAAACTATTTTTTTTTCCTCAAAGTGTTCAGCTTATCGGAACTGCCCATCACCTTTTTGTACTATGATGAGTTCATGAGATATTGATTATCGAAGTTAAAAGCGTTATTTTGGCTGTCATAACCCGTAATTTTGCGACAAATCATAGTACAGAACTCGTTCAGAGCTAGAATTAAAGGAAAAAAACAACAAAAAGAGATCAGTTGCGTTATTGATAACAAAATTCGCTTGCCTGTAGACTTTTTTGAGAAAAACCGCAAAAATCGAAAAAAATTGACATTTTTCTTTTGGTGTATTAGTAACAAAGGGTAAAAAAATGTCGGAGTCGAAGATCGAAAACTAGAGATTTCAAGCTTCAAAATCCTCTTTTCATTTCATCCTACGGTGATTTTCCGCGGGGATTGAGCAATTTGGAAATCACCTACAAATTTTGGATGTTTTTTTGTTCTTTTCATGTTTCGTCAGTATTGTAGCCAAAATATGTGAAATATGTAGATTTTACATATTTTGCAAATATGTAAATGTAAATTTTCAAATACATTTGTTCATACATACTTCAATAGCGGACTGAAAGGCTCGTGGGGGAATAACGACACATGGCTACTCGAGAGGAAATAAATCGTAGGATGGTTAATCGCTTGACAAGGTGCGGGAAAAACTGCAGTTAAAATAGAATACAGGTAAAAAGGATCTAGGCGAGTGACCCACACGCTCCACCATCGATTTTTGTGCGTTCGGAAAATTTTCGCGGCGCGTTAGACGTACCGAATAGGCATGAGGAATACAAATGGGGCGGGACGTGCTAAACGCAGCAAACCTGTAATTAGAGCACCTCGAGTGTGAATCCAATAAAGTGGGTGTTTTTTCTTTCGCTCTCGAACATAAATCTCAACTCTGGTTACCACGGGTTAGATGAGACCATTTTTGGCCACCCCCCCCCCCCCCCCCCGAAACACAGACTTTTTTGCCTAACAAGGAACATCACTTAAGTGTCCGCCTTCAATTTTGTTAAAACTCATATATGTGATAGAGCATTCAAAACTGTTAGTTACGTTTTATCGCCGGAAAAACGGTTTGAAGTGGAAAAGGACTCCTCAAAGAAAAGCGTGTCACCCATTAATTATTTTTTTTCCGATGCTTCTATAGTTCATATTTCATCGCTTTATATTAGAAGAATTTTCTTTTATTCAAATCGGTGGACTGTTTGTAGGTGAAACTGCAAAACCGCCCCTCGACCTGCTTTCTTTTAAGGGTGGTTTCCCGATTTAAAACCATTTTCCGCGGATAAAAAAAATACGCGTCTAATCGTTTTCAATGCTTTATTACATATATGAGTTTTAACAAATTGAAGGCGGAAATTTAAGTGATGTTCCTTGTAAGATTGAGCCAACTCGAGCTGAAACCTACTTTGCTATTTTTTAATCTGAACCAATATCATAAGGTTTAAGAAATATATTTTTATAACGCTCTTTGAATCATTTTATGTGCTTGTAAGAAAATTATGCTCAATCTGAAATCTTTCTCATTGCAATCAAAGAAAGATTTGTTCTCAACCAAACTCTTACTATGTCAAAAAGTTAACTGTTTTCAGCCTACAACATAGAAAAAATGGGGATCTGTACTATGCATCTTTTTCGCTTTTTTCATACGTTATGAGGTTTAGCCGTTGGGGGTGAAGTACGAGGGGAGCGGCCTATGCTCATGCATGGAGCCGATTGACTATTGCTAACTGTTAGCTACCAAATAATCGTCACATTAAACGTACGTTTCCGAACTATTTTTCGACATCTTTTTATAATAATATGCATTTTTGAACATTTGGTGATTACATGAAATATTTTCATTACTCTGTATAATTATTTTCTATAACTTTTTCTCGCTCAATTGACGCGTGACGAATTGACACCGTTATAAATTGTGGTATTTGATATTGCCCAGGTTGGCAGAAGTGTCCCGCAGATTGAGACATACGTTCCCCGTTCGCAACCTCAATATCGGCCCAAGGAACTGTCAACAATAAATATCGGTCCGAGTAAAAAAAATTGCTGGAAAGCAAAAGTGTATACTAAAGCTGTATCTGGAAGAAATAAGAAACTTTAATCATTTTCCATTGTCGTAAAAAAATGCACGTTTGAAGAAAAATTTCACTTTTATGTTTTTGCCTAGAATTTTCTAGTGAAATATCATTTCTGAGCATATTTATCTAATTAATGTTACGCCATCAGCACTAATTAAGAGAATAAGAAAAAAATATATTGAACATTTGTGCCGTCTAGGACGTTGCCATAATTGCACAGCCTAATATTTTGTGTGTTTGCTTTTCGCCGAAATTCGCTATTAAAAACATTCATAACTGTATGTAATCTTAATATTCGCGCGATAATTAGACACAATGTTAGTACACCGCACGATAGATGTCGTTAAACATAACCTGTACACTAACTCGATCGCGTCCGGTGGTCAGAGAAGTGATCAGGAAAATAAAACTCCATAGGGATCGTCCATTAATCACGTGAGGTTTTTTGCCCACTTTTTGAGGCCTCCCCTCCCCCATGGTCATATGTGGTGAGGTTTCTGTTATCCAAATCCTCTCCTCCTATTTCTCCTATTTGAGCCTCACGTAAATTATGGACGACCCCACATCACCATGGGGAAAGGGGGCTCACAAAGTGGCCAAAAAACCTCACGTGATTAATGGACGATCCCATACTTAATGTTATATATTATTACAAACGCTACCCAGTTTTTCATATATTCAAATGCGTAAATTGATTCATTTGAATTTAGGGTAAGTTGACAAACCCAAATGTCGTATTTTCTATGCAAATTTAACGCTACGTATAATGTGTTCATATGTCATTATGGATTTCGCTATGAAATTCATTCTTGTTTCGATTCGCATCTTCACACGATAACTGCCCAAAAATATAACGCAAATCTTAATGTTCAATTTCACGTACATCGTATTTATAGTGTCTTATAATTGAAACTTCGTAAAAATCGTATAGTGATTTGTAATTAAAACTGAAAATCATTTCAATTTTTCAGTTCTCTGTTTGCTACGGCTAAATTAATATGGAAATGTTATCATTTTCCATTGGAAATATATACCATTGCATTGCGCATTCCAAAAAATCCCAAACCGATTTTGATTCAAATAATTAATGTATCGCAAGATATTTTCACAATTTATTTAGACAAGTGCAAGAGTGTTCAGTTTGTATTTCCTGCTTTGAAATTTCACTTGGCTTGATATGATAACTGTGTTGGGAATTTTACATCACTTGTAACGGCGAACGAAATTTCTATGGCCAACAAAGCTCAACGATTGAGCGTCCTGAGTTTATCTGGATAATGGAAGGAATTAAAATTAATGGAACAAGATTATGGGCTTAGAAAGGGGCATAAAATAGAAAGGAAGCAAAGTGCAAATTTGTTGTACTCTCTTAACTAACGAGTGCGATGGTACGGTCTGTCATATTTGGATATGACAAAATTAATTGAAATATCAAATTAGACAATTCATTAACAGGATCAATGGTGTGAATATAACGACATGGTGATAAATCAATGGATCCGCATGAATTACGGGCCATCGAGCCACCGCAATATAACTGGTTAGAAGAAAACAGCAGTTATAATAATGTTCTCGGAGGTAATAATAAAGGAAACAAGAATAATGAACAAGGAAAATAGAGAGAGGGAGCGAGACATACAAAAAGGTAGAGAAAAGTAAAAAAGAAAATCTTGATAGATATTGTTACACGTAGGCTGCAGACATTTTTCTACAAAGATAATTCATGGCAAGATGAGGTGATGAGAGCAAAAAAGGAATAAAATAGAGAAAAGAGTTCCGAGATGAGAGACATACATCAGTCTAAAGAGCCAATTATGCTGTAAATCATCGTTGATTATCTGCGGAGTGTAACTTTTCTTCGAGAGCGAAAAGAAGCTCCTTAAGTAAGCGAGTAGACATGTAGGCAGGTAATAATCAATGTTATACTCCTTGTCAAACTGCAATGAATTGATTATCAGCCATCGTTCTCATCTACTTACAACTTCTGAATAGAACAAATCCACGCACGAATCGACAGATTCTTCTATGAGAAAATATACGAGAGAGATTGCGATATTCCATAAATAGTTACCGTCGCATGGGAGAAACCAAAGTTTAAAAAATCTTCTACAAAGAAAACTTCTATAAATAAGAGCGACCGCATGGAAAAACGTGAGTTATAAGGATCGATTACATTAGTTTCCACTTCAAAATCAACATTGTTTGACTGAACAACATTTTTTTTCCGATACTTTATACACCACTCAAAAAAAATTAAGGACCGAAAAGTTTTACGAGAATCTTCGGTTATTTTTAATAGCCTGTGGATCAGTGAAAAAGTAGCGTAGGACACTGAGTAAGAAGCATCTTGAACCTTAATGTTTCTAGTTTATGCTTTACGCCAATTTTTCTTTCAGAAACCTTCAGATCTGATCGGATAGCTCTGTACGATGGATTATCACCGGGTTATCAGTTATGAAAACAAAAAAGACACTCTTGCCTGTAAAGACTTATTACTCATGAACTAATGATTGTATTACGCGCCTCTTCCTCGAGATCAATGTGTAGTGCCCCCACTATATGCCGATGTCGCCACAATCTTTACAGTTTTTTTTCTTTTTTTTTCGTTGCTGTTCCGTGTTTACTTCGATAGGCAATTCATTCTTCTTCCTTGTGCCGGTCACGTCACACGTGTCATTCCAAAATTCTAACAGAAAATGGGAAAAAGGAAACGCAAGCATTCGTCGGACGACGACGATCGAGAAAGATTGAAAAACCGAGTAAGATGGTTGGAATAACAAATTCGTAAACAAAGACAGGACAAACACGAAAAGAAGCGCAGTAAGTATTAAAGGCTAGAGAAGACGTATAGCCTGGCTTGTTTTCTTTTGTACGACTCGATATTGTACGAAGGGGATAATAATAGTTTTTTTGGTCCAACCATGAAACCACAAATGTGTCACAACGATGTTCAACATCGTATGTATACATAACACCGTACATTATGTCATGCAGATTCTGTCTCGCGATCGTCCAACGGTTGCAAGTGTAAGATCAGCAGGCCATGCAACATTTCACGTAGCGGTGCAACCGACTCGTAGAAAGAAGTAATCAAAACAAAACAAAAACATATTTTATTTTTTCCGATTCAATAGCCAATCGGAAACACGATTCGAGACGGAGTCGATCGCGTAGTGAATCTCATAGAAGAAATCACGACGATTACGACTCACCCAGGTCGCATCGACGCCACTACTGCGAAGGTTATCGGAGTAATGATGGAAGTCACGACAATTCTGCAAATTGTCGAGACAAAGATCAACGCTCTAGGCGTAGTCGTTCCCTTCGACGAGAACGAAGTTGGTCGTATGCAGATCATGCAAGTCGTCGCGACCGCGGTGGACACAGTTGGATTGAATCGTCTCTGGATCGCGCGAGAAACTCGAGGAGCGAGTCACCAACCGAAAATTGTGATTCGCAGGGTACAAGGGCACTCGATAGCTCCCACGCTCGACCCACCGGAGGAATACGATAATAACTCCGGCGGTGAAGCTAAGGGGGCGTCCATTAATTACGTGAGGCGGTTAGGGGGGGGGGGGGGGGAGGGGGTCGAGCGAAATCTCACACAATCTCACGTGGGGGAGAGGGGGGCTTCGGCAAATATCACGTAATTTTAGTAATTTTAGTAATTTTAGTAATCACGTAATTTTTATCACGTAGGGAGAGTCTCCCTACTACTTTACATGGTGAAGTAAATGGTACTACAACCGCAGTTACTTCTACTACAATTTATTTTCCGTGAACGTATGCATTTTGAAAAATCTCACGTGAGATTAGGGGAGGGGGAAGGGGGTCGAGCAAAATCTCACGACATCTCACCAGGGGGAGAGGCGGTGTCGAAAAATCGCCAAAATCACCTCACGTAATTAATGGATGCCCCCTAACGTTGCGCAGCCAGATACGCAAGCGGCCGCGGATGCCCCAGTCATTACGACTTGCGCGATTGCTGTCAATGCAAAACCAGGTACTGAAAAGGTAGCGGCAGAGACACAAGAGATCGGACTGCAAGCAGACGTTTTGGAAGTGTTCGGAGAACGTATCAGACTGGAGCGAGTGCTAGCACCGGCGGTGCACAGTCATCTCGCGACGCTTTGGTTTTGCGATTGTCGAGAAGGGTCTTCTGGCAGAAGAACGGAGAGGATTTTTCAAACAGATTTCGTCTCCGCAAAACTGCGTTTTCATCGATCCTCCGAAATTGAATTTGGAGGTTAAGGCAGCCTTATATAGTACAATCGTTAAAAGAGATGAAAGAATTGTTGAAAAACAAGAGAAGGTCGCTGCTTCGCTCGCCAGTGTGGGGAAAGTTATTGATCTGCTTCTTATCTGCAAATCAAATCCTGCAGATAAGAAGTAATATTTAGAACCACTCAACGGCATCACGCAACTTCGGGCGGACCTACAGCACGACGAAATCTCGATTCGGAGGAGTTGAATCTTAAAAAATATCAAGGCACCGTTCAGAGATACCCTGAAGGATTTATCGTCAGACGAGTTGCTATTTGGAAAGGAACTGAGCGAAAAAAAAGCTGTTAAAGTTCTGCCGCAATCATCGAAGGATTTAAAACAACCCTTCAAGCAACAAGCGGATCAAGGAAATAATTCAAAAAACTTGAGGGGCCCGCCTCAACAAAACCAGTATCGGATGGATACTTATACGAGAGGGGGCGGGTACAAACAAAGTCGCAACAATTACAGTCGCAACAACGGTTACAGTCGAGGCAACATGTCCGCTTTACGAGGAAGGAATTATTATTAGAAACAAGAGCATCCACCTCCAAAGAAGAACAATTAAATGTAGGTGAATTTGCCGGTCGTCTAGCTCGTTTTAAACGCAGTTGGCTTGAAGTGACCTCAGACGAAACCATATTGAGCTGGATCACAGGCTATAAGATACTATTTACATCGGAGGTGTACCAACATACACTACCTGCCGAACCTCGGTGGTCGGATCAGGAAAGAGATCTAATGCGAGAGCAAATCGCAGCGTTATTAGGAAAGGGCGCGATACAAGGGTGTCATACCGAGTCCAGACAATTCATTTCAAAAATTCATTTCTTGTTCCGAAACCGGATGGTTCTCACCGTTTTATACTAAATTTAAAGCAATTAAACGAGTTTATAACTACGGATCATTTTAAATTAGAAGATGGAAAAACGGCAAGGCAAATGATAACTCGCGGATGTTTTATGACATCTATTGACCTGGAGGATGCATATTATCTAATTCCGATTGCAAAATCTGATCGTAAATTTTTACGTTTTATCTTCGAAGAAAAATGTACCTTACTCTCAAGCTGGTCACATTGTTTGCGTTAGTCACAGCACAGCGTATGCAGACACTCGCGTTAATCGACATTCGGAATATAGAAAAATCAATGGGATTGATTGAAATTAAAATTCCGGCGCGGTTAAAGACTTCAAAAATAAATAATCCGCAGCCAGTTTTGAACATCCCTATTTATGTCGAGAATGGATGCATCTGTGTAGCATCCGCGTTGGTAACGTACTTAGATAAGACGAAAGATTTACGAGGAAATGAATATCGGTTTTTCGTAGCCCTGAAAAAACCGCACAAAGGAGTATCCACACAGGTCTTGAGCAAATGGATAAAAAAGACCCTTATGAAAAGCGGAGTAGATACAAATGCATTCGATGCTTACAGCACTCGTCATGCGTCCATCTCCTACCTTCACCTACCTTCGCTAGGTTCTACGATCGTCGTGTTGAAACGAGTAAAGAAATGTTTGCAAAAGCGGTTTTGGATAGAAGCATTGTATAACGTTGCATCTTATGCGTCACACTTACACGTTAAGAAAAAGAAAAGAAAAAAAATAATAAATATATACATATATATAAATTAATTAAAATATCGATTTTCTGAGTAATTAAATATCTGCCGTAACGAACTTTAAATAACTACACACTGATCTCGAGGAAGAGGCGCGTAATGCGATTATAAGATCAAACGAACTTACTTGTAAGTGAAGTTCGATCTTAATTGTATGAAGCGCCTCTTCCGAAAAGATCAGTCCCACCCACCAGATTCTCCCCTTTTCTAATTATGTTGTACATATTTTAGAAACCCTGATGGTTACGGCAGCACTTTGAATGACCGAATTGCCTATCGGAGTAAACACGGAACAGCAATGAAAAAAAAAACTGTAAAGATTTCGGCGACATCGGCACATAGTGGGGGCACTACACACTGATCTTTTCGGAAGAGGCGCTTCATACAATTAAGATCGAACTTCACTTGCAGGTAAGTTCGTTTGATCTTATAATTGTACAGGAAATAGGAGAACGCTTTGAAAACTTGAAAAGTATTCCCTATAACAAAAAAATTCCCGCAAAAACATTATCGCTTGTTTTACCTTATAAAAAGAGTCTCATTTACCTTATAATTATTTTTTACTCTAATTCAAGCAATGGTTGTAATTAATTTTTCAAATTAATCGAATGTACAACAAGTGAGATATTATTTTTTCAACTACCCGACTAGAAATGTTGCTACACGCCGCCGGAACAGAGCTTTACCAGGCGTGAAACGCTTTTTTGAATCTAGTATGACGCGAATGCCGGTAACGTAACTGATCCGTATACATTTTCAGGGTTTGATCTGGTTGCCGTATCTATGCCTGAAATGAAAAAAAAATCCATAAATTCCGAATAAAAAAATGCGGGTAGTATTTTTTGATTCCATATGCGTTATTTATGATCTTGCCTATATGATAATTGGAATCAAACGTATGCTGCCTCGTTGAAGTTTTTTACCTCCCCTCGCAGCTGAACCTACGTCTTCTAATTCTAAAGCTGAGGGCGCTACCAATTTAGCCATTCGAACACATGTGTACACCTTCTTTTTTTCTTTGCATATTCTTATCATTCTAATTATATTCTAAATAATGTCAATATTTCTAAAGAATATCAATTTTATTAACGGGGTTGAATATTGTATCGCTGCAATGCCATAATAATTCTTCTTTTACCGGATTTGTTCTGCCTTTTTAGGCTGTGAAAATGACTCACACGTTTTTACATGTTCTCATTAGAGTGTTACGACGGTAATTAGCAAAAAAGGCTTCTGATGATGATTTTGTAAAAAAATTTTAGTTACGCCAATAAAATTTAATTTTGTTGATTACCTTTTGATGATGATAAAAATAAACGAATTAAATGGGAAGAAAAAAAACGTTGCATTCCCATGATGCAAACTTCAAATTTATTTTTATTCGTTGTTTGTATCTTGATTTGATGATGATGACATTCGCATGGACACCATATTACTTTTATTAGAATCTTGCCGAAATTATGCATGCAGCATAATTTCGGCTCACAAGGAAAGGTGTCCCCCTCCGATTTCGATGAAATTTGGCATGTTTGTAGAACAGATAAAAATAGGCGATAAGGATTTTTTTTATATCTGCGGAACCCAATATTTAAGGGGTGAGACGCACCCTTGAAATTAGGGATGATTTTCATTTTTTGTCGATAACTCTCTAACGATACGAAACGTGAAAAAAATTCAAAATGCAACCTTTCTTTTTCCGTATACGATACATTGGAAATGAGACCGATGCAGATAACAACAAATTTTATATTGTTTATTGCAAAAATGCAATTTTTCCATACCTATCTCCGAGAATTTTTAACCGATTGGGATGTAAGTTTGTATAAATATATGGCTGAACAAGGAGGGGCTATCGATTTTTTGGTTTTCCGATATCTCTTAACTAAGGGGTTGAAACTGCCCTTTAATTTTTTTGGACGAAAGCATCGAATAATCAGCTACCCTTTTGCCATTCTGGGTTAAATCCACGTCAATATAAGTTTGTTCTATGGCGCGATTGCATATTCGTAAATTCCTCTCCCTGCCCCCTCCTCCCAACCATCCCCCTCTCGAAAGGTAAACGTTCAAAATTTCTTACGGTGCGGCATGGACGAGAAATTTTATTCGTAGAAATAAAAATGGGTTACAATGAAAGTTCAATCAGTAAAAATAGTCGAAACAAATTTTCTCGATTTGGCGGAATGCCTTCTTAAGGGGTCAACGCACCGATAAAAACTTTGTTCTTTCCATAACTTTTAAACCGGCCGAGATACAAAAAAAGTTTAAAGGAAATAAATGTTGTATTTTTCCACCACTAACCGTTTATGATGATAATGGCGAATATAACAACAAATGTTAATTGCAATTATTCGTCACTAACTAATGAAAATCACTCTTCCGTTTTCCGCTGATACGGGCACAGAAATGGGTAAGGCTTTTGCAATTATCGATTAACTTTGTGCTTAGGAAAGCGACCGAATTACAATTGTATGTAAAAAAAAAATTCACTCCTCTCACCGTATCGGGAACATTATCTGCAGAGATTACGGTGTCTTTGGGTTTCCGCTGCAACTCGTGAACCAAGTGATGTAAAATATTTGAATGAGCTCAAAAAGCTGCATCTTGTTTGCAAATGCCAAACCAATGAACGAAAGTAATACTTGGAGTAAAGAGAGACTACGGTGCAAAAAGCGGCTACCCTGGGATAACCTTGAGATCACCGTGTTGTGGATTGATAAAACGTATAATAAGAGTGCGTGTTGTTATCATTTTGCTATACGAATGCACGTGTGCTGATAAATTGCGTATATAATTTCAGCAACGCTCATTATTGCGGCCGTTTACGATGAAGAAGCCAGTTGTACTTTTGGAGTTCTAAATACAAAAAATGTACGTGAATCCCTTCAACATTATCCAACTTTTATTCATAGCGATAAGTGCTATGAGTTTGTCTCCAACTCCAGTCATCGATCGGGAAAGACAGTTCAGTGAGGACCTAGAAAACATAATCTAGAAGCGATGGATTAACTAATGGAAATGGAATTCAAAACCTGTTTGGATTTTCTGTCACCAAACGAAATTCATGACGCTACCACAATAGAAGATAACAATGAAGAATATTGGCACGTACAACGATACCTGGATCCCGAAGTTGACGAAAATGTATGTACGAAAGATGTAGAAGAATTAAGTTACGAATACAAGACAAGAGCTGTGGATTACTGGAGATCCGGGACAGACGAGAATATAAAAATATCAGCTGTTCAAACGAAATTCAGAAACGTGAAATCAGTGCGGCAGTTTCGCCGATGGGCCCATAGTATAAATAAGCGTGGCACCCACAAAGAAAAGTTAACAAAAATAGATCACTACACGTTAAACAATTTCATCGACCCTTTGGACAAAAAGCTGCCTGTCCATGATATGGATCTTCGACGATGGGCCTTACGTGCACGAGAAATTGTAGAAATGCCAGCCGTAGATTTTAAGGCATCCGCTTTTTGGGTGAAAACATTAAAAAAATAACATCGAATTGTGTCAAGGAAGATTACTGAATATGTAACAAAACAACAGTTATTAAATGCTGATACACTTCAAGACACAGCTAAACAATTCATAGAAACGGTGAAAGTCAACATGGCCAACGTTGGCACTGATAGCACATTTAATTCTGATCCAAGTGGATTCAATTTAGAGCCACTTACAGGCCACATATTGGCGAAAGAAGGGCAGAAATCCGTTGAGACAGTAGTGCAATCGAAAACATCAACAACACACAATTATACTATACAGCCTTTGATTTCTGCGAGTGGCAAGCTTTTGGCACCTATGTTGATCGTTTTAAACGAACCTACTGGCATATTTGGTCCTCGAGTAAAACAAACTATGTTCAGAGCCGAAAATATATTTCTATTGGCTTCGAAATCTGGAAAATTAACGACTAATCACTTCAAGCGTTGGTTTCAAGAAATATATATTCCTAATACGGGTCCAAAATCGATAATACTTCTGGATTCTTGGAGGGGTCAATGTCCAGCTGCATTTAAAGAAACAGATATGCAAGAGAAGGATATTAACGTTTTAACCATTCCAGCATGTAAATATATTTTACAAGTATGATTCGTTCTGTAGACAATTAGTTCACATCATAATTAGCAATTCTTGCAGGTACAACGGGAATGATCCAACCCCTTGATGTTAAGTTTCAATCTCGTACACACAATCAGTTTTCTTCTCCACGGTTTACAAACCTTTTTATATATGCGTGGTACAAAAGTGGTTACGAACAAGAGAGACCACCGAACTTCGGAAATCGCGTAGAATTTTGCTTTTCACCAAATACAGTGGCATGCGATATATGCGGCGAAGCAGCTATTATTACTTGTGCGTGGTGCAAGAAATCTCTTTGTTTCAAACACTTTTACCATGACTTTGATTATTGTAATACGTGTTGTAGAGGAATCGGCTTCGACTCGGCCAATGAGAGTTTCTGAGGTCGTGATGGAAAAAAGTTTTTCTGTTCCGTTTCGATCCTTGGTTCGGATCCTGTTCAGAAATTTTATTTGTTCTATAAATTATGAGATACAAATTCTATAGACAGAGTTTACGAGATTTTTTATAATTGTGCTTTGTGTTATAAATAAGTTATCAATGTGTTATAATGATTTGTGTGAATTGTGTGTTAGTTTTTTTCACTAATTTAAATCATAGTGATATTGCATGAGCAATTTTTTGTAGTATGTTAATTTATTGTTTTTGTTGCGTGACAAGAGTGGTGTGTGAGAGTGTGATGTTATCTATTATAGATTTTTTGGTTAGGAAATATGTCAATGACGAACCTGAATATTGTCGATATTTCCAGTTTTTTTTTGGTTTGTGCTTGAAAGATGATTAGCATGGATAGTATTTATGTTGGTCAAATACTATCTCATGAAGGTGAATCGAAGGATTGAATTGATTCGGACCCTGTGTTTCAATCGGTTGAGAGAATTTATCGTTTTTTGGCGATTTCTATTATCTGTAAAGATTTAGCATTGTAAGAGAATCTATAGTTTGATCTACGAAAAAAAAATTTAATTAATGAAATATCGTGTGAATTTGATATTTACCAATTGAAATTTTAGATTTTTTAAAATAAAAATAACTATATCTTCGCAAGTACAAAGAAGAAAGCTAGAAATGTTCTCTGTTCTACATGGCAAGTAGTGATGTCTCAGAGAGTTCGAGAGAAACTGAGTGGTGAACTTAATTTTTCTGGAGAGAGGGAGTTGTTGAGAATTTTTTAAATTCATGTGTCGTGTCAGGATGTATGAAGTTAATGTGTTGTGTCAACGAGCTTTAAAATTGAGTCACGAGTTTTAAAATTGATGTGTATAGTTATGGGTCTAAATTATTATTATGATTATATTATTGAGTTATATATCGAGCTTAGTTTATTTATGTCTGTTCCAAAGTTTATGGCATTAGGATGCGCTTTAATTTGAATCATTTCTAGGATCAATCTTTTTTGGAGCCATTTTTCATGGTTTAAAATTTTAACATAATCAAATTTGAAATCGTGTTTTTGTCTTATTGTGTGCTGTGGTAGGGCTGTGTGTATTGTGGTGGTGTGTTTTAGGCTATTTTTGTGTTCATTGATTCTGTTTTTAGGTATCTTTTTGTTTGGCCTATATATGTAGAATTGCAATCATTACAATCAAATTTGTAAACTATGTTAGATTTTTTGTTGTTATCTGTTTTGTCTTTGGTGGACCTTGTAATCGATAAAATGTTGTGTTTATTGTTTGTGGATAGTGTTATATTATATTATTTATAAAGGCGAATTAGTTGGTGATGGATGTTTTTTGTGTATGGTAGATTTATTAGTGTAGAGGAATAAAAGTTTTTATTTTTGTTATTTTGAGTGTTGATTGTAGAAAGTCTTTGTTTTATTATTTTTTCCGTGAAAGAGATCGGATAACAATTCTTTGTCATCGTGTTCATAATAAATTGAAGATTTTTTTTGTGAAAAGATGGATGAGATAGTTTTGTTGCTCTGTCAACTAACATGTAAATTATGGCTTTTTTGAGAAAGCGGATGGTGTGAAAAGAAGTTTATAAATCTGCCAGACAGAGTTGGTTTTCTGTATCAATTTGTGATGATTGAATTTTGATTGCGGATTAGAAGTATATCGAGAAAAGGAATTTTATTATTTTCTTCTAATTCTGATGTAAATCGTAATTTTGAATTATATGAGTTGAAGATATTGATAGTGGATACAATTTTGTCTATTGGCAGAGCAATAATAATGTCATCGACATATCTTTTGTATAATGGCAATGAGAATTTTAATTTTTCTAAACAATTTGTTTCTAAATCAATCATAACGATGTTAGATAGTATCGGAGCAAGAGGTGAACCCATTGGTAATCCAGAAATTTGTTGATACATTTTGTTTTGCCATGTAAAATAAGTTGAGAACATGGTATACTCTATGGCTTTAATTATTTCGTTTAGTGAAAAGGTTTCCGAAAATAGATTTGATCTTTTTTGAATACTTCGAATAACTAGTGGTAGTGGAATGTTGGTGTAGAGGGATACGACATCGAAAGAGACAAGTTTGTAGTTTTGTGGAATTGAAATATTCGAAACTGATTGTTTTAGTATCTAGCTATAGTAGAAGCTATCTTTGACGTGTGAGTTTGTTGTATTTATTAGTTTAGATAGTTTCAATTGGATAAATTCAGCTAATTTATGTGTTGAGCTTTTGATTGATGATACTATTGGACGAAGTGGAAAGTTTTTTTTGTGAATTTTCGGAAGGCAATAGAGACGAGCTAAGTTGCAATTTTCTGCTTTTAGGTATTAGAATTTTGTTTCGTCAATGATTTTTAAGATTTTCCATCTGGAGAGAATATTATTTATGCCTTTTTGTAGGATATTGATAGGATTTTTATTTGTTAGTTTGTAATTTGAGGAATCAGCGAATAAATTGTATGTTTTTGTAATGTAATCTGATTTATTTAAAATGACTGTTGAATATCCTTTATCGGCTCGTGTAATTAAATGTTGTGGATTGTTTTTTAGGAATGAAGAAGTGTATTTTATAATTTTAATGGTGTTAGCGAATGATGTTGGTATGTCCATTTTGTCCATGATTTTAGTGAATTCTTTTCTAATCTCATTTTGTCTAGGTTTGTCGAGTAGAAATTCTAATTTGGATTCAAGTTCTGAGATAGAATTGTGGATGTATATTTTTATGTTTGAAGGTTTGAGATAAGGAAAACAAAATTTTTCACCAAGGGATAAGAATGTAGAAATGTGTGATGGAATATCAGTATTGGAGAGATTTATAAGCCATTCTTTTGTGTTGTTTTGTGTAATTGTTGAATTAATATTATTAAGAGGATCGGTATAAGAATTATTTATTGTGTCATGTGGCTTCTTAGTGAAAGTTGAGTTTAGGAAGCTGTATTTTTGTGTTGGTTTATTTCTGTTTTTATAATTCTGGTAATGTGTATTGTTTTGATTGAGATGTATTTGTGAGGCTATTGTTCTTAAAAATTCGTCATGATTTAAAATGTAAAATGATAAATTCTCTCAACCGATTGAAACAAAGGGTCCGAATCAATTTAATCCTCCGATTCACCTTCATGAGATAGTATTTGACCAACATAAATACTATCCATGCTAATCATCTTCCAAGCACAAACCAAAAAAACTGGAAATATCGACAATATTCAGGTTTGTCATTGACATATTTCCTAACCAAAAAATCTATAATAGATAACATCACACTCTCACACACTACTCTTGACACGCAACAAAAAGAATAAATGAACATACTACAAAAAATTGCTCATGCAGTATCACTATGATTTAAATTAGTGAAAAAAACCAACACACAAATCATTATAACACATTTATAACTTATTTATAACACAAAGCACAATTATAAAAAATCTTGTAAACTCTGTCTATAGAATTTGTATCTCATAATTTATAGAACAAATAAAATTTCTGAAGAGGATCCGAACCAAGGATCGAAACGCAACAGAAAAACTTTCTTCCATCACGACCTGGGAAACTCTCATTGGCCGAACCGAAGCCAATTCCTCAACAATACTTATTCATCAACACGGCCGCACACTACTCATACTATATTATTGTAATACGTATAATCTATAAAAAAAAGTACAGTTGAAACGGTTATAAAATAAGTAAGCGCAAATAAATGTCCGATTAAATTGTAATTTCGAAACACTAATAATACAATAATATACCATAATAATACAGTAATGTACAATAATCATACAGTTGCTTCGGGAAACAAGAAACTAGTCCGTGATTGCGAGCCTTACTTGTGCCTGTATTAGCGGAAAACGGAAGAGTGATTTTCATTAGTTAGTGACGAATTATTGCAATTAACAATGAACATTTGTGGTTATATTCGCCATTATTATCATAAACGGCTAGTAGTCGAAAAATAAAACATTTCTTCCCTTTAAACTTTTTTGTATCTCGGCGTGTTCAAAAGTTATGGAAAGAAAAAAGTTTTTAATGGTGCGGTGACCCCTTAAGAAGGCATTCCGCCAAATCGAGAAAATTTGTTGCGACTATTTTTACTGATTGAACTTTCATTGTAACCCATTTTTATTTCTACGAATCTTTGTCCATGCCGCACCGTAAGAAATTTTGAACGTTTACCTATCGAGAGGGGGACGGTTGGGAGGAGGGGGCGGAGAGTGGAATTCACGAATATACAATCGCATCATAGACCAAACTTATATTGACGTGGATTTAACCCGGAATGGCAAAAGGGTAGCTGATTATTCGATGCTTTTGGCTGAAAAAATTAAAGGGCAGTTTTAACCACTTAATTAAGAAATATCGGAAAACCAAAAAATCCGCAGCCCCTCCTTGTTCAGCCATGTATGTATGTAAATTTACATCCCAATCGGTTAAAAATTCTCGAAGATAGGTATGAAAAAATTGCATTTTTGCAATAAACAATATGAAATTTGTTGTTATCTGCATCGTTCTCATTTCCAATGTATAGTATACGGAAAAAGAAATGTTGTAGCGATTTGAATTTTTTCATATCTTGTATCGTTAAAGAGTTATCGATGAAAAACGATAATCATCCCTATTTTCAAGGGTGCGTTCCACCCCTTGAATATTGGGTTCCGCACATATAAAAAAACACGTACCGCCTATTTCTATATGTTCTACAAACATGCCAAATTTAATCTAAATCGGAGGGGGACACCTCGCGACCTTTCCTTGTCATTTGTTTACTTTGATGGCACCGAATAAAAATATCCGGTAGACATGCGGCGCCCATCAGACATACACTTCGAAGTGCATGGCAGATCGGCACCGGAGGTCAACCTCGAAGCACGGATGGGAAAAGGAAAATCGATCACGCCTTGGACAGGTTACCTTAACAGAGCCATGTGAGGGACGAATTGCAGGTCGTCTGATGTTGGCCTGATTAATGCTGCCTTCTTACATCGGTATCTGGGTACTACTGATTTGACAGACATACGGCGCCGATCAGGCACTGACTTCGGCGCCTTTACAAGGTCCTCACAAGATTACCTGATTTAGGACTAATCAGTTTGTCGTTATTACACCCGTTCTCCAGATTCACTAATCCAGTAAATATCCAGTACAGATCAGGCGGGCGCTTCTACAGTAATCCGGGCGGTATCTGTAGGATCTGGAAATGTTGTCCCGGCAGTCGGATCAGTGATCCGACTGCCGGGACAACATTTCCAGTCGGGTAGCCAAGCCAGTTTACTCGAAATGTTGTACGCTAAATTACCAAACCTTAAGAATAATATTTATCCAAATATTTGATTTTCATTGAAAAAAATCGTATTACATTTATAACACGAAATTTTCCGTTGTTACCGCCTGTATAAATGACTTTTGCGATAGTATATATATTATTAAAAATGTTAAGCTCGGATGCCGGAGCTCAAAATTGGCAGTGGATATAACGAAGCTCCGGCACCGGCGCTACGTTATATCCACTGCTAATTCGTTAAATATCCACTAAATATTCGAGTGTATTCATTTCAAACCATCCAATCTAGCGCGATGGATGTCAGCAGTAAAACGGAGGCATATTTTTTCGTAGCAAGACGACGGCCAAAGTCTGTGAGCCTAAATATATTTCATCCAATATGCAATAGTTACGCGATCAAGTTTATATTGTTATATAACTTTTTAAATTATGTAATAAAAATAAGATAAGTAGGCAGCTTTCGACAGATAACTTTCGATTTTCGACAAAAAAAATCGCTCGTTTACTGTTTGAAAAGAATAGAAATTTTCAACAAAAATGAAAATCCTTCGACTAAAGACTAGTTTTTAATGCTATCAATAAGCACACCAAATTTCATCAAAATCCATCGAGTGGTTTTTGAATTATAGTGGTCACCGACTTGAAAAACATGGTTTGGAGAACAACGCGTTTAAAGTTTTTCGATGTGGATGCCGTATTATATGTTCGTAAAATTTCGAGCTCGATGGATGAAGCTAAACTTTTTTATGTATTTTGATCCGCTGAATCCGAATGTCACAATTTTTGCCGAAAAGTCCAGCATTAATTTGTTTATAGCCAATTATTAAAACAATTTTTCAAAAAATTAGAGTTTTGTGGGATGAATTATTTTTTTAAAATATTTCGGGCAATTGTAAAACGAAAGTATTCTTTATAAAATTTAGCTAAAGTTCACAGTTTTTGAGTATTAAATTTTTGAAAATTTCTGAAAGAGTTTTCCAATTTTACACTTGATTTATGTATAGAGATACTAATTAAAAAATTACTTACATCGAATCATCAATTCCTGGCCCATTTAATAGGTCTTCTGCCGATGTGGAAGCTTCCAAAATATCAACTTGTTGTCATCTTCGAAGCATTCTGCTTTCCCGGGTATTATCGTTTGCGCGTTTGCCAGCCGCTACCTGCCATGGGGACCCGACGCTCCATTACTAATTGTGGGATATACCGGAAACTATTCATCAGATTGACTTGCAATTTTTAGGGAATATTTTCAAAACATCATGCTTCAAGATAATGTAATTTAAAAAATCGATTTTTTGAAAATTCTGACTGCATCTCACCCCTTAAACAATTACTGTTGAATTCAATGTTTATTGTTGATGATTACGGTAAAACAAATACATATTTTTTGCTTTTCAGTACCTAATGATATGGATATTTCATGGTTGTCTTATATTAACTAAAAGCAATTACCATTTTATATCTTTAGAGACTGCGAAGCGAAAAGCAAGATTTCTTGGCAGCGATCGGAGACAAAAAAATGTATTTATATTTCTCGGTATACGGGAGCCAATTCATGAACTTTTCTTGCATCTACTGAATGCAACTATCTCTATACCCGTAGAGATATACATTTTAAGTACCTTTGGTTAATGTTAGAAAAGTTTTCTCAGAAAAAAGATTTATTAAGGACAACGAAGTTTGTCTCCCGGCGAATAAGTTTTTTTATTCCTATGTCGGCCTACTATGATTTTATTGACAGCTAAGAATTTTTTCAATTAAAGTTTATGTTTATCATTTACTAACAATTTTTCTTAACACCTAATAGGATATATAAGTTAGAAGAAATAGGTGTTTTGTATCCGACGAATAGAGTTTTTTTTAACATCTAATACGATTCTTCATAATCCCCAAGCTGGTATTTTTCGAGGAATTGTGTAATTTCGTCCGTCATTATTTTATCGCTTGAACGTTTTTTTCTCACTTTTATTTTTACTTACACCTAAATCATTCCTTACTTTTGAGTTTCTCACTTCCGAATCGCAACACTAAACTTGTGCCAAAACCATTGGCATAAGAAGAAGCTACATGGTAAGCGTATGCGTGAGCTACATCTGACAAGCGGCCTACTGTCGGGTCCGTCACGTTGAAGAGGAAAGTGCGCATGCGCGCATTAGTATCATAGTCGTGAAATAAGAATATTTCGTAATTGGGTTGGAGTATTTATTTGATTTGAGGACATATTTATTCAAGTGTTACATTTCAAATATGGCTTCTAATTGATGTGAAAAATCGGTATGTAAAAAGCACATTTAGTGACGCCGAATAAATGCTGTAGTTACAATCACATAACAACTATCTCCATACGAGTAAACATTTATTAATTTCCAATAAATTATGTTTTAATGTGCCAATTTATTCCAACATAATAAATCTTTTTTCTGAGTGTTCAGGGACTGGCTCCTCAATATCTAGAAATTGCAGGTTTCCAGTGTCCCCGGTCGCTGCGAAGAAATTCCTAATATTGGTCTCGTAGTCTCTAAAGATATAATTATTGATCGTTTTTAGTTACTGTAAGACAAATACATATTTTTGCCTTTTAACTAAAAACAATCGCCATTTTACGTGTTTAAAGGCTGTGAAGCGAACACCAAAACTCCGATTCCATTTCTTCGCAGTGATCGGAGACATTGAACAATTTATAGTTATCGGTATACAGGAGGAATTCTACAATTCTTCTCACGTCCACTGACGACAATGAAAACTGTATACCCGTAGAGGTATCCTTTTTTTTATTGCCTCACGTTGATGTAAGAGAAATTCATGAATTGGTTCCTGTATACCGAGACATATCAATTTTTCATTGCTGTTCTATTCCCAGTTGCACATAATTTTTTGAGTTTTGAATATTTGACACGAAGAATCTTATAAAATTTATTTTTGGCTCCAAAACGGGGCCGTTTGGTCTTCGTATTCGATTATTTCTTTGTATCTTCAATTTGCGACACGGAGAACCCTCGTTAAATGTTTGATTCGCCCTAAAAAGGGCCGTTTGTTTCACGCTTATAAGCGCTCTAACTATGGCTACAGATTAGAGCTGTCAAAACGCCTCAGTCTGTAACTAATATAATATATATATATATATATATATATATGTATATATAGCCGGCAAGGTAACAGCCATAGCTGTCGAGCTGCGCGAGGCGAGTCTTAAACGCGTCGCTCTTCGTGCTGTAAAATGATTTGTTAATCAACCCTCAAGAAGGGCGCATGTACTACGTTTACGACATGACGGATTTACTTTATTCGATTCAACTAAACCGCGATTGTGCACCCACTTTTTTGGAGAAAAAAATCGCTCCGAAATTCGGCCACAAATGATGAAATCTCGGGATTGAGTAGACGGGTCAGAAAAATACCGTAGACCAAACGACAGTGAAAAATCACATTACGCTTGTCAAATGTTATCAGATTTGCGAGTCGGCGACGCGTTTTCCCGTGGCGTCGATAAAAATTCAAAAGTGATAGATAAAATCCCATCTTAGTGTATAAAAAGTACGCGGCGTATTTGTCAGTGAGTTAAACGTTTTCTTTTTTATTACTTGGCGTCAAGACTTGGCCGCGCCTCTTGAAAAGAAGTTTATATTGTGTTTTATTATACCAATTTTTTTTATTGTGTCGATTGCATTCTCAAAGAAGTTGAAAATGCTATATGCCCTTTTTTTTTTACTAAACCCACGATTTATTAATTAGAACCCGTGAACTCGAAACTTTATCTAAAATGGTCCTACGACAGTTTTTCACAGAGTTACAGCCTATTAAAAAATCCCCAAAATTTGCGGAATTTTTTGTTATCCTTTAATATTTTTTAAGTGTATTTATTAAATCTATATCGTTAGGAAATTAATTTTATTTGATAATTCATAATAATAAATATTCGGACGAGCACAAATCAGACTTCATTGAGAGAAAATAAATCTCGTTGTTGATGAAATGTGGCAAGCCGCAATGAAACTTAAGAAGTAGGCGTCTCGGAAAGGTGGAGACGCGTAAAATTCAGTGAAGATAGTCTTCGCTTTTGCGTGGTGTCCTTCGAGCCGTTGAGGTGGAAAAAGGATACCGAGAGAAACGGAGAAAGAAAGAAAGAAAGAGGGATAAAGTGAGAGTGAGAGAGTGAGATAGAGAGGGGGGGGGGGGGGAAACTTGAGATACGTCTAGGAGTGGTGACTGCCTCATTTGTTGCGTATTAGCGAAGGATAATAAGATCTCTGAGACTGCCGCCTTTCTGGCCTTTGCGAAAGGCGCCGCTCGTTGCCCTGTCTCCCTTTCCACGCCCGGAAAAAGTAGAAGGAAAAAAATCAGCCAGAGGAAAAACATCGATGAAACGAGAACTAAGTCTACGCCCTTTTGGATTCGGTCTATTTGGAGATGAGGCAACCCTTCGTGGATGTTGGAATTTTTCTCTCAAATTTTTCTCTCAAATTTTAGTTCGTATATTGGCCCCTTTTTACAGGGACTCTGCACAAGCCAAGTTATTTGAATATAATATAGTCGAGAACTATGAAGGTGGAAAAGAAGCGAAAAACCCTTCCAAAAATAATCAATGAATAAACGAGAGGTAGAAAATGAGAATAGAAAATATTGTTACGGGAAGCACGAGAACAAGGTATCGGCATACTGCAGTAGCTTTTACCTTATTCTCTTTTCCTGTACTGTACATAGAGCCGATCGCCGTAATAATGTACCGCCTCACACTCCCTCTCAGCCAACAAAGTAATTCCGGTGTTCTTTATTCCCGAATCCATCCAATTCTCCGTACAATATTTGCGCCATCGTTCCACGAGTTTCCCTTTTTCTTTATCCCGTACACATTCATGCAGGGATGTTCAACAATGATTCGTGCGCAATGAGAAACGCGGCCACCTGGGAGTACGGACAACAAAAAATATTTAAAAAAGCAAGCGGAAACCGAGATGCTGGACACGTAAGCGGTTGAACAGACGAGACGGAAAAGTACTTGTGATCGTCATCGAGAAATGTACAACCGCAAGAGCGAAAATGGACTCATCGTTTAAAAATACGATTTGGCCTATAAAAACACTCAATTTGTACAACAAAACACTGTACTCCATTTTAATTCAAACTTTTTTATTCATTTATATAATGAATAAAATGATGAATGACTGAATTGTTGTTTCTTCTGATGATTGTTGTGATTCTGGCAATTGTTGTTTCTTCTGAGACTCTGGTGCACAGTCTTTTTACTCAAGGAGGTCCGGCTTGAACTTAAAAAAAGTGTAATAGCCTTGAAATTTTGATAGCACTTATGGAAAGATTCTTCACTCACACCTGCAACATTTCAACAAGGTGGACCACCTACTTATCGGTGAAAAAATCGTGAATATACCTCCGAATTACATAGGGTCTAATGGTGAATACTGTTATGACGTGATAAATAATCCAATATCTGTTACTTAAAAAAGTGGTGGCTCATTGAAGTTTTAATGAGATATATGTTTTGTACAACAGAGGTGGCGCAAAAAATGGGCCCGATTGTCGACGCCTACCCTAAGTTATAGCTAATAAATGTAATGAAAAGCTCTCGAATTGCTTAAGACATGGGTGCACAAGGCTTTGACGTGGAAGCGCTCGAGCCGTTCGGGGAGGAGAGAGAAAAGGATGGAGACAGCGGGAACGGTACAGGCACCTAGATCATTTGCTACGCGCATTATCTAGAAAGTAGGAGCCAACAAGAAAAGAAACGTACATATTTTTTATATTGCACTCGTTGCACTATTGCACATATTGTTCTCGTATATTAATGGGAAACTGTTTTCATTTATCGTACACTTGCGATAAAAGTACATTGGGTATAAGAAGCTCAATTAAGACTGCACTATGCTTCTTATGAAGTCTATCAGAACATTAATTATTGCGTTCGATTTGGTAATACGACGTTTTCCTTCAACTAGCTCTGACAACAATTCAACTGATCCTTGATCGCCTTGAGTAACGTAGATGTCAATCAGATTATTAAATGTTATCCTTGCGTATCCCATTTTTTCTTATGCCAGCAGAAATAACTCCTACTAGTGGTGATACAGTCCTTTCTATATCGCGTGCCGTGCCCAACTCCTCTTCTGCCCATGTAGGAATGCCGGAGCAGTGCCAGATCTACCCATACGGCCCAGAATTGGCACGACCCCGGCTGCTAAGTTCCGTTTGGTAGTACTAGCCCAGTATAGATAAATTGTTTGAACAGTACTGGGCGATTGCTGATATCTAGTACTGACAAGTAAACATATATGGGTCTCAAACGAGAATCGATTCAGTACTGCGGATACACTGGCACGATGTTGTGTTTTAGACTGGCTGCGGATTATGTTGTAAGCCACCCGACAGTTGTTTCAGTATAGTTTATGTACTGGGCTGACTTTTGTGGTAAAACTCAGTGCAAATTCATTCGGCATGAGCCTAAGAGTTGGCTCAGTACCGGGCATACAGTGGATTGAAATTTGTGTTTCGTATGTCAATTGCGTATGCCAATGCACTACCGTTACTTGTCGTAATACTGGCTGTGTGCTGGGCCGACATATATTATGTATCACTCGGGGACTTCTTCATTCGACCACCACAAGAAAACACGTGACGGCCAGGTGAAGGACTCGTCATCCGATGCTATGCTGACAGCAAACGGCGTAGTAGTTATTTGTTTATACTCAGCTATAAAGAAGGACAAAGGCTAGGCTTGTGTGAGGATTTCGGCCTCTGAGGTGTGGGGCATTCGAATTTTTCCACACGCTCACTACAGACCAACCTTAGTTAATCTGCCTTTTGTATCTCTTATGTTTTTTATACATTGTTGCCAATATTGATTGCAAGCTATAGTCTAGACCGTAGACTTATTAAAATTACCGAGGATCAAAAATATTCCCACAGACGTTCGATCTGTTTTTAAAATAGCAAATATTTTGATACTCAAATATGCTCAAACTGAGCACCCAAGGGCGTTAGTGTATTAGTGTATTAGTCATCCGCCCCGAACAACGCAATGCCGTCGTTAACGAAGACACAGACGCAAAGACATTCGGGGGTAAGTTGGTACGAGCGGGCCCTCACGCCAGTCTTCTTAGTGCCTCAGTGCGAACAATACACAAAGAAAAAACGGTAGACGGTGAGCTGTGAAAGTGAGGGTGGTGAAAACTAATGTATTTACAAAAGATGGATTCATCAAACGAGGGTGGAAAGGTAAGAAAAGTAATTATTAAATATTGAAAATTCAATGTGGAAAAATAAAAATGTAATAGTGTAAACGCCAAATGATACTCGTATTTGTTATCGTCCTTGCCCCAGTATTGACTAGAAACAGACAATGACAGTCCTTAGCCGGAATTGACCTTGCATGTTTAATAATTTGTTGTTTTATTTTATGCTTTTATTGTAGTTAGTAAGATTATTTAAAAATAACGGACGTTAGTTTAAAATACTAAAACAAAATATTAAGTAAAACAGTGTTTTAACTATATATTTGATAAATACTGTAAATAAAAATGTATAAATAAAATTTAAAAAATTGAACCACTGAAAAGCGACGAGAAAGTCACATTAGTGTATTTTTTTAAATATCGTTCGCATTGGCTACAATTGTCTATCTGTAATAGAAAACGATGATAAAATTATTTTCTACGCAAGGACAGATCTGGCCAACCCTTGCCCCGATGTTGGTCTTATCGGGTTTAAGACTGGCCCAAAACCGGCCACCAAGATAACAATAGTTCTGCGCTTTCGGTGCTTGATAACAGCTTCACGATTATGGCCTTGAGAATGTATGGCAGGTACATCCTCAAGGCTAAAAGTTTGATTGAATCAGCATATGATAATAAATAGAGGATCGTCCTTAAAATGCTATATTAAGGTTTTTTTCAGATGCCATTAAAGAAAAAAATCGAGGTAGACGGAAAATATATTCTCACGGCTACAAGCAGATATTTATCTGGAGTAGGTGACCGTGAGGGCGGAAAAGCGAGAAGAGATGTCAAGAAAGGAAATTAAATTGGCACGCACGCACGGACATATTAATATTGATTTGTTTTCCTTTTTTGTTTATATTTTTACAAATATAATATTATAAATACTTTACGGATGTTGAGCTTCTTTTCAAGCCTCTCCTTGTACCCAGTTATGCAATTAAAGTCTATTCAGCATGAACCTGAATATTGGCTGAAATCGGCTACCATTTTTTAACCACCGGTAATCACCCATATCTGTCCAGTATTGGGTAGCACGTTTTCTAGTATTAGCAGTTCTGACATCAGTACCAGTGCTGCCAGGTTAGGAGATTTCCTCTCAGATTTAGGGGTATTTCACCTGGCTTAGGAGAGAAATAGGGGGAAAAAATTTGTAGGAGCTTTTTAGGAGAATTCCGAAGCGTGAGGGTAATTGTAGGGGATTATAAATTTCCAAAGTTTTTTTTCTCTCAACAAATTGAAAAAACCAATTACAAGTGCACCAATTCCGAGTGATCGCAAGCAAACAAGTAAGCCCAAAGAACCGAAAACAATCATTCAAACCCAACCGATACGATTGGGGTAGAATATCCATAAGTCGAATTTCCATAACCGCAAATTCATAAGTACGAATACCCATAAGTCAAATATCCATAAGCGCCAATATCCATAAGTGAATGTCCATAAGTAAGAATATCCATAAGTGAGTATAGTATATAACCCAAACAAACTGGAACTTTTACCGAGCATTCTCTTTATTCAAAATGTCTTAAAATGCTCATCTTTCTTCGTCTTCACTCTTCCGCCATTTCTGGCGCTCATTTCTACTCTATACTTACCTTCAATACTCACTTTTCCTATGCCTCCCATCATTTCTGGCGCTCACTTCTACTCTATGCTCACCCTCTACAGTCACTTATGGATATTCGACTTATGGACATTCATACTTATGGATATTCGTACTTATGAATATTCGACGACAGTGACCGATACATGCTGCGAAACAAAATGTCGGTCGCTATGGTCGAGGCTATAATGAACGTTCGACTCACGCTCAGTATTGATTACTGAGACTTTAAGCCGACAGCTCGTATGTTGAAAAGTTTCAGTTCTGAGAATGTTTATAATAATCTAAATGACAGCGATGTTCGAACCCTCGATTTAATTCCTGACAGTTAGTGACGAAATTTAGCTATTAATGCATCAGTGAATTCTTCATTGCAATAAGTATCAATCCGATGGGGAGTCCACTCTGTGCTCATTCTGTTCCTCATCGTTTTCGCTTTAAAATGCCGCTTCGTCCATCGTGCTGCGGGTATTTTGCGATTTTTGGCAGAATTTTAAAGACCGTCGATTTTAGAAGATTTGTCCACACGTTTTCAATAAAAATTGAGGGTTTCGGGGGAATTAATTGTGAATTTGTATTCAGGGAGAAAACATACGTAAAATGGACTTGGAATAGACCGTCGGCAATAAGTATAAGTTACACTATAGAGTAGTTCAAAGTATATACTCGACTAATAAGTAAAACATTGTTATAATAGACAAATATGTAGACAAATATAAAAGCGGGATTCTTTTAACATGCAAATTCAAAAAGAACTACCTCTCCTCCCAGGCTCAAAGACAGATTATCATACCACCATAAATGTTTTTACCGACCGTACGTTTCACCTAATTAGAACAATTATTTCCATAAAAAAAGAAGTATTCACCTTCATCTATAATTCGCACAGATCGCAGCAATCAAGTTTCAAAACCTAATACTCAGTACACACGTGAAAAATGCATTTTAAATAACAGCTATTTTACGACATTTGACCGATCGCGAAAATTACCCTTCATTTACAGCACTGTTCAGGCCAGTGGCTCGGTGGGGGCTATTTAGGACGAACTAGCGATGGTCTAGGGGAAAGCGCCAGAACCATCTGGCAACACTGATCAGTACTGACCCAAGACTGAGTCAAGTTTCTAGTCTATACATACACGATTTAAGGTTTGCCTCAAGACTGGCAATAATATGTGGCCCAAAACTGGGCACTTGTTGGACGGTCACGGCACCATAAGTTGGACAGGTTAACAACCGAACGTTGTCTCAATACTGATTTTGCCTTGGGCAATGTTTGGCACTTGGTAGCCTGCCAGTAATGGCAGCTTTAGCATCAGTACAGTGCCAATACCAAGCCAGTTTGCAATACGTACATAGGTGTGTCTAATATAATCTGAAAAATCTGTAGTCTGTCGGCAAAGGTATCATCGGAAATGTTGAAGTGATTTACAAGCATCTGAAGAACTCCAACATCACGTGTTGCGTCGTGCGTACCAGCGTGGGATGTTTTCAGACCTTCTTTAGCGAGGCAGCTCTGGTTGCACTGATTCTGCCTATTCAATATTTCGCGAAATATAGGATGAGTGTCAGTAAAGCCATTAATGGTTGCTTACAAATTTTTAACCATAGGTACGCTCCTGATGACGCGTATTCGACGAAGACTGTCGAATGGACAATTATGCGCAATGAGTACACATGATTTTTGTATTGCCAACGAAAATCAGTGCAACTCTGTCAGCACGATTTTGAGTGGAGCCGATTCAATCCTTACGCCGCGGAGAAACAAATCTCCATGAACGTTGGTCCATTGGCCAATCCATTTACTGCTCATGCAGCAAACATAATGGTTCTCGTGGGGTTTACGTATGGACCAAACAATCGATTCTCGAATCTCCCACCAATCTGCAGAATATCCGCGTTTCAAGAAACCACCGAAGTTTCGAGATCAAAATATGCGAGGGCGTACATTGACGTTTTATCAGCCATGTTGAAATAAAAACCGTATGATTCTAAAAGATTCATACCTAATTCATACATCAATCTTTCCTTGTATTCTTTTGCTCAACATGGATATATTTTTTCCATAGCTTTCGTCGACTGTTAATGCTTTTGTTTTTGCTCTTGCAGCCCTCTTCACTTTTTTTTTTATCTGTGATCGATTGAAAAATCTTTTTATGTGCTTCCCAGATAAATATCTATAAGACTTTCAGAGACATTTGAAATGTACGATGCTCCTCGATTTTTATTGCCACCTCCAACGAAAAAGCGGAAATCTGCTGATTCGTGGTGACTGTACAATCGGCTCTTCGATGCTTTATGAACTATGGCAGCATCCAGACTCTTGTTTGCCTGACTTGATGCTCCATTACAAAATTTGTTAACGCTGCTTGCTAGGTCGAACAGTTTTCGAAGCTGCTCAAAAACACGGTGCGCTAGAAAATCCACCTAATTGAAAATGATGCTCCATTGACATAATATTTAATCCCAGCCTATTGTTTCTAATAATTGTTTTATTCTCACAATTTTTATAATCTAAACCCTGATGTCAGACTTTCTTTAAAAGTCGATTACAACAATTTTCTGAATGATGCATGATTGAAACAGCCATTTCCTAAAATACAGAAAGGTTGTGATGAACTTTATTCTTGATTTATTTTTACTTTATTTACTATTCTTCCTCATTCGACGGAACAATAATGATTGGCTGATTTTTTGTCCTAATATCAAATTTCGACCAGGCTAACTCTTAGTTTCAATATACTCCTTCACTTAAGGTTCTCAAGTTTTCAAGCGGAAGAAAAGTTAGTGCGAAGCATTTATAATCATGGACGCCTCGGAAAGTCGTATACATACTGGCTCGCTGCCCTCTCGCGTGAACGAGAAAAGTAATGACTCTCCCGCACTACCCTCCAACTTTTTGATCAATCTTGAATGCTGTCGGCTATTTTCTCTTCTTGTTGCTCTGCATCATTCGTGTCCCGTTTACGAGATATTAATATACGTTCTCCCGTGGCCTCGGATTGTGGTGGCAGAAGCTACCATAATGTGTCCCAAAGGTAGTTAAATTTCACAGCAGCATGAAAAAGCATTGTTTCGGAATTTCTATATAAGAGTGTACGACTGTAGTTGATAATTATTACGAACGACCAACTGATGATGGGAGCCTTGGTATGCGAATCAGTAATGATTCAATCAAAGTAATCGTTGAACTGACACTTCGGAGATAGATAAGTTTGTTTCGCATAATGACGAATTTTTACAAGTCTTTGTTTGTCGTAACGATTTTTTATATATTCTTTCAATTGTGTATATTTATCGAGTCAGGAAAAAATTACCTATTCGAAGGGAACAAATCCGAAAGGGAATTATGAAAGATATGGGCTTGTCAAACTGTATTTACAAAATCAATCTTTTCTTTCATGCGGTTTTAAAAATAATGCTAGGTGGTTGCATATGAAACCGCTCCATTTTGGACCATTTGGGACGAAAGAAAAGATAGTGATTCGGTTGCAAATCGACGAACTGATTTATTTGAAGTATTGCCCATCGAACAAACTACCTTGGCCCATCTTTCGGTCAACAATCGGCTTCCACGCAGGACGAATTCGGGTTCTTAAGGTAGTAGTCTCGCCAAGGCGTTTTCCTATAGATTTTTATTTTATTTTGAAGACACATTCAAGACACTATTAAGTGATTACCTGCAAAATTTCAAAAGGATTCTCCGTTCTGTATTCGAGATATTTGCAATCAAAGGTTGCACGGTTTTCCACGTGTTGTTATGGGGAACGGTGGAAAATTTTACATTTCATGCAATAAAGTCGAAACTTTTCTAAATATTTTTCTTAAAAAAACCATGACCTTTGACCGTCTAGTTGCAGGGATAAAGCGATTTAAATTAAGCAATGTCTAGCGACGCCAGCGTAACGAAGCGACCGGAGCAGACTACAGCCGGCGATCTGGCAGCGCCGCAAGCGTTTGGCGCGTTCATCGATAGAAAATGCATCTAGCGATGCGGCAGATTTTTTATATTTACTTTTTTATAATACTACTATATATATATATATATATATATATATATATATATATATATATATATATATATATATATATATATATATATATATATATATATATATATATATATAGTAACATAGCTCAAAATTAGTAAATGAATTGAAAAAAAAAAAATCTTTGCAACAATAAAATTTTTTATTATCAATTCATCGAGGTGAAATTCATAAATTCAACGACTTACGATACGTCGCCCCACATTTTCGTTATTCATAACCTCTACATGGTTCTTCTTTTCGTTTTATTTTGTTGCACGGGTCATAATTTCGACCGCTCTTCTATTTTTGACGATCGTTTTTCGTTTGGCAAATTTGACTTTGTGTTGCACTTGTTCCGTAATTCAATTTTATACTAAATATCACGACAAAAATTCGCTGGGCTTGCGATGTTGCCACGATCTCCGCGCTCGCTAGACTACAGTAGTATGTGCATATCAGTATACGCAGAGTGTCTACGTATTAGAAGTCGCAATGGATAATCTGATCCAAAAGTGAAGGTAAGGTGATGGGGGGGACGTTGTTCGTACATTATACATTAATTTGTACATTATAAAGATTTGTACATTATAAAGATATTTCGCAATATTTCGAGGCTTTCATAGATTGAGCAAGAAATAAACTTTTCAATGTGACTGTAGCAAGACTACTACCTTAAGGAGAGATATACACCTAGATATTCGAGGTATCGATGATTCCATGTAAGTTGACAAATTTCATGATTTATTCATTCCCAAATTATCAAACGCGTTTTTCTCAAAACCACGTTTTTCAAATCGGTACCCAAAATTTCTCGAAAACCAATGAATCGATTGCCTTGAGGTTTTTTGTGGTTATTCTATACACCATTATCTAGTACTTGTCATAGGATTTTTTTTCCGTTACTTAGTTTTTGTTTTATAGGCAAAATAATAACTAATTTTTGGCCCAAAAATCACTATTTATGTTCAAACGTCCGCCATTTTGTCATAAATCGATATTTTCAAAATCGGCTATGACAAGTACTAGATAATAGTATCTAATTTAATCTTCTTTTCGGTTTTTTCAAAGATAATTTTTGAAGAAACGCCACTGGGTACCGTATACGCAGATTTTTTTACGACGCTCCAAGGATCATACAATATCCTTGTATATTTTTGATATTTTTAAATAAAGAAAATTAAACATATTTTTGCATGTATAAACTTTTAGATAATTAAAACCCCCATCCGGAATTTCAAATAGTTTTTCTTGAAAAAATTCACAAAAATGACCTTTCCCCGGCTTCGAGGTGTATATCTCCACTTAAGAGACAATCCAATCATCTAGCCATTTTTTGACTCCTTTGTATGAGGTGAAGTGCTAAGCTGTACGCACTAACTGCATTGATCTGAATAAAGGCCAATCGGATATTTCTGGGGGATATGGTGAGTGGGGTGGGATTTCCTAGCTTATTCCTTCCAAGCACTTCTCAGCCGATTAAACAACATGGCATCGTCGTCGGCAAAATCACCTTGTCGTGGCGATTCTCTCATTCCGGCCTCGTCTCGTGCTGCGCCCGCTTCAAAGGTATCAATTCCAATCGATAACGATTCCCTGGGGTCGGTTTCGACTATTTCAGCACCGCGTTAGACACGACACCCATTTTTCAGGTGGCCGCGGTCCTTATTGTTTATAGAGAAATCACCTCATTGGAAGCGGCGAAACCGCTCGCCGCACGTTGTACTCTATGGAGCATATTCATATTTCCGCGGCCGATTTCTTTGCAGGAGCATAATGAAGCCCAATTTACTGCGAATGTGATGTGTTTGGAATAACACTTGCTATTTTAAAGACCATTAAAATAGAAGATGTTAACGCGATGAACAAATATCTCCTTTGGCGTTCAGCGTGGCTGTATGTACCTATCATCATGCGTATTGCCAACTTTACTCCGGGAAAATATTGTACCTATCGCCATTTATAACCAGCTTGCGGTTTTATATGCAACCATAAATACTTTTCCCATTTCTTATGCAGTTTCTTTTCATGATATCTCCTTGTATTCAGTGAAAAATAAACCTGATTTATTTAGAATTTCTCACTTTCGAGAAATACTGGCATTGCCGCTCCAAACGCAAAGCTTTGAAACTTTTATATAAGAAAAGAATTGGTAAATATCAATAAATATGCGAACAAAATGATCTTTAGTAACTACCATTTGTTAATAAGCCTCGAGTTCCACTGGCGACTATCCGCAACGATCGAATTGTTAATCATTATCGATTTTTTATTGAAATTTCATTACATAATATTTTATCAAATGTTGTGCATTCAATTCGTTTGCCGTCAATAAATGACGAAAAATATATTCTATTTTACCCTTATAACCTTTGAATGAAGTTTCTTTTCAATCGTAGAACGTACTCGGGAGTCGAATTATGCAAGAAGGAAAAGAAAGAAAGATCAGTAGGATGCATTAGGCCTCGTAAAATGTTTTCTCGTAGTCCCTACTCGTAAAGCAGTCAAATTTGTCCGCACTTTACCAACCCCACAGGGTGTTTAAAATGTCTTAAAGTTAGTGACGGAGCAGGTGCGGACGTACGGGGCAAAACGTCTTGACGGTAAATGGACTTGACAATGCTGGATAGAGCACAGATGAGATCACGGCGTAGGCTGCGACGTGCATCGCCCGATAGTTTGGGTCCTGCCGGTTTAGGGATCGTAAAGTAGAAGGGTCGGGTCACATAGAGGCGGTGGGTGAATATTCAATATTATTGTACAGCTGTTTTATTGGTCACAGTATAACAATCCAATCAGATAAACTAAAAAGCAAATCAATTCGACCGAAGTATTTAATTTAATTTTAATATGTTTAAATATTTAGGTTGATTCAATGGTAATGAAATATGTTGGGAAAATTACCAATCTAGAGCCCGGCAAAAGGAGTGAATTTTGTCAATTTTGTATGGACACCGAGTTGATACCATAAAAATTCCATTTAACGGCCTCTGTTCCAGATATAATCAAGTAATTTTTTTTTAAATCACACGATTTTGAAACAGAATAGCAACGCTGAAACTGCATGAAGCGAGTCACCTTCGTCTGATAGCCTTCTGCGGCCGACAGCACCACGTCGCCAATGCTTTACCGCTCGACTTGAATTATGTTTTTGAATCTCATAACAATACTTTGTATGAAAGTAAGTAGGGAATTTTTTATATGTTGGGAACTTTTTCCAAAAAAATTGTGTTCAGCGATTTTTTAAAACCGAAAACAGCTTTTTTCAAAGACGCACCATATTATGAAAAATCTATATTTTTCATAATATGGTTTTTATCGCTCCAGATAAAAAATGTGGAACTCTTGCCGTTCGCAAGACTCTATTTTACAAATGTGACAAACTTGAGGATATATAAAGGTCGCCAACCGAAATTTTCATTCTGTTAACTGGATATCCATGAAAAAAATCGGATTCCACCATCTTGCGGGCCCTAAGCTGATAGTCTCCCTTATATTGGGAGTACAAATAGGTCTCCAGCGTTTGACAAAAGATGGCCCCACCACCCATCATTTGCGGGAACTCTTGCGTTTGGCGCGAATCTCCCTCCAATAATGCTTCCAATTCCGCGTCTTCGTACACTTCGTTCCCGCAAATGACGCTTATTCGGCTCTAAACTCGACATTTTCGCACGAAATAAGGATGTGATGCTGATACAAAATCGCTAATATTTCTAGGTTATGGTCTTGCCAAATGTTCAACCTTACGATATGACGTTTTACATCTGTCAATTTTAACCATAACCTCCTAGTGGGGCCATCTTTTATCGAACGGCGGAGACTTATTTGTACTCCCAATATAAACCGTCAACATGTACGCGAATAAATTATTATAGCTGATTTAGATGTGTACACATCTACACGCGCGCGCACGCACGCACGCACACAAGTCGTTGTTTTATATTTGGTCGTTGCCCACTCGCACTTGGGAGAAAAAACATACAAATCTGATAAATGGATTATACATTTTATTGAATAAATGATTTATGCCTTGCTCATTAAACTTTGGCAACTACTTTTTTTCTAGTATACATCATTTGTAAGATTGATCGTACTTTTTTCGCCGCGCTCCACTGTCCCGCCGTGGAATTTACGTCACGAACGGGATGGGCCCATCGGGTCACAAATACTACGCGAAATCGGGCAAGAAGCTCTAATGCAAATAAAAGAAACGCACATCTACGAGGAATGAGGGGAAGGAAAATAAGAAGCAAGAGCAGCAATCTTGTGCTCGCCAGAAACTGACTGACATGTATAGGGTGTCCTATTTTAATCTCCTCATGCAAATATCTTCCCAACAATACATAGCGTTAAAAGTGTACAATTTTGCGGAGACCTTCGTTATCGTAAAATCGCAAGTGATGTGCAATGCAATCCCCTTTCTCTAATTGTTCAACTGCTGATATTAAAAATCTGAAAAGTTCTCGTTACTAGCATTTGATTAGACTTTTCAACATAAATTATTTCGGTCAAGTTACGTCAGCGAGGCTCGGGATATGGACAACCAAATCATTGACCAGTGGACTTTACGGAGACTCAATAAACAAACCGTACATCAAATGTCAAACAACTTCACCCCGCCTGTATTATAAGCGTTCTGATCGCGGATTATTATATTAAGTCGAAATTAGTTTGCAATTAATGATTGTGGTTCAGTATACATAATGATAATAACTGCACAAACTACAAATAATTGCACAAACAAATTACGACGGAACCCGACTTTACGCGTGTTCCTACTTGGCAAGTTTCTCTTACTGTACCCTCCGTGTGTGAAGTATATTTTTCGAGACACGCTGTGTAAAGTGGCTCTTTTAGGGAGGAGTCAAGTTGGCAATGTTTTCTAGGCTTTCAAAGATTCTGCAGATTTTCATAGTTACTTCTCGTCGTAGAACAGAAGTTGCCAAAGTAAGAATGTAAAAATCGTTGGTAATCAAAATTGAGGTATAAAGCTTGATAGATGGCGAACGGGGCTTAAAAATAAAAAAATGGCAGATGGGTCCACAATTTTATTATTAAAAAGGGAATGAGAAAATAGAGTATGGTGGGGAACGTAAAAGTGGGGAAGACCCCGTGCAACTGAAAATTAATGATTAATTATAAGAATTATTAAATCAGAAAATGGTAAATGGAACCAGAATTTCGTTCTAAAAGAAAGTTTGGAAAAATCTAGATTTTTTTTTCAAGATTCTGCTGTGTCTTAATTAAGATCCCCATCGGAAGCATTTTCATTGCAAAGTATCATGCACATAGGTACGGAACTGTAAAAACTGTGAGGCTGTGATAGTCGGACGGAAGAACATGACGAAACTATAAGGTTTCCTTTGTCGACTATGAAACCCTGAAATCCAAATCCTCACAAACAGTCCGAGCTTGTAGAACATTTTTAATATTCTACATAGCAGACTGCTTGCTATATTATGTTCCGAAAATCCCAATGCACTTTCACTTCGATACAAGGTCCACAATCTTTTGCAGCCTTAGTCAGCGAAAATTACAGTTCACCGCGATAACAAAATGCGACAGTTAAACCATTTTTATCGAGAAACTCCTCAAGATACCGTCAAAAGCGTAGGTAAAAGATACCAGCGATGCTGAAAAATTAATTTTGTTTGTTTTCGTTTTTTAATAACAAAAATTCTTTTTATTTTTAACAAATATACCCTCTCAAAGTAAAAAACAGCATTCGTTAACGCTTTTTTTCTGTTTTAAAATTTAGTTTTTTTTAAACTTATGTCCCTATATTTCCTTTCCTTTTTTTAATACGAAATTTCTTTTTTGCTTCCTTGGAATATTGTGAATTTAAACTTTCGAAATCGGAAGTCGTTTTGAGTATCAAAAAATTTTCTGAAGAAATGTACACACAACATTTAAAAAAATGTTATATTGATTATGGCTCGATGGCATTTGAGTGACAATGAGCAGGAAGTTGCTTGTCTGGCAATCCTGATTGAAGAAGGCTACCGTTACCGTGTAATATAGGGGATATAATACATCTTTGGAAACAAATTTAATTTTGAAATAGAAAAAAGCGTTGCGCGATGACATTTTTTACTTTGCGATGGTATAATTGTTATTTTTTAATGAGGAATTGGCAAACAAATAAAGTTACCCCTTTAAAAGTAAAAATAATTTTTTTAACGAAAAAAACGAAAACGAATAGAAATTCGATTATTTTCATTTCTGAAAAAACATTCTACATGAGCGAAAATACCAATAAATGTCAAAATATTTTTTTTTACCTCAAACGAATTAATCTCAGTTCAAAACAAAATTGACGTTCCGTTAATATTTTATATAGAATTTTGAAACATTGATCATTCGGGCCACTGGGGTAAAAAATCGGAGAAACTTAACGCTTTGCATACTTTTTGTAGAAATCATGAACTTAGAAAAAATGCCTAAACATGATGGTTGCGATGGTTATCTACGAAAATATCGTAACTTTTGTAATTTGAGGAACAAAAGCCATTTTTACATCGATATACCGTATCGGAAAAAAATGTTATTAAGAATTGTGTGCTTCCCCTTAAAGAGCATACTTTCAGCTTTCCGTAACTACCCGTCAGCCTTCTATTCAATGATTGGTTCATAAGGTATTGATTATCAAAGTCATAAGCGTGATTTTGGATTTCATGGCTTATAACTGTACGAAAAATCATCATACAGACCTCTTTCAAAGCTCAAATTAAAGGGGAAGAATCAAGAAAAATAATTTAATTGCGTCATTGATTAAAAAATCCCTTGTTTGTAGCTCTTTTAGAAAAAAATTAAAAATTTCCTTCGCAATTCTTATCTTGGTTCGCTAGTTACAAGGGGACAAAGAAAATTTCGAAGCTGAGGCTCGAAAAATGGAGATTAAATATTTAGAAATACTTTTCTTAATTTCTCCTACGATAATTTTCCGCGGAGATAGAGCAATTTAAAAGTGACGTAAAAATTAGGCAAATTTGTTTGCTTCCATAATTTTTGTCAGTAGTATAGTTGCGCTGCCGAAATCCAGTAAGGTCATGGCGTTTTGCATGAAGTCATAGCAGTGAGTCCCGTAGACTACGCCCGAACTGGGTAGTTTTTTATGATAATTTTTTCCTGGCACGTTTAGCCCCCAGCGAGGATTCCGAAAAGGAAGGCAAAAAATATGTCTCCGAAGCCGTCGCAAGCATGAGAAGTCAAAAGAATTAGGAAACAAATACATCGGAGAAAAGAGAAGAGAAGGAAGAAGACTTTAAAAGAGAAAGAGACAGGATGTACAAAGAGCGAGAGAGAGAGAGAGAGAGAGAGAGAGAGAGAGAGAGAGAGAGAGAGAGAACTAGTGAGCGGGAGAGACGGAGAGAGCGAGAGAGAGAGGGCGTGCACGTTAGTGCGGCTCCTACAAAGAGAGTTTTGCCCACTTGTGGCCTCACTGCTGGAGGGCCCCGCGGAAACGAAGAATACCGAGGGAGACACGAAGCAGAAAAGAGCGCAAAGAGTAGGGATGAAAAGAAGACGAGCCCTCTCTATTTGTCTTCCTTACTCTCGTTCCTTCTCTCTCATACGGGAAGTTTTTCTCCTACCACAACGAGAAACGCGAGGCTCAGGGCATTGAGGCCCTCGACAGGTAATCGTTGAGGGCCTCCTCCTCCTTTCAGCTCCCCACCACCAACATCCCCCAAGAACGAGAAAGACGGGCAGCGTGGTCCAGCCACGAGATCTCGTCCGGCCCAGAGAAGTCAAGACGTTACTCGAGACTTGCTCGACACACGGCTCGTCAGTTTGCGCAACGCTCCGGTCCGTGCTGGGGATGTACAGGAAACACCCTCAAAATAGAAATACAAATAACTCGCTACCCTACAATTCTTTCAAAGTGGCGCACGCCAGAAAGCAACATCATTTTTTTCTAACACAACTCCTTAAGCTTCGTTACCGAAAGAACTCGCTGATTGTTGAACTATCGCTCGTTTTAAACATTCGCGGAAAAGTGAGGATTTTCAGACCGCCCGAGTCATTAAAGCCATCGTGTTGCGTGTTGTTCGAAGTTTGATCGCGAATCACTCGCCGAGCCCTCTGATGACAGTGAGAGAGTACGAGAGAATCGAGACTGTCGTGCGTGGCTGCTGAAAAATCCGGGGCCCCGTCTGTTTTCGTATTGATAGCGCAATCGCACACGAGTTAGTGAACCGAAGGGTGATAAACGTAACGAGAGACTCATAAGACAAAAGGCCCTTTTCCGTTCAAGTGTACGATGACAAATTACGCGCCCTTCCAGCGATACGACCTATTGGATTCAGAGGGTTACGGATCGGCGAGCAGTCCCGAATCGTATCCTCCCCAAGGATCGGGCGGGGGCTGTGCTAGTTGCTCGGTACATCACCATCAAGACTCCTATCCTCAGCCACCAAGATCACGTGGCAGTAGTTGCGGTAGCGTCAGCTCTGTCGACAGTCGTCACAACAATAATTACGGCAACGATCACAATCGTGGTAGCAAGGTACCGGCAAGTCTCTTTAATTTCGCCGAGTTCTACGAGGGCTATCATCAAGAGGGCGAAACAATCAACGAGTCGTTATCGATGATGGAAGTCGCGACGAGGAATTCCAAAATGGAGCACACGAAGTACGGATACAAAACGAATTCTCACAGTAATTATCAGTTTTACGAGGTTGTAAATCCCGCTATCCGCGCGTCCTACGTCAACGCACATCACAATCAAAAGACTAGTCTCGAACACGGCCTTTATCATCACAATCACGCAATCGACCAATTGGAAGGTTATCTTAACCCTGAAGTGCCTTGCAACCCCTCCAAGAACGAAGTTTTTAATCGGAAAAGTGAAGTGGCACCTGACCTTTACGTTCCCTCAAGGAGAGATGTAGTTTTCCTTACGGGAGGAATTTTTCCGACCGCCAAGTGCGACAGTCCCAACCAAGGTCACGGCAACGTCGCGCTACGAGTGAACCATATTCCCAACGGGTATCAGCCGTTGGAGGAGGACATGATGAGCGAGAACGGTTTGGACTCCGAATACGGCTCCTCTGAGACCAACAACGGCGTGAAAATTACCGGACACCAAGTGCAAAAACCCAAGAGCACCGGATCACCCGGCATTGAAGTAATCAGAAAGAGACGTCTCGCTGCTAATGCCCGAGAGAGGAGACGAATGAACAGCCTCAACGACGCATTCGACAGGCTACGCGACGTCGTTCCCAGCCTCGGGAATGACCGGAAGCTCAGCAAATTCGAGACACTTCAGATGGCGCAGACTTACATATCGGCACTTTATGAACTATTGCAGCGGGAATGACGAAACCCCCCGCCCGGTTCTAGGTATACGTATGAGTTCATGTACAGACCGCCGCGGAGAGAAGATGCTCAAAAAAAGTCACGTTCTAAAACGAGGATAACCAATTGTTGTTCAAGCAATATGCCGTCCAAGCGTAGTCGATTTCTTAAAAATAAACGCACGTCTGTCTTTGTTGAATAGTAGAAAGTAAGAGTTCATGAGTCAACGCATTGACACTTGTAAATAACATGTAAAAAAGCGAATTTTTTAAAGTTATTGCGGGACAGTAGCTTCATTTGTAAATATATATTTACGGCGCCAAAATTTTGATTTTACATTTTCTTTTAAATTCCTATAAAATACAGATCGATCACATATACACGCCGAAAAATGGTATCGGCTATCGTTGGGTGATTCACCGTGTAAGTTGTCGCTT
Source organism: Ophion ellenae (assembly GCA_963210295.1). Taxonomy (NCBI): domain Eukaryota; kingdom Metazoa; phylum Arthropoda; class Insecta; order Hymenoptera; family Ichneumonidae; genus Ophion; species Ophion ellenae. The sequence continues at coordinate 22,179,857 of OY723385.1, read as the reverse complement.
CGAGAAAGCTGAACGAAATACAACCCCTGTACACAGAAACGATGGTCGACTTTTCCACGAACAATTTGCAACACTCCTGAGCAAAAAATGCACAAGTACATCTCGTATTTAATCTTCCTCTCAGTACAGTAAGCAAAAGTTGGCACTAATATACAAACCCGTACGTCCGTTCCAGTATTCTCTCTTTTATCTTCACTTAGCGGTCAATCACAATCAAATACAATTTTGCACACAGAGGTCCGTCCGCCCGGTCTCGCACCACGGACCCTTGCGCTCCTCCTCTCCTTTCTCATCTCTGCAACCCCCGGACCCTTCTTTCGCGCGGCAATGTCGCACAAAGAGAGCAAATTGAAATCTCCTAGCTGACAGAATGATAGATAGTGACACGCGGGGAGACTGGATTGTATATGCGCTACCGCGTTTATCCCTCTTTCTCCCTCTTGCCATGTCTCTCTGAAGTTCAAAATGTATGTAAAGCCTCTTCAACATTAATAATGTGAGAAAAAATGTTAACTTAGAATCGGGAGAAATAAGAACAAAACGCCACTACAAATAAACTTATGCCAGTATACAGAAGTTGCAAAAAAAGAAACATTGTAATTGTATACGGACTTTCACTCGTTATTTCTAAAATGACATGACGAAAATTCCGACTGGGTATTTTTAATATTTAGTTTTCTGGTATATTATTATTTAGCGGTGCAGATAATACACAGTCGGTCACAGTAGCACCAAATTTGGCTACTTAAATTTGTCATACTTCTGAGCTAGAAGAAGAAAAACGACGACGAACGGAAATGTTTTCTCTCGCTAATATATTAAAAAATTGCATGGAATCGTTGAAAAAAGAACGAAACGACTCGTGTACATGGCAATATAAATCAATCACGTACTTGCACTTAAAGCAAGGATTTCGTCGTCTTGACGGGTCTGCATAACCTTGGGGCCCAAAAAACAGGTTGATTTTTTAATATTTCTGTCCGTTGGGAGTATTGGGATGACGAGGTCGGGATTTTATACACAATTGGTAGGGTCTTGCCAAGTTTGGGTTTTTAAAATATTGGAAAGCATTGATAAACGATAGAGTTATTATTATTTAAACAAAGTCTCGCCGTTGCTGCATGGTCAATCGGTGTAGGTGGTTCTGGCAACGAAGGTCATGTGGAATGAAGAAATAAAAAATATCCTTGTAGTTTAATAATAAAACTTTTTATAACCGGATACTTTTTTGGGATTTTGTAAATTATGATAATAGCAAAATGTACTCCTTATAATTTATTATTAACAAATGGATAAATATATTAAACTTAATTTAACGTATTAAACATATTAGAAGGGGGGCAGTGGGGCAGTCGAACCCTTCACAACAATCGCTAAAGTCGGTAAATTTGTTTTTATTCATTCGCAAATGAAAATTAAACATGCTATGAAAAAGCGCAATGAAACAAATCGTAATTACGAAATATCAAGCCTATGCAGGCCCCTCAACTGGCTTGTTAACGATTACGACAATATAACAATAATGCCAATCGCGGCGATACGAACCACAAAACCAACACCGACTACACTATTGCTTTTCCACCTTCCGGACAATTATACAAGAACCGGAAAATAAATACTGTACTACAAAAATAATAGTTTCAATAATATAACACTCTTAATACAAATAGCGTCGTATTGTGTATGCTCGGGTTGGTTGTGTAGAGAGTGGATGTGTCGGAAAATTGTTTGCGTATACATATTATAAGTGTCCACGGAGCTCCCGCGTAGCCAGATGAATAGAGAAGAGAAGACTCTCTGCGGGTGATTAAACACATCTATGCATATATATAGTCCTGTACGTTGGTTACAGAAGATGTGCCATACGGTACATATAATCGTAATGAATAATGCACATAAAAAAAATCCTAATGATATTAATGCACAAAAATACGTGAGTGTGCTCTTCCTCAATTAAAGGACACAAGGATTGATACCGTGAACGCGTCAAGAGAGTCTTCTCAACTCGAGGCCGGTTCATATCAGTAATTTCTAAGCAACAAAAGCGCTCATGGCGCCCGCGGATGTCATCTTCTTGTGAGATCAGTACGCTCATCGAACACCAGCGAAACGTACGCTCATTACTTCTCCTCAGTGCTCGTAACGTCTTCATCTGTGTTCGCGCTTACGCGTTACAGTCGATTCACGCGTTACATACAATTATATCTGTGCAGTGGCCATTCTGCGCTAATTCTGACATTCATACTTTTTCCACACTCCTTTCAGCCTCTCTCCAACGTTCAACGGCTAGTAAAAGAAGTAGAAAAAACCAATTTAATTCCCCACTATTGTGAACGTATGCTCCAGGCTTTAATTTAATTTTTTTTCGGGGCACGTTTCGACCGCAGTGGAATATTTCATTACAACTTTCGCACGTTTTTTGCGTTCGAAAATGTTTACATGATTATTCAAAATCATACCTAAACTTAGCATTTCTAAAGTGTGCATTTTGATATGTATTTGGATATTTAATATTTTTCTAGTAGACAGAGCATGTGCGGAATATTGCGTCTGATTAGTGAACATCTTCAGGACGTGGGACCATTTTCTTTCATCACTGCCTTAGCACGGAATGCCCCACACATTATCTATATAAATCTTATTCATTCACGTTCATCTATTATATACATGTCTATATAACGCGAGGAGAATGCATTAACCGAGTACACGACAGATCGCCATCAGCCGCATTCCCAAGACCTTTTGTCGTATCAACGTCATTCGTCTTTGGTTACACCTTGACATCATTGACGCTCTCTGGGAGGCTTTCCGAAAGCGGAGAAGCAAAATAAGATCTACATGTTTCGGCGTCCAACCTCGACAAGGGACCAGATCCCGCTCTTCGCCTGTCTGGCAATTTCCAATTGTAGCTTTTGCTATCCGTGCACCAGGGATGGGCCATAGCTGACACAAAAAGAAAAATTCATTTGATACAAAAACACTATCAAAAATAATGTTGCGTGCTGTGTATAATTGTTCTGGAAGAAAGTGATCGCGATTAATGAGAAAGGACAAGGACAGGATTTTTTGTTAAAACGATGGAAAATTTGTCGGATTCTTTTAGATTTTTCTTACACGAGCGCAATCCACTCTGGCTCCCGTTAAACGTTTTTTTCATCAAAGTAAATACACTACAAATACATTATAAAATAATTAATAGGCAATTTAATAATTATTTCTCCCCTGTAAAATCTTCTATAAATGACGTATATTAATTAGTGTCTGTATCGCATATAACAATTTGTCAATAGCCGGCACATAAACTAGGTTGAAGGATTTAAATCGTACAATTGTAAACCTTTCATTCAATTTGATGCATTCGTATTTCTTAACGTTTCCTTATGCAGACTGAACGAGTTCCCACCAATGAAATGTTCCTTCAACGAGACCAAATGTATTATTTAAGCAATGTGCAATGACAAATAAAAAAAGGAACGGAGCGCGAAGAAAAGCACGCCCTAAATTAACAACCCGTGTCATTTTACAATTATTTTATCCTTCACTCCTGTATATGATTCGAGCGCCATTTTCTCCTACCTGCCAAATTTCATCAACATGTCGATGACTTTAATTTCGGTGCCTGTAAAATCTACGGACATTGAAGCGACAGGAGATCCCAATTATACGCAGATATGACAAATACTGATAAACGCAATGCCAAACGCTACCGAATCTTCTGTTCCAATCAAATTTGGATAAAATACTTGAGATCGATCAAACGTTCGTGTCGACTGATTCATAATCATTTCTGCGATACTTCTCGCTTCTCCCGCCCTTGCTCTCTCACTAAATGACTAGAAATATAATAATCAAAGAGGTTGGATCAAGGCAACTTTCGCTGTAAAAAAGATAGAAAAGGGAGAACAAGTGGCTAGAATAAAATAACAGCTTAGAAATTATTTAAAATAATTTATTTTGGAATGAGTTCAATAAAAGTAACTGCCGTCTCAGCGATCGATCAAATAATCATTCAATTCTGGTTGCAATTATTTTAGTCAAAATTCATACTGAAATTATTGAAAATGCATATGGTTGCTCTCATCTTTACTCATTTATCCTCATTATATTTAAATAAAATACACTTCACAACGATGACATAGTTGTAACAGTTTGCTGCGACCTAAAGCACAGTGGTTAAAATTTTGCAAAGTACCATTTCAATAGAAAATTGCAGTACATTATTCTACAGCAACGATTAGTTTTTTAACCCGTCGTAAAATGTATACAAATTTGAGAAAATATGAAATTTCTGGCGATTTCCATTCTACGGAAATTTGAGTATTTAAAAGAATCCTAATATTTTCAGTACGACGAAAATCGTTTAAACGAGCGCTCTGTAAATGTCACACTAACACGATGTCGTCATAACTTTATGAGTATTCATAAAATAATCCGTAGTCCTAATAGATGTCTATGAAACTGGAAACGATGAGATCGCAACGAAGTAAGTGGGTGATCTTTAAAAACTTCTCAGTTCTTGCGTCAATTAATGTGAACTGAGTGACTATGCAAGATATTTCGAATGATATATTTTACGTCCTAACGTTCCTTTGCCATACTGAACGATTGCACATTGTTTGTGTCTTGCTGGCCAGAACATTGGCATGTCCTGAAAAATAGAGCCTGTCTCTCAGAACTGGGTAAAGCTTCTTTTCTTTTCACCTCATCCAATATATGAATAATTGTTTAGGAACAAACTAATACATCTGTTATAATTCTATTTACCATTAAAAGCATTCATTTCATCAATGACAATCGACGAGGATTAGAATGCTTAGGGATTGTCCATTAATCACGTGAGGTTTTTTGGCTCCTTTGTGAGCCCCCCCCCCCCCTTCTCCGATGGTGATGTGGGGTCGTTCATAATTTGCGTGAGGCTCAAATAGTTGGGGGGGGGGAGGATTTGGATAACAGAAACCTCACCACATATCACCATGATAGAGGGGGCCTCAAATGGTGGCCAAAAAACCTCACGTGATTAATGGACGATCCCTTATCAAGAGACGCGACAGCGTCTTGACGCCAAGTAATTAAAAAAAAATCGACGCCACTGACGTCGTCACCGATCTCGACGCCACTGACCGACTTACGCCACGCCGCGACTCTTTATACAGTAAGATGGGCTTTTAGCAGACGACTTTTAATTTTTAAGCGACATTACGCGAAAACGCGGTGACAAATCGAAGATCTATTGATATTTTACCAATGTAATGTGATTTTTTCCTATGGATTTTGTTTGGGTCTTTTTTCGACCCGTGTACTCAATCCTCTTGATCTCATAATATTCACCGAATTTCCGACTGAATTCACGACAAGAAATTTTTCCACCCTCGGGGGGTTTTCCGAATGGATAAAGTCTTTCAGCCATGCCATAAACATGAAACATACGCCCTTATTAGGGTTGATTAACATTTGCCTGTCAACATCCGCAGTAGACGCATTTGAGACGCTCTGCGCAGCCGCGAGAGCGTCACATCCGGGCGAACGCAGCGCCTCCGAGTAGCATCGCCTGCTACTTATTTTTTCGTTTCAATGTTTACCGTGGTCTGACAGCTTAACCGCTAAATAAGGTTAGACTGTGCAAAGTTAAGAAAAGTTAGAAGTGCAAAGTTAAAAAAAAAGAAATGGCCCTTTTTAGGGTCATATTAATTTGACGACGGTTGTGACCTCAAAGAAAAAATAAACGGCTCTTTTCAGAGCCAAAATAAATTTGACGAAGGTACTTTAAATCGCAGATTCGGATCTCAGAAAATTCTCTGATATGGACACAGCAACAATCGATTACGTGATAACGGAGAAAATAAAGGCCAACCACATTAAATCGCCCAGCATCGGATACAGGTAAGAAAAAATCAGATACTGGAAAGTGATGATAAAGAATAAAGATCAGTGCCCTTCCTTGTGCGATAGAAAGATCCTCGTATTTTCATTAATTGAAGAATTATTCGCGACCATTGGAGGAGTACTCCGGTATACATAAGTTCAAGAATCGAAAGTATCAAGTTTTGCCAAGCATCGAGCCGCCCCACGTGCCGCAGTCACAGTGACCTACAGCACTGGCAAGCTCGAGGTGGAGGCATTTGCGACCTCAAAGAACAATGCGAAGCACGTTTAGGGCCAAGTGATGTTTGACGAACGCGTGAGAAATACGAGCTTCAAAAAGCCACATGACCTGATGACCAGCGATGCCCGGTAAACTGCAATCGACGTCACCGAGCACATGGCGAATCTCAACACGCTGGACCGAACTGTCGATAGCGGTCTGCGAGTCGGTCAGCAGAGCGAAGAACCTCTATCCCAGTCTGGGAAATTACAGCGGTACAATGAGAACCCCCATGACAATGAAGCCCAACGCGACACTCGGTAATGCTTCTCTGATATTGGAAAGTAGCTATGAGCCACTCCTCAGGTTAGCCGCAGTTGATTAATAGTCATAATATTGAAAATCAATTCGATACACTGAATTGAGCAAAAAGCCAAAATTATCAATTGTGGTATATCTACCACAATTCATATTTTTGGCTTTCGAAAAATTGATAAATTGCAAGAAATAAAAAATGTTTCAGGTATCGAGAGGCCGCTAAGATCAATTTGGCATCAACCATAGGCAATGAAAATTACCTTATGCTAAACAGCACAGGATTCCAAAAATTTGTATGTCGTTGGGCTACCCGCAACAAATGAAAAATGATTTCCGGCGTCGGAAAGAGGCAAAAGAATTCATATAGCCTCGCAAGTAAAGCAGACAACAAGTGCCTGCTCAATATTACATTTGGGATCGTTGGTAACTTTCGACAATGCGGCACCCGGAAACACGATAGAAAACTCGTCGGTCCAGCACCATGGACGTCTGGTTCAGTGTGTGAGCCAGAGTTGGGCGTAATTCTATTTATAAATACGAATTCGAATTTATTCACATCCTGATTTTCATGTGAATATAAATACAAATTTATTCATACTTCACTTATTTGTATTCACATGCATGCATACAAATACAATAGTATTCACAAATATTCTGAACACACAAATACATTCACAGAAAAAATTGTGATATTCACAAAAAATGTGAATATTTACAAAAAATCCTGTGAGTTAAAAAAAATTCACATCAAAATCTGTGAATGCAAACGTATTCAGAAAAAATTGTAAATACAAAAAAAAATCACAAAATAAATTATGAATTTTTTAGTATTTAAGACAAATTAAAATCAAATTCATAATGATTAGATTGAAATTTGCACCAAAAGTGAGTTCGTACGTATTTTGAGAGAAAACCTCCTCGAGGCAAAGAAATTTTTGCACAAAACTTGTTGTGCGAAAATTTATTTGCCTCAACACAATGTTTTTTCTCAAAATACGTAAGAACTCACTTGTAGTGTAAATTTTAATATAATTGTCGTGAATTCGATTTTAATGTCCTTCAACTTGAGGAAATTCACAACTCATTTTATAATTTTTTTCATATTTATAATGTAATATTTGAAACTCACAACTTCTTTTGCAAAAATTTCTTTACCTCAACGCAATGTTTTCTCTCAAAATACGTAAGAACTCACGGTTGGTGTAAATTTTAATTTAGGTTAAATATAGGCAACTAAGAGCTTTACATGTCAAAAGGTTAAAAATGTTGATTTCTCTTTAATAAGTTCGACAAAGAATATACACTTTTTATGCGTACTGCAAAGTAGACATTTAAAAATAATACATGTTTCAAAGATCACCGGCAGGGCCAGCGAGATCCACCATCCAACGTATGAAGATTGAATTAAAAAGATGAAAAGATTTAGAATCAAAATTATGCTGTGGATGCCATTTCCTAGGCTCCGACTGATTCAAATATCATGAAATACTTTTCCCTGATCAATACGAATATAAAATCGCAGACGTCTAGTTTGAACAGATATATTGAAATTCCCCTTCTAAAAAGATATGAAATCCCCCTTAAAAACTTGTAAAAAGTAAAAAAAACGCCAAGGAATAAAAATCCCTCAAAATCGTTATCGCTTGTTTTACTATATAAAAAGTTCCGATTTATCTCAAATATCTCAAACTAGACTTATCATTTAAGTTCACAAAATGGTTTTATTTTACTTCTTTAATGCAAATGTACGAAAAAAAATGAAATCACTTTTATGAAATAGCCAAGCAAGTTTACTAGACATGTTGTACACTACATTTATAAAGCTTGGGAATAATATTTTTGAAAATTCTTAGTTTGAAAGACTTTTAGCAAACCATTATAGCAAAAAAATGATATCACCATTAGTTAAAAGTACAAAGTAGGTACCACACAAGTACACTGGAAATGCTGTGTAACGACTTGGCGTGCATGGTTAAGAAAAAAGCTCGGCTAAGGATTTCGTCATCTCAACATGTCAATATTCGGGTTAACAAAACATAAATCGTCACGATTTATTATGCAAGTGAAAACCAGATGCATATGGAGTACGGCTCAAATAAGTGATTTATCCTTCGACCACACGGCATTTGAAATGTTCTTTTATTTGCATAATACAAGATAATTATATAAAAGCAATTTATCGAGTCATTTTTGAAGCGAATATAACGTAGCTTCGTACCTGCTGACTGACCTGCGTACCGATAAAGCTCCATATCAAAGTTATTCTGTGCGAATGACACTAGCGCGAGCGGCAGTAGAACATAATTGTTAATAGCCCTGGTAGTCGATGGCACGTTATTATGTAAAATTATATTATATGTATATATATATATATATATATATATACATATAAGTCAAGAAAATTGTAAAGTAAAGCAAACACTTAGTACCGTTGTTTTATTCAAAGCAAAGTAAAGCAAACAGTAAAGCAAACTGTAAAGTAACTGTAAAGTAAACAGTAAAGCAAACAGTAAAGCAAACTGTATAGCAAACACTTAGTACCGTTATAAAGCAAACAGTAAAGCAAACTGTAAAGTAAAGCAAACACTTAGTGCCGGTGTTTTATTTCTTATCTGTATTCCCGATACATTTTTAAGGTTAAGTGATAAGTTGACATTCTTAGCGGATTCGATACTGTGATTGATAATCTTGTTCTCTTTGTTTTTGGATATTCACAGCTGTTCTCGACTCTCTCTGAGTCTTCAAAAATTACGAAAAATGCCATTAGATGCAACTGGAGCGGCTAGAGCTGTGGCTTTTGCTGATGCTGGGTATAGCCAACGTCAGATTGCTCACTTACTCGCTGTGCCTCGGACCACTGTTCAAGACGCCATCGGGAGATTTCGGGACACTGGTTCTTACACGCGGAGGCCAAGCCAAGGCCGAAAACGTTGCACTTCGGCTCGAGACGACCGCTTTGTTGTCAGTAGCGTGCTAAGAGACCGCTTTTGTACAGCTACTAAAGCTCGTAATCGACTTTTCGAGGTGAGAAATGTTAGTGTGAGTGAACGCACTGTAAGAAGAAGACTCGCATAAAGGGATCTTAGGGCATTACGTCCGGCTCGGGCCCCTGAACTTCTCCCACAGCACCGTAGAGCCAGACTTCGTTTTGCGCGAGAATATTCCAAATGGACTATCGAGCAGTGGAAGAACGTAATGGTCTCAGATGAAAGTAGAATAGGTTTGAGTCCAGATGGGCGTCAGCGTGTGTACAGACGACCAAAGGAGAGGTTTGCTTCGTGCGCCATAGTTGAAACATTCGGTTACCAGGGAGGCTCGATAATGATATGGGGCGGTATAAATTATGAGGCTCGTACCGAACTTGTCGTCTTCGATAGAGGCAGTGTGAATGCTCAAAGATACGTGGAAGAAGTTCTTCAAGATCGCATGGTACCATTTGCCCCTTTTATTGGGGACCGTTTCACCTTTTTGCACGATAACGCTCCTTGCCACGTCGCTAAATCGGTCACTCAATATCTCAATGAGGTGGGGATTCAAACTTTACTATGGCCGGCACGCAGTCCTGATCTAAATCCCATGAACACGTGTGGGACAATCTAAAGCGACGCGTTCGGGCTAGGGTACCAGCGCCAACAACCCTTGGAGCGCTCCGGATAGCCGTTTTAGAGGAATGGCACAATATCCCTTAATCGGATATCAAACACATCCTGAATGGACTCCCACACAGGCTCCAGGAAGTCATTAGAGCAAGAGGGGGTAACACCCGTTATTGAACTTTAAACAGTTCTATCAAATATTGTAATTTAAAGAACAACTGAAAATGTTACTTTTTATCAAAAGTTGTAATAAACATGTTTTAATGATTCAAGATCAATAAAGCAATTTTTCAAAAACTTTTACCTTTTGTTTTTCATTGCCTAAGCATTGCTGAAAATAAAACTTGCGTTAAATTTGCTTATTATTACAGGATATCGACAAAAATGAAGAAAAACTGGGTGGCCGGTTAATTGTGCCGGTGAGTGTGTGTATATATATATATATATATATATATATATATCGACGCAGAAGTTATTTTTGCGCGCGGTCGGAACGGAAAATTCTCTGACTTCCCGAGCTTTTTACGCCAAGTCGTTGCACAGCATTTCCAGTGAACTTGTGTGGTACCTAATTTGTACTTTTAACTAATGGTGGTATCATTTTATTGCTATAATGGTTTGCTAAAACTCTTTCAAACTAAGAATTCTCAAAAATATTATTCCTAAGCTATAAAAATGTTGTGTACAACATGTCTAGTAAACTTGCTTGGCTATTTCATAAAAGTGATTTCACTTTTTTTGTACATTTGCATTAAAGAAGTAAAATAAAACCATTTTATGAACTTAAAGGATAAGTATAGTTTGAGATATTCGAGATAAATCTGAATTTTTTATATAGTAAAACAAGCGATAACGATTTTGAGGGATTTTTATTACTTGGCGTTTTTTTTACTTTTTAAAAGTTAATAAATACCGGGATTACAATAACCAATGACTGGAGCATTTCGAATAGGAAAGTTATTTACTGAAGCAAAAAAGTAAAGCAGGCTATTCGTGGTTTTTGAACGCCTTGTCGACATGTTGGAAAATATCAATGCTCTGGCCGGGAATACATCACCTAAATGTATTTCGCCAACAATCCGCCAAGTGGCTACACGCGAAGCGCTTCTCGTAAGCAAGGTACCATCATACGTGGATAAAAGATCGTCGTGTGCTTGTACCGATCTGTTTACAATGTGCACTTACGCTTATGATTTTGCGATACTTGTAAAATAACATTTTGCATTCGAGGGCTTTTTCGCTCGGATAGTGAGCGAGAAACACCTCTCGAGTGCAAAGGGATAACAAGTATCAGTATACCACCCAATACTATCAAGAGACGCGGCAGCGTCTCGACGCAGAGTAATAATAACAATAAAAAAATTCGACCCCACTGATCGATGCCACCGATCTCGACGCCACTGGCCGACTGAGGAACACGCCGCGACTCTTTATACAGTAAGACGCAGAGCTTAGAAATTATTTTGCCTAAAATATTCATCGTTGAGAAATCTCTCATGAGAAATAAAAGCTTTGTGCAACACGATATATAATCCTAGATCCCCTACAGCGTCTAATAGAACATATAGAATAGAACGCCATTACATGACCATCCCAAGTTCTTGCGAATTTTGTTCATACGAACCCGTGATCAAACATACATCTATCGAATAGGCGGCCTAATTGACATTCGTGCGACGCAATCGACACTTGTATATTTAATCACGGGTTCATACGAATAAAATTAGTGCGAACCTGTGATTGTCGCGTAATCGTGTTCTATTAGGATAACACCTAATGTTTGGCTGGATCTCACAGACTCAAGCCTGACAGCGCCTTCATATGCCTCGCCATTCTTTTCATACTGTGTTGATCAACAGATTTGATTGTTGCGGCTGCACAATCTACGTCTACATGGAACGATGACAGTCCACCGTCTCTAAGAAATCTTCGAGTGCCACACCTGCATCGAGGACTTTCCTCGGTTATGTTGTTCAACGCCTCGAACTTTATCGTCCCAAGTGCGCTCATGCGTCAAATACTATGGAAAGCTAAACTTCAGATACTCCATGTCGCTCGATGCCTCGGATCGAGCAACATTTGGGCATGAAACCCTTTTCCGGTACGGAGAGCGTCAACGAGACCTTTTGACAGTTTTCCAGCTTGACATAACATAAAAATGATTAAAACATGAAGAATGAATTTTAGAATTTTTCATAAAATGAAAAGGCCTTAGGACTATTGTGCCATCTGGCCAAGGAAGGCCAGATTGTGAATAAAGTGTGTTTGAAGCTGCCTATTTTATGTGTTACGCGATTATCGACTATTATGTAAATTGAAAATAAGATGATTGTCAACGAAACCTTTTTTTTTGTCAGACTGTCTTTAGTTTTAATTTACTGTAAAACAACCTAAGATTTCTTGAATAAAAATCCTGAAACTGAGTATAAATGTGTGATAATAATTTCTCTAATTTCCATTGTGCCAAATTAAATACGGTTAATGAAACTGAATTGATTACATTTATCATACATTTAAAACGTAGAGACCCTCAAACTTTTATTTATAGTCACATATAGGTGACTTGGTAAAAAAAATATTTTTTTCACTTTTTAGTACATTAAATAAAAGCTTGTATAAAATAAAAGTTTTTTTTATATACAAATTTTCCGTATTAATCTGACTGTGTTAAATGAAAAAAAAGGAACATCGCGTTTCGAAAATATATGGTTCTGCACTTTAAGGGCATGTGCCACACGCCAGAAAATTTCGACGCGGCCTCTCGTTACGTCGGTAGCGCAGATCTCGTAGTTTTTAACTACGAGTCGCTACCGACGGACAGCGCAGCGATCGCGAATTCGGTCTCGATGCTTCGCACTGGGACGAAGAGTCTCGAAGCCAAATAGACGACGATCGCTGAGCGCGCGCGGGTGTGTGTGTGTGTGTTTTTGCTACGCCGACCGCGTTGCAGAAAGAACGAATCCGTTCTCGCCGCCGTTCGGCGTACGCAAGCACCTTACATCTATGTGCGTGTCACACAATTCACACAACTATGCGTAGCGACCATGGTACGCTTGTATTGGAAGCATGCGCTCGCTCGGCAGGAGAGCGGTGAAACTTTGTTGCATTTTACATTGTATATGCAGCCATCAAATTGATTTTTTTTCGACGACGGCCACAACCAAAAGACTCGGGCATTTCCCCATACTTTTTTAATTCATTTAAACAAATAGGCTCGAGCTCAATTTGTAACATCGATGCCGCTTAACGTTAACGATTTCGATCCCTGTCAAAATTTCGAGCGACCGAAATTGCTCGAAACTCACTCTACAAAAAAGAGGTAAAATTTTGCAATGCTCATTATTCAATAAAATGCCTTCAGCATTTTATCTCTGCCAGGGTTCATATTTGGCAGCATTTTTGCTGGTCAGCTTCTCGAACAATCAAGATCGCTAGCCTCGCTCTACGGAAGAGCGGTGAAATTTTGCGATCGCGCATTGTTTAAACAAATGCCCTCGAATCGATTTTTTTGTTGACGGCGGTCATCGGTGGAAATTTCTTTATGGTTGAACTTTCTAGCAAACAGGGTTTGCTAGAGACTCGTATGGTGGAAGGGTGCTAGCATTTCTCCACTCTTTTTTAATTAATTTAAACAAATAAGCTCGAAGACTATTTGGCATCTCGATGTCGCTCATCATCGACGAGTTCGATCTCTGCTAAAATCTCGAGTCACGACCGAGATCGTTTGAGACTCACTCTACAAAAGAGTTGTAAAATTTTAGATCGTTCGAGACTCACTCTACAAAAGAGTTGTAAAATTTTATAATGTTCTTTGTTTAAACAATTGCGATCAGCATTCTTTCTCTGCCATGGCTTATGTTCGGCAGGTTGTCTGCGGCCGACCAAATTCGCGAACGAACGAAATCGACCGGGTCTCACTCTGCGAAAGAGTGGTAAAATTTTATTGTTACTGCGAAAAAAAATACGTTTAGCATTTTTTCTCTGCCGGAATTCATCTTGGGCAGGTTTCTCCAAGGATCAAATTTTCTAGCAATGACGATCGGAGAAGTCTCGCTCTACAGAATAGCGGTAAAATTTTACTATCGCGAATTGTTTAGAGGTCATCGGTGTAAAATTTTCGAAAAATCGTTTTGTTGGAAGCACTTTTAAAAAATCCTTGGAAACTTAAAAAATGTACAATGCCCTTTGTTTAAACAATTGCGATCGGTATTTTTTTCTCTGCCATGGCTTATCTGCGGCAGGTTGTCTGCGGCCGACCAAATTCGCGAGCGAACGAGATCGACCGGGTCTCACTCTGCGAAAGAGTGGTAACATTTTATTATTACTAAATTATTACTAATTATGCTAAAAAAATACGTTTAGCATTTTTTCTCTCTGCCGGAATTCATCTTGGGCAGGTTTCTCCAAGGATCGAATTTTCTAGCAATGACGATCGGAGAAGTCTCGCTCTACAGAATAGCGGTAAAATTTTACTATCGCGAATTGTTTAGAGGTCATCGGTGTAAAATTTTCGAAAAATCGTTTTGTTGGAAGCACTTTTAAAAAATCCTTGGAAACTTGAAAAAATGTACAATGCCCTTTGTTTAAACAATTGCGATCGGTATTTTTTTCTCTGCCATGGCTTATCTGCGGCAGGTTGACTGCGGCCGACCAAATTCGCGAGCGAACGAGATCGACCGGGTCTCACTCTGCGAAAGAGTGGTAACATTTTATTATTACTAAATTATTACTAATTATGCTAAAAAAATACGTTTAGCATTTTTTCTCTCTGCCGGAATTAATCTTCGGCAGGTTTCTCCAAGGATCGAATTTTCTAGCAATGACGATCGGAGAAGTCTCGCTCTACAGAAGAGCGGTAAAATTTTACTATCGCGAATTGTTTAGAGGTCATCGGTGTAAAATTTTCGAAAAATCGTTTTGTTGGAAGCACTTTTAAAAAATCCTTGGAAACTTAAAAAAAATTCCAATGCTCTTTGTTTAAACAATTGTGATCGGTATTTTTTTCTCTGCCATGGCTTATCTGCGGCAGGTTGTCTGCGGCCGACCAAATTCGCGAGCGAACGAGATCGACCGAGTCTCACTCTGCGAAAGAGTGGTAAAATTTTTTTTATTACTTTATTATTACTAATTATGCTAAAAAAAAATACGTTTAGCATTTTTTCTCTCTGCCGGAATTCATCTTCGGCAGGTTTCTCCAAGGATCGAATTTTCTAGCAATGACGATCGGAGAAGTCTCGCTCTACAGAAGAGCGGTAAAATTTTACTATCGCGAATTGTTTAGAGGTCATCGGTGTAAAATTTTCGAAAAATCGTTTTGTTGGAAGCACTTTTAAAAAATCCTTGGAAACTTAAAAAAAATTCCAATGCTCTTTGTTTAAACAATTGTGATCGGTATTTTTTTCTCTGCCATGGCTTATCTGCGGCAGGTTGTCTGCGGCCGACCAAATTCGCGAGCGAACGAGATCGACCGAGTCTCACTCTGCGAAAGAGTGGTAAAATTTTTTTTATTACTATATTACTACTAATTATGCTAAAAAAAATACGTTTAGCATTTTTTCTCTCTGCCGGAATTCATCTTCGGCAGGTTTCTCCAAGGATCGAATTTTCTAGCAATGACGATCGGAGAAGTCTCGCTCTACAGAAGAGCGGTAAAATTTTACTATCGCGAATTGTTTAGAGGTCATCGGTGTAAAATTTTCGAAAAGTCGTTTTGTTGGAAACACTTTCAAAAAATCGTTGAAAAGTTTAAAAAAAAATTACAATGCTCTTTGTTTAAACAATTGCGATCGGCATTTTTTTCTCTCCCATGGCTTATCTTCGACAGGCTGCCTGCGGCCGACCAAATTCGCGAGCGAACGAGATCGACCGGGTCTCACTCTGCGAAAGAGTGGTAAAATTTTATTATTACTAAATTATTATTAATTACGCTAAAAAAAAATCGTTTGGCATTTTTTCTCTCTGCCGGAATTCATCTTCGGCAGGTTTCTCCAAAGATTAAATTTTCTAGCAATGACGATCGGTGAAGTCTCGTTCTACAGAAGAGCCGTAAAATTTTACTATCGCAAATTGTTTAGAGGTCGTCGGTGTAAAATTTTCGGAAAATCATTTTGTTTGAAACACTTTTAAGAAATCCTTGGAACCTTAAAAAATATGATGCATATTCCTTTGTAGCTGAAAAAACCCATTATAATGTGGTTTTCGAGCTATTTTTAAAGGAAGTCTCCGCCGCTGAAAATCGTCTTTGGCGATGTCTCATGCCGGTAGGCGCAGTTCTCAACGCTTGTAAGCCTATTGTGGGGACAAAGTCACCGACTAAAAATAGTTTTATTTTCGACCAATAGGTGGCATTCGATTACGGGGAAAAAAACTTGTTCAGCTGTAGCTTCTTTGAAACCGTTGACTTCAAACACGTTTTTTTCAAAATCATGTTTTCGATATCGGGACGGAGCAACACTCAAACAATGTTCGCCCAATCGACTTGAAATTTTAAATGTAGTTTCTTAGATTGCTTTAACAGTCAAGGACGAGCTCTTTTTTTCGATTGACTGAAAATTGTAAAAAAAATATATCACTTTTTATACCCAACCCCAAAAAATTAAAGAAACAGAAAATTTCTTCATTTTTTAAAGTGTTTTTGAAAAGCTGTATCAATGTCAAAAATAGTCGTATCAAGATGAAAAAGAAAAACATTATTAAGCTTCAAGTTTCTAGGTTGAGATCTTTTAGCAAAATAATTTTTTGAGCTATGGTTATCGCGCAATCATAAGAGATAGCGAGAAAATTATTTTTCCAATTTTATTTTTTCAAGGGATTTTTCACAGATAAATCAATGCATAGGTCCGTTAGCTTTTTTATTCAGTTCCAATTTGGTTTTTTTGTGGTCTCTCTATGTCAACTTTTTGCTGGGATATCCGACTTATAATAAAAAATGTTCCTTTTGTGTTTGATCAATGATATCACAGCAACCAATGATCGCACAGGAAATTATTGCGCAGCTTGAAAAACTTGAATCAATTTCGTACAAGACCCTTTCGTTGATTTTTGAGAAAAAAATCATGTTTTCACCATTAACAGTAGTTTGAAAAATAGGACAAAACATGACATTTTATGGTTTCTCAGTAAATCTACTACTCCATTACAAATATTGGTAGAAAGACTAATGTCGCCACGTATTTTCAAATTGATCCATCGACCCCTTTTTCCGGACCGATCGATCCAAGTTTTACAAACGAATTAAAGGAACAAGTGTTCCTAAACATCGTGTAATCATGATCAAAATGAAAACTCCCATTTTCTTCGACTATTTTTAGAACTTTGCAGTAGTTGCTTGTTAAATTTAAGAAAAAAAATTGAGATATTAAAAAAAATTGTAATCTGTTTAAATTTGTAAATTTATTCAGGAAACAATGGTGACTCGTTGTTGCCACGCTTCGGCTTTTGCGCACCATAATTTCACTCATCAATTGCATTGATTGAAAGTTGATACCCCCAAGCAGTATTGACTAGTCGATCTGAGAACTTGTATGCCATTAACTGTAGATATTTTCTGCGAAGGTTATCAGGGATACAAATAACACTTTTTTCAAAAATGATCTCTTGCTTGGAAGAAAAAACCAATGAACAATTTCTTTCGAAAACTAATCTTTTTTTGGTAATTTTTTTCTACGTTTTGATAAAAAAAAATGAAAAAGAATTTGATAAAATGAATGAAATGAAATTAAAGTGCGCAAAGGCCGAATGGTGTAAAAAAATGAGTCAGTATTGTTTCCTTAAACATTTTACAAAAAAAAATGTTAATCTCTCGAATTTTTTCTTATATTTAACAAGCAACTAGTGCCAAGTTGTGAAAAAAGTCGAAGAAAGTTAGTATTTTTATTTTGATGATGATTACAAGATGTTTAGGTATAATACACTTGTTCCTTTAATTGTTTTGTCAAACTTCGATTAACCCTTGATAGAGAACGGTTCGATGAATCAATTTGCAGACTAACAGGGGTATTGGGAGTAATTCGAGCTGAAAAAAAACGCGGCAACATTAGTCTTTGCATTAATATTTGTAACGTAGTGGTAGATTTACTGAAAATCCAGAAAAAGTAATTTTTTGTCCTTCACCAAATAACGGTTAAGGGTGAAGAAAAAAATCACAAAAATCAACGGGAGGGGCTGGCGGGAAATTTATTCGACTTTTCAAAGCGGCCCTCTAATTCCCGTTACGATAATTGGTTGCTGAGAGATCGATAATCAAAGACAAAAGGATCTTTTTTCATTCGAAGTCGGATATCTCAGCAGAAAATTTGACGTACAGAGATAAAAAGCTAATTAAAGCTGAATAAACAAGCTAACTAACCCATACATTCAGTTAACTGAAACAAAATTCCTTAGTCCGATGACCCCTGAAAAATAAAAACAAATTTTGAATTTTTTTCTGCCGGTATTTCTTATGATTGCGCGATAGCCGTAGATCACAATTTTTTGCCAACAGATCTCGAAACTATCATCTTGAAGCTTCAAAAAGCGTTTTTCATCTCGATGCGACAATTTTTCACATAGACACAGCGCTTAAAAAAACGCTAGAAAATGTAGAAATTTTGTTCTTGTCATTTTCGGAGTCGTATATAAAAAATTTGGTTCAAAACACGACCTTTTTTTTAACTCATCTCTTTTCTTTAATTATTTTGAAGTTTCCCCTCATTTGACTGCTAAAACGAACGTAATAAACGAAAATACTTTCCTCTTAGTTCCACGATTAAATTTACGATAGTTCTACTGCGTTCCACGGAGAGGGTATGAGGTTGAAGTTTGCAACGTTGGAACGCAAAAAAATAAAAATTTGTGAAGTCCTTTTTTATATTTCGGCAACCTTTGCTTACAATAATCCTCCAAACATTTTTCAAGATTGTTGGTCGCGTGTCGTTCAAAGAGACGCGACCAACAATCGTCACCGTGTACTCCGATCTAAGGGGTCACACTGTGGAATTAAAAAAAATTGTTTTTTTTTTACTTGACTTAAAAGATGCTTTCAACCATCTATAATAAGGAGAAAAAAGTTTGGTACCTGTAAAAAAAGGTCCGCAGGCCAGCATGGGTCTGCGGTGGCAGTGGCTGGCCCGTGTGCGAGACATCGACCGTTTTTCTCAAAACACAATTTTTCAAAACGGCATGCAGCATAACTCCAACAATTTTCATCATTTTCACTCCCAATTTTGGGTACATGTTTCAAATAACATTCCGAAGAGCAGTAAGTACGGGATTTTCTATGAGTTAGTTATAACATTAGTTATTACCAAATGATTGTGCTTTTTTTGTCGAAAATTAAGTTTTTGGTTTAATGCTTGCCAATTACACAAAAAATAACATTGTCACAATTCTCTACGTATTTCTCTAGCTATACTCGTGAAAATAAATAGAATTTTTTAAATTTTATTCTACAATCAAATTTGCGTCAGCTATACTGCGTGCCGCAGAGCGTCTCAAATTTAACATGCCTCCCCAGAATGGCTCCAGCGTCACCTTTTGGCATAATTTTTCAATATAAATTTCATTTTGTTCACTTAAAGATATGACTAATCACATCCTTGAATATTAATATTCTCTTATTTGTCCTTCTACAAAAAAAAAAATCGCGAAATATCACTCAATTTTGGACGTTTACAGTGGTGTAAGCCCTTATGGTAAAACGAGCGTGCGCTCTTGATTTATATCGATTTTTTTCAAATTTTAACCAGACATTGTTCATATTATTATGCAAGTTTAAGTGAAATTTCAGAACAGTTGACTATTTACATTGGGAGATAATGGATTTTTGAATAGCAACTTTTAACACTGCAGGGTCTGCATTGGCCGAAAGTCAGGTCACTTAATTCGGCGTACCATTCTATTGTGTTTATGGATTTTGAAAAAAAAATATGATTAGATAGTAAACCAGTTAGGGGACGAGTGAAAAAGTTTGAATGGTCTTTACTATTCAGTTTTGCCAAAGACGTTTAGTAACGACAGAATAACTCTCGGTTAGAAATATTTATCCCCTGTAATAAGAAGACATTATGCAACACCGCAGAACAGCGTTGTTCAATATTTTGAGAAAAAAGTTAATTATTGTGCTCCTAACGTTAAACAATTTTAACGTGAAGAAAAAGATTTGCGTTATAAACATTAATATTTTATATTGTTTATGTTATTACCTTGTGTCTTTTTAAAGAGGACAAATATTTTTCACGGAAAATTACTCTGTCTAAATTTCAATGCAGACCCTACAGTGTTAAAAGTTGCAATTTTAAAATCAATCTCCGAATCTAAATAGTCGACTGATGTGACATTTCACTGAAACATGCATAATGATACGAACAATGTCTGGTTAAAATTTAAACAAAATCTATAAAAATCAAAAGCGCACGCTTGTTCTACCTTAACGCGTTCAACCGTTGACCATTCAATTCTGTTGGTCTGAAGGTTTGGCCCCGTCGACTCTGAGTATGAGATGATGGTAGCCGTAACCATTGAGATGCAATGGTCCTCACCCTTTGCTTTAAGATGTACATACGTAAGCGAAAGTCCTTGCACAGATTGGTGGTGCGATCCATGGTGAGATATTGTTTCTGGGCGAAGCCGAAGAGTTCAACGAGTTCCTCGAGGTCAGCCTCGCTGGTGCTCTCGGAGAGATTGAAGACAGCGGTGATATCCTTGCCGACACTGGGAGGCTATACAGTGGCCGCGACGCGTTACAAGGTTTCTCATCCTCGGCAGTGCCTTCTTGCTGCCCTTGATAAATCCGTTGGTCCATTTAGATGGTAAATCCGACGCTACATTAGTTCTGGTTTCTACATGCTAGTCCAGTTACCATACCTAGCATGTGTATGCGTACGCTATCAGTACGAGTATTAGTATGGTGAGGATACGGAACCAGTATATTTTACTATTGCAGAGTATACCAGTACCATACTAGTAACACGCACACTTGCGTGTAGCGGTGTACTACCGTACAGGTATACCAAGGGTCTTCCATCTTTGTACGCCATACCAATAGTTCTCTCGGTCATCAGGGTGAAGCTATAGAGATATCGCCACCGGTCCACAAATCAACCGTGTTTGAGACGTGACAGTTTTGCGTTCGTAGGCAAAAGGTGTTGAACTTTCGTGCACCATTTTGGTCGCACACTGATCAGGAAATCGACGATTTCGAGGGGTAATGGAAGTGGCTACGGATCATCGGAAAATATGTTATCTGCGATTTTTTCACAAATAAATACCGAGGTATTTCTGCTAAGAGCAAACAAGCTTGAGTTTTTTGCACCGGAGCCGTTGGCTGTTTAACACATCGGCGAGCGAGAAAGCAATGCGAGGGACGATCGTGGCAAATTACATAGTACGTAAATTGAGGTTATAGCATGTACGTACCTTGAATTCCGGTGTTTTCTTCTTCGCCTTCTTGCTGTCCCCATGTTCCTCGATCTTCTTCATGTAATCGGCTGCGGCTGTTTTCTCGTCGATTATTTCATTGTCGGTTTTTGTCGTCGGTGGTGTGCCGGCGTCCTGATGCGTTCTTCACAGCAAAAAAAACTCACCAAAACGCGACGAAAACAAACTTCACTCGATCACACACACTATTTAAATTCTATGACACACATCGTATGAAATATATTCCGAACGAATGTTCGAGGTTATGGCCGGAGGTTATGGCTCCGGCTTTCGACCTGTCAAAAAATAAATTTGTTCCGGAAGGAGGCGAGCGCAGTCGGTAAAAACAAGACGAAGCGAGCTGCGCGCCGCCAGTGAGCAAACGGATGAACTGAACGCTCGCTACAGTACCTGATATTTTGAGCTTTGTTGGTACATTTTTGCTGAATTTATGTAAAAATTTCAAAATGCTTTTTCTCCGCCATTTGTTCATGAAAACAGGTAAAACAAAGCTCAAAATGTGTGCTTTTTCACTGTCGAGAGCATGATTCGCGCCAAATTAACGAAAATGCGATGCAATGGTTAATAATTCGCATGGTAACTACAAACTGCAAAATTTTTTTCGAAATTTTGGAAAATTTCGCGAATCATGCTCTCGGAGCAAGCGCCCTGCATGCACACAACAAATTTCATTCCAATTGGTTGAGCCGTTCGGGAGAATTCCCATTTCAAAATTTCGATGCGGTCGGAGGCATGTGGCACATGGCCTTAAGGTATTTCTTTCACGAACCCGAATATTTGACAAATAACTGATTTTCGTCTATTATTTTTACACGGTGTTTACATTCCTTTATTCAACCGAATTCATTTTGAACGATAAATGTCAATTGTCTAAAAGAAAAAAATATGAGTTCTCTTTGAAAATGGGCTTTATTGAAAGTATGGGCCGGCCACGGTGACCAATGGCATCGAGACATGTGCGCCATTAAGCCTTCATGCGACGTTGGCACGCTCTACCTCTCCGTTTCGTCGCCGGGAGAAAAACTGACGTCTTCATTTACATAAAAGTCAATATTTAATAAATTCTGTAGACGGATCATTTAATTTTTGGGTGACAATTTTGATAATGTACTGAATGATTTGACATTTTTTCATAACATCCTTAACATTTTTCACACTATTCCGTGTGTAAAACTGCCGATCGGCATGAGTCTAGGCATCTTCTTATGTAAAAACTGTTTGTTCAATTCAAATTTGAAATTAAATTATTAAATTGAAAAATCAATTCAAAATTATTAAAATCAAATATTAAAATTTGTAGGGTTCATTCAGTATATGATAACGAATTCATTACATAAATTTGAACAAATGAATGGTAACTTGATCACTTGACCCGAAGCTTCTTAACGATATAAAGAAAGACGTGTATTCTTGAGCAGCCTCCAGCAGGGTAGATGTGACGCGCTATCCGAGTGCATCCGGTTTTTGTTTAGAATGAACAAATCGATTCGCACTCCACTCGCTGAACACGAAAATAAAATAACGCATTGAAGTTGGATTTTTGTAAACATTTTTTTATTTATCTCTAGTCTTTTTCAATTACGAGTTTTCTCCTGCTGCAACAAACAAAGCGCAATTCATGAAACATGGAGACGGTATATCAAAAAGTAAAACATTAAGAGGTACAGAGTTGGGCGTAATTCTATTTATAAATACGAATACAAATTTATTTACATCGTGATTTTCATGTGAATATAAATACAAATGTATTCATATTTCACTTTTTGTATTCACATGCATGCATACAAATACAATTGTATTCACAAATATTTGAACATACAAATAAATTCACAAGAAAAATTGTGAATATTCACAAAAAAGTGAATATTTACAAAAAATCCTGTGAATGCAAATGTATTCACAAAGAATTGTAAATACAAAAAAATTCACGAAATAAGTTGTGAATTTTTTCATAGTTAAGACAAATTAAAATCAACTTCACAATGATTATATTAAAATTTGTGCAAAGAAATTTTTGCACAAAACTTTTTGTTCGAAAATTTCTTTGCCTCAACACAATGTTTTCTTTCGAAATACATAAGAACTCACTTGTGGTGTAAATTTTAATATAATTGTCGTGAATTCGATTTTAATTTTCTTCAACTTGAGGAAATTCACAACTCATTTTGTGAATTTTTTCATATTTATGATGTAATATTTGAAACTCACAACTTTTTTTGCAAAAATTTATTTGCCTCGACGCAATGTTTTCTCTCAAAATACGTAAGAACTCACGTTTGGTGTAAATTTTAATCTAATCATTGTGAATTTGATTTTAATTTGTCTTAAATAATCTCAACTTATTTTGTGATTTTTTTTGTATTTACCATTTTTTGTGAATATTTACAGATTTTGATGTGAATTTTTTTAATTCACAGGATTTCTTGTAAATATTCACATTTTTTGTAAATATTCACAATTTTTTTCTGTGAATTTATTTGTATGTTCAGAATATTTGTGAATACAATTGTCTTTGTATGCATGCATGTGAATACAAATCAGCGAAGTATGAATAAATATTTCACTAATAGGCGTTTGTAAATAACCCTGCAAATACGTATATTTAATAGTGGAAGGGAGTGAAGACTTAAAAAAAAATATTTATATCATTTGGTAATATACTAGGTTTCTGAAACGACGTGTCCGGTTTGTTAACTATCTGTTTAAATCTTACCCTTTTAGAATCTTTGAAAAAGTAAAAAAAAAGAATGCCAAGTAATGAATTTCCTCCTCTTTGAACTGGTGCAGAACGAAAAAACGATTTCTCCCCTTTCAAAAAGATATGAAATCCCCTTTAAAAACTTTTAAAAAGTAATAGAAGAATGCAAATAACAAAATGCCCCCGAAAACATTATTGCTTGTTTGACCATATACAAAATTCTGATTTATCTTGAAATATTTTTTAATTTTATATAACGCATTCTTTTATTATATTTTTTCAATTGAAATGTACAAAAAAAGTGAAATAACTTTTTATAAAATAGCCAACCAAGTTTACTAAAAACGTAAACAAAATTGTTAAACCTTAGAACTAATATTTTCCTAAATATTTCATTTTTATTTTACAAATCACATTACTATTATAACAAAAAATTGGTATTACCATTATATAAAAATACAACGTATTTACCACATAAGTACACTGGAAATGCTGTGCAACGACTTGGCGTGCATGGTTAAGAAAAAAAGCTCGGCGAAGGATTTCGTCTTTCCAACTACTTAACTTTGGAAAGGTTGGAAAAACATAGACTACTGCAATTTGTTATGCAACTGGAAATCAAATTTTGTGATCCCGCAAAGTATGGATCAAATCAGTGATGTTCCCCTAGACGACACGATATGTTAAACCTTTTTTTTATGCATAATTTAATAGGATATATAAAAGTATATACTCTCTCCTCTATCAGACAACTTTATACATTACGAGAAATATATTTCGTATATACTTTTGTGTATTGATCCGTCTATTTGTGTATTGTATCCGTCTCACAGTAGGAGAAAAGCCCAAAAACCTGGCCAAAACCCCAAAAAATAAATTTTCGAAATAGGGTCAGTTGAGTAGTCATTCAGGTAGAGGACTAGTAACTGCATTCTATTGTGGAAGGGAAAGCCCTTTAAGTGTATACCTGCGCCGCAGCGTCAGTTGGCAGTGAGTGTTCGTGAAGAGTGTACGTGTCACGCGCTGAACAGACGAAAATAACGCTGACTTCAAAAACCCATAACTTTAAAGTGACGGGTTTAATTTCAATTCTGCAACATGGATACGACTTCTGGAGGTATGTAGAACATGTTTTTACATCGGTTGAATCGAAAGTTTATGTATAAATGATTGAAATGTAGTATAGCCTTCGGCATAAATAAAATTGAATAATTTTGAAAACTTATATTTTCAACGGTCCGAAAAGTTATATATTTTGTCACATTTTGCAAAGCTCCTAGTCTCGGCCTTTAGTTAAATGTATAAGCTTTCGAAATTTACAAGAGTTACCTGCGGAAAACGTGCGTCTTGTCCGTTATGATTTTTTTCGCATCGTCCGGTAGCCGAGCGTGCACGCGGCACTATTGAGCAGCCGCTGCGCCTCTACCTGAGAATGGGTGAAGTAGCATCATAACGGACAAGACGGCTGTTATACGCTTGAAATAAATTATTTTAATATATATGTATGTGTATATATATATATATATAAATTTTCTGTGATTTAATTATGATATATACGTATGCATATATATATATATATATACATATTAAAATCAACCACATAAAAATTTCTTAAATATGAATGAAATGTTATAACATTCGAATAAAATATTTGAATATATATATATATTATATAGTAAGCAAAGCTTTCTTTTAACCAAATCCATGTCAATATTTTCTGTCTAATTTTCTTAAAATTATTTCAATTATTGCGGTTATTTATTTGGTAAAATAATGTACATTGTTCAAGTTTTTGTATTAATTGAAAATTTTATCTTTTCCTTTAACACCAATTTTCTACAATTTTATGTCTTTATTACAGGATCCGGTTACAAAGAATTGGTGCTGACAAGGAAAGAAGTATTTCTGATAATCAGCGAGCATTTATCCGATAAATTCGCTTCCTTGATCGAATTTATGGTAGAAAAAATTTCCAAGGACACCGGACGTACAGTTGTAGTGCCTGAGGACTCGAAACAGACTTTTTCGATACTCTTCAATCAAATGAGAACGAGGTGGCAACAAGCTCACAGAAAATCCTGTGTATTTTTCAAGAATAACGGTGAATGGCTTAGCAAGCAGGTATGTTTTGCCGCACCTACAGACACTGTAGTAACAAGCCCGGGTAATACGGGCGGCCGCCCGTCCCTTGAGTTTACAATGTCCAGTGAAATATCTAAACGAAGGAAGACCCAAGATATTCGTACATCGTTCAACTCGGTCGAGTTAGCATACGCTACTCAGATGAGCCTTCGCTCTTCAGGACAATCCGACGCCGCAAAAGTTATTAAGGACGTAACAATGACGAGTCCTTTAAGAGCTTCCAAGTATCGTAAAGCTTACTCAGCAACGGATGAAATTACTTTATCCGAAGAGGCTGCACTTTCCGCTATGATTGAATATAAATTCTCCAAGAGTACTTACCAGGGAATGAGAAGATTAGGGAAGGAAAATAACTGTAAGCTATATCCGTCTTACGAAAAAGTGATGAAAGCAAAAAGCGTTGTTATCCACCACGTGATGCAATCAGGATTACAGAGAGTAGTGCAGAAGTCCAACTACAGGCACTATTAGATCATACAGTTGAACGTATTTTACTCGTCCAAAATGTACTCATTCAAAGATTGACTCCAGATAATGTTCGTAAAATGGACTTGATTTGCAAGTGGGGTTGCGATGGAAGTTCTGGGCAAAGTGAATATAAGCAGACGTTCAGTGATGACGGCAAATCTGATGCGCATGTATTCTTTACTTCAGTCGTGCCATTACAACTCGTGTGTTATGATCAACAATCGAAGGAAGAAATAGTTGTTTGGAAGAACCCCAGACCCTCGTCTCCACGATTTTGTAGACCGCTTAGACTACTGTTTCTACGCGAAGACACAGAGTCAACACTTAATGAAGTCCAAATTGTTGAAGAATAAATAAAGTCACTTCGTCCATTCGAAAGTGTAATAGATGGAAAAGAAATCTCCGTAATGTACAAGTTGTTGTTCACCATGATAGATGGTAAAGTTTGCAACGCTGTATCATTGACGAAATCTGCTCAACGGTGCTATTTGTGTGGAGCAACCAGCAAAGATTTTAATGCCATCGACACTGTATTGCAAAGGGAAATCAATGAAACAAAGAAGTTCGGATTGTCGACGCTGCATGCGTGGATATGGTGCTTCGAGTATTGCTTACACGTGTCTTACAAACTCGGCATTAAAAAATGGCAAGCTCGAAGTGCCGAAGAAAAAAAAATTACCCAGGAACGCAAGAGGGCCATTCAAGAAGGATTCAAGAAGCAATTGGGTCTAAATATCGATCGCCCAAAGCCTGGATACGGCAGCAGCAATGATGGCAACACAGCTCGGCGATTCTTTGAAAATTCGACGGTTTCCGCTGCGATAACGGGGGTCAACGAAGAAGTTATTAAACGCTTGTACGTAATCCTACAAGTTATATCGTGTGGCCACGAGATAAACTGTGAAAGATTTGAACAGTATGCTATTGAAACGGCAAGAAAGACCGTTGCATTATACCCTTGGTACTCCATGCCTACTTCGGTGCACAAACTATTAATTCATGGTCCAGTGATAATAACTCATGCTCTATTACCAATCGGCCAATTATCCGAAGATGCTCAGGAAGCTCGAAACAAAGACATCAAACGATATCGAGAAGATTTTGCGCGAAAAAGTTCCAGGGTTAAAACTATGGAAGATGTTTTTCATCGGCTCTTAGTTACTTCTGATCCGTACATTTCAAGTGTCAGAAGACTACCACAGAAGAAGCTGAAGAGTTTGTCGCCGGAAGCTGTAGCGATGTTGATCGCTCCTAAAGTGATTGCTGCAGCAGACGAATTTTGCGCCGAGATTGAAGCCGTGCCGGGAGTTGTAATAGATACAAACTTGGATAATGATTCTGACTCCGACTCCGACTCCGATTACGATTTTGATTAAGAATAAAATTTTCTATTTTTGAAACGTTCCGTATGTATTTTGGAAATAAAAATAATAATTGCGTAGAATACACTGTTCACGTTTATTTTATTATGATGATTTTTTTAAATATATTAATTTATCTATTTAGCAGGATACTCGGCCATTTTGTTTACAACAATTTGCTGTAAGCTCTTTGTTGCAAGTTATAAACAATAGATATCGGATTGGTAATCAGCGACCTTGAAAACCCGTAAATACCAATTTTTGTCGACATCTGGCAACTTTTTAACATTCATGTCAGCCATATTGGATCGGCCATTTTGTTTACGATAATTTGGCTTTCAGATTCGTAATCAGCGACCTTGAAAACCCCTGTAAGCCAATTTTCATTCCCGTCAAAGGTCATTTGAGGTTTTGGCCAGGTTTTTGGGCTTTTCTCCTACTGGGCGTCTCTAAGCTACAGCATCGGCAAGTTTAAAGGTCGAATTACGGTGCCCTCGTCTTGCTGGTGAAAAACGAAATATCTGAGTATCTCTCCTGATACTCATTGCGCTATATTCGGTTGTTTTTCCGAGTACAGTCGAATATTTGTCAATAGTGGATATAAAGTAGCTCTGACACGGTGACAGAAATTGTGTGGACCGATATATACACCGATAACACTATATCTCAATGTTATCTTGTCCGAATCACACTAGCGCAAGGTGCAGGAAATCGCATTGCTAATATCACTGGCAGTTGATGCGTTGTTACAGGTTATATATATACAGGGTGTCCAATAGGAAGTTGCTAAAACTAAATAAGTGTCTCTTCCCTCCATGAATTCAATAGGGGTCCCTTTTTCTAAGGCGCATACCTGAGGCCCCGCAGTTTTATTCCAGCCGTGGTTGAAGCAAGTACGCGCGCGTCAAAATGAGTGAGCTCACCACGGAAGAAAAAGTATTTCTTATTGAGTGCTTCTTCTCGAAGGGAAAAATTTATAGTAATGCGTATAGAGGGTTTCGTACTAAGTTTGGAACTCATAGAGTTGCCAGCGAAAACACTCTGAAAAGGTAAGAATTGAATATTGATTCATATTCATCTATTACACAACTTGTGTTTTAATTCAATTAAACTGCATTGAAGTAATTTTACGTTAATTTTTGTAGGATAATCGATAACTTCGTGAAGTATGGTACACTCCAGGACCGTAGACACGAGTTGCCAGGTCCATCTGTTACGGTGACTACACCAGAGAAGATCAACGAAGTTGAGAATTATTTCAAACAAAATTCAAATGATTCGATTCAGAAAGCTGCTCAAGCATTAAAAATAACCAAATCATCATTACACAACATTTTGATATATTTTTTAAAGTTTCATCCGTATAAAATAAGCACTCATCAATTGTTAACTGAACATGCCATGACGAAACGCATCGAATTTGAATTCGAGAAATTGGACCGGACTCATGAGGTGTTTGAAGCTATTCATCGCGTGTATGGAACTCGAGTAATCGATCTGGGGTACCCTAAATTTGCGCACGGCGGACTCGAATGGCCTCCGTACTCACCGGACCTGAACCCTTGTGATTTTTTTTGTGGGGTTACATTAAAGATCATTGTTACGCTAATAACCCCAGCACAGTAGAATAACTGATCGCGGCCATCCAGGAAGTGGTTCGCGGCATTACGAACGATATGTTGGACACAGTTTTTCACAGTTTTCAAAAGAGAATTGATTTTTGTGCACAATCTAACGGTTCGCACTTCGAAAATATCTATCATTAATCACTGTACTTTTTCGTTATTTTTATAAGATGTAATAAATTGACATAAAAAATATTTGACTGGGTTTTATTTATGTGCGTTTAAAACTGCAGAGTTTCCTCTATTTAAAGCAATTTGGCTTTTTTGCTTCTGTGCACGTGTTTTAAAATGACCGTCGATTAGTTTCAGCAACTTCCTATTGGACACCCTGTATATTGTGTATCTTCCTGAGCTTTTTCTCTTAACCATGCACGCCAAGTCGTTGCACAGCATTTCCAGTGTACATAAGTGGTAAATACGTTGTATTTTTATACAATACCAATTTTTTGTTATAATAGTAACGTCATTTTTAAAATAAAAGTGAAATATTTAGGCAAATATTAGTTCTAAGGTTTAAAAATTTTGTTTTCGTTTTTAGTAAACTTGCTTGGCTATTTTATAAAAAGTTATTTCACTTTTTTTGAACATTTCAATTGAAAAAATATAATAAAAGAATTCGTTAAATAAAATTCAAAAATATGTCAAGATAAATCAGAATTTTGTATATGGTCAAACAAGCAATAATGTTTTCGGGGGCATTTCGTTACTTGGCGTTCTTTTTTTACTCTTTATATTTTACTCGGGTAGATCACCAAATGCCCCTCCAGACCTCCAGTACTTGATTGATTCCCTTTCGAGTTCCTAATCAGTTCTCGAAAAAGGGAACGGCGGATCAGGGCTTGGCCTAAAACCGTTTACATGGCAAACCAAATCAACGCTGGACGGCCTGACCATGACCTGATATTATGTAGGGAAGGCAGATCGGTGTAGGGCTGTTTCCCGAGTCAAATTTCTACAGGGCATTGGTTGATATTCTAAAATTTCTCCGTTCATACGTCAATTAATGTCAATTACATGACTGTGAAATACATTTGCAGCGACATATTCTATATCTTAACGGTCCTTTGCAGTTGTGAAAGCTTGCGCATTGTATAGGTTGAAACTACACTCAGAGAAAAGATTTGTTATGTTCTAATAAATTGGCACATTAGAACATAATTTATTAGAAATTAATAAATGTTCACTCGTATGGAGACAGTTTTTATGTGATTGCAACTACAGCATTTATTCGGCGTCACTAAATATGTTTTTTTACATGCCGATTCTTCACATCAATTAAAAGCCATATTTAAAATAGAACATTTGAATAAATATTACGTCAAATCAAATAAATACTACTTTCCAATCACGAAAACCTCTTATTTCGCGACTATGATACTAATTCGCGCTTGCGCACTTTGCCCTTCAACGCGACGGGCCCGACAGCAGGCCGCTCGTCAGATGCAGCTCACGCATACGCTTACCATGTAGCTTCTTCCTATGCCCCTGCTTTTGGCACAGCTGTCAGTGTTGCGTTTCGGAATTGAAAAACTCGAAAGTGAGGAATGATTTAAGTGTCAGTAAGAATATAAAGTGAGAAAAAAAAACGTTCAAGTGAGAAAATGATGACGGACGAAATGATACAATTCCTCGAAAAAAAAAACAGTTGGGGGATTATGAAGAATCCTATTAGATGTTAAGAAAGCTCTAGATGTCCGATATAAAACACCTATTTCTTCTAAATTATATATCCTATTAGATGTTAAGAAAAATTCTTAGTAAATCTTAAACATAAACTTAAATGAAAAAAATTCTTAGCTGTTAATGCAATCGTACTAGGCCGACATTCGAATAAGAAAACTTATTCGTCGGGAGACAAACTTCTTCGTCCTTAATAAATATTTTTTCTGAGTGTAGTTATTCCAAAATTCCTCCGTTAACTTTACTACCTTCATCTACCCGTGTAGAAATTTGAATCGGGGAAAAGTCATGCTCCTGATCTGTCTTCCCTTTATAATGTCAGGTGATGGTCTGGTCGCCCAGCCTGGATCAGGTTCGCCATGTAATGGGTCTTAGGCCAGGCCTTGATCTGCCGTTCCCTTTTCCGGTAGCTGATTGGGAACTGATTAGGAACTGGACAGGGCAAGGGTCAAGTACCGGGAAGGCTTTAGGCGATCTACCCGAGTCAAATAGATAGTATTCGGTGGTATACTGATACTTATTATCCCTTTGCACTCGAGAGGTGACTCGCTCATCATTCACTATCCGAGCGAAAAAAAGCCTTGAGTGCAAAGGGTTATTTCACAAATATCGCAAAATCATAAGCGTAAGCTCACGCTGTAAACAGCGCTGTAAGTACCTTGCTTAAGCGAAGCGCTTCGCTTTTAGCCACCTGGCGAATTATTGGCGAAATACATTCAGGTAATGTCTTCCCGGCCAGAACATTGATATTTCTCAACATGTCGACAAGGCGTTAATAAACCACGAATCACCTGCTTAACTTTTTTGCCTCATTAAATAATTTGGCTATTCGTTATGCTCAAATCATTAGTTATTGTAATCCCGGTATTTATGATAAGCATCATCATCCTTGTCGATTAGAATTGATGAAATTGATGCTTTTAATGGTGAATAGCATTACAACACATGTACTACTTTCATCCCAATTAATTATAAATATCTTCGATGGGGTGAAAAGCAAAGTAGCTTTACACAGTTCTTAAAGACAGGCTCCACTTTTCAGGAGATGTCAATCTTCTGGCCGGGTAGTCATCACGTGAAGATGTACTTGCTCGTAATATATCCTGGCCAGAAGATTGTAATTTCCAAACAAAGAGGGTAGGCCGTAAAGAATGATTTAGTGATCTTCCCGGTTTGTTCCATGGGAGGGCCCGGTCAGGTAAATCAGACAAGGCAGAATCTGGTCTGGTCAAGCCTGGTCAGAGCCCGACACAAAGTAGCGAATACCCGGTCACATTTCTGCACGAGTCCTACCACTGTGAGGAGGTACAGGATAAAAACAGGCTAAACATTTTAAGTCGGATTCTTGCGTTAACAATTTGATGACTATGAAATACATTCCCCACGATATATTGATACGAAAAACTTCGCGTTGTTAGGGCGGGATATACATTTACAACGATCGAAAAATCGATTTCTTTTTTTTTCTTTAAACGATAGAACACGATATATTCCCCCGAAAAACTGCGCGTTGTTAAAGCGGAATATACATTTACAACGATCGAAAAATATGTAGAACTATATATGTAGAATATTTCCCTTAAAGTTTCGAAGCGAAATTCGAAAAATTTCAAACGTTACAGCCCGTCAACGCTGTCCCTCACCGCTCGGATTCGGAGCGGGCGTGAACTTCAAACGCGTTTTTAGTTTTAAGACTTTCCCGGCTCTTTATGTAATGAGAAGAGTATGTGGCTTTCGGATGGAGGCCGTGTTGAGGATCAGCGTTGTGCCGACGAGCTGATCAATTAAAACATCTGATTGGTTGGTGCGGGGATCTGGAACGATGACTGCAACTATATGGGGAATACCTGAGATACGACAGCTTCAGTATCGGAGCTCTCAGCCCTAATGATGCAGACTGTAACGTTTGCCAAACGTCGGCACAACGCTAATCCTCAACACGGCCTCCATCTGGAAGTCTCATACTCTTCTCATTTCAAACGCGTTTTTTCTCAAAACTGCATTATCGAAATTGGTGTGCAGGATTACTCAAAAACTATTAAGCCGGTTGCGTTGAAAGTTGGTAGAAATATTGGTACCTCCTACTTGACGGAAATTGTTTTTGAAAAAATGAAAAAAAAACGACCTGTTTGATCCACATTTTACAGAAATGGTGCGTGAAATGTTGATTTTTTTTTATAAATGCGTGCCATTTTCTTAAATTTGCATTTTTTCATTATAATTACCGTCACATAGAAACTATACATGTTCTAACTGAAAAAATGTTTGAACTTTTTTGCAAATCAAAGTCTACGGGCTAGACTGCACGCCGACTTACAACGCCCGCGGCGACCTTGCTGTAACACTCTGCCACAGCTCGGCCATTTTAATGATAAATTAATTTGAAAAAATTGTATCGTATACTTAAATATACTATTAAAGTATACCCAAAGTTTTATAATTGTAGAATAATTATTTCTTAGTTTAAAAAATCCCCCAATATTGCTTATTTGTTCCCTGTGTAAATGTATATCCCGCCTAAACGTTTTCGAAATCGCGATTATTCAAACTTTACTTTCCGCAAATGTAGGGCAAATCGAGCCCTTGGTACGAGATGAGAGTCTAGGATGTGGAGAGAAAATTTCATGGCTCGATTCGCGTCCTGCAAGAAGGAGAATTTTGATAAAATGTCGGATAGCGGCTTGGACAAAGCGACCTTCGGCTCGCGCCGTTCGTTTTCTCGCGGGGACTGAATCTCTATGCCAGGTGACTGCATAAGGCATACATACACACGAGCCAGGACAAATTGATACCAGGCAACGTACTATTCACTCGCAGCTTCCCCGCCGCAAACTCTCCGATTCTCCTTCTCTGCTCTTCTCCCGATCGAGCTATGCTCAGAGCTCATATACACCGCTGCGGCTCAGGTATTACCTACCGTCGTTCTTCGAACTAAGCGTTCTACCTTCGTCTAACGACAAGGCGCCGCCGTCCAACTACATATTTATTTAAAAATAGTTTTGCAACGTGAAAATGATTCGCTCAATCATAAAAATGTTATTTATAGGCCGGCGAAGCTAATGTGCTCTCGTTGCTTCAGTGCTTGCGAGTATCGAGGATGAGTTTAGACAGATTTACTACAGAATTTAATAACATCCAGATTTGACGGGATAGTTAAAAATAGCGACACTACGACAAAAAAGCTTATTATATATAAGCTTACATATTATTATAATAATAATAATTAAATATATATATATATATATATATATATATATATATATATATATAATATATATATATAATATGTAATAATAATTATATATATATATTTAATTATTATTACATATATATTAACGAGTCTGTATAAGCTCGGGGGCTAAAAGGCAGGTCGATTTTTAATTTTTTTTTCTGTTGGGAGTATTGAGATAACGAGGTCGGGATTTTACACACAACTAAATACATAGTCGTGCCAAATTTAAGTTTAAAAAAAGGTGATAAGTTATTTCTATTTAATCAATGTGCCGCCGTTGCTGCAATGCTCATCGATGTAGGCGGCTCTGGTGACTAGAGTGATCTGAAATAAAAAATAAAAAAATCCTCTTAGTGCAATAGTAGAACTTTTGTATGACCGGATACATTTTGTTAATTTACAAAATTACGAAAATGGCAAGGTATAGAAAATAAATTTCTATTTACGACCAACGAAAAGCAACTTTCATCATTTGTTATTAACAAGTACGACTTACAACGTTTCACAAATCATGGTTTCGAAAAGAACGGAAAAACAGGATAATTCGCGGTGAAGTGATTCGCCTCAGCGCAGTGGGCGATCTGGTCCTTCACAGAAATCTTTATAAATGAGCCAATTTTTTGAATTTTCACAAAATCTCCGTTGCAAATTGAAGTTATGGCCCGAGATATAAAACTATGCAATAAAGAAAGAGTTCCATTGAAATTCCAAGCTTATGCAGCCCCTTAATAGATTATCTTCGAAAATAAATGTTTAACTCTTTCCGCGCTGGCTTTTCTGTCCATAATTATTCGTTCTTTTTGTTCTATAGTATCTCTTGATATCGAGGGTGGAAGAGATTTTTTTTTCTTTAGAGATTACACATAAAAATACAAACTATTTGTTACAAGGACGTCAATCCTATAATTTTCAGTACAAATGGATAACAAGCGAGAAGAAAAAAATCAGTGACAGCAAAACAAAATTATCAATATCAAAGCATGTTGAGCCCAATCAAATAATCGCTTCGAATACCTGGGTAAACGTTTTTGATAATTCGGAAACAAAATAAATATGATTTTACTTACTATATTCAGTGGATGAAATTCTAAGGATATTCATGGATCGACAGCGCTGGACAAATGACGATCTTGGCCGCTTCGACACGTATGCCACGCGCGTTCGCGATAACACACCGCTACGTTGTAACGGTATCGTTTAATGTACCAAACACAATTCGCGCGATATTATCTCTTCGGTATGTAAACATAGACATAATCAAAGTGGAAGAATGTAAAGGGAAGGTTCCTCGATGTGAGAAGATCTCTCATAACAGCTTTCCCGTAATCCCAACATCGAAACCAAATCCCTCCCAAATCCGTCACAGAGGAGAGATGCGGAAGAGCTCGGACTGGTGGCGCAGCTGCCGATGAATTCCTTGGAAACGACGCTGCCTCTGAGTTTTACTGCGAATTTACCGTTAAATTATAACATTTCCTATTTTCACGGCTAAATTACCAGTCACTTTACAAAAAACGGATGGTTGAATATCTGGAGGCACTTAAAAAATTCCAAAGAAGATAATGACTGCAGATCCGTCACCATAAAACAATGCTATAACGACTTGTTAAAAAGTATTATTTAGGTAACATGAACTTTCATAAAATTAACACATTCATCAATTAACAGCGTATCATAAAGCATATTTTTGAGAAAAACGCAAAAGACAAGTGAGCTGGCGGGGCGATTCGGCATAGAGCAGTGGGCGATTTGCCCCTTCAAAAAAATTATGATAACTCGGTAAATTCTTTAAATTTTTACGAAATCTATATTGCAAATTAAACTTAAGGGGTGAGATGCAGTCAGAGGCGTGAAAAAACGAGCATTTTCAATATTTTTTTGAAATAGTTATTAAGTTTGTTCTACAAAAGTGGTTACACAGAATTTTTATTCTATATTTCAACTTGACTTGTACTAACTTTCAAAGAAAAATATTGATTATTTATAAAAATATCGTCATCTTTGTCGGACCCCCTTCGGCATGCACTGCTTTGCGGTGACCATCATAAAATTTAAGGCGTCTGGCCACCTTGGCCGATCGAAAAATGGGTATATTTAAAAAAATAATAATAATAAACTCGACGGTATGGGCCGGAATATATTAATTTTTTTACACAACGTCAGAAAGGGCTTTAAGAATACCGTTAATAAATTTCCGTTTAGATATTAAAAAGATAATGACAGCTGTTTCCCGGTCATGTCCCATCTGAAAAAAATCAGCTCATTCGTGAGTAGTGTCGCTACAATGTAGTGGTTTTTTTCGACCATTAAAACACTTATGGTGAGCCGAAGAAAAAAAATTGTATTTTTCACGGAAATTTTCCGAGCAAAAACAATAATAAAATAAAAATTAATCAAGATATCGCAAAAATCCTACGTCACATGTTAGATAATGTATCTAAAAGTATTGTGTACAAATTTGAAAGTAATCGGACTGATAGTTTACGATATTTCCATAGTACCAGTTCAAAAAATGTAGTTTCGAGATAATCGCAAAAGAAAGTAAATGTGCGGTTATTTAGCTGACGGTGCGGTTTTTGCGAGTCTTACCTTCAATCAGCGATTCCTGGGCCATAGACGTCTCCTTCGGCAGC
Source organism: Ophion ellenae (assembly GCA_963210295.1). Classification (NCBI taxonomy): domain Eukaryota; kingdom Metazoa; phylum Arthropoda; class Insecta; order Hymenoptera; family Ichneumonidae; genus Ophion; species Ophion ellenae. The sequence continues at coordinate 22,142,607 of OY723385.1, read as the reverse complement.
TGATTGAGAGTCTTGGGCCTTTTTTGAAAAGCTGTTCGTGCAGTTCATGTTTTTTTTGTATTTTTTTTGGGCGCGAACGTTTGCTGTAGTGCAGCGCTCCTCGTCGACTGCAGTGCAGAAACTGTAGCAGCGATCTCCGATGGTTAGTTTCAACACATTCATCATCAGAAGAATACTCTTATACCCATCGTTGAAAGTGCTGGTAGCAATGTGAGTGGTAATTTCGACGATATTCGCACCGCTAGAATTCGTTTTTGGAGCCATCGACAAGATGACGGCGTTGACGCTTTCATAACTGTTTTGCGTGAAGCCTCCTTCACACCGTTCTAACAAATCATCTGAAGTGAGGTCCTCATAAATAGGTCCAATGGCATTTTGAATAATTTGAGGTAGTGCATTCTTATGCGTATATTCGTCTAAAGTGCCCATCGCTTTTGATATTTGCCAAGAGCACCACGAATAATTTCCCGGAGGACAATTGTCATGCTGCGGATTTTTGTCGGTCGAGATCTTGTGCATAAATGTTGCCCGAATCGCTTTTTTCATTTTGACTTTTGAATGGGAGAATCTTCGAATAGCGAGACCGTAATATACCGTTAGCTCATTGATTAGCTTGTCGGTTAGCTTTCCTTTGCCACCAAGACCGCTTTTTTCTTTTTTTACTTTACGAAGTCGTGTGCCCATTCTTTTCTGCACCTGACCTATGCATTCTTTTTTCATCACTTTTTCTTCGTATGGATTGGCGTCAACAATTCCTTTATACTATGCTGTTGACTACCATTTTTCCAGCGGACCCTTCACGATTGGCAGAACATTCTTCATTGTGATCTTCTTTCCACAGCTCGAATTCAATGGTGCCAAGATTCTTACTCCAATACTCACAAGCTTTGCAGTAAGAAGATTTAATTATTACATCTATCACTTTCCCTCAGTAATATCTAATAATCGTCGATACGCCATAATTCGAAGAGTAACCTTGTTTGCGACAAGTTCCATCGCCAGAAACAGTCAACCCTGTGCCTTTTCCCATTTCTGTTGTTAATTTTTGTTCTTCTTTCACAGCATTTTCCATTGATATGTTGCATACACTTTCTGCAGCAGTGCGGATTTGTTTGACAACGGTGTCGTAAAACGAGTGATATATCGCTTTCGGTAATCCATAATGCCACAAAATGTATCAATTCGTTTGTGACCAATTCCCAACAATCGAAATGTGAATACGATTCGTCGATTTATATCGTACGCCTTGTGGTTAATAAGAGGACTTGAATCGACTGTGGTTGGTTCACACAAGTCACACGACGCCACTAAGTTGAAACCGAGTCCACGAATACTCGATTCCGAAAACTTAATGTCACCGTTGCACTTTTTGCACTTCACGACGTTACTAATCGCAGAAAAACGGTCACAAAGTTGATAATTCGATATCCGAAATTCGCACTAATCGGTATGTCGATTTCTTCACTGGCCTTCAACTTTTTTGCCCATCGACTCGTACTCGTCTCTTCCTGCTCCATTTCGTATCGGTTGGGCGGATGATTCTCATTTTGTATACTACTCGATCGACGTCTTCGACTCCTCGAACCCTTTTCGTCCACATAATGTCGAGACGTTGGTTTTCCTTCCATTTTTTTCGTGATATTATCGTTAGAATATTTTCACGTGCTTCTGTGTTGCTTGTCGAATATTGACTGACGCTCGTGAATTTAGAAATAACGGGTCTGACTCCAGGAAAGCGTTCTCACACTATACCAGGTAACACAAAGTAAGCGACTAATCTATACACAAGGACACAATAGGACACTTGCGTGAGCTAAACGGTGCGAGTTATAAACACGGATCGAACCGCACGTCGACCGCCCGCAGCGGCTCAACCTTCCTGCCGAAAAATATCTGTAACTTGGTCAATTTTGCGTTTTTCAATACGTACTATGGCTTAAATTGTTCTTAACAGTTCAGGGTTTATTAAAAAAAATGTTAAAAAACGAAAAAAAATTACACGGTGGCCTGATGCCTTAACTGGATCATCTAAAATTAGAAAAACAAAAAAAATAATTAGTTTAATAATAAATCTAGTCCTTAATCGAAGCTTTTTTTTCAAAAATTAACAAAATGGCGGCTCCCGACAGATAACTTTCGATTTTCGACCAAAAAATCGCTCGTTTACTGTTAAAAAAAATAGAACTTTTCAACAAAAATGAAAATCCTTCGATTAAGGACTAGTTTTTAATCCTATCAATAAGCATCCCAAATTTCATTAAAATTCATCGAGTGGTTTTTGAATTATAGTGGTCACCGACTTGAAAAACATAGTTTCGAAAAAAACGCGTTCAAAGTTTTTCGATGTGGATACGGTATTATATGTTCGTAAAATTGTGAGTTCGATAGATGAAGGTAAACTTTTTATATGTATTTTGATCCGCTGAATCCGAATATCACAATTTTCGCCGGAAAGCCGAGCATTCAATTGTTTATAGTCAATGGTTAAAACAATTTCTCAAAAAATTAAAGTTTTTCGCCATGAATTATTTGTTGCCATGTATTATTTTTCAAAAAACATTTTGGACGATTTTAAAACGAAAGTATTCTTCATAAAATTTTGCTGAAGTACATAGTTTTTGAGTAATACATTTTTGAAAATTTCTGAAAGAGTTTTCCAATTTTACACTTGATTTGTGTATAGAAACACTAATTAAAAAATTACTTAAATCGAATTATCAATTTCTAGCCCATATAACAAAAGGCTTCTGCCGATGTGGAAGCTTCCAAAATATCAATTTGTTGTTGTCTTCGAAACATTCTGCCTTCCCGGGTATTATCGTTTGCGCGTTTGTCAGCCGCTACCTGCCATGGGGACCCGATGCCCCTTCACTAATTGTGGGATATCCCGGAAACTATTCATCGGATTGATTTGACATTTTCAGGGAATATTTTCGAAACATCATACTTTAAGAAATTCTTTTAAAAAATCGATTTTTTGAAAATTCTGACTATACCTCACCCCTTAAGACCCAACGCAGCCAAATGATCCAATAGAAACACATATTTTCTAAATTTCGAGTCCCTGCAGACCCCTCAACAGCCCCTGCGTTTCTTCACAAATGTGTACCGCACATTTCAGCGATTGTGAGAAAAATACTGAACACCGCCTAAATAACCAATAACTCTAATACCTCGAGAGTACAGAAGGACAAGAAAACGTGACTTCCCGGGTAGAAATTGCTTGAATTTCCTGGTGCGTTACGGGTAACCATTATTATGCACGTTCTGATTTCGCTGTGACAGGTGCGGACGTATTTAGGCACGGAATCAGGCTACACAAAAATGGCCCTACGGAGGCTTGTTCTAATTAGGCTCTGCCGGAGTCTCGCTCAATTGGCCCTTACTGATGCTTAGACTAATGAGGCCCTATTGAGGCTTGCCTTACAGCCACCCCAGTATGTCATGTATGCACATAACCTCATCGTAGGAACAAGCTATGTATAACCTAAACATGTATACGGGTGTTTAACACGTTATTAATGCGAAAATTCCAAATGTAAATACATACTCGTATATATAAACAGTTGCATGCAAAAGTTTTGGGGCATCTTATTTTTCAGGCATATATGTTGTCATAACTCGATTATACTTTCCCCACCGTCGCATTTCAATGCTATGCTATGCATTGAAATGCGACGGTGGGGAACGTATAATCGAGTTATGACAACATATATTCACTTCTATATTCTCGACAACATGTATTCACTTTTATAACAGTTATTAAGAGATGCGGAAGCGTCTCGACGCCAAGTAATAAAAAAGCACCTCAATAAATCGCGATGCCCTGACAAGCTCGCCGCGCACTCTTTATACACTGAGTTGGTATTCTATCTGTTATTTTTAAATTTTTAATCGATGCCACGCAAAAATCTGATGACACATGGTAAGAATGATGCGATTTTTCCCTATAGTTTGGTCTAGGTTACTTTCCAATCCATCCACTCAATCCCCAGATCTCATAATTAACGGTCGAATTTTCGAGCGATTTGGACATCGAGAAAATTATTCCACACTGCGTATCTTACAAGGGGGCATTCCCTACTCCCCATCACCGATTTCGCTCAAATTTATAGGACATGCAGGGCTTGGCTGGAAATGAAAGTACCTGAAGTCGGAACTCCAGATGGCCAAGCGTTTAGAACATAAAAATGTTGACGTGGCTCTCGCACCGTAGAAGTGATTTATGGTAGTATGTTTGCCAAGCAGCCGTTGGCTTAGCGGTAAGAGCTCGGACTAGTAATCCGATGGTCGTGGGTTCGACCCACGTATGGAGACTTTTTTTCTATCCTTTTCTCAATTTTTATATTATTCATTTTTCAACAAAGCAAAGAGGTAAACAATTTATTTAATCAATTAATTTTTACGCAAAAGGCATATAGGACGTCATTTTTTAATGCGCGCATAATCGTAGAAAATTTGGAGTTGCATATTGACTCGTGGGGAGGACAAACAAATCCGTAATTATACGACGAACTCTTCCAAGATGAAGAAGGATTGCCAACGTGTAGCATCAAAGTAATTCCCCCTAAATGTACTCCACTGGTGCAACCCTGCGATGTATATTTTTAACGCCAGGTTAAAAACTTTATTTGAAAAATACAAAATTGCTTTTATCTCAACGAGCACGAAAAAGAAATAACTTCCCGAGAAGACTGAATAAAAATACATTCGATTGTTCATCATCAATTATCCGCGCCAATATTCGGTAACATGTTACGTTACACGTGGTTCGCTTCTAAACTTTGCGATGAGAGAGAATGCTTTGTGAATGTCAAACAAGTATGTTGTTCTATGGAGATGTCGAAACAACGATGTGGTTGTAAAAATGCGGCGTTTATAACGTGTGCTAGATGCGGAAATAATTATTGTTTCCCCTGTTTCTACGATAAATATCATTCCGACACATGTAAATCATCGTATGTCAACGAATGAAGGTTTGAATTTCCATGTACAAAGTCTTTTCGTATGCGCTTTAATTACAATCCCTTGTTGAAAAGTCCGAAATCCCAATTTTTTACCTTTTCTATGCCTTTTGCGTATAAATAAATAAATAAAATGAAATATTCACCTCTTCGCTTAATTGGAAAATGAATAATATAAAAATTGAGAAAAAGATAGACAAAGAAAAAAAAAGTCCCCACACGGGGGTAGAACCCACGACCATCGAATTACTAGTCCGAGCTCTTACCGCTACGCCAACCGCTGCATGGCAAACATGCTAATGTAAATGGCTTATACGGTGTGAGAGCCGCGTCAACATTTTTATTTTCTAAACGCTTGGACATTTGAAGCTCCCACTTCGGGTACTTTCATTTCTAGCCAAGCCCTGCATGTCCTATGCATTTGAGCGAAATCGGTGACGGGGAGTAGGGAATGCCCCGTTACTAGTGGAATAAAAGTAATGCGTCATACCCTAAACATAGTACATACGTCCGTATGAGAATTTATTGACACATTTGTTAACAGGCGCAAAGAACCACGCGCTCCAGACTCGTCTCGCGAAGATCGACAGCTGACTGCCTGCTATATATATACATATAATCTCCATAACTATAAATGAAAATCTGTGTTCTGTCTCTCCGCGATAAACTTCCGAACCGATCGTTCGATTTCATGCGGTTTTCACCAGTGTGTGGCGTATATTCCGGTGCAGGTTATCAGCAGCTACGTACCATCACAGTAGGTCATCGGAGGGCTGAGCAGCCAGATGACGTTACTTACAGCAGTTACTGAGCAACAAGATGACGTTACTCATAGACTTCAAGGAGCTTGGAGCGATTCAGATGAGTAAAATGACGGTTTATAATTTTTTGTTCAATGAACCGCAATAACTGTGTACGAAATATGGATTTATTCTGGATATCTAATATTTCATGAAATATATAATTAAAGAGACCGACACTGGTAGATGGGCGATCGTGGTTTGGCTCTGGCGGTACTTCGAGGTAAGCAGCATTGTGCGTGGCCAATACTCGGAGCGGAGACCGCTTAGCTATGCACCGGCTGTCGCAACAACCAGTCAGTGGAAGGCCAATACTTCTGATACCTCGGTGTAGATACTTGAGACTGTGTACCAGAGAATCAGAAGAATATACGGACGTCTATACAGACACAAGTTGTCCACAGTTTTCCCGTACCCTCTGCAAATACGGTATAGTGTAACTTAAGACGGCTGTGGACGCAACGGACGTTAGGTTAAATTAGCGAAGTGCGGCTAGGGAGTGATAGGAAAGGGGTTAATTGGGAAGGGTTATACGTAAAAACCCGCGAGCGTAACGTTGGAAATCAGGAATTAATTGATACCTCAATAATAGAAAATTGAGGACAAACATTGAAGGGCCAAATTATGCATTAATATATCTTTGATACCTAAATAAGAAAAACTTTTATGTTACTACCAACACTTTCTTTTCAAGTTTTACTTGCATAGGCTGTTCGGCTTTTTACAAGCCTCCACTGCCTATTTGTCGACCGCTATCATTCCCCCCCACCTTGCGGCCGCAGCCGACTTCCACCTCTATAACGTATTCACTATGCATAAAATCTATACCGACACAGCCAGTTCCAAGTTCGCCTCCCAGTCACGGAACTAGTCACCTTTTGCCGAGAAAATGTCGAGGAAAAACATATGCCGACGAAAGTACGCGACTGGGATTCGAACCCGCGACCTCCTGATCCGCTGGACAGCACACTAACGACTAGACCAACGCACCGGTTTTTGTTACTATCAACTTGAAAAAGTATAAAGTTATCGATGATTATTATGAAAAGAGACTGCGTCAACGAAAGTTTTATGCAATTAAGAATGAAACTTTGAGTCATTCGTAAATATGCCTATTTATATGTATGTCACGAGATTGTTTATTAATACCATTGATAACTATTAAACGTTGCCGAAATACGGCGATTTCGCGGATGTTGAGATTGGCAACAATGATCTTCATTCGTCAACCAAGATATGTAAAATTGAATATTGAATATAGATAGTATACGATGGGCAAGATGGAGGATTTCATTCTAAATCATTACAAAGGCTTAGTTTGCGTTGATCCTTTGATAAAAAAGGTAAATGTCCAAAAAAATGACATCAACCGTTGCGTAATCGTCTTGCCCATCTAACCACACGGAAAATTACATACATTAAAGTATTGTTTATCCCTGGTGGTGAAATAATTTGAAAAAAATTGTTAAGACTCAGGATGGTCTAGACAATAACATAATTATTTTAAAATTTTATCTTTGATTATGACGAACGCTTCAACCTCCTTAATATTGAGCAGCGAACAAAAATGTCAGACGTACTGAAAGAAAATTTTGACAGCAAAAAACATCAGCGAGCGCGCGCTATCACGTGCTCCACCCGACACGTGTGTCAGAGAAATTAGCAGAGCATTTGCCAACAGATCAAAATTAAGTGAGAGATCTCTTCGCATGCAGTTGAGTTCTATAGTTTTTGATCGTCTTTAGCAATAGTTCTGGTGATTTTGTTGAAAAAAATTGTTGTTGAAAAAATGGTCTGCTAACTTCCCGGAACAGAAAATTTTGCAGAAAACCATAAACTACCGGAAGTTCTTGTAAATGCGTCTATAGTTCCCGATAGTTTTTAGCAATAGTTCTGGTGATTTTACCATAAACAAGAGTGAAGGAATTTTTTTTGGGATATTATAATTTCAATATTGTTTGATGTATTTGAGAATAGTTGTGGCTTCCAGCTATTTTCAAATAATTATTAAAAATGTTTATCAGCATCTCAACGGTACAAGTGTGCTCTGCTGATGAAAAGGCATAAGTTCTAGGTACTTTTTGTTTGAGATATTATAGTTTTGGTATTGTTTGATGTATTTGAGCATACTTCTGGCTTCCAGCTATTTAAAAATAATAGCTAACAATGTTTATTACTATCTCAACTATACAAGGATGCTCTGCTGATGGATAGGCGTTAGTTCCAGGTGCTTTCTGTGTAATAAATTATAGTTTTGGTATTGTTGGATGTATTTGAAAATAGTTCTGGCGTCCAGCTATTTTCAAATGGTTTAAACGGATGGATAGGCGTTAGTTCCAGGTGCTTTTTGTGTGAGATATTATAGATTTGGTAGTGTTTAATGTATTCGAAAATAGTTCTGGCTTCCAGATATATTCACATAATTATTAAAAATGTTTATCAGCATCGTCACTACGGAATTGTGCTCTGCTGATGGATAAGCGTGCGTTCCAAGTGCTTTTTATGTGGGATATTATAGTTTTAGTATTGTGTAATGTATTTGAGAATATTTCTGGCATTCATGTATTTTCAGATAACTATTAAAAATGTACATGAGCATTTCAATTCAAATAACAATTTATATGTTCATCACCATCTTACCGAAACCCCTGTGCTCTGCTGCTAGATAGGCGTCAGTTCCAGGTGATTTTTGCGCGAGATGTTATAGTTTAGGTATTGTTTGATGTATGTGACAATAGTTCTGGCTTCAAGCTATTTCCAAATAATTAAAAATGTTTATCAGCATCTCAACTATAGAAGTGTGCTCTGCTGATGGATACGCGTGCGTTCCAGGTACTTTTTGTGTGGGATATTATAGTTTTAGTATTGTTCGATGTATTTGAGAATAGTTCTGGCATTCAGCTATTCTTAGATAATTATTAAAAATGTACATGAGCATCTCAACCATTCATGTGTGCTCTGCTGATGATTTGGCGTGAGTTCTAGATACTTTTTATGTGAGATATTATAGTTATGGTATTGTTTGATGTATTTGCGAATAGTTCTGGCTTACAGCTATTTTCAAACAACTTTTATAATGTTTAGCAGTATCAGGAGTGCCAGGTGTTTTTTGTGTGAGGTGTTATAGTCGTGGTATTGTTTGATGCGTTCGTGAATAGTTCTGCGACCCTGCTATTTAAAAATAATTGTTGAGAATGTTTATCAGCATCTCAACTATACAAGTGTGCTCTGCTGACGGATAGGCGTGAGTGCTAGGTGCTTTTTCTGTGCGTAATTATAGTTTTGGTATTGTTTGATGTATTTGAGAATAGTTCTGACTTTCAGCGATTTTCAAATAATTATTAAAAAAGTTCATCAGCATCTCAACTATACAAGTGTGCTCTGCTGATGCATTGGCGTGAGTTCTAGGTATTTTTTATTTGAGATATTATAGTTTCTGTATTGTGGGATGTATTTGAAAATAGTTCTCGCGATGAGGTATTTTCAAAGAAATATTAAATTGTTTTTCAGCATCTTATCGATACCCCTGTGCCCCGCTGGATAGCCGTTACTTCCAGGTTCTTTCTGTGTAATATATTATAGTTTTGGTAATGTTTGATGTAGTCCAGAATAGTTCTGGCTTCCGTCTATTTTCCAATAATTGTTAAAAATGTTTATTAATATCTCAACCATACAAGTATGCTCTGCTGATGGATAGGCATTAGTTCCAGGTGATTATTGTGTGAGATATTATAGTTCTGGTATTGTTTGATGTATTTCAAAATAGTTCTGGCTTCCAGCTATTTTCAAGTCATTATTAAAAATGTTTTTCGCCATCTTATTTATACAAGTGTGTTCTGTTGATGGATGGGCGTCAGTTCCAGGTGCTTTTTGTGTGAGATATTATCGTTATGGTATTATTTAATGTATTTGAGAATAGTTCTGGCTTTCAGAGATTTTCAAATAATCTTTAAAAATGTTTATGAGCATCTCACCTATACAAGTGTGCTCTGCTGATGCATTGGCGTGAGTTCTAGGTACTTTTTATGTGAGCTATTATAGTTTTGGTATTGTTTGATGTATTTGAGAATAGGTCTGGCATTGAGGTATTTTCAAAGAATTATTAAAATGTTTTACAGCACCTTATCGATGCCCCTGTGCTCCGCTGGATAGGCGTCAGTTAGAGGGGTTTTTTGTGCAAGATGTTATAGTTTTGGTATTGTTTGATATATTTGAGAATAGTTCTGGCTTCCAGCTATTTTCAAATAATTGTTTAAAATGTTTATTAACATCTGAACTATACGAGTGTGCTCTACTGATGGAAATGCGTCAGTTCCAGGTGCTTTTTGTGTCAGATATCAGAGTTCTGGCATTGTTTGATGTATTTGAGAATAGTTCTGGCTTCCAGCTATTTTCAAATAATTATTGAAAATGTTTATCAGCATCTGACCTATACAAGCGTGCTCTGCAGAGGAATAGGTGTAAGTTCTAGGTGCGTTTAGTGTGGGATATTATAGCTGTGATATTATTGGATGTCTTTGAGAATGGTTCTGGCTTCCGTCTATTTTCAAATAATGATGTAAAATGTTTATCAACATCTCAACTATACAAATGTGCTCGGCTGAGGGATAGGCGTGAGTTCTGGGTACTTTTTGTTCAAGCTATTACAGTATTGGTATTGTTTGATGTATTTGATAATAGTTCTGCCGTCCAGCTATTTCCAAATAATCATTAAAAATGCTTATCAGCATCTGAACTATACAAGTGTGCTCTGCTGATGGATAGGCGTGAGTTGCAGGTGCTTTTCGTGTGGGATATTATAGTTTTAGTATTGTTTGATGCATTTGAGAATAGTTCTGGCTTTCAGCTTTTTTCAGATAATAATTAAAAGTGTTTATGAGCATCTGAACTCTACATGTGTGCTCTGCTGATGAATTCGCGTGAGTTCTAGGTACTTTTCATGGGAGATATTATAGTTTTGGTATTGTTTTATTTATTTGAGAATAGTTCTGACTTCCAGCTATTCACAAATAATAATTAAAAATGTTTATCAGCATCTCAACTGTGCAAGTGTGCTATGCTGATGGATAGGCGTGTGTTCCAGGTGCTTTTTGTATGAGATATTATAGTTTCGATATTCTATAATGTGTTTTAGAATAATTCTGGCTTTCAGCTATTATCAAATAATTGTTCACAATATTTATCCGCATCTAAACTATACAAGTGTTCTCGGCTGATGAATTGACGTGAGTTCTAGGTACTTTTTATTTTAGATATTATAGTTTTCGTTTTGTCTGATTCATTTAAGAATATTTCTGGCTTCCAGCTATTTTCAAATCATTATAAAAATATTTTTCAGCATCATATCGATACCCCTGTGCTCTGCTGATTGATAGTCGTGAGTTTCAGGTGCTCACGCCTATTTAACCTAAAACGATACCAAAACTATAATATACCACACAAAAAGTACCCGAAACTCACGCCTCTCTATACGCAGCTCACTTGTATAGCTCACTTGTATAGTTTAAATAGTCATAATCATTTTTAATAATTATTTAAAACAGGCTGGAAGCTGGAACCATTCCCAAATCCATCAAACAATACGAAAACTTCAATATCCACACAAAAAGCACCTGGAACGGTGCTTTGGACGCCGGAAAATGCACGGCTATTCATCAGCAGAGCACACTTGCATCGTTCCGATGCTGATAAACATTTTTTATAATTATTTGAAAACATCTGGAGTCCAGAACTATGCTCAAATACACTAAACATTAAGAAAACTATAATATCTGAAATAAAAAGCAACTGAAACTCACGCCTGTCTATCAGCAAAGCACATATGTATTGAGACGGAGAGATCCGTCTCCCGCGCGCGCGTTAAGCAAGCCGAGCGAAGGGCAATAATGTGTCAAGAGCGGCCACGGCCGTCTTTATCGCTCGTTGGGAAATTAGCTGAAAAATCATATAAGTGGAGCCCTCCCTCGAGGGTACCCCAAAGTACGAGATAAATGTCAAAAGAAAAAGAAAGAAGAAAATATTGAAGCAACATTCATTGTAATAGGCGCTTGGAAAGGGGGAAGAATTATCGGGAAACAAGGGGTTTAAAAGGGCCTTCCTAAGAATAGGAAGGCACTTCTTAGGCTGGTAGAAGGATAGGCTGAAGGTGGAAACAAAAAGAATCAAGTCTTGAGCCTCTGATTAGGGACCCGAGTGTCTGGAGTAGTGAATATCCGTCCGAGCTGAATAAGTAAAGAAAATATTCGCCAAACGATGGGATCGGGCTCGAGAAGATAGAAAGGCAATAAAGAATAAGGAGCGAGGATCGGTGGCGGGACTAATAAAAAAGAGAAAAACAGAAAAAGAGGCTAAAGCTTACAAGAAAGATTAGAGAAAAATTTCAAGTTGGAAATTAAAGTCGAGAATTCCCGGCTGACCAAGCGCCTCGAAATAAATCATCGATCTTCAAAGCCGGACGGTAAAGGCAAAGAAAAAGAAAGAGCATTTTCTGACGAGAGAAAGAGAGAAGGAAGGAAAACAAAAGGGTTAGTGGTCGAGCAAGGCCTAACGCGAATATTCGAAATTTTCAATTATACACAAAAGAAAGAGCATACACGATACACATACAACGAAATTGAAGCAAACGACATCAGCGACACACACATACACACACAATCGAACTGTACACCGAGCTACACATGAAGCGAATTCGAAGCGAGCGTCACCAACTACACCTCTCAGGGACAGACGTCGAAGCGACGATACAAAGATACGCAACTGCGGTACAGTGGAATGTACAGGATGATTTACAGTTGATGTACATGATCTGGGAAAGGTATTACTAATAAAATCCAATCGTTTGCGAGTTCAAAAAGGTCTCAAGTAGATGTACTCGAGCGGTTCTAACCCAGGCATCTCAGGGGGGAGCGGGGCGGCGGGGTTCAGCGCGGGGAAGCCAAGTGCCTGGTGGAGGGGGGGTCCAGCGCGGGTACGTGACGTCAGGGGTCTCTGTGGAGGGGGTAGCCATGTGGTCCGAAGAGCGACTGTAGGGAGGGGGCAGCCGTCGTCGGAGAGTGTGTTGTGGGGGCGGGGGTCAGGTAGTGGTGAGTGGCCGTTGAAAACCCATAAATCTCCTAATTTATTATAGACATAAAAAAGATTAGCATCGATGCAATGTTTTTCTTTCTACACTATTTAGTCCGTGTGAAAATAGAACTCACACACACACGATATGTGTACGTAATGGCCATATATGGGTAGGAAAATTTGGTTAATTTGAAGCGATACATGAAGGGGACGGCTTTTCAAAGCTGTTTATTTATGTAATGCAGATGTGATGCGCTTGGTTTCGTTTCCGAAATCTTTAAAATGTTTGTATGCGTGTCCACTTCTGTCACGACTCTCGCCAACACCCGAGACAGGTCCTGACAAGTCGGGATTTCTCGGAAAAACTATAATGTGATGTGGAGAAATGACACGAGTTTTAATTGTGGTAACCTTTTTATTTCACGGTTTACAAAACGGTCTGCCAGTCCGGCTCCGAAGCGCGGTCGTGGCCCGAGAGACGCGGTTGACACCAGAAATTGAACAACGAAGGTTAACAGCTCTTCACTGGGACAGAGTCACGAATTGAATGCCGCGAGTGTATCGCGGGAGGTGTTTTTAAAGGGTCGAACGGTGGGAAAAATGGTCGTGGTGGGGAAGAATTTGGGAAGGGTCTGGAAAGTTCGGCGGGAAAAATAGGCACACGGGTGACTAAATTCCAGGAAAGGCAGGCGGCTGATTAGGCGGGGCGATTAGAAGAGGACTCTGGAACCTTCGGCGGAGAATGGACTTCGGAGTTGTGTGACTGCATTCCGGGAAAGGCGGTTGTTTGGTTAGGTGCAGAGTGCATGGGAAACTAGCGATAAAAGGGGTCGCGGGAAAGGAATTTGGGAAAAGTCACGTAGGCCACGCAGCTGGCGGGATTACCATGCAGGCGACAATAAATGCACTTCGGGACTCGGGAGAATGGAGCGCGGCGTCGAGCGGAGCCGCGGGGCAGGAAGCGATAAATTAGGCACGCAGGCCCGTGAGTCAGAGGTACAGAGAGCAAAGGAGATGAAAAAAATAGGTAGTGGAAAGGGACTCGTTACACCTCCCCCCTTATTTTAGAAAATCCATATAGCGGTAAATGGATTTTCTACGCCTTAGGATAGTGCGGATTACGTCTAGTGGAGTGTCTTACAGTTGAACGGGTATCGAGAGGTCGACTTAAATTGGCTAAAGCTATGAGTTCATCTGGCGGATAGCGGGACTCGTAGTTGACGTGATCGGTGGTGTTCGTGTGGAAACAATTGTTGTACACATTAATGCAGCGTGAGAATGTACAGGCGAAAAATCTCATTATCAGATTACCTAGGCATGTACATAGACCTATCTTACGGGCTAACATTAGAACTACAATACAAATACATGCATAACCAAGGTATTTCAGTCCATCGTACGCGGTTTCGAATAGGGTCTTGTTGTACGTTGATCTCGGTGAGGTCGACGTAGTTGACTACGGTCCAGGTCTTGTGGAACATTACCACGTCGCCCAGATGTTCCATATAGACTGGTCCAGAGATTGGCTCCACTTGAAAAACTTCATTGGCCAGGCAAGTAGACGCGAGCAACAATAGAAACGCCAACATCTTGTTCCTAAACATAAAAGCAATTAGTTTCTGAAATATGGCTTAAGCTTATTCACATGGATTAATTTTTTTCTATTTCTAAGCAGAATCTCGTAATTAACATCGGACGTCCGTTCGAGTATTATCGCGGGGCCTTCCCACTTTGGAGCCAGCGGGGATTTATCTCGTTCCTGGGCAACGAGAACTTCGTCACCCTTGTTGAAGATGGGAGCAGGTCGATGGATGTGAGCGTCTTGGTTGGCTTTGTAACGCTGCTTCGCTGCAACCAGGTGGTCACGTCCTTTCTTCAGAATTCGTTCGTGGTCCGCGCGTAGTCCCTCGAAGTATTCGTCGATGGTGGCATTTGTTCGATGAATGGGAATGCTGTTCGGGACGTTCGGTTTCCGTCCGAACTGCATCTCAAAAGGTGTGAGTCCGATGCCTTCTTGTTTCGCCGTGTTGTAAGCCATGGAGACGAATTTTAATTTCTTGTCCCAATCTTCGCGGTGGTCGTGAATGAGAGCTTTAATTTGTTCCTTAATCGGTCCGTGGGCTCTCTCTAGACTTCCGTTGCTTTGCGGGTGGAACGTAGTCGTGGTCATGTGTGAGATTTTGAAGAGTTTCTCCAAGTGTTTAAACGTCTGGCTGATGAAGTTGCGACCTCCGTCGGTGAGAATTTTCTTTGGTGCGCCGTGGATGTAGATGAAATGTTCGACGAGTGCATTTACGGTAGCTTGTGCATCTTGCGTCTTTAGTGGGATCAACGTGATATATTTTGTCAGCTGGTCCTGTACTGACATGATGTACTTGTACCCATCGGCAGACTCGGGAATAGGTCCCACGAGGTCCAATGCGATCTTGTCGTTCGGTCGTTCGGGTGTGTCCGTAATCACGGCTTCGGCTTGAGGCCGCACGCGCACCAACTTGATTTTTTGGCAGGTGTCGCATCTTCGGATGTAGTCTTCGACGTCTCGCTGCATATTCGGCCATGTAGCAACGGCCTTGATGCGGTCGAGAGTCTTGGCTATCCCGAAGTGTCCAGTGGCTTTCGTCCCATGATGTTCTTTAATCATGCGTTGACGTTCTTCCTCTGTACCTGGCTCGTGGAGATCCTTGTCGTACAGGTATAATAATGGGCGATCCTCTCTGGTTGACCAGATGAAATTAATCATCAGTTTAATCCGGTTCTTTATTCCCGGATGGGCGTGGAGGTGATCACAACCGAGGCAAATTTTCGTGGTCGTTTTCACTTTCATTAAGGCGGCTGTGATTCGGTTGAACCAGTCGGTTTCGTCCTCGGAGAAATTGATGAAAAGTTGATCCTCGGCGTCGCTTGGGGCGTCCACTATTTTTATGGCGGGAACGTCCTTCGGTGGAACGTCCTCACTGATTTCGAGGACTACCGGAACGTTTTCGGTCAGCTCGAACTCGATGTACAGTGGTGGATCACTTGTTGAGTCTTCTTCTTGTTCCTCCTCCGCTGGATTGTCGTTGTTGTCGTTCGTGTGCTCCACGTTTTCTTTTTCGTCTGTGTTGTCTTCCGTTTGAGATCGCTGTTGACTTCGGGTGGTCACGGCGTAAATGCGAGAAAGAGCGTCTGCGTTCGTGTTGAGAGAGCCTTTTTTATAAATTGGCTCATACTCGTATTCTTCGACTTTCATCCGTAGACGCATCAGTCGGCTGTTGGTTGGAGGGTCAGTTGCCTTCAGTATCCAAATCAGCGGCTTGTGGTCGGTTACGATTTTAAATTGTTTTCCGTACAGGTACTGGCGGAAATGCTTTGTTGCCCAGGTAATTGCGAGCATCTCTCTCTCGGTGGTGGAGTAGCGCTGCTCTGCCTTGTTGAGAGTGCGCGAGGCATAGGCAACCGGTCGGTCCTTCCCGATCGGTCCCTGTGATAGGACGGCACCGATTGCGTGGTTGCTAGCGTCGGTGGTCAGTACGAATTCTTTCGTGAAATCCGGGTATTGCAGGACGGGTGCGGTCGTCAGAGCGGTACGTAGGAGTTGAAAAGCCTGTTCCTGCTTTTCACTCCAGTTCCACGGTGCATCTTTTTTCAACAACTCGGTCAAGGGTTTCGCAATTCTACTAAAATCCTTAATGAACTTGCGATAATACCCCGCGAGTCCAAGAAACTGTTTTATATGTTTCGGCTCTTTCGGTGTTGGGAAATTCGTCACGGCCTCGATTTTCTTTGGATTTGGCTTTACCCCTTCTTCGGATATCACGTGTCCCAGGAATTCCAGTTCTGGTCGGAGGAATTCGCACTTGTCCGGTTGCAGTTTTAAGTCTGCTTCGCGCAGGCGCTTCAACACATCCAGTAGTTTCCTGTTGTGTTCCTCCAATGTGTTGCCGTAGATTATTATGTCGTCGAGATAAACAAAACACGTGTTACCAATCAGTCCACGCAGTGCGTTGTTCATCATCCGTTGGAACGTTGCAGGTGCGTTTTTAAGACCGAAAGGCATCCGGTTGTAATGAAAATGTCCTGATGGCGTCGAGAAGGCTGTCTTTTGCTTATCTCGTTCGTCCATCGGTATTTGGTGAAATCCGGATGCGAGATCGAAGGCGGAGAAGTATTTGGCTCGCCCCAGTTGATCCAGGATTTCGTCGATACACGGAAGAGGGTAGGCGTCGTGAGAAGTCTTCTCATTTAGCTTCCTGAAATCGATGACGATCCTCCACTTCTTTTTCCCGGATGCGTCAGATTTTTTTGGTACTACCCAGAGTGGGGCGTTGTATGGTGAGTCGCTGGGCTCGATCAGTTTCTGTTCGAGCATGTCGTTGACTTGACGGTCAATTTCCTCTTTGTGTGCCGGAGGGTATCGGTATTGCTTGACGTTAATCGGAACGTCATCGCTGGTTATAATGCGGTGTTTGACCGCTTTCGTGCCTGGCAGTGGGTCGCCAGGTAAAGCGAACACGTCGGGGAAGGACGATACGATGTCCCACACCGGTTCCGCTAGCTCGAGTGGCACGTGCTGTAGCCGCACGTTTTCTTTGAGCGTTCGGATTCTATGTGCCGAATTGTGCTCTTGGATGTGGTGGATCCTCAATGCGTCCGCCGGTGCGTCTTGGCGCGCCTCCGCCGATGAAGGGGTAGGTTCCTCGAAAGGTAGCCCACGCAGTAGATCCACGATAAACCGTTTCGGTTCTTCCGAGTCGTTTATTACGGGCACTCGGGCTTCATAGTCCTTGGCTTCGAACACGCAAGGTACTATGGATTCTGAATTTTCTTCGCTGGTTATCGCTGGTCCATTCGCGATGTTTGTTGGCACGGAGATAAAGTGGATGGATCTCGCCGGGACCGTGACGGATAGAGGTTCGAAATTCAGTCGTTTTCCGTCAAATTGCAGGAAATTGTCTTTCCCGATGCCGATGTACGTCTGATATTTCTCCATAAAAGGGACGCCAATCAGACCGTCCTCTTCCAATGGGAAATCATCAGGGATGACGTGGAATATTTGTTTTCGGCCCTCGAATTCTTGTTGCGTTACGAACAACGATCTGTGTAGATCGTTGCCCATCTTGAACTCTGTGTTCACATTTTTGTCGACCAGGGACGTACCTTTGAGGCTTCCTAATTTGATGAGGCTGATAGCGGCTCCGGTGTCTAGTAGAAATCTCCCTGGTCCTCGGATGTCCCGCATGGCGAGTTTGACAACTCGTTTCGCGCATCCAACGGTGTTAACGCGAGGGATCCCTCCGACGTTTCGACTTCTGTCATTTCCTCTGGAGGTAGGTGGTTGACTCGCAGAGGGGGGCCAAGGTGGCGGCAGGTCCCGTCGAAAACCCGACTGTTGGGTGGCGGAGTTGCCTCTATTTTGGAGGTCACCCATCTTGGTGCGGCAATCTCGTTCAACGTGCCCGATTCTTCTGCAGTAGTTGCAGGAAATCTGTGGTCGAGGTGTCCCGGATGAGTGTGAGGGTCCTGGTCTCGGAGTCGGAGGCATCGGTCGACGTGGGGCGTTGCCGGGATTTCGGTCGGCGATGTTGAGGCTGCGGGTCATCATTTCCCGCGTGTAGTCATAAGCCTCTGCGGCTTGAGCCTTGGCGATGGCGGCTCGGATGTTGTCCGGTCGCTGTGCGCGCACTTCGGTGGAAATTTCTTTCCGGAGGCCTAGCAGGTACTGTTCGAGGCCCTGCTCTCTCTCATATTCTATTATGAGTTTCCGCTTACTCTCATTTGGCGTAGAGTTTGCGAGCACGGCCAAGACTTGATGCTGGACCTCCAGAAATCGGTTCGTGAATTTCGATACGGTTTCGTTCCTCCCTTGGAACGTACGCGAGCGTTTATCGCGGAAGACGCTGACCGGTTGTAAATTCCCGAATAGGATGCGGAGTCCCTCGTACAGTCGGTCGTACGTGTCGACCTCGTACTCCTGAATTTCACGCGCCGCGTCACCCACGATTTTTTTTGCGATTATCAACCGACGGAGATAATCTTGTCGCGTCACTTGTGGTCGCACGTCCTCGATTGATGCTATAAACGCCTCGACACCGATATTTTTTCCGTCGAATTCTTTTATTAGTTCTATTGCCTCTTTAGGCGTGATTTCCTCGAATTGTTCGTCCGATAAAACACTCGGCGGTCGCGAAAATTGTCCCGTTTCTTCACGCACATCTCCGTTTTTGTCACCCGGCCGGTCGAACACTTTGCCTATCGCGTTTTTGAGCGTCTCGTTTACATTTGAGAGCGACATGGTGTTTACGGAGCTTGTATCAGAGTCCGTCGCGATTTCGATAGGTAGGCGATATTGAGTAAATTGGTTACTCACCGATTTTTTATCTTGGTGGTCCAGAGCTGTTGGAGTCCTTGTTGCTTCTTGGTGTTGTCGGTCGGTCCAAGCTTCTAACACTTTGGGCTGGCACACCCCACACTTAGCACCAGTTTGTGATGTGGAGAAATGACACGAGTTTTAATTGTGGTAACCTTTTTATTTCACGGTTTACAAAACGGTCTGCCAGTCCGGCTCCGAAGCGCGGTCGTGGCCCGAGAGACGCGGTTGACACCAGAAATTGAACAACGAAGGTTAACAGCTCTTCACTGGGACAGAGTCACGAATTGAATGCCGCGAGTGTATCGCGGGAGGTGTTTTTAAAGGGTCGAACGGTGGGAAAAATGGTCGTCGTGGGGAAGAATTTGGGAAGGGTCTGGAAAGTTCGGCGGGAAAAATAGGCACACGGGTGACTAAATTCCAGGAAAGGCAGGCGGCTGATTAGGCGGGGCGATTAGAAGAGGACTCTGGAACCTTCGGCGGAGAATGGACTTCGGAGTTGTGTGACTGCATTCCGGGAAAGGCGGTTGTTTGGTTAGGTGCAGAGTGCATGGGAAACTAGCGATAAAAGGGGTCGCGGGAAAGGAATTTGGGAAAAGTCACGTAGGCCACGCAGCTGGCGGGATTACCATGCAGGCGACAATAAATGCACTTCGGGACTCGGGAGAATGGAGCGCGGCGTCGAGCGGAGCCGCGGGGCAGGAAGCGATAAATTAGGCACGCAGGCCCGTGAGTCAGAGGTACAGAGAGCAAAGGAGATGAAAAAAATAGGTAGTGGAAAGGGACTCGTTACAATAAACCTTAGAGACCTATCGTCAAAGGGTTTTTGACCCCAGATGGGCCACCGGAGCACAGCTGCACTCGGGAAAAAAATGTTTCGATGTATCGAGGACTCGTATTCATTACGAAATATAACGTCGAGATGTTCATATGTGCGAGTATGTACGCAGTGCATCCGGCCAAGCACCCCCTGGACTTGACCAAAAACGAGCTCGAACAGGTTCCAAAGGTCTTGCTCCTAAAATATTGGGGCGAATATGTTGGCTTATTGTGGGATCGTTTGCCAGAACATCATCGGAACGATAATGAAGTGATATCATATCTTCCATGCATGGAGCATTATAATATACCACAGATGAAAGATCACATTGATGGCCCCCGACCTCAACGTCGGGAATGTGAAAAATGCTGTGGAAATTCTCCACGTACGGTGTTCTTCAAATGTGTTTGAACCCGTTTTTGGGAGTGTGAAAAAATGTCGAGGGGGGGGGGGGATTCTCCACATACGAGGTTCTTCGAAAGTGTTTAAACCTGTTTTTCATGATTGGAAAAGTGGGGGAAGTTTGAAAATTTAAGTGGGAGGGTTATGAGGGAGCTTATAATTTCGTAGTCCAAGTTCAGACTGCATTATTCCACCGCGACATCAACATCTCTCCAAAAAGAACTTTGAAAGTGCGGGGAAAATGGATCTCTCGAGTATCAACAAAGTCAGCGTGATGGCGGAATTCCTTCCAACGAAGAAGCTGTCAGAACTCCGCGTTCACTCGGATCATCGAATCTCCGACATGAGGGCCGTACAAACCAAGTTTGGGAAACGCTACCTCGCGGACATCGCGGATGAGTTCACTGTCTTCTTACCAGCGCGACTTGTGAAGGCCTTCGATGAAGATTTGGAAACGTTCAAGCGAATGCGGCAAGCGGCACGGGATCATCGTCTCTGGATGACATACAAAGGTGGAAAATACAACAGCATAGACTTTTTCCAAGTCTGAGAATACATGGTGGAAAAATACGAAATTCGTTGGAACACCATCGTCGAACGGCTGTCTGCATCATCGAGAGTATGCTGCAACTGGCGCGTAATAGTCAATTCTACATGCAGTTGTGGAAAATACATCAGCGTCAAGTTCCATCGTCGTGGAGTATGGTGGAAAAGGGCAAATTCGTTGGGGCAGCATAGTTGAGTGGAACAACCGTCCAGATCACAGTCGTCTCACCATCGTTTCGACGTTTTAAGTGTTTGACTATGTAAAAATGTATTTGAGAAAAAAAACCGTTTTATCGAAATGTATAAGAAGGAGAAATACAAAACAATTTTCGTCGTCGAATAAATGAAGAATACAAATGGTATATATTTTCATCGAAATGTTTTATATTCATTTTAAAAAAATCCCTCGCTCACACAACGCTTCGTATACACTGTGACCGCAAAATCGAGGGAGCTGGGGAAAAAGGACCGAGAGAGTCACAAAACTCCCCTCCTCCCGTCCCGACAATTTATATAGGGCGCCAGCCGAAAATCGGCTTGTCGGGATGAGAAAAGGGAACGCAGTGTCCGGCCAAACTGCAGCCTCGTGGATAAGGTAGAGGGGATGGGTCAGGTGTCAATCACGCGCGGCACGAAAAATTTATCGTCAGGGAATTTATTTTATCATTCGTCAACAATTTCCCCTCCTTCGCAAGGAACGCGGGACAAAAATCCAAAACAGAAATAAATGCAATACGCGCGAAATCTCGCGAGACGACTACTCTCGCGCGCACACACACACACACCAATTCCGACCGGGGCCTACACATACACACAATTTACGTCGAGCTCGTCTTGGCCTCTCCTCTCTCTCCCCTACCGGCCACACTAATATTACAACATCGAGCCCCCGCTAATCGGTTACCCGGCCGAGCGTTAAATAAAAGAACGAAATATCCCGGGAAAAATACCCCGGTCGCTACTTACATGGGCGCCGACGCTCAGCAACCTCTCCCCCGCGACGAAGCCGGGAAAATCCTTACACCGGGGAAAGGGGCACCCGGTAGACGAAATTAATATGGACGAAAGCCCGCACGGGTTCGAACCCGCACCCCGATGATAAACGGGAGGCCAGTTCTCCGTGAAGACGTTCCCACTTGAGGGCAATCTCTTCCCCTTTCCCCTTTGGTCAGGCCTCGCCGCAGGCCGAGGGATCGCCGAGGATGACACGTCCCCAAATTCTCACACTCACACTCACTTACACTTCTTATAAGCTAACGAAAAATTCGAGCCGAAGCTCGTCGCGATACGAGATTGAGCTTCCCGCGCGCAACCACGACACGATTTCCCGATAATACGCGCTAGCTACGTGAAACGGGGGTTTTAAGCTTGAAGAAACGCGATAGAGGCCGTGGCCACGAACAAAAGATACCCGAGATCGAGGATCGACCACGCGGTCAGAAATCTACGCGGTTTATTGCTGCGGGCAACGCTGGGCTCACCGGGAGAGAGTAGCTGGCCGTCGCACGTCCTTCCGGCTCGGTACCTTGCGAGAAGCTGTCCGGCAAGCCGGCCGGCGCGCGAGACGCGTACCCCTGCTCCTCCCCGCTCCTCTCCTTTATCTTTCGCTTCGCGCGAGAGGGCAGTCTCGTGCCGATTGTTTCGGGAGTTCGCCTACGATTATAGCGCGAATTTCGAATTTCGTAACTCCCGGAACGAAAGAATAAAATCCGTGCGCTAGCTCTCACGAATCTCGGGTCTTGGCGGGACCAATAACCGCAACCCTTCGATCCTCCGGGTTACACGGGTTGAGAGAGACCTCGCAGCGGGGGAGGGGGAATAAAAAGTCAACGCATGGGTCCGGCCTCGGTAAGATACTCTCTCCGGATGAGGAGGGAGTCGCGAACGCTGGAGTTTTTCGCGGGAATCTTGGCCTCCCCGAGCGTCCAGCCGCCTACGAGCCTCTCGCGCTTTCTCGATCCTCAGCCCAAAACGAAAATTCGACTCCGCCATCCTCGGTGTCCCGGATGTTTCCTTTCTTGACGACGCGTACTTCCTCCCGCGGGAGAAACCTCGGCATCGGGTTTACATTACATCATAAAGAAAAATAAAAAGAAATACAGACAAAATTAGTAAATAATATACAGCTACTCAGGACCCTACGGAATCGTGTCGTGGCGACGATGGTGGCGCCGAGCCGGAGGACGCCCTCGCCAGGCACCAAGGGGCCCGGCGGGCCAGCGGAGGGTTACCAAAAAAAACACGTTACAACACTCAACCAGTTTTTCAGCGATTTTACATTATCATGGGCACAGTTGTATTTCGTGTTGAAGGAATGATGGGGGCATTTCGAGTTTGTGATTTTCGGCAACTTCTGCAGCGATGGACAGTCCAGAGTCTCCAAGTCGATGACGTTTGTCGTGGGATCCGTGAATCTTGATAGCCATGCGCATTTCTCGAATCCCTTCGCATAGATGGTGGGGGCTCCTTGCAAGATTTCTCGAATTGTCTTTCTAGCTGCCTCGTATGGTATGCCGCAGAGATCCCATCGTATTCCATGGAAATTTCGTTCCAACCACTTGTTTGTCATTTTGTACTTGGCCGGTAAAGAGTCCCATGCAAATGGTGCGTCGAAGGCGAGCGTCAGCGGTTCAGCATCCTTGTCGTGGAGTTTGATGATGGAAATCTCCTTTAGGACAAATTTGTTGATGGGGCTCCTGAAGCCCTGTACATCGACGATAACCTCCATGTTGACTGACGTGGATGCGAATTATCGGCATGATTTTATACCAATTTTTTAACCCCGCCGCTGATTGGATTGTACTCGACAATACGATCATGGAGGATCATGCAGTATGCTGAAGTGTGTGGCGGAATATTAGTTTTCAATTCGAACTCAAGGCGCACGTCAACAGGGCCGGACTTGAGAGAATCGTTTTGCTTTGAGCAGTCAATGACAACGAGGGGCGCTTTTTCTAAAAATTCAATCCTGCTCAGCCATGGTTCATCCTCTTTGTTGTAATAGGTCGGTTGAAAGTTTGCGTACATCTCGTAGAGTAGAGCGTATTGATTTTGATCAATGTTCAAATTCAAATTTCCATATGGATAACATTGAGAGTTGAGGTAAAGTTTAACATCGCTCAGGTTACAATGATCAAAGTGGCTCGCATTTTGCTGCTTCTTATTTTTCCTTCCCGTCTGCAGCGCGAGTATGACATAACGTGGCTTCTCCAGCTGATTCGAGGTTTTCACAGACCATCCGTGCTTAGAGGTCGCAGGCAGCAATGGATATTCATACAGTTCCCATGTTCGGAAACTCATGGAGATTGGTGCGTCTTTGGCGAGAAACTTTAATAGTTGAATTTTTCGCTGATCGGAGACTGTTACATACGGCACGAGCCATTCTATTTTATGCAATACGAGTTTGTAGTCTTCGGGCGCTGTTTGTACAACGGCATTGTCGTCGGTCTTTGATCTCGTGAGGATCAACTCGTGCTTGGCATTTACGACAATTTTACGATAATCTTCGGCAAACTCGAGGAGCATGCTGAGCGGAATGCACACATCAAAGTTTCCCGATACATCTACAATCTGCTTCGTCTCTTCGACATCGAGCCATCCAGTGTTCTCGAGCATAGAACTTTTGGCCGGTGAGAGAGATGAATATCCCTTAATTACACTCGTAATGCCAACATTCTTATTACGATCGATTTCTATGGCATTCAATTCATATCGCACTTCCTCAAACAAATGACAAATGGCATTGTTGACGAGACTTGTAGCAGCGGTCGGCGTCCCATCGCGCTTGGATAATTTCCCACATATGTGTAGAGAACTCTCGCTTGGCAGGATGGAGAGGTCTTGATGTTGGATGGCAATACGGATTTCATCGCTGTTATTGAAGGTTGAAGATGCATATGGCTGATGAGCGTGAATCTCACAATGAATGATGGATTCATCAAAGACCACAGGCACCTGAATGTTTACAATTTCTTCCTCCATTTCACGCAACAGATGCACAGAGCACAGACTAAATAATTTTTTACGCGCTTTCGCCACGCACTTTGAGACCCAAACTCTTCAAGAGTATCACGTTTTGAGGTGTTAGCACTTTAGGCGCTGGCCGACGACTGATTGCTTTTATCCATGGCCGTTTATTGTTATTGGAAGATCTATTGAAAACTATACCCATCACGACTTTATATGCAGGCGTATGGTGATCACTTCGCCGCGGAAATTTACCAAATCACCGTCCTGATCCACTATGCGAAGCTGTATCGCGTCAACCGTTCGGCACGGGATTGGCAGATAAATTACGTGGGAGGGAACTCCAATGATCTTATAGCCCGGTGGCACAGATGGAAAAAAATCGTGAATTGTGTGTACTTTTTGTCCATTAATATAGGCGCCAGCGGTAATGTTGCACTCAACGCGTAAGGCGTTCACTTTGAGAATGGCCACCGGAAGGTCCGATTCGTGCCTTTTATTGGCTTCCAATTTGCGTGCGGTGAAGCCTAGTAGATGCCCAATAGAATCTTTCGGCTCCAAATTAACATCACAATCACACTCGATCTCACTGCGTAGCGTATTATTATTGGGTTTAATGCTGATTTAGATGTTTTTACGTGAGAGCTCTGCTTGTACGAACGTCTCAATATCCTCTATTTCATAACTGCCCGTAGGTATCGTCAACACCTCATCTCCCACGTAAAGTTTATCGTGGTCAACGTCGATATTGGGAATAGAGTTGAAGGTTAACAATTCTACGAGCCCGAGAGTATAATTTTTGTGTGGTGAGAGTTCGATGGGGGGAAAGTATTGCGCCTCGAGTATGGACGATGAGCCAGATATGGTCAATGTTAAACTTTCGTCCATGATGCTGGTAAATTAACAACTGAATTTCCCACATCATTTTCCCCCTATATATAGTGTATACTTGTCTTTGTGCTGCAATTGTCGACAAAGACATTTGAGACACAAATGCCCACATTCAATCGTATCATATTCCTGATATCCCTTATAATTATAATTTACGCTACCAACACGAAAATACCTCATGGGTTCGGATGGTGGTGGAAGATTGCCGAAACTATCAAAGTACATGACTTTCCATCCAGTTTTTTGTAAGCGACCCAGTGCGTTCCAGGACCGGCATTCGCATCCAAATTTACAATTGCTGCTTCACATTTGAGAGGTCCGCTCGCTGGCAATGTGTCGCGCATGTAAACCCCGCGAAAATGTGGAATCTTTAGGATTTTTGCATATTTAAGTAGGTCGCGGTCGGTGAGGGGTCGGTGAGGTAGCGTAACTTCTAGTTTTTTGGCTTGATATGAAGGCCCAATCCCTGCTTATATGGTTTCAGATGTAGACCCTGACCTAATGCAATTGCTTCAATTGTCCGATTATGACGTTTACTTTCATCCAATTCACGTTCAGCTGCTTGAGCAGCATTTACGGCTTTAGCTATACTGGCCGCACCACCCGACAAAGCACCCGCAGCGCTAAGACCAGCAAAAATAGGCACGAGGAAGGGCAATAAACCACCAATTTTATGGGGTGCAGGTAGAACCCGAGGTGTGCGTACTTTACCACCTTGCATCTTTACAGCTGCACGAGCACCCTTTAGAGCTGATTTAATAATCTTATGCGGATCATTACTTTGAATCATTGTCTTCTTTGCAGCGCCAATTATCTTTTTTAAACAAACGCCACCCTTGCGGGCCTCCATTCCCATGCCAAATTTTCTCTTTGTCTTCATAATATTTGCAACACCCCAAGCACTAGCTTTTTCACCGATACTAGCGTCTCTCGCGGTAACACGTTGTCCAGCCTGTTCAGCCAACACTTTATCCGCCAAATGTCTCGCCTCAAGATTATCTGGATTTTTCGAATACGCAATATCGTGTCGTTTGCAAGCCGTATCCAATGGGTTAATGCCCGGATCACCACGAGCAAGGCGCTTGACCAACTTTGTGCCTGGCCCACAATACTGATACCCAGGCAGATGTAGTTCGGCGGGGAGTTTGTTGATTAGGCGGTTGACTAAACCGTTACCGCTCTTGCCATGCACGATCATGTCTAAAGACAATATGCGACTGATGGATGATCCCTATAAGAATCCTATTTATATGATTTCATCGTTAGTTGTGTGTGAGATGACGTCCAAGAAGCAAACTATCGGAGGTGGACTCCCCGTGATAAATTTCGACGAGTTTGTCGAAGACGGAGGGAGGAAAAAGGAACAAAAACGTCATGGGTATTTATTGCCGGATAGCATACGGGCACTGTTTTGCGGTCCATCGAATTGTGGGAAAACCAACGCTTTGCTCACTCTCATCATCCATCCGAATGGTTTGAGATTTGAGAACATTTACTTGTATTCCAAATCGTTGAAGCAGCCAAAGTATAAGTTGCTCGAACAATTACTCGAACCTGTGAGTGGAGTTGAATATCATCCTTTCGAGGCGCATGAACAAGTGATAGCACCAAGTGATGCACGATCCAACTCTATATTCATCTTTGATGATATAGCATGCGAAAAGCAGGATAATGTTCGGGCCTTCTTTTCCATGGGAGGACACGAGAATGTTGACAGTTTTTATCTTTGTCAGACGTACACTCGTATCCCCAAACATCTCGTGAGAGATAATGCAAATTTCGTGGTGCTTTTCAAGCAGGACGATATGAATCTCAAACACGTCTACAACGATCATGTTAATACGGATATGACTTATACGTGCTTTAAAAACATGTGCGTGAAATGCTGGAATTCCGACAAGTATGCATTTGTCACAATTGATAAGGATAGCGATATTAACGAAGGTCGATATAGACAGGGTTTTGATTGTTTTCTAACCATTGATAAGTGACTCATCGCTGGAAGTTGAAGAGACAGTATTGTGCATGCCGTGGCAGTGACAACATGAAGAGCGAACAACTGTTGCGAGAAAAAGATGTATTGCATGAAATTGCCAAAGCGAGCGATGCAATCAGACGAAAGCATCGGATGATCAAAATTGGAAAAGATAGCGATGAGCAGAGAATGCAAGATGTCTTTAAGCCTATCGTGAGACCATTGGAGAAATTGGTGTCATATAAAAACGGTGAGGTGGTGAAGGAGGAAATTAAGGATGAAAAAGTGAGTGATGATGTTGAAGCAGGAGATGCATTAAATAGTGCGAAACATCAATTGAAGAACGAGGCACAAGATTCCTTCAAGAGTGAAACCCAAGATTCGTTTAAATTAATATATGAGGATGATGATGATGATTCGCAGAATGTCGATGAATTGATCCGTGAATATATCCTGCTATTACAAACAAATAGAAAGGCAAGCTTGGATGTATTATATGGTGTACGGAATCTCGCAAGCAACGAATTAATGATTGGTAATTCTCCGATAATTTTCGACTCTCAACATATTCGCGTGGGAGATGCGAGTTATGCGAAAACTGTTGGATTAACAGAGCTGTTGTTTAAAAAAGTGCCCAATGTCGAAACTCTCACACCGGACGATTTGAAAAACTATGAAAAGATTGTAATCTCGACGAATGGGCACAAAAAATTTTATAAGCCTGGTGAGGCTATACGACGTAACACCAGCCACAAATTTAACACATATATTGCAAATATAGTTGATCATCATGTGGGACAGGGTATGCCAAAGTATAAGCTAGCTAGAAAAAATACACAATCGGACTATATTTATTGGGACAATCCAAATGAGCTAGTAGATCGTCTTCGTTTACTCTTGGCATCACAAGCAGCCGGAAATTCGGCCGATGCGAATGAAATTATATCGATTATCGAGGAATTGCGAGAGGCTGAATTCATTTATTAAGTCGAAATCGGAGAATTTACGCATTCTCATCATGAGTGTCGATGTGTTTGGACGTCATTCAAGTAGGAGTGTACTCCACAGTAAGCAAGGTCCTCCAGGTCGACCTGGGATTGGCTTTCTAATTACCGCAGATGGTCATTATGACTTGGGGCAGAAACGATTGTGTAACATTGCAAATCCAGAAGGAGAAGATGATGCTATCACTCTAAGTGCGCAACAAAAGAGATCGCGAACTATCATTAAGAACATACGCAAAGAAATGAATGAGAGTAGTCAGTTGTTGGTTAATGGACTTGAAGCTACGATAAGAGACATTGCAAAGACACTCGAGGCCAATGTCAAAACTCTACAAGATTTGGTGATGCGTAATTCACACGTCATTGCTGAATTGGATGCGCTTCTGCGTGGACTGGAACATGAACGAGAAAAGAAGCGCTCTCGTGCTAGAGCTACATAAACCTGTTCGACGAAACTATCCGCGTCGGCATGTGGACATCCGTGGCTTGGACGAAACCTGGCAAGCCGATCTCGTCGATATGTGATCATACGCGCGTCAAAACTCCAAACACAAATTTCTTCTCACCGTCATCGATACCTTCTCGAAATTCGCCTGGGCCATGCCAATTCTGAGTAAGAATGGCAAAGATGCAGCAGCCGCAATGAAGTCGACACTCGTTAAGGGACGCATACCGCAGAACTTGCATGTCGATCAGGGAAAAGAATCCTACAATTGTGACTTTAAGGCCCTCATGAAAAAGTACAATATTCACATGTATTCAACATATAGTAACTTGAAGGCATCCATTTGCGAGCGTTTCAATCGTACATTGAAAAAGAAGATGTGGATGCAATTTAGTCTTCGCGGTAATTATAAGTGGATCGATATTCTTGATAATCTAGTAGTAATCTAGTAACTTGAGAATCAGCAAATTTAAGACTATTTTCGAAAAGGGTTACACCCCAAACTGGACAACAGAAATATTTACAATCTATCGTGTGAAAAAAACTCATCCCGTGACGTACCACTTGAAGGACCATAAAGATGAACCGATCGCCGGTGGTTTCTACGAACAAGAGCTTCTCAGGGTCAAGCACCCCGATATCTATCTCATTGAAGCAGTGTTCAAGCGTGGTAATCGGATGATTGTAAAGTGGTAGGGATTCGACAATAGCCACAATAGTTGGATAAGTAAATCCGATTTGTAGTAGATAATAAAGAAAATGGAAAAATATGTATGTTTTATGACTCTTGACCTGCTGGTCGTCCCCGCATCCCTCCAAGGCCTCCGACCGACTCCACAGCAGGCTTCCCCCCTTCTCGCCGTCACCCTTTTTCGTGGAACGTGAGGAGATGGATAGAGTGAATAAACACATGTGATTATAAAAAGTCCGCTCCTTTATTTACGGAAAATAATAAATGCATTCTTGCACAATATATACAACAAACATAATTTTACGTGGGTCATTTGATAAGTACCTAGCCTACAAATGAAAACACCAAAATTTTGCTAAAAATAAAATTTATTTTTCAACGTAGTCTCCTTTTAGTTGAATACACTTGGCCCAGCGGTGTTCCAATTTTTTTAACCCGGTTGAAAAAAATGTTATCTCTTGGTCTGCAAAATAGGCCTCCGTGGCGGCGATTATTTCGTTATTGGAGTGGAATTTCTTCCCGGCGAGTGAAGTTTTTAGATTCGGAAACAAAAAAAGTCGCACGGAGCCAAATCTGGAGAATGCGGTGGATGGGGCAGCAGTTCATAGCGTAATTCAACCAATTTAGCCGTGGCGAGCGCAGAGGTGTGAGCCGGTGCATTATCATGGTGGAAAAGCACTTTCATTCTCGATAAATGGGGCCGTTTTTCTTTTAACACGGCGTTAAATGGGCTCAATAGTTCGGCGTAGTACTGTCCCGTGACCGTCTTGCCCTCCTCCAGGTAGTCAATAAAAATCACACCTTGAGAATCCCAGAAAACAGTGGCCATCACCTTTCCAGCCGACGGGACCGTCTTCGCCTTCTTTGGAGCAGGTTCACCGGGTAAGGTCCACTATTTTGACTGCTCCTTGGTCTCTGGAGTATACCAGTGAATCCATGTTTCGTCGACGGTCACGTAACGACGCAAAAACTCTTTTGGATTGCGATTAAACAGCTCCAAACACTGCTCTGAAGTGGTCACACGAATGCGCTTGTTGTCTGCAGTCAGCAAACGCGGCACCCACCTTGCCGACAGCTTCCTCATGCCCAAAGTCTCATGTAGAATATGCCACACGCGTTCTTCTGAGATGCCTACTATCACAGCTATCTCGTGCACCTTTAATCGGCGGTCTGGCAAAACGATATCGTGTATTTTTGTCACGTTCTCCTCCGTAGTGGCTGTTTTTGGAGCACCTGAGCGTGGATCATCAAAAACCGACGTACGACCACGTTGAAACTCGTTATACCAAAATTTAACGGTCGCCATCGAAGGAGAAGCATCCCCATACACTGCATCCAAGCGTTCTTTAATTTCACTGCGCGATTTCCCTTCCAAAAACAAGAATCGAATCACCGACCGATATTGTTCTTTCTCCATTCTTTAAAAAATCAACGGACACACTTGCTTTCACACGCTCTCAAAAGAGAACTACAATTCCGATCCGGCTGAAATTTTGTCAGTAGCCGTCTACAAGACGGTATTACACTATAGTGTATTTCTCTTGCAATAGTGGCACTATCTAGCGGTGAGGCTAGGAACTTGTCAAATGACCCACGTAACATCGGGTGAACAAAATATATACATAATTTTCACGAGTTTTATACAGCAATATTCACAAAGTATACACAATTTTACATCAAGGTTGTGGGGAAAAAAAAACTTTTCACGACGGTATTCTGAAATGCCCCCATGGTAGGGTATCAGAGGTCCCAGGTATGATATACCGCTTATCATCATGAGGACTTAGAGCGAATTTCGTCTCACGAATGGTGTAGACCTTGTGCAACTTCGATCGAATACACGTTTGACTACGCATCATTTCAATGTCTTCCTTCAAGCATCGGGCATAATCGTCAAACGTGATTATCTTAGCCACAACATTGCTCTTGACACCTTTAACTTTTTTAGTATCCTTCTTACCCTCGACACGTGTCGCATACATTTTCGATCGAAGTCCAATGAACTCGGTCATAATTGCACCATTGCATTCGTCTTTCATGAGACCGGGTACCTTCTTATTGACAAGCGGCATATCATACCTATTGTCCGCTGAATAGTCGCTCGTATCAAATTTTTCAATGTCACACTTCATGTCTGCATATAGATCTTCGCTCTCAATGGCATATATGAGGCTATCTGTATCGGTATACATCACTTTACATTTATTCCGATACAATGGTACCATATACTCGTGGTGAAATCCATACAAGCACGTTTTGGATATGTCGAGTATGCACATACCCATATATATCGGCTTGTTGAACTTCACCTCGAGATTGCGCAATTCTACGGCAACGAGGTTTTCGGAGAAAACTCTTCGGCTGTGGAAGTTTGGCTTCGCAATCATTGCCTCCGCGCCATACCTGCCCTCCCATTTTGTCAAAAGCTTTACATCTACATGATTGCGCACATTCTCCATCGTTTTGCCAAACACCGCATTATTCATCAATTTGAATAAATTCTTTTCAAAATCGTTTTTGGCCAGCGTTCGAAACTGAGTATTTAACTCGATATATGAACGTAGCCATGGGGATTGCGTGAATTGTAATACCCTATGGATTTTTGTGAGGCAAAGTCCATGACGTAAACATTGTTGTAAATTTCTGTAGTGTATGATGTAGCGTTTTTTATCGCTGACGGTTGCTAGTAGCTTTTCCTGCTGCTTACCCGGTGGTTTTTCGTGTATTGGGCAAAACGGTAGGTCTTTGTGCGCATCATGTAGACATTGGGGATATTCCACGTCGACTTCAAGGATGTAGCCTGTCGGTGAATCTAGCGCGATGGATAATGGATCAAACTTGGACACGTCGTTGACCCATCGAAAATCTGCATATGGCAAGGGTTGACACATTGCCCATCCATACAAATTGTTGACGTCAAAATACATCAAGTATGATGATGCTTTCGATGAATCAAACGACTCCATGTACTTATTATTAGCGTGAGCATATCGGTTTGAGCATTGACTGAGACCACCGCGTATACCCCGCTCAACGAATAAATCCATGTCGATGTCAGTTAGTAACTCAAACTTGACATTCGAGTGTTTTAACATTGCATCCCAGGTATACCCCGACAATGTGTAGTAATACGCGGGATCTAGGCCATAGCTCTCAATGCACGTATTTCGAAAGTTTTCGAAAATATCAGCTAATAGCAAGACATCTGTCTTCAAGTACAAATCGCTATAGTCACCCAGCGTTCGAATGGAGAACCGCTCCCAAACTTTCTTAGCATGTGCATACTCACTCTCACATACTATAGCATCTGTCAGGGAACTATAAAATGCGTCACGTGGTGGTAGGCAAGTGTCGTCTAGCTTGGTCACGTCATCAATATATTCATAAGGGAAGACCCCTTTTCGCGTCAACAAATTGAAATCGTCTGTCGAGAGAGTTGGGAATTGCATGCGTAAAATTTTTAGTTTTTCCTCGGTCAAAAATGAGGCTAATTTGTCGAGACTGGTCTTGAGGAATTTGTATGAATCGATGAAGCGCAATTGGATCCTATGTTTTGAATCGTCTTTAATTTCAACATGCTTCGTAAAGGAGATGTATTTCTCCTTTGTAATTGGAAGCACATCGGTTCTTCCTTCGAACGCTGTGACTACTTCCTTGATTATAAAATGCGCATCATAGCCGGATAAATTGTGGAAAACTACAGGAATGAAAAATGACTGTTCGTAATTCAAGTTGCAGTTAGAATGGGCAGGGCCTCTATAGCGTCCAGTCAGATGGCAATGTTCTCGAACGCATACATCTTCATGCACAAATGGTTTCTTACAAATGTGACATTGAGTCGCGGCTCGATAACTAGCCCACTCACTCGGTGTTAAATATACCATTGGCACGTTGTCGCAGAATATTTCTTTCATCCGCAGTGCTAGATTTCTTAGTTCTTCGACAAACCCCGATACACAATCAGCACTGCGACGCGAGTGATATGAAGATAATGAATCGTCATACGAACAACGCACATAGTATCCGATGCTAAATACTTCATGATGTTGATACATATCTTTCGCCAGGTTCACCCCGTTGGTCTTTGCCAGCACACACCCCAAATCAGCATACACGATGAAAGGATGTCGCTCTTTCCGGCTAAAGTTGCTGAACTGGACCCACTTATTGGTGTCGTTTGGTAGTCGAATTGCACAGTCGTTTATCGTCCCACAATCGACCTCGTGCGATTGCAATTTTTCCTCGGAACCGAAATGGTGCAAACACCTGCAAAAAAAAAATATTGTTTTGTTTAATTCGTCAAGCATATATAATTACATATATATATATGTATATATATATTATGGGAACTACATACCGATCACCGATATATTTTTTATGCTTCATTTTGGTTAGTTGTGCCCTCACGAGTCTCGACAGATTCTTAATCCATACGAAGTGCCCCACATTGTTGTCCTCAGTATCTTGCATGTACAGCAAATTGATGTGCTTTTCCATCTTGTGTTGAGTGACTCGTATTGGAACAATGTCCTTTTTGGTGGTGGTGGTATATACGTTGATCGATACATCGTTATTAAATTCAAATTTTTTAATCTGATGTATCGTCACCGGGAATTCAATATCCTTCAGATTCAGCACTGTCGAATAATGAGGGTAGGAAGATGGACGGTCGTCGGATGTCGTTCAGCTGGGTATAGAGCAGCAACAACTGCCCACGCGAAACATGCGTTATCATTGGATTTGATGTTAACCACCGCCCTCTTCATCATTGTTTCCCGCGGTAATGATATGAAGCACCCAGCACACATCGGATTATACTTATTCACATTTATCGTGAGGTTAAGTATTTTCCGTAGAGCCCAGCTACTGTCTCGTTCTTGAAATTCGTTGAGTGAGGTTAAAGTGTGCTCAATAACACGCTGTTCATACCACTCATTCAAATCGCTCGTGTTAAAGAGTTCACAGTTTCGGGTGTTAACACTTTGATTAGCATGGTTATCTCCACTCGCGAATTCACCATTGAACACCGCATTAACTTTGATACTGTTGTGCTTGCAGATAATATTTTGTACATGTTGAAGCACTAGGTCCCGAGCATCATTAAGAAATTGTTTTGGCTCGATGTGACTGCGATTGATTACAGAACCAGTCAATATTCGACTCATGAATGATGTGTCAATCTCACGCCAGATTAATCCATGATCACCATGCCCTGCGCCCGTGTGGATAAAACGGCTGCATACAGAATTCTTTAATCCTTCTAGACGCGCTATTTGGGCTATCAGTGACTGTTGATGTCCAATTACCACGCGCGGGCGCTTAGTTCGACTTTGCGTTTCTAGCACTTCGATGAACTCGACGCACCGTTGCACAGTAGGAGAAAAGCCCAAAAACCTGGCCAAAACCTCAAATGACCTTTGACGGGAATGAAAATTGGCTTACAGGGGTTTTCAAGGTCGCTGATTACGAATCTGAAAGCCAAATTATCGTAAACAAAATGGCCGATCCAATATGGCTGACATGAATGTTAAAAAGTTGCCAGATGTCGACAAAAATTGGTATTTACGGGTTTTCAAGGTCGCTGATTACGAATCCGCAAGCCAAATTATCGTAAAAAAAAATGGCCGATCCAATATGGCCGACATGAACGTTAAAAAGTTACCAGATGTTGACAAAAATTGGTATATACGGGTTTTCAAGGTCGCTGATTACCAATCCGATATCTATTGTTTATAACTTGCAACAAAGAGCTTACAGCAAATTGTTATAAACAAAATGGCCGAGTATCCTGCTAAATAGATAAATTAATATATTTAAAAAAATCATCATAATAAAATAAACGTGAACAGTGTATTCTACGCAATTATAATTTTTATTTCCAAAATACATACGGAACGTTTCAAAAATAGAAAATTTTATTCTTAATCAAAATCGTAATCGGAGTCGGAGTCGGAGTCAGAATCATTATCCGAGTTTGTATCTATTACAACTCCCGGCACGGCTTCAATCTCGGCGCAAAATTCGTCTGCTGCAGCAGTCACTTTAGGAGCGATCAACATCGCTACAGCTTCCGGCGCCAAACTCTTCAGCTTCTTCTATGGTAGTCTTCTGACACTTGAAATGTACGGATCAGAAGTAACTAAGAGCCGATGAAAAACATCTTCCATAGTTTTAACCCTGGAACTTTTTCGCGCAAAATCTTCTCGATATCGTTTGATGTCTTTGTTTCGAGCTTCCTGAGCATCTTCGGATAATTGGCCGATTGGTAATAGAGCATGAGTTATTATCACTGGACCATGAATTAATAGTTTTTGCACCGAAGTAGGCATGGAGTACCAAGGGTATAATGCAACGGTCTTTCTTGCCGTTTCAATAGCATACTGTTCAAATCTTTCACAGTTTATCTCGTGGCCACACGATATAACTTGTAGGATTACGTACAAGCGTTTAATAACTTCTTCGTTGACCCCCGTTATCGCAGCGGAAACCGTGGAATTTTCAAAGAATCGCCGAGCTGTGTTGCCATCATTGCTGCTGCCGTATCCAGGCTTTGGGCGATCGATATTTAGACCCAATTGCTTCTTGAATCCTTCTTGAATGGCCCTCTTGCGTTCCTGGGTAATTTTTTTTTCTTCGGCACTTCGAGCTTGCCATTTTTTAATGCCGAGTTTGTAAGACACGTGTAAGCAATACTCGAAGCACCGTATCCACGCATGCAGCGTCGACAATCCGAACTTCAAATTTGTTTCATTGATTTCCCTTTGCAATACAGTGTCGATGGCATTAAAATCTTTGCTGGTTGCTCCACACAAATAGCACCGTTGAGCAGATTTCGTCAATGATACAGCGTTGCAAACTTTACCATCTATCATGGTGAACAACAACTTGTACATCACGGAGATTTCTTTTCCATCTATTACACTTTCGAATGGACGAAGTGACTTTATTTGTTCTTCAACAATTTGGACTTCATTAAGTGTTGACTCTGTGTCTTCGCGTAGAAACAGTAGTCTAAGCGGTCTACAAAATCGTGGAGACGAGGGTCTGGGGTTCTTCCAAACAACTATTTCTTCCTTCGATTGTTGATCATAACACACGAGTTGTAATGGCACGACTGAAGTAAAGAATACATGCGCATCAGATTTGCTGTCATCACTGAACGTCTGCTTATATTCACTTTGCCCAGAACTTCCATCGCAACCCCACTTGCAAATCAAGTCCATTTTACGAACATTATCTGGAGTCAATCTTTGAATGAGTACATTTTGGACGAGTAAAATACGTTCAACTGTATGATCTAATAGTGCCTGTAGTTGGACTTCTGCACTACTCTCTGTAATCCTGATTGCATCACGTGGTGGATAACAACGCTTTTTTGCTTTCATCACTTTTTCGTAAGACGGATATAGCTTACAGTTATTTTCCTTCCCTAATCTTCTCATGCCCTGGTAAGTACTCTTGGAGAATTTATATTCAATCATAGCGGAAAGTGCAGCCTCTTCGGATAAAGTAATTTCATCCGTTGCTGAGTAAGCTTTACGATACTTGGAAGCTCTTAAAGGACTCGTCATTGTTACGTCCTTAATAACTTTTGCGGCGTCGGATTGTCCTGAAGAGCGAAGGCTCATCTGAGTAGCGTATGCTAACTCGACCGAGTTGAACGATGTACGAATATCTTGGGTCTTCCTTCGTTTAGATCTTTCACTGGACATTGTAAACTCAAGGGACGGGCGGCCGCCCGTATTACCCGGGCTTGTTACTACAGTGTCTGTAGGTGCGGCAAAACATACCTGCTTGCTAAGCCATTCACCGTTATTCTTGAAAAATACACAGGATTTTCTGTGAGCTTGTTGCCACCTCGTTCTCATTTGATTGAAGAGTATCGAAAAAGTCTGTTTCGAGTCCTCAGGCACTACAACTGTACGTCCGGTGTCCTTGGAAATTTTTTCTACCATAAATTCGATCAAGGAAGCGAATTTATCGGATAAATGCTCGCTGATTATCAGAAATACTTCTTTCCTTGTCAGCACCAATTCTTTGTAACCGGATCCTGTAATAAAGACATAAAATTGTAGAAAATTGGTGTTAAAGGAAAAGATAAAATTTTCAATTAATACAAAAACTTGAACAATGTACATTATTTTACCAAATAAATAACCGCAATAATTGAAATAATTTTAAGAAAATTAGACAGAAAATATTGACATGGATTTGGTTAAAAGAAAGCTTTGCTTACTATATAATATATATATATTCAAATATTTTATTCGAATGTTATAACATTTCATTCATATTTAAGAAATTTTTATGTGGTTGATTTTAATATGTATATATATATGCATACGTATATATCATAATTAAATCACAGAAAATTTATATATATATATATATATATATATATATATATATATATATATATATATATATATACACATACATATGTATTAAAATAATTTATTTCAAGCGTATAACAGCCGTCTTGTCCGTTATGATGCTACTTCACCCATTCTCAGGTAGAGGCGCAGCGGCTGCTCAATAGTGCCGCGTGCACGCTCGGCTACCGCACGATGCGAAAAAAATCATAACGGACAAGACGCACGTTTTCCGCAGGTAACTCTTGTAAATTTCGAAAGCTTATACATTAAACTAAAGGCCGAGACTAGGAGCTTTGCAAAATGTGACAAAATATATAACTTTTCGGACCGTTGAAAATATAAGTTTTCAAAATTATTCAATTTTATTTATGCCGAAGGCTATACTACATTTCAATCATTTATACATAAACTTTCGATTCAACCGATGTAAAAACATGTTCTACATACCTCCAGAAGTCGTATCCATGTTGCAGAATTGAAATTAAACCCGTCACATTAAAGTTATGGATTTTTGAAGTCAGCGTTATTTTCGTCTGTTCAGCGCGTGACACGTACACTCTTCACGAACACTCACTGCCAACTGACGCTGCGGCGCAGGTATACACTTAAAGGGCTTTCCCTTCCACAATAGAATGCAGTTACTAGTCCTCTACCTGAATGACTACTCAACTGACCCTATTTCGAAAATTTATTTTTTGGGGTTTTGGCCAGGTTTTTGGGCTTTTCTCCTACTGTGCGTTGCTCCCACGCAGTAAAATCTTCGAACGAACTTAAAAGCGCGGCTTGATCATGCAAGCTTTGTTCAATGTTGTTATCCATAGTAGTAAGTTGGAGACGACTTCCGCGATGTTAGCTGACTGACTGCTTCGTTCAAAGTGTGGCGAGTTTGGAGAGCAGCAGATAATAAAAAATGGCTCCCCGTTCGGAAGAATGAAAATTTCAGCTTTCCCCTGCATCTCGGGGAAAAACCGGACTTTTTTCCGATATTGTGTTGGTATAGATTGCCCGAGGAAGAAACGACATAGAAAACAAGTCGGGATGCATCGGGTTAAGAGATGTATTTGATGGATCCTGCAGCTGTGATCAAGTGCTCCATTGTCATCAAAGGCTTTCGACGATAGGCCCCTAGAGTTAATCTTTTTTTTTCCCACGAAAATTCGTCGTATTCATCTATGTTTTGGAGGTAAGTAGCGCATACATGGTAATCTGAAAAAGTGTGAAGATAATAAAAATCAATGCTTGATGAGTCTGGCTAGATTTCACCTCGACCATGGAGTACCCCTTTTCTGGACAGCAGACCCCTACAGATTTTCCGATAACGCGCTGGTATATATTGACCGAGGGAAACGAGACAAAAATAACAAGTTGCGATGCATCGAGTGAAAAGATTTATTTTATGGGGTCTTGCAGTTCTGCTCATGTGGTCCATCGACGCTAAAGACGATAGATCCCTAAAGTTGATAGTTTGTCCAAAAAATATGTTGTTTTCATCTATGTTTTGAATATTCGAGCTATAAAAAAATTCCCATCGTGAGTGACTGTGAATGTAAAAAAAAAACTTCAACCCTGACTTGTTAAGACCTGTGTCAAGAGTCAGCGAGATTCGGCGGACTTACATGCGACATCTTAACATGATCTTTCGGAATCGGAACAAAGACCTCGCGTGACAAGAGTGGACACGCATACAAACATTTTAAAGATTTCGGAAACGAAACCAAGCGCATCACACCTGCAACACATAAATAAACAGCTTTGAAAAGCCGTCCCCTTCATGTATCGCTTCAAATTAACGAAATTTTCCTACCCATATATGGTCATTACATGCACATATTGTGTGCGTGTGAGTATTATTTTCACACGGACTAAATAGTGTTGAAAGAAAAACACTGCATCGATGCTAATCTTTTTTATGTCTATAATAAATTAGGAGATTTATGGGTTTTCAACGGTCACTCACCACTACCTGACCCCCGCCTCCAC
Organism: Ophion ellenae; assembly: GCA_963210295.1. Lineage (NCBI taxonomy): Eukaryota > Metazoa > Arthropoda > Insecta > Hymenoptera > Ichneumonidae > Ophion > Ophion ellenae. The sequence continues at coordinate 22,102,337 of OY723385.1, read as the reverse complement.
AAAACACTCGTCGACGACGGCTTCCCCCTCCCGACAGTCGCTTTTCGGACCACATGGCTACCCCCTCTACAGAGACCCCTGACGTCACGTCCCCGCGCTGGACCCCGTCTTCGCCAGGCACTCGGCTTCCCCGCGCTGGACCCCGCCGCCCCGCTCCCCCCTGAGATGCCTGGGTTAGAACCGCTCTAGTACATCTACTGTCTCAATTAATTTGCTCCCGAGTCGAGTCCCGAATCCAATTAAATTTAATGCAATTAGGGGTTACCCGTTAGTAGATGTTGAATATAGACTTTGACGACATGGATGTCTCAAGTAAATTAGATGGAAGTTCTACTCCACGATGTGGAAAGCATAAAAACAATTGTGCCTTACAAAATGTATTTAAAATCTTTAATTGGTGGCTCAATCATAAAGATTCGTGCACATAAAAGAAATGTAACATTATGTATTTTTTCCTCTCCTCACCCTATACTTAGTTATGCCAGCATCATCTGACATCGAATTGTGCATCTGCATACAATATTACTTTCGAATGTGAAACTCAATTTTTTGTATGGAATTTGATTGAAAATAAATTAATATAATCGCCCAATGATGATCGAAGACATTCATCAGTATACGTTCGTTAGATGTTAGTGAGCCGTTTGTTGGAAGTTTGCGGGACATTCGAAGATTTTCGACAGTCGTTCGTGAAACGTTTCAGAGACTTCTGAAGACATTCATAAGACGTTCGAAGATATTCAAGAGACGTTCGAAAACATTCATAACACGTTAAAGACATGCATGAGGGGTTCAAAGAGTTCCAAAAGACTTTCTATGACGTTCAGGAGACGTTTGAAGGTGCTCGAGAGGTTCGAAGACGTTCAAGAGATCTGTGAGGATATTCATAATATGTTTGAAGACATCGATGAGGGGTTCGAAGACGTTCAAGAAACTTTTAAAGACATTCACGAGGGGTTTAAAGACGTTAAAAAAACTTTCGAATTCGTTCAAGAGACTTTTGACGACATTCATAATACGTTTGAAGACATTCGTGAGGGGTTCGAAGACGCTTAAGACAGACTTTCAAAGACATTCACGAGGGGTTTATCTGAAGACATATATAAGACGTTTGAAGACATTCAAGAGACGTTCGAAATCATTCATAAGACGTTTGACGACATGCATGAGGGGTTCAAAGAATTTTAAGAGACTTTCTACGACGTTCATGAGACGCTTGAAGATGTTCGTGAGACATTCAAGAGACTTTCGAAAACGTTCATAAGACATATGAAGACATTGATGAGAGGTGCGAAGACCTTCAGAGACTTTCGAGGACATTCAAGAGATCTATGACAATATTCATAATACGTTTGAAGACATCGACGAGGGTTCGACGACGTTTTAGAGACTTTTAAAGACATTCACGAGGGGTTTGAAGACGTTCAAGAAACTTTCGAATACGTTCAAGAGGCTTTCGAGGATATTCATGATACGTTTGAATACATTCATGAGGGGTTCGAAGACGTTCAAGAGACTTTCGACGACATTCGTAATACGTTTGAAGACATTCACGAGGGCTTCTAAGACGCTTAAGGGGGGATTGTCTTTTTTTTTCGCAAAATTTACCGCTTTTTGGGAATTTTTTTGTGAAGAAAGTATACAACGGAAAACTTGTGAAACTTGGCATATAGTTTTATTGATCTGTTTACTACATACAAAAAAAATTTTAAACAATTTCATCAAAAAATCCGCCTCGCACCCCCCTCGACGCGCGATGGTCCTTTTTTGATGGTGTGCACGATTACAGCCTTCACGTTCATCCTGCAACAAAAACCCAAAAAGCATTTTAATTTAGACACATATAGCTATCGTTCGATGAAGGGAAAAAAAAATTGACGATTTGGTGATCTTTCTGAACTTGAAGTATCGATTTTTCGAAAAAAATTGATCGATTTTTTTATATAAATAAAAAACTATTGAACGTATTGCTTTTTTGCTTCTTCAAAGGATAAAAGGATGTCAGCTGAGCATTCTGTCCAAATTTGAAGGCAATCGGTTGAATAGTTTTTGAGCAATCGTGCACACCAGTTGTGAAAAAGCTGTTTCGAGAAAAACGCGTTTAAGGGGGGATTTTTTGATGAAATTGTTTAAAAATTTTTTTGTATGTAGTAAACAGATCAATGAAACTATATGCCAAGTTTCACAAGTTTTCCGTTGTATACTTTCTTCACAAAAAAATTCCCAAAAAGCGGTAAATTTTGCGAAAAAAAAGACAATCCCCCCTTAAGAGACTTGCAAAGACATTCACGAGAGGCGCATAATACGTTTGAAGACATCGATGAGGGGTTCGACGACGTTTTAGAGACTTTCAACGACATTCACGAGGGGTTTAAAGACGTTCAAGAAACTTTCGAATACGTTCAAGAGACTTTCGACGACATTCATGATACGTTTTGATACATTCATGAGGGGTTCGAAGACGCTTGAGAGACTTTCAACGACATTCACGAGGGGTTCGAAGTCGTTCAAGAGACTTTGCACAGCATTCATAATACGTTTGAAGACGTTCATGAGGGGTTCGAAGACGATTAAGAGACTTTCAAAGACATTCACGAGGGGTTCGAAGACGTTCAAGAGACTTTGGACGACATTCATAATGCGCACCCAAACACATTTCACCAAAAATGTGAAAATCCCAAACAAACCCAAACAATTCCAGCGAAACTCCAACGTCGTCGAACGTCGTCGAACCCCTCATCGATGTGTTCAAACGTATTATGAATATTGTCAAAGATCTCTAACATGTCTTCGAAAGCCTCTTGAAGGTCTTCAAACCTCTCACGAATGTCTTTGAAAGTCTCTTAAGCGTCTTCGAATCCCTCGTGAATGTGTTCAAACGTATTATGAATGTCGTCGAAAGTCTTGAACGTCTTCAAACTCCTCGTGAATATCTTTGAAAGTGTCTAGAACGTCGTCGAACCCCTCGTCGATGTCTTCAAACCGATTATGAATATTGTCAAAGATCTCTTGAATGTCTTCGGAAGTCTCCGAACGTCTTCGCACCTCTCGTGAATGTCTTTGAAAGTCTCTTAAGCGTCTTCAAACCTCCGACGAATGTCTTCAAACGTATTATGAATGCCGTCCAAAGTCTCTTAAACGTCTTCGTACCCCTCGTGCATGTCTTTGAAAGACTCTTAAGCGTCTTCGCACCCCTCATGGACGTCTTCAAGCATATTATCAATTCCGTCCAAAATCTCTTGAACATCTTCGAACCCCTCGTGAATGTCTTTGAAAGTCTCTCAAGCATCTTTGAAACCCTCATGAATGTATTCAAACGTATCATGAATGTCGTCGAAAGTCTTTTGAACGTATTCGAAAGTTTCTTGAACGTCTTTGAACTCCTCGTGAATGTCTTTGAAAATCTCTAAAACGTCTTCGAACCCCTCGTCGATGTCTTTAAACGTATTATGAATATTGTCAAAAATCTCTTGAATGTCCTCGTAAGTCTCTGAAGGTCTTCGCACCTCTCATCAATGTCTTCAAACGTCTTATGAACGTTTTCGAAAGTCTCTTGAATGTCTCACGAACATCTTCAAGCGTCTCATGACCGTCGCAGAAAGTCTCTTGAAACTCTTTGAACCCCGCATGCGTGTCTTCAAACGCCTTGTGAATGTTTTCGAACGTCTCTTGAATGTCTTCAAACGTCTGATATATTTCTTCGCACAAACCCCTCGTGAATGTCTTCAAACGGATTATGAATGTCGTCAAAAGTCTTTTGAACGAATTCAAAAGTTTTCATAACCTCTTCAAACCCCTCGTGAATGTCTTTGAAAGTCTCTTGAACGTCTTCGAACCCCTCATCGATGTCTTCAAATATATTATGAATATCTTCACAGATCTCTTGAACGTCTTCGAACCTCTCATGAAAGTCTTCAAACGTCTTGTGAACGTTTTCGAAAGTCTCTTGAACGTCTCACGAACACCTTCAAACGTCTCATGGACGTCATAGAAAGTTCAGTGAAACTCTTTGAACCCCTCATGCATGCCTTCAACGTGTTATGAATGTTTTCGAACGTCTCTTGAATGTCTTCGAACGTCTTATGAATGTCTTCGGAAGTCTCTGAAACGTTTCACGAACGACTGTCGAAAATCTTCGAATGCCTCGCAAACTTCCAACAAACGGCTCACGAACATCTATCGAACGTGTACCGATGAATGTCTTCGATCATCATCGGGCGATTATATTAATTAATTTTCAATCAAATTCCATACAAAAAATTCAGTTTCACATTCGAAAGTACTATTGTATGGAAATGCAGAATTCGATATCAGATGATGCTGGCATAACTAAGTATGGGGTGAAGAGAGTAAAAAGTACATAATGTTACATTTCTTTTATTTGCACGAATCTCTATGATTCAGCCACCAATTAAAGATTTTAATTACATTTTGTAAGGCACAATTGTTTGTATGCTTTTCACATCGTAGAGTAGCCATCTAATTTACTTGAGACATCCATGTCGTCAAAGTCTATATTCAACGGCTCAACAAATAGCGTATTTTTCATATTTAGTATATCAGTTAGCCGTTCTCGTTTTTCGTGACCCTTAACATATACGATTGGACACATGTCGTATTCCGTTGAACCTTCAACTGCAGCTGTTATTAAACCTTCAGCCATGCGGTATGGAACGTTCTTATAGGCTCACTTTAGACCATGACGATTGCGAATCAACCATGATGCTTCGTATCTCTCGGAATTTTGCTGATCTATACAATTTTACGGATAATGTCGGTCAATGGACAATATTCAACAACGCGATCATGTAAGACTAAAACACTATGCAGTTGTACACGGTGGTGAATCTTCATTGCATTCGAACTCTATTCACACATCTACGGTAGCGTTCTGATCCGATCAATCATTAACCGTGAGTGGGCCGTTACAATAAGACTTGGTGATGGTACGTCAAGAACGATCACTATTGCAGTCGTAATGGTATTTACGAAATCGAGAGTACATATTGAACAAAATGGCGAAACTTTTTTGGAGCCCAAATGCGAGTCCTCCTGAGAAAAGAATGCTTAATTGAGATAAAGTTTAACACTTGTAAGTTTGCAGTCGGTGAATAATGTAATGTCCTTTGCCACAGATTATCTTTTTTACCAGTCTGCGCCGCACCATTACATATTTTGGTTTCTCTAGTTGGGAGGTAGCTTTTACGGGCCATGAATGCTTCGTTGTGCTTTGAAGCGGTGGACATTCGTATAGATCCCAACAGTGAAAACTCATATTCAAGTATCGCCCACTTTCCAATGTTCGAAGTAATGATAATTTATTGAACTCATCTACCATTATGTGGGGCATACGCCATTGCATCTTGAGTAATTCAACTTCTACCTCTATTGGTTGATGATGACTGAATTCATAATTATTGCCATAGCGAGGACGTATTAGAATTAACTCATGATGAGCATTAATTTTCGTTGAAAATGTATTTTATGCAGAGCACTAGTTTTTTTCAGTTTTGCCACAAACCATGCAATGAAATCAGCGCTGTGATGTGATTGATACTATGATAGCGATTCGTCATATGAAAAGCACATGTGGTTATCAATACTAAATACTTTACGATATTGATACATATCGTCTGCTACGTTCTTCTCATCAGTCTTTGCACACTCTCATATTCTCTCTATCATTAGTCAAAAGCACTTCAAATAGGCATTTTCAAATAATAGATGTCGTGCTTTCCGACTGGAGTTGATTATTTGGAGCCACTTATTGGTATTATTTGTTAGTCGAATGGGGCAGTGCTTTAGTGCTCCACAATCGATCTCATATGATTGCAGTTTATCCTTTGATCTAAAGTAATGCAGACACCTGCGAAATAATGGATTGTTGTTTGATTCGTCTGGCACATATAACGATATAGTAATTATGTTAACTTCACACACCGATGGCATGTATATATATATTTTTTAATGGCTGTCTCTGCTTAGTCCTGCGCTCACGAGGCTTGACAGGTTCTCGATCTATGTGAAATATCCTACATTGTTATCCTCGGTATCTTGTATGTGTAGCAAATTGATATGCTTTTCTTCTTCTTATGTTGAGCCACGCGTATCGGAGCAATGTTTTCTTTGGTGGTATACATATTGATGAATAAATGGTTTCGAAGCGCAATTTTTAAAAAAATTCGACCCATAGTCATGTTGTACGCCACTTTGGTGTACATCTAAATTTTTGCCGTCGTTATCGTCCCTGCACCTTCTTAACCTGTAACAAAGAAATAAACACATCATTGAAAAATACATAAAACATACAACACAAACACAAATACACTAAAATATGGAACGAGGAACGCCAGCGTCCCTTGTTCTTACCTTGGCGAAGAAAGTCTCTCCGTTGGTCTTCCGGCGCCGCCCTGTAAAAAGACAGTACAGTTATAAATAAGCTGTACTATTTAAACTACATTATAGTATTAAGAAAATAGACCAATTAATAGCTCTAAGAACTCTTACTTTTTGTGGCTTATCGGATCTCAGTCCTCCGCTGTCCCTCGGGTCCTTAGCGTAGCGAAGGAACTCTCACCGTTGGGCCTCCGGCGTCTCCCTGTAATAAGTAAAAAATTAATACGTAATCACCGAACGACTCATTTAGATGATATAAAAGGTACAAATAGTATTTAATGTGAATTCTTACCTTTTACGCTGTCTTCGGCGCGCCGGGTCTCAGGCCTTTGTCGATCCTCCGTCGAGACGCTGTAATTACCAAAATAAGGAATTAGAATAACAAGAAATAATGTAGTTAATTAACTTTAATAACATGTCCGAAAAAAGTAATAACATTAATTTAAGAAACAAAACATTTAGTCACCGAGAGTGACACTTACCGGCCGGACGTGAGATCTCGCGTGCTGAAGGAACCTGCGAGAAAATAATACCTGAAACATAAAAAGGAGTCAATTAGCTACAATACCACCTATACGTTACGCGCATTAGCAACAATTGCACTACACTTACCTGTGGAAGTAAAAATACACATTTCTCTACGCGAACTGTCAAACGCGTTCCGAGGTTAACCCCGTGAACGCGGAACGCGTCTTCGTCGTGCCGACGCCGGGAATTTAGCACTTCGCGACACATGCGCCGCCGGCGGGGTTTCACCGAACCCGTTTTGAAAATTTGCCCACGGCGCAAGCGCCCTGTGGCTCAAGCCGAGCGCTTATCTACCCGACGCTGCTGGAACTTGCTGGAGCCCCGCCGACGGGTATAAAAGGCGAGACGCGAAGCCCGAGAGTCTCAATCTTTGCCAGCGAATCCTCCTAGCGCTAGCAAAACTCCCTAACCTCGAAATTCCTCTGACCGCCGAAAGGTGGCAACCCCCTCCAGTCCGCCGAAAGGTGGCAATCCCCTCTGACCGCCGAAAGGTGGCAACCCTCTCTGTCCGCTGAAAGGTGGCAATCCCCTCTGACCTCCGAAAGGTGGCAACCCTCTCTTTCCGCCGAAAGGTGGCAACCCCCTCCAGTCCGCCGTAAAGGTGGCAATTCCCTCTGACCGCCGAAAGGTGGCAACCCTCTCTGTCCGCCGAAAGTTGGCAACTCCCCCCTGTCCGCCGAAAGGTGGCAATCCCCTCCCGATCGCCGATAGATGACGAAAAATCCTACCTAGCCCAAGTTAGCTTGTAGATGTATAGTTAATTTCAAGTACACACACATATATATAATCACATTAAATTATACTTTCAAATTAGTTTTTTTATTTTTCCACCCCTCTGCCGAGAAAAAATTAAATAAAAAAAATAAAAATAAAAAAACGGGTTCCTTTGTTTTTTCTACCCCCATGCCCAAAAAGAAGAGCGCAGCCACCGAACGGAGGCGAGCACAGAGGCGCTGCAAACGAGTTGGACCTGCAGGAGGTTTCTCCGACACGCGGTACGGACCTGACCCACGGGAACTCTTCAAGCCCACCAGGTGGGAAACGGATGAGAACATTCCCCCGGAGAGGGACTTCAAGGTCCCCCTACCTCCACCTCCGGCCTCCCCGCGCATCTCACCGCCAGATTCGCCCCGCTCCCCTCCACCGATACGGACACAGTCCGAATTCGACGAGGTCTTCGAAAGACTCCTACGGGAGTTAACACCTGTGCCCCGAGCAGTATCCCCGATTCCCTCCCCTTCCGTCTCCTCAACCACCCTCACCTCTCCTAAACGCCGCGCCCTTGCGCCCCTTCCCATCCCCCCTCAAACCGAGAACTCCACACCTTAAGGGGCCACTTCCGACACCCCCTCCCCGAAAATTTAACGACCCTCGCTCATCCCCGGAACCCCCTCTCAACCCAACCACCGTCCTTTTTAGGGCGAAAACTCAGCCTTAATCGGCCCTTATCAGGGCTAAAGCCCAAACAAAACTAGTTCGGGCCTGCCTAACCGAAAGTTACCGGCGCACTAGTCATATACTCGGTCCGTAGAGGAACCACCCCCCTCATTGTTGGAATACGCCCTAACCCACCCTACGGTTCTCGGCGTATGCGTTCAACAGTCACTGAGCATCCAATATTCGATAGATTCAATACCGTTGAATAATTCATGTAAGAAGATCCGAGGTCACTGTTGTGTTCAGCTGGGTATAAAGCTGTCACCCATGCGAAACGTGGATTATCTCTTGATTGCACATTAATCGCAGCCCTCATATGCATTATCTCCCGCGGCAATGATATTCAACGCGTATTGATTCATACTTATTTACATTTATTGTAAGATTACGTACTTTTCGTGAAGCTCAACCACTTCCACGTTGTCGAAATTCATCGAGCAGGGGTTAAAGTATAGACTATCACGCGTTCAAGTCGATTTCTCACCACATTTACCCATCACCGCTGTGTCCTGCACCCATGCATATAAAATGCCTATACATGGAATACTTCAATCCTTACAGATGCGATACTTGGACTATCAATGACTATTGATGTTTAGTTGATAATCGTTAGCGCTTTGCATGATCCTCCATGATCGTATTTTTAAAAGATCGTATCGTTAAAAATTGGCATAAAATCATGCCGATGATTCGCGTCCACTTCAGTCAACAGGCATATCGACGATGTGCAGGGCTTCAAGAGACCCGTCAACGAATTTGTCCTGAAGGAGATGTCCATCGTCAGACTCCACGAAAAGAATGCTGAACCGCTGACGCTCGCCTTCGACGCACCATTTGCATGGAACTCTTTACCGGCCAAGTACAAAATGACAAACAAGTGGCTGGAATGCAATTTCCATGCAATACGATGAGATCACAGCGGCATACTATACGAGGCAGCTAGAAAGACAATTCGAGTACTCTTGCATGGAGCTCCTACCATCTATGCGAAGGGATTTAAGAAATGCGCGTGGCTATCAAGATTCACGGATCCCGCGACAAACGTAATCGACTTGGAGACTCTGGACTGTCCATCGGTGCAGAAGCTGCCGAAAATCACAAACTCCAAATGATCCCATCATCCCTTCAACACGAACTGCGCCTATGAGAATGTAAAATCGGTGCAAAGCTGGTTGAGCGTATACGAAGCGTGAGCGAGGGATATTTTTGAACGAATGAAAAACATTTCGATGAAAATATATGTCGTTTGTATTCGATCAACCACATACATTTTTTTCATAGTCAACACTAAGCGACGATGGCAAGACGACTGTAATGCGAAGAGTTCGATGATGGTGTCCCAACGAATTTAGTCTTTTTTTCTGCCTCAAAGATGATGGAACGCTGTTGTATTTCCCACAACTGCATGTAGCCATTCGCGCGCCAGTTGCAGCATACGCTCGATGATGCGGGCATTCGTTCGACGATGGTGTTCCAACGAATTTTTTTTTCCCAGTCCACCATGTTCAGAGGCGCTGGAACTCGACACTGTTGTATTTTCCACCGATATACTGCATGCAGAGTTGAACATCGCGTGCCACTTGCAGCATACTCTCGAACATTGTCGGATCTTGGTCGAAGACCTTCACACCGGTAAGGAGACAGAGAACTCATCCGCGATGTCTGCGATGTAGCGTTTCCCAAATTTGGTTTGTACGACCCTCGTGTCGGAGATTAGTCGTTCCGACTTAACGGGGAGTTCCGACAGCTTCGTCGTCGGAAGGGATTCCGCTATCCGGCCGACTTTGTTGATACTCGAGAGATCCATTTTCCCCGCACTTTCAAAATTCTTTTTTTTTTTGAGATATGTTGATGGTGCAGTGGAACAGTCCAATCTGAGCTTGGTCCGCAAAATTATAAGCTCCCTCGTGAGCGTCCCACTCAAATTGTCAAACTTCTCCTCACTTTTCCAATAGTGAAAAACAGGTTCAAACATGTTCGAGAACCGCGGCGAATTTTCCCCCGACATTTTTTCACGTTCCCGAAAAACAGGTTCAAACACGTTCGAAGAACTCCGTACGTGGAGAATTTTCACAGCATTTTGGACACTCCCGACGTTGAGGTGGAGGGCCATCGATGTGATCTTTCATCTGTGGCGTATTATAATGCTCCAAGCATGGAACATATGATATCACTTCACTGTCATTCCGATGATGTTCTGGCAAACGATCCCACAATAAGCCAACATATTTATCCCAATATTTTAGGACTAAGACTTTTAGAACCTGTTCGAGCTCGTTTTTGGTCAAGTCCAGGGGGTGCTTGGCCGGATGCACTGCGTACATACTCGCACATGCGAACATCTTGACGTTATATTTCGGAATGCAGACCTCGATGAGACTTTTCAAGAGTGCAGCTCAAGTGGTCCATCCACGGTCAGAGCCTTTAATCCCTACAGATTATAGTTTTTCCAAGGAACCTGTCAGGACCTGTCTCGAGTGTCGGCGAGCTTGGAGACGGGGCGGATGCAATAGACATTATCTTTCGGAATGGAACTATCTGCATGTCATAAATGTCGTGATTTGAAAGGCCGTCCTTCACACACACAACACTCATCGACGGCGGCTTCCCCCTCCCGCCAGTCGCTCCACGGACTACATGCGCCTCTCCCCTCCGCCTCCCTTTTTTCCTGCATTCCTCCCTCCCCCTCTCCCACGCTGACCTTCCTCCTCTCCCTTTCCCTTATTTCCTCTCAGCATTTCCTCGCCCACTCACTTCCTCCCCCCTTCTCTAACTTTTCCTCATATCACCATGCTCTTCTTGCTGCTCTCGTTCTCATTTTTTTCCTTTTCATTTCCTCTCTTACCATATATCCTGGTGTCCTCCAGTCTAACCCCAGCAGCCATCTTATATACCTTTCCTGCGCTGTCTCCATTGCCTCCCTGTCCTCCCAACCCCAGATCTCCGCCCCATACCCCAGCACCGTCCACACCAGCGTTTCAAATAGCCACATCCTCCTTCGCACATCCTTCCCGAAATCCCTCTTCCCTATTTCCCACACCTGTCTCATTACTGTCCCCGCCTTCTTTATTCTCTCTTTCGCCTGTGCCCCTTGCTCCCCATTCCTGTGCCCCTTGCTCCCCATTCCTCCCCACATACCCCAGGTAATTGAATTCCTTCACTTCCTCTATCTCTTCCTCGCCCCATTTCCACGTCTTCTTTTTAAATCTCCTCCCTCCTTTCCTAAACCTCATCACCTTCGTCCTTCCCACGTTTACTTGCAGTTTCTTCCTTTCAAAGTACCTCTCCAGCCTCCTGATCATATCCTCCATGTCTTCATCGCTCTCCACCATCACCACCACATCATCCGCGTATGCCAGCGAGAATATTTTTCTCTCCCTACTTTAATTCCTCCCCATTCCCCTTTTCTTAGCTCCTCTTCCAGGTCTGCCGTGATTATATTGAATACCACCGGGCTTAAAGGGCATTCCTGTCTTACCCCCTTCTCCATCCAAAACACTTCTCCCGTCTCCCCCCTGCTTTCACCCTACTCCTCGTCGCCCCATATATTTCTATTACTCTCTCCCTTAACCCTTTCCTTATACCTCTCGCCTCCATTGCCTTCGCTATTTCTCCGCGATCTATCGAGTCAAAGGCTACTCTCAGGTCAATGAATGCTGCTATGAGCTTTCCTCTCCTCTTCGCCACCTGCTTCCCTATCGAATAGTTATATATATATATATATATATATATATATATATATATATATATATATAATATCTATCGTTCTCATTCCTGCTCTGAATCCCGTTTGGTTCTGCGGCACCGTTCCTACTCTCTCCATCTCCTCTTCCAGCCTTTTTGCCAACACAGTCGCGTACACCTTGTACAGCGACGGCATCAGCGTCACCCCCCTGTATTCTTCCACTCTCTCGCCCTTTCCTTTTTTTATAATTGGTACTATAATTCCCGCCTTCCATCCCTCTGGCCAACCCTCCCCTTCCCACACCCTCCTGCAGATCTCCCAAGCCCAGTCAATCGCCCTTTCTCCTCCCCACTTCCACGCTTCGTTCGGAATTTCGTCTCTCCCCATCGCCCTTTCCTCTTTTATTTTCTGTATCGCTATCCTTATTTCCTCTTTCCTTAAACCCTCCTCCATATCTCCTCTTGTCGCCCTTCTTGCTCCCCCTTCCCCTCCTCTATCTGTTCCACCTAGCAGCTCCCTGAAGTATTCCTTCCACTCTACCGCCTTTATTCCATCCTCCACTCTTTTCCTCCTCTTTCTTCCCCTGTTCACTATCTTCCACACTTCCTCTTCCGTCTTCGCTTCTGCTACCTCCCTAATTCGCCTATCTCGTTCTTCCTCCTTTTTCCTCCCACACATCTTATTGTACTCCCTTTTCTTCCCCTTGTACCGTTCCGTCGTGCTCTTTCCTTTCCTGCATTTCCTTAGTTCCTCCCTCATCTTCTTTCTATTTTCCTCGTCCCACCATCCGTCCCTTGTCACCCTCCTCGCCCTACCATTATCCTCCTCGCTCACCTTCATCGCCTCCTTCATTTTCCCCTCTATCTCCTCGGCCAACCCTTGCATGTCCCCTCCCTCTAATTCCACTTCCTCCAGTCTTCTTCTGTACCCCTCCTTCATCATTTCCGTCCATTTGCCACTTCCTACCGTTCTTTCCCCTTTGCTCTGACTCTTTCTTTCCCTTTTCCCTTTTTTAATCGTCACCACTATCGGGTCGTGATCCGACTCCACATTGGCCTCTATCCACATCCTCTCCACCGCTTCCCTTGTTTTCCTGTCCCCTATGCGTAGTCGATGATCGTCTCCCCCCTTCCCCTGTATATGTGAATTCTCCATCTTCATCCCCTTTTATGTTCCCGTTCAAAATCTCCCACCCCGTTTCCTCTAGCACCTTTATCAGCTTTCTTCCTTCCGCGTTTACCTTCCCGTCTTTCGACCTCCTTCCCTCCTTCCTCTCCTCCCGTCCTCGCCCCTTCCATTCCCATGCGCGTTAAAATCCCCTCCAATTATTACCCTCCTTCCCTCCTGCCACTCGATCCATTCTTTTAGCCGCTCTGTTTTCTTTTCCATATCTCCGTTTATGTACACCCCGATTATTGCCCATCTATTCTCTCCCTCTTCCATCTCCACCGTCATCATCCCCTCTTCCTCCCCCCTGCCACCTTTCCTTTGCGCTTTCATCTCCGGCCCTCGCCCCTATCGCCATCCCACCCATTGCTCTCCCCTTTCTATTTCTTTTCACCGCCCACTGTGCCATCCATGTATACCCCCTCGGCAATCTCTCCCTTATTCTGTCCCATCCTTTTTCTTCCAATTTTTCTTATGTGTATATTTACAATTTCTTCCGTCAAACTTCTTTTAAGCCATTCGCATTTCAGGAAATACCAAGATATTTGAATGTGGAAAAACTGAATAAAAGCAGGGTTCTTCGTCGAATTTTCATTAATGCTGTCTAGTGCTAACTGGTAATTTCGGCGATTCATTTTTCTTAATTTTTTTTCCCATTTTTAAATTCTTGCCCAGAAAAAACTTGTTCTTTAAACGCTTATATCTCTAAAACTAATAAATATATTTTGAATTTTAAAACTTTAAATAGAAGCTACATTCTTCTCGCTTCGAATAAACACAGGACGTTGAATCTTAGTCCTTTTGAGTTTATTCTTATCCTTTTTAAGTTTCATGTTTCTAGTTTTGAGATCTGTCAGCAAACATTTTTTGTGAGCTACGGTTATCGCGCAATCATGAGAAATAGCGCGAGAAAAAAGTGACCAATTTTTTTTTTTTTGTTTTTAAGGTTCCCCGAGCCCAGGCATTTTTTTCCCAGTTAAATCAATGGATAGGTCAGTTAGCTTGTTTGTTAAGCTTCAATTTCGTTTTTTATTAGTCTCTCCACGTCAATTTTTTGCTGAGATATCTGAGCTTGACGGAAAATGGATCCTTTTGTCTTTGATCATCGATATCTCAGCAACCGCAATGGTCGCACAAGGGTTTAAAGGGCAGCTTCAAAAACTTGAATACTTTTCCTACAAAATTCTTTCATTGATTTTTAATATTTTTTTTCACCCTTAACATTCATATGAAAAAAGTACAAAAAATTGACGTTTTACGGCTTTTCAGTAAATGTACCACTACACTACAAGTGTTGATGGAAAGACTAGCGTTGCCAGGTTTTTTTTTCACCTTCATGTATCCCCAATAGCCCTGTGAATTTGCGAATTGATCTGTCGCACTGTTTTTCCGGACCGATTGATCAAAGTTTACAACACAATTGAAGGAACAAGTCCATTGTTCCTAAACATCGTGTAATCATCAAAATAAAAAGACCAGCTTTTTTCGACTTTTTCACAACTTTGCACTAGTTGCTTGTTAAAATTGAGAACAAAATTAGATAATTCTCCAATTCTTTTTTAAATTTGTAAAACGTTTCAGGAAACAACACATTCATTCTAGACACGATTCGGTCTTCGCTCACCATAATTTCACTCGTCGTTATTTTCATTAATCAAAAGTTGATACCTCCAAGCTGTATTCACTACCCTATCTGAGAAGATTTATGCGAGTAATTCTTGATATTTTCTGCGAAGGTTATCCGGGTTATAAAACAAAGTTCTTTTCAAACCGCATTAATTTGGAAGGAAAAATACATTAACAGTTTTTTCCAAAACTAATCTTTTTTCTTTTCGGTAAAATTCTTTGAAGATTTGGCAAAAAAATTCATCAAGAGTTTTTTTAACTTTAACTTTTTTTTAAGTATTGCCTAGGTGACATTGAATTTCGCCAGTTTTGGGATTTCAAAACTAACAAAACTGGCAAAATTCAATGTCTCCTAGGCAATGCTTAAAAAAAAGTTAAAGTTAAAAAAAAACTTTTGATGATTTTTTTGCCAAAACTTCGAGGAATTTTACCGAAAAGGAAAAAGATTAGTTTTGAAAAAAAACTATTAATGAATTTTTCCTTCCGAAAAAATGGGGTTTGAAGAGAACATTCTTTTGGAACCCTGATAACCTTCTCAGAAAATATCGAGAATTACTCGCATAAATGTTCTCAGATAGAGTAGTGAATACAGCTTGGAGGTATCAACTTTTAATTAATGAAAATAACGACGGGTGAAATTGTGGTGAGCGAAGGACGAATCGTGTCTAAAATAAGTCAGTGTTGTGTCCTGAAACGTTTTAGAAATAAATAAATAAATTGGAAATTTTTCGAATTTTTTTCTCAAATTTAACAAGCAATTAGTGCAAAGTTGTGTGACATATAGAAACATGCTGGTCTTTTCATTTTGATGGTGATTACACAATGTTTAGGAACAATAGACTTGTCCCTTCAATTGTTTTGTAAACGTTGGTCAATCGGTCCGGAAAAACAGTGCGACAGATTAATTCGCAAATTTACAGGGCTATTGGGGATACATGAAGGTGAAAAAAAAACCTGGCAACCCTAGTCTTTCCATCAACACTTATAGTGTAGTGGTACATTTACTGAAAAGCCGTAAAACGTCAATTTTTTGTACTTTTTTCATATCAATGTTAACGGTGAAAAAAAAATTCTCAAAAATCAATGAAAGAATTTTGTAGGAATTGTATTCAAGTTTTCGAAGTTGCCCTGTAAATCCTCGTGCGATCATTGGTTGCTGAGATATCGATGATCAAAGACAAAAGTATCCTTTTTCATTCAAGATTGGATATCTCAGCAAAAAATTGACGTAGAGTGACTAATAAAAAACGAAATTGAAGCTGAATGAAGAAGCTAACTGACCTATCTATTGATTTAACTGAAAAAAAATGTCTGGGCTCGTGGAACCTTGAAAAGAAACAAAAAAATTTGGACATTTTTTTCTTGCGCTATTTCTAATGATTGCGCGATAAACGTAGCTCACAAAAAATGTTGCCGACATATCTCAAAACTAGAAACTTGAAGCTTTAAAATGCTTCTTTTTACATCTTGATACGATTATTTTTCATACAGATAAAGTGCTTCAAAAAAACACTTTTAAAAAATGGAAGACGCTTTCTGTTCCTTTAATTTTTTGGACTAGTGTATTTCATAATATACTTTTTGCGACAATATTTTTTTTACATCTCGCGTGAAATATGATAATATGAATATAAGAAATACAGGGTGCGGCAGCATGACTTCCTTTTTTCAAAACTCAATAAAACCCATTGTATGAACAAGAACATTTTTATTTGTTTTTTATAATGTAGGCGCATGTCTAAAGTTTTGTTTTACACAGTTTTGAAGATCAAATTAGATAGGTGACATCCCCCATTCTCCATACACTGAGTAAACCGGTTTCTGCCATTTGTCATGACTCTTGCCAGCATAGCAGGTGTTATGTTGGCAATTTCTTCCCGGATGTTGGTCTTCAGCTCTTGTAGGGTCCTTGGACGGTTCCCATAAACACGGGATTTCAAAAAACCCCATAGAAAAAAATCACAAGGGGCCAAATCGGGAGAGCGGGTCGGCCACTCCAAATCGCCCTTAATTGAGATGAGGCGCTCTGGGAAGTGTTCCGTCAAAACAGCCATTGTTCCTGCACAATCGCCATTTTGTAAGGATAGAAATGATGATCATAATGAAGAATTCTCCTCACAGAACGATCGGAAAGTCCAAGGGCAGACGCATGTTTGCGCGCAGAACGCCGTGGTGATCGCAACATTGAATCTCTCACTACCTCAATGTTATCAGGTAATCTAATGCGCCGAGGGGCTACAGTTCTTCGTCTTGTCGCACTTGCAGTTTGTATGAACGTAGTGACCCACGTAACTATTGATTTCCGGTCCGGGACAGGGGCCAACGGGGCTAAATTAAAGCGATTCCGAAAGGCACGCTGGGTTACGTTTACAGAACATCCACTCGAAAAGTAGGCTTCAACGGCAACAGCACGCTCCTTACTGTTCCAACGCCTGATGGCGATTGAACAGTGTCGGGATAAGACTTTAGAGTCGCCTCTTTCGAACGAGACCACTAGCGCCCCGTTACGACATCAACCGACTGAATGGCGCGCATTTTAAAAAAGGAAGTTATGTTGCCGAATCCTGTATAATAGGGCGGGCGGAAGGGTCAGAAAATGAGAAGAAAAGTATCAATATAAAGGGAAAATATGCGAGCAAGATAAAAGAGGGAAACATGTAGAAAGCGAATAAACCTCAAAACATGATTTATGTAAATGCAGTCAATTGAATCTGTAGTATAAAACTAGATTGAACGAGAGCGCTAATATCTTCATATGGGCGCTGTCGTCCGCAATGCGTCACCAGCAAAGACTTGCTGAGCGGTGCGAGGCTCTTCGCACCTACCGATCACAAGCGAGGTCGAGATAAAAGTCCATTGTTTGAATGATTGATTGCAAATATTGTCACCGCATTTTCCAGCGAGCCGCCGGCGAACACTCACGGTGTGTCATGATTTACATCAATATTTGACGGCAGGCTCCAGTCGAGAAGAAAATGCCATCAATTATTTAGATAATTGAATCTGTAGTATAAAACGAGATCGAACGAGAGCGCGAATATCTTCATATGACGCTGTTGTTCGCAGTGCGTTAAAAGCAAATACTTGCTGAGCGGTGCGAAGCTCTTCGCACCTACCGATCACAAGCGTGGTCGTGAATAAATGCAAAAACAATTGTTTAAATAATTATGTTTGCCAAATTTTTATTACACTGTTGTTTTTTGCAGCGCGTAGCAGCAATCTATATTTGCTGAGAGGTACAGAAAGTACCGTATCTACCGATCATACCCGAGATCGAGAATAAATACAAAAAAGGGAAAAAACGTATATTGGCTTATGACAAGCCAATCTATGTTTTTTTTTCTCAAATTCCGAAAATTTAAGGGGCAGACAGCTGTTCGTCTATCTATTTGACGTCGTTTGGCAAAGTTTCGACGGGATCTGAAGAGCCGTTTCAGAGATTTTTGGGTATCTATAATTGTTCTACCATACCGACCGCGATGAGGTGTCATTCCGTCTTAATGGAAACGCTTATCGAAACCACTGTTTAAATGAAAACAACTCATACATTGCTCGAATGCAATTTATGAAAAGTTAATATTTGTGGCTATTTAGTATCTAACCTATGCTTATCTATTGTCACCCTCATAGAAAAATAAAACTTATGAACCGAACAAGTGAACTGGAAATGCCGTGCGAGGTCTTAGCGTGTATGGTTAAAAAGAAAAAGCTCGACGAAATATAAATATAAATTTCAGACAGTTTTTTATAAATATAAATTAAAATTAATATAAATTTTGGACAATATGAATTTTAGACGCTTTTTCAAATCCCTCGGGGGACGGGGCCCCTCTGTTTCGGAGGCGGATGTATGCTTGGATATCATCTGGGAAAAGTATGGTTTTCGTGTTGTATTTGGTCGGGGGATTGCCTGATCTATTGCTTTGTTTATTATTTTTGTGATGTTTGTGCTGTTATCTTCCACTTTTAAAAAGTAAAAACGGACGTCAAGTACTAAAAAAGCTCTCAAGAACATTATTGCTTATTTGATCGTATAAAAAATTCTGATCGAATTCAAAATATTTTTTTATTTTTATTCAAACGACGTCTTTATTATTTAAATCAATTCACATGTATAAAAAAGGTGAAATATTTTATTATCAAATACCTAAGCAAGTTTACTAATAATGTTCTACACAAAACTGTTAAACCTTAACAATAATACTTTTTCAAATATTCCATTTTCATTTAAAAAATCATTCCTATTATAAAATAAAATTGATATCACCATTATATAAATGGACAACGTATATACCATACAAGTACACTCGAAATGCTGTGGAACGACTCGCGTGCATGGTTAAGAAAAAAAGCATGGCGAAGGATTTTGTCTTCCCAACTACTTAACTCTCAGGTTGGAATAACATAGACTGTCGCAATTTGTTATGCAAGTGGAAATCTAATTTATGATCCCGAACAGTGCGGATCAAATCATTAATGTACCCCTAGACTACACGATACGTGACATCTTATTTTGTTTGCATAATTTAATACGATATGTAAAAGTATAAACTTCCTCCTCTATCACACAACCATTATACATTACATCAAATATATGGTGTCATATAGACTTTAGTGTATTGGTGAGAGTGTCCGTCTCTACGCCACAGCATCGGCAAGTTTAAGTGTCAAATTACGGTGCCGTCGTCTCGCTGGTGGAAAAGAAATATTTGAGTATTACTCCTGACACTTATCGCGCTACATTCGATGGTTTGTCCGAGTAAAGTGAAATATTTATCAATAGTGGATATGACCTAGCTCTGACACGGTGACGTGAATTATGTGGACCGATGTATATACCGATAACACCACATATCAATGTTATCTTGTCCGAATCGCACTAGCGCAAGAGGCAGGACATCGCATTGCTAGTGACTCTGGCAGTTGATGGGATGTTAAAATTAAAAAAAAAATATATATATACACATATATATATATATATATATATATATATATATATATATATATATATATATATATATATATATATATATACAGGGTGTCCCATTTTAATCTTACACCTGAATTTTCTCGAAAAATATTGCTCGGACAAAATATTGTGTGGAACAAAACTTCGAGGAATTTGAAAGGGACGTTTGAAAAAAATTTATTTGAGGAGCCAACATTCAAAATGGCGGCGTTACAAAGGCTGACGTGTTTTTTTCAAACGGAAACATAACTTTTTTTATTGCCAAAAAATTTGTCAGCTGAAAACTAAAAACTTTTGTTGAAAAAATGTTTTGATAAAGTTCATAGTTTTCAAGTGAGAACATCATTTTCAATTATTTCAGATGTATCCAGGATTTGTGTGTGTGCGCGCGCGCGCGCGCGTGTGTGTGTGTGTGTGTGTGTGTGTGTGTGTGTTTTTCTACCCATCGTGATCAAAGTTCGTCAAGGATTTCAAGAAACACGTTTTTGGGCCAGAAAATGGCACAAACGCTATTAAAATGGAAAAAAACTATTTTTCATCGATTTTCCTCCAAAATTTTCTCATGAAATATCGTCCAAATTTGAAAACAAAAAAATAAAAAAAAAATTTTCAACAAAAAAATTTGATTCTTTTTTTGTTCAAGTGGTCATACATTCGAAAATACAACATTGAGCGGCTTGCCGTGAGACATTTAGTCTAATTGTCCCTGCCACCGGCATTTGCGTTAGCCAAAGCGTAGGAGGTTGCATGGCTGAGTCTGTTGCAGACCATTCGCGTTACCCAGAATACACCACGTGGAGGTTGTCTGTCTAGCATTCCTGGCCCTGAGAAGGGCCGTTTTGTGTGTGTGTGTGTGTGTGTGGGCGCGCGTGCGTGTATGTGTGTGTGTGTGTGTGTGTGTGTGTGCATGTGCGTGCGTATGGAACACTCACAAGGATTAGGTCTCTGCGGTTCGTAACTACCGCAGTATTTTTTTACTCCAAACCCTCCTTGTAAGTGTACTCTGATCCCTTTCTATAAATGTTCAAATATCCCATTCATGTTTAAACATGCCTGAACTCTTCTCGCGAAACCGTCCACTGTGCGCAGAAGAACATCTCTCGGGATTGCACGGCAGGCAGCTCTTATCCGCTCCTTTATATTCTCCCGTGTTGTTGGAGCTTGACGGTAGACGGCATCTTTTAAGTACCCCCACAAAAAAAAATCAGGAGATGTAAGATCCGGTGACCTTGGAGGCCAATTTATAGGACCGTCGCGACAAATCCTCCGTTGACCGAATGTTGCATCCAGATGATTTCGAACAACACGAGCCCAGTGAGCGGGTGCACCATCTTGCTGGAACCACATCTGTTGACGTGTTTCCAAATCCAAATCTTCTAGCAAAAGGCGCAGTTTATTTTCCAAAAAACCGAGGTAACGGACAGTGTTCACACTTCCTTCGAAGAAATGGGGACCTATTATTTGCCCGTCAACAATACCACACCAAACGTTTAAACTCCATCGATGCTGGTGATCGATCTGTCTCAACCAATGTGGGTTCTGATCGGACCAGTATCGGAAGTTCCAACGGTTCACTTATCCGCGACTGTTAAATGTGGATTCCTCGGTGAACATAACGTACCGAAAAAAGTTTCTAGATCACTCGATTTGTCTCAACGCCCACCGACAAAACGCCACCCTTCGCAACGGATCAGGATTAGGAGTGTCTTGGTGGAATTGTACCCGGTACGGGTGAAGTTTAGCACCTCTTAATACTCGGTGCACTGTGGATCCGGCAAACCCCAATCGTTCCCAGATCGCTCGAACACTCAAATGAGGATCAATTGCTATCATGGCTAAAATAGCCATGTTTCGAGCCTCATGCAAGTCACCAAAATCGTTGACGTTTTGGTAACGGCGACGGTGGCAGATCATCCAACCTGCCCTGGCTCGCCGTTCGACGGTTCGGATTGTCTGCCGTGATGGGTGACGACGCTGAGGATATTCGCGTTGATACAAATTTTCGGCGCGTAAGTAATTGCCCCGACATCTCCCTAAAACGAGGAGCATATCAACAATTTCGTTGGGTCTGAAATACGCCATTGTTGCTGAATCTGAGAATTTTTCTCTGATTTAAGAACGGTTGAATTTCAAAAAATATTGATCAAAAGTACAAAAGTGCGTAAGAGAACTCCGCAAAGTCAGACTATGGCAGTAGTACCAATCATGTTTTCTTCAATTTCGCTTACCTTTCAGATCTTGATATTAAAAAACGTAATCGCGAGAAGAGTTCGGGCATGTTTAAACATGAATGGAGGGATATTTGAACATCTCTAGAAAGGGATCACAATACACTTACAAGGAGGGTTTGGAGTAAAAAAATACTACGGTAGTTACGAACCGCAGAGACCTAATCCTTGTGAGTGTTCCAAACGCACGCACGCACACCCACACACACACACACACACACACACACACACACACACAAATCCTGGATACATCTGAAATAATTGAAAATGATGTTCTCACTTGAAAACTATGAACTTTATCAAAAAAATGTTTTCAACAAAAGTTTTTAGTTTTCAGCTGACAAATTTTTTGGCAATAAAAAAAGTTATGTTTCCGTTTAAAAAAAATATGTCAGCCTTTGTAACGCCGCCATTTTGAATTTTGGCTCCTCAAATAAATTTTTTTCAAACGTCCCCCTTCAATCCCTAGAAGTTTTGTTCCACACAATAGTTCGTCCGAGCAATATTTTTCGAAAAAATTCAGGTGTAAGATTAAAATGGGACACCCTGTATATATATATATACAGGGTGGTCCGTAATTACTGACCCACCCGGGACTGGCGGGTTCGGGGTCGTGCCCGAAACAATCGTACCAAGGCGTTTTTCGATCCGTCCATTAGTTTTCGAATGGGGGCGATTAGAATTTCGTATTGTTGTAGGGCCGACGCCTGCCCTTGACGACGACGCTACTCGAGTGCCGCGTCTGAGCGCGTGAAATGTAGAAGGCAACGGGCGAGGTAGGTAGGCGTTTGTCTCGCGTGCCTTGGCGATTTGACATTTCGTATGTCATCTGCTATGGCCTTCCGCCATATTTGGTGGGCAAGTTCAGACCGCGTTTGACAGATGACGGCGAGCATGATATGACGTTTCGCGTATCATTCTCTTAGGCTGGCAGCGGACCAATCGGGTTCGAGACGCGAGACAAGGACGGACGATAGGGTATTTCACTCTTCGTCTTCTGTCGCGCGACTTGTATTGCAATTTTTCGTGCGGGCAATGACACCCGTGTGAAATTGCCGCCGGAGTATCTCCGATCTTAATGATTTTTATGATGTTTTATGGGTTTCGTTCAAATTTGAAAATGGAAACAATCTCCTTTATCGTAGCGCAAACGGCAATAACGGCCACACAAAATTAAATACCCGAAATCATAATAACAAAATTACAGCAGTCGTTCATCATTAAAAATCGTTTGTCGTCGACTGGGGAAAACCCATTTTTGGTTGAGGTTGCACCGGTTTCTCCGTTTTCGAAAAAAAATAGATACTGAAAGCGTTTCTGATTGCTCTGTTATCGATCGGAACGAGACCAAATCATTTGGTTTCGATTTCATCGAGAAAAAGATGACGTGAAGTTTTCGACAGTGTCCTATGAATCCTTGGAATCATAAGAATTGATTTCATCTCCGTACGCGACCGGGCGCGAGATCATCTCGTCGCATCGTCATCGAAAAAGAGATGAAATCATCGACGGCCCCGACGGGACGTTTTCGGGTGTGCCCTTAGGATCCTACACGCATCATACACAGAATTGATTGCACCTCCGTCCGCAATCGGGAATGAGATGAAATCATCTCGTCTCGATCTCCTCGAAAAGGAGATGAAATCAACGACGGGCTCGACAGGACTTTTTCGAGTGTGTTATTTGGATCCTCGACGCATCATGCACGGACTTGATTTCATCTCCGTTCGCCACCAGGAACGAGATGGAATTATCTCGTCCCGATCTCTTCAAAAAGGAGATGAAATCGACGACGGGCTCGACAGGACTTTTTCGAGTATGTTATTTGGATCCTCGACGCATCATGCCCAGAAATGATTTCATCTCCGTTCACCACCAGGAACGAGATGGAATCATCTCGTCCCGATCTCCTCGAAAAGGAGATGAAATCAACGACGGACTCGACAGGACTTTTTCGAGTATGTTATTTGGATCCTCGACGCATCATGCCCAGAATTGATTTCATCTCCGTTCACCACCAGGAACGAGATGGAATCATCTCGTCTCGATCTCCTCGAAAAGGAGATGAAATCAACGACGGACTCGATAGGACTTTTGCGAGTATGTTATTTGGATCCTCGACGCATCATGCCCAGAATTGATTTCATCTCCGTTCGCCACCAGCAACGAGATGAAATCATCTCGTCCCGAACTCATCGCAATGGAGATGAAATCAACGGCAGACTCGATGGAACTTTTTCGAGTGTGTCATTCGGATCGTAGACGCATCATGCACAGATTTGATTTCATCTCCGTTCGCCACCGGGAACGAGATGGAATCATCTCGTCCCGATCTCTTCGAAATGGAGATGAAATCAACGACAGACTCGATGGAACTTTTTCGAGTGTGTCATTCGGATCGTAGACGCATCATGCACAGATTTGATTTCATGTCCGTTCGCCACCGGGAACGAGATGGAATCATCTCGTTCCGATCTCTTCGAAAAGGAGATGAAATCAACGACGGGCTCGACGGGACTTTTTTGAGTATGTTATTTGGATCCTTGACGCATCATGACCAGAATTGATTTCATCTCCGTTCGCCACCAGGAACGAGACGAAATCATCTCGTCCCGAACTCATCGCAATGGAGATGAAATCAACGGCAGACTCGATGGAACTTTTTCGAGTGTGTCATTCGGATCATAGACGCATCATGCACAGATTTGATTTCATCTCCGTTCGCCAGCGGGAACTAGATGGAATCATCTCGTCCCGATCTCTTCGAAAAGGAGATGAAATCAATGACGGGCTCGACGGGACTTTTTTGAGTATGTTATTTGGATCCTCGACGCATTATGACCAGAATTGATTTCATCTCCGTTCGCCACCGGGAACGAGATGGAATCATCTCGTCCCGATCTCTTCGAAAAGGAGATGAAATCAACGACGGGCTCGACGGGACTTTTTCGAGTATGTTATTTGGATCCTCGACGCATCATGCCTAGAATTGATTTCATCTCCGTTCACCACCAGGAACGGATGAATGACGATACGAATGACACACGCGAAAAAGTCCAATCAAGTCTGTCGTTGATTTCATCTCCATTGCGATGGGTTCGGCACGAGATGATTTCATCTCGTTCCTGGTGGCAAACGGAGATGAAATCAATTCTGGTCATGATGCGTCGAGGATCCAAATAACATACTCAAAAAAGTCCCGTCGAGCCCGTCGTTGATTTCATCTCCTTTTCGAAGAGATCGGGACGAGATGATTCCATCTCGTTCCCGCTGGCGAACGGAGATGAAATCAAATCTGTGCATGATGCGTCTACGATACGAATGACACACGCGAAAAAGTCCAATCAAGTCTGTCGTTGATTTCATCTCCATTGCGATGGGTTCGGCACGAGATGATTTCATCTCGTTCCTGGTGGCAAACGGAGATGAAATCAATTCTGGTCATGATGCGTCGAGGATCCAAATAACATACTCAAAAAAGTCCCGTCGAGCCCGTCGTTGATTTCATCTCCTTTTCGAAGAGATCGGAACGAGATGATTCCATCTCGTTCCCGGTGGCGAACGGAGATGAAATCAAATCTGTGCATGATGCGTCTACGATCCGAATGACACACTCGAAAAAGTTCCATCGAGTCTGCCGTTGATTTCATCTCCATTGCGATGAGTTCGGGACGAGATGATTTCGTCTCGTTCCTGGTGGCGAACGGAGATGAAATCAATCCTGGTCATGATGCGTCGAGGATCCAAATAACATACTCAAAAAAGTCCCGTCGAGCCCGTCGTTGATTTCATCTCTTTTTCGAAGAGATCGGAACGAGATGATTCCATCTCGTTCCCGGTGGCGAACGGAGATGAAATCAAATCTGTGCATGATGCGTCTACGATCCGAATGACACACTCGAAAAAGTTCCATCGAGTCTGTCGTTGATTTCATCTCCATTTCGAAGAGATCTGGACGAGATGATTCCATCTCGTTCCCGGTGGCGAACGGAGATGAAATCAAATCTGTGCATGATGCGTCTACGATCCGAATGACACACTCGAAAAAGTTCCATCGAGTCTGCCGTTGATTTCATCTCCATTGCGATGAGTTCGGGACGAGATGATTTCATCTCGTTCCTGGTGGCGAACGGAGATGAAATCAATTCTGGGCATGATGCGTCGAGGATCCAAATAACATACTCGCAAAAGTCCTATCGAGTCCGTCGTTGATTTCATCTCCTTTTCGAGGAGATCGAGACCAGATGATTCCATCTCGTTCCTGGTGGTGAACGGAGATGAAATAAATTCTGGGCATGATGCGTCGAGGATCCAAATAACATACTCGAAAAAGTCCTGTTGAGTCCGTCGTTGATTTCATCTCCTTTTCGAGGAGATCGGGACGAGATGATTCCATCTCGTTCCTGGTGGTGAACGGAGATGAAATCAATTCTGGGCATAATGCGTCGAGGATCCAAATAACATACTCGAAAAAGTCCCGTCGAGCCCGTCGTTGATTTCATCTCCTTTTCGAAGAGATCGGGACGAGATGATTCCATCTCGTTCCCGGTGGCGAACGGAGATGAAATCAATTCTGATCATGATGCGTCGAGGATCCAAATAACATACTCAAAAAAGTCCCGTCGAGCCCGTCATTGATTTCATCTCCTTTTCGAAGAGATCGGGACGAGATGATTCCATCTAGTTCCCGCTGGCGAACGGAGATGAAATCAAATCTGTGCATGATGCGTCTACGATCCGAATGACACACTCGAAAAAGTTCCATCGAGTCTGCCGTTGATTTCATCTCCATTGCGATGAGTTCGGGACGAGATGATTTCGTCTCGTTCCTGGTGGCGAACGGAGATGAAATCAATTCTGGTCATGATGCGTCGAGGATCCAAATAACATACTCAAAAAAGTCCCGTCGAGCCCGTCGTTGATTTTATCTCCTTTTCGAAGAGATCGGAACGAGATGATTCCATCTCGTTCCCGGTGGCGAACGGAGATGAAATCAAATCTGTGCATGATGCGTCTACGATCCGAATGACACACTCGAAAAAGTTCCATCGAGTCTGCCGTTGATTTCATCTCCATTGCGATGAGTTCGGGACGAGATAATTCCATCTCGTTCCTGGTGGCGAACGGAGATGAAATCAAGTCCGTGCATGATGCGTCGAGGATCCAAATAACACACTCGAAAAAGTCCTGTCGAGCCCGTCGTTGATTTCATCTCCTTTTCGAGGAGATCGAGACGAGATGATTTCATCTCATTCCCGATTGCGAACGGAGGTGCAATCAATTCTGTGTATGATGCGTGTAGGATCCTAAGGGCACACCCGAAAACGTCCCGTCGGGGCCGTCGATGATTTCATCTCTTTTTCGATGACGATGCGACGAGATGATCTCGCGCCCGGTCGCGAACGGAGATGAAATCAATTCTTATGATTCCAAGGATTCATAGGACACTGTCGAAAACTTCACGTCATCTTTTTCTCGATGAAATCGAAACCAAATGATTTGGTCTCGTTCCGATCGATAACAGAGCAATCAGAAACGCTTTCAGCATCTATTTTTTTCGAAAACGGAGAAAACGGTGCACCCTCAACCAAAAATGGGTTTTCCCCAGTCGACGACAAACGATTTTTAATGATGAACGCCTGCTGTAATTTCGTTATTATGATTTCGGGTATTTAATTTTTTGTGGCCGTTATTGCCGTTTGCGCTACGATAAAGGAGATCGTTTCCATTTTCAAATTTGAACGAAACCCATAAAACATCATAGAAATTATTAAGATCGGAGATACTCCGGCGGCAATTTTACACGGGTGTCATTGCCCGCACGAAAAATTGCAATACAAGTCGCGCGACAGAAGACGAAGAGTGAAATACCCTATCGTCCGTCCTTGTCTCGCGTCTCGAACCCGATTGGTCCGCTGCCAGCCTAAGAGAATGATACGCGAAACGTCATATCATGCTCGCCGTCATCTGTCAAACGCGGTCTGAACTTACGAAATGTCAAATCGCCAAGGCACGCGCGACAAACGCCTACCTACCTCGCCCGTTGCCTTCTACATTTCACGCGCTCAGACGCGGCACTCGAGTAGCGTCGTCGTCAAGGGCAGGCGTCGGCCCTACAACAATACGAAATTCTAATCGCCCCCATTCGAAAACCTAATGGACGGATCGAAAAACGCCTTGGTACGATTGTTTCGGGCACCACCCCGAACCCGCCGGTCCCGGGTGGGTCAGTAATTACGGACCACCCGTATATATATATATATATATATATATATATATATATATATATATATATATATATATATATAAGCTTCTTTTTCTTAACCATGCACGCCAAGTCGTTGCACTGCATTTCCAGTGTACTTATGTGGTACATGTGTTGTCCAGTTAGCTGATGGCGAAACATTTTATGTTATAATAGTAATGATTTTTTGAATGAAAATGGAATATATTGAAAAATATCGGTCCTAAGGTTTAATAACATTGTGTACAACATTTCTAGTAAACTTGCTTGGATATTTTAGAAATATTTATATCACTTCTTTTGTAAATTTGAATTCAAAAAATATAATAAAGCCATTGTTTGAATTCAAATAAAAAATATTTTGAGTTAAATCAAATTTTTTTATACGATCAAACTAGCAATAATGTTTTTGGGAGAATTTGTATTACTTGGCATCCTTTTTTACTTTTTAAAAGTTTTTAAAGGGGACATCCTACTTTTTCAAAGGATGGAAATCCATTTTTCGTTTAGTGTCAGTCCAAAAAGTCAATTTTGAATATGTCTGGAGAAAAAATACGTATATACGTTCAAATGCTTATTGAGTACGGACAAGTATATGTATATATATAGCAGGTAAGATAGCAGTGAGCTGTCAATCTTCGCGAGGTGAGTCTGAAGCGCGTCGCTGTTTGCGCTGTTAACCCACACGGAAATGAAATATATGTAAAAATATATTTTTCAATATATTAAAAATAGATGTACAATTAATTTCAGATATATATTATACATCTTAAATATGGATTAGAATAATGCAATATACTAGGGAAATGCATTAAAAATATATTTGCGAAGTCAAGCTTTTGGGCCAAAATAGATCTTCAGAATGTATAAAAAGTATACGGATATGCGATTACATATATACAAACTATATTGAAAATATATTTACATTGTACTCAAACTCCCTTCGAAATATATTACATATATTTTTTTAATGTATGTAAACTACATCTAAAATATACAGAAACATATTCATACTCTGTGTAAAATATACTTGAAATATGTTCATACTAAATTTCAACTATTATTGAAATATTTTCAAAGTGTATTTAATGTTACGTACCGAACGGTACCCCGGGTTTCCCGAGTGAAATATTATTTTGTGGGCTGCTCTGCTCGTCTCATACGGGCCCGAGTTCTCTGGGAGGATAAAGGGGAGGATGCCAGAATACTTTGGTGCTTCCGATTATAACATGGTTTATTTATTAATAATAGCCGACTTTCAATGTTGTTGACGCCTGAATGAGTAAACACACACACACCACACACCTACACACTCACTAATTTTAACAATATAGAACTGGTTAATTCGATACAAAGTAATTTAACCGCGTGGCTCTTGTTATGTTTTCAATTTGAAAGAATGAAATTAGATGTAATAATGAATGCGTCTCTATCGCGGCGGTGTCGACTGCGCACAAGTCTGACAATCCTGTGCAACCACCTTTTGCACCGGGTTCACTAGGGGATACTATCCACCTCCCAAATGCAAGGGAATTATGGTCGCCGCGGAACGCTTTGTGCGTGAGTAGGAATCCGAACCCAGGGAAACCCCGTGGACGCGGTACTTGCGACACCATTTTAACGACCGAAGACTGACGGACGCAAACCCGTGAAGACGCGGGAGTCTGGGATCGCGACTTGCTTTCGGCCGGAGTTATACCCCAACACCAGGTTACTTCCGTGGCTAGATGGGAACTAAAAATCTTCACCGCCACCGGACCGATGTTAGCTCGGTAGCTATCACTCCGGTGGGGGTTTTTGACAACGTCCACGGAAAGTCGCTCGCTCCCAAAGTCCCACGGTCGAACTCCGCGGATCAGGCGATGCTTGATCAGCGGAATTTGATCGGGTACATCCGGTCTCACTATCGGCGTTTCCACACCCGACACCGGATAGAGACACGAGGCGACGAAGTCGTCGGAAAATAATGAAAGTTAAACCTATTAATAAAAACCCAATTATTGATATTATTGAACAAAACATTTAAAGTTTACGGAGACGTGACATTAAGATATACTTTAAATATGGTATTTGCGCTACAAATATATTAATGGTTCAAATTTAAATTATATCAGACAACCGCTTACACGCCGTAAGGTGGTTTTGATCCCGGGACGTCTGAGTGATGAGCTGTGACGTTGTCCACTGAGCTAGTTCTACTTGTTAAACTTTTGAATTTTCGTATCGTCTATTGTAGTATTTTATCTGTGAGGAAAGGACACGGGGTAGAGTCTCGAGAAATAACTTTACGTACTCGAGACTTTATCCGAACAGTGTGTTACTTTATTGAATACGTGGGTCATTTGACAAGTACCTAGCCTCACCGCTAGATAGTGCCACTATTGCAAGAGAAATACACTATAGTGTAGTACCGTCTTGTAGACGGCTACTGACAAAATTTCAGCCGGATCGGACTTGTAGTTCTCTTTTGAGAGCGTGTGAAAGCAAGTGTGTCCGTTGATTTTTGAAAGAATGGAGAAAGAACAATATCGGTCGGTGATTCGATTCTTGTTTTTGGAAGGGAAATCGCGCAGTGAAATTAAAGAACGCTTGGATGCAGTATATGGGGATGCTTCTCCTTCGATGGCGACCGTTAAATTTTGGTATAACGAGTTTCAACGTGGTCGTACGTCGGTTTTTGATGATCCACGCCCAGGTGCTCCAAAAACAGCCACTACGGAGGAGAACGTGACAAAAATACACGATATCGTTTTGTCAGACCGCCGATTAAAGGTGCACGAGATAGCTGTGATAGTAGGCATCTCAGAAGAACGCGTGTGGCATATCCTACATGAGACTTTGGGCATGAGGAAGCTGTCGGCAAGGTGGGTGCCGCGTTTGCTGACTGCAGACAACAAGCGCATTCGTGTGACCACTTCAGAGCAGTGTTTGGAGCTGTTTAATCGCAATCCAAAAGAGTTTTTGCGTCGTTACGTGACCGTCGACGAAACATGGATTCACTGGTATACTCCAGAGACCAAAGAGCAGTCAAAACAGTGGACCTTACCCGGTGAACCTGCTCCAAAGAAGGCGAAGACGGTCCCGTCGGCTGGAAAGGTGATGGCCACTGTTTTCTGGGATTCTCAAGGTGTGATTTCCATTGACTACCTGGAGAAGGGCAAGACGGTCACGGGACAGTACTCCGCCGAACTATTGAGCCGATTTAACGCCGTGTTAAAAGAAAAACGGCCCCATTTATCGGGAATGAAAGTGCTTTTCCACCATGATAATGCACCGGCTCATACCTCCGCGCTCGCCACGGCTAAATTGGTTGAATTACGCTATGAACTGCTGCCCCATCCACCGTATTCTCCAGATTTGGCTCCGTGCGACTTTTTTTTGTTTCCGAATCTAAAAAATTCACTCGCCGGGAAGAAATTCCACTCCAATAACGAAATAATCGCCGCCACGGAGGCCTATTTTGCAGACCAAGAGATAACATTTTTTTCAACGGGGTTAAAAAAATTGGAACACCGCTGGGCCAAGTGTATTCAACTAAAAGGAGACTACATTGAAAAATAAATTTTATTTTTAGCAAAATTTTGGTGTTTTCATTTGTAGGCTAGGTACTTATCAAATGACCCACGTATATATAGTGGGTGATTCATAATAACCTGTACACCCGGAACTGGCGGGTCCAGCGGGGTACCCCGAGTATAACTGTCAAGGCTTTTTGGTCTCCGTCAAATAGTTTTTGAATGGGAGCGATTTGAGTTTTGGCGTTCGAAGGATTGTTGTAGGGCTGCAGTCTGCCCTTGACGACGACGCCACTCGAGGGCTGGGTCTGAGCGCCAGAAACGTAGAAGGTGATGGCAAGGTAGATAGGCATCTGCCTTGCTCGCCCGGCCAATTTGACGTCTCGCGTATTGTTTTCTGTCATCTTGGGTACGCAAGTTCAGAGCGTGAGCCGAGCCGCGCGACTGAGCGTGACTTGTTTTTTCGGATGTCGTCGATCCCTATTTGTCGCACTTTCGTACTCTTTTATTTAATGAGCGGCTCCTATCGCCTATTCTCTCTCATTAATAAATATCTATCTTCTCTCTCGTGATCTTTCATCTTTGCGCATACTTTTGTTTTTCCGTCCATTCCCTCTCGTCGATTCTAACAAGGAACGCCACTTTGGTGCCCGCTTTCGATTTTAATGAAACTCATGTCCATGGAAGAGCACTGAAAACGGCCATACACTCACGGTATGACTGGAAAAGCAGTTGCACTTGTTGAAACCCTTTTCAAATAGAAATAGTTTTTAAATGCGACATTTTTTTCCACTCGGAAAAAAAACCTTTTTTTTCTCGCGATTTGTTAACCCTTCCTTGACACACTGGGTAATGTTAACCCGGACAAATTAGAAATAACATGCTCACTTTTCCATAAACGCAAGTTTTTAATCATTTTTTACAACAATTCAATTTTACATTTTCCGAATTTTAAATATGCAGACGTATTAAGAAATGTTAAAAACATATTCCCAATTTGTTTCAATAAGAATCGACCGATGGGTTGTTAAGGGCAGGTGGATGAAGTGCAGGTGGACTATCCGGGTCACAATGACCCAGTGTGTCAAAGACGTGGCCAAATGTAAGTGTCTCAAGGAAGGGTATACTGTATTCGATGCGAAGTTGTACAGAAAATGACAAAAAAACTCCCATTTGAACATTTCCCTCATTTTGGAAACCTCCACGTGGTACGCTTTTGGTACTGATAATACTGGCGGTAGAAAATTTGTCCATTTTTTTATTTTGAATCAAAAAATTTTGTTTGAGGTTTCTCGAAATTTAATGAGTATTAAATGTCAAATTGTAGGAAAAATAATGTTTTCTTTCATCTTAATAATCATTAAATTAAGTTGAAGGAACAATAAAAGTGCTCTTTAAATTTTGTTAAACTGATTCATCCGGAAAGACACGCACGAACGGATCGATTTGGAATTTTACAGGGCTCTAGGGATACAATTAACTGGAAAAAATCGGCAAACATTAGTACTTATAATAATATTTGCAGGGTAGCGAAGGGTTTTCTAAAAATAAAGAAAAGGTATTTTTTTTGTACTTTGTTTGGGTTAATCATAATAAACCCCGAATTCTCAATCATTTGCGTAAATCAATTCATTTATCAATCGAGTCAATGCGTCATTTCCACATTTGCATGCACCTTTCCCTTTACACCCTCATCCCGAGCTAGTGCGCTAGGCGTAGGCTAAAAAGAGGGAACCGCGATAGGTATATGCCCACGTCCCCTCAGGACGTGACAGGACCACTTTTTCTGTGTCGAAAAATTGCCCTTTTTCGTATGGCCATATCGCGGTTGTAAATAATCGGAAAAATAAATAACAAAAGCATTTTGTAGCGTTAATTGTCAACTTCAGATCAATCAATTTTTATTAACTTTTTTCAACCAAAAAAATGGTTGGCAAGCAAGAAAAACGGGATTTCAAAAAATTTGACCAACTTTGCCGGGTTACACCGGGAACAGAATTTGTTGTAAAGAAAATCCTTTCCGACAATCCGTTTGTTGTAAATAAAAAGCGTATATCTTCTTCTCTCATTTTATTTTTTCAAACCTCTGTGCGATTGTTATTCACGAAGTTATCAGTGGCCAAAAAAAATGCATTTGTTTATTTTGGACGGTTATAACTCTGGTCCAAATCATCGTACAGCATTCATAATGACATCGTTGGAGAGCTTGGATTTTTTCTATAAAACATAGGGTTTGAAATAATTTACCTATTAATTTTAAATACTGTGAAATCGATTTTTAAAAACGTGTAAAATGCTGATTTGCGAATTTAACATTTTTTTTGGTATGAAAAAGTTATTTACTCATAAAATTAATTACACATCTATTCCGAATGAACATCAAGCTATTAGAAAAAATATATATATTTTTTTTTTTCGATGTACACAATGGCCGACTCCAAATATTTTCTTTTGTTATCATTTTTTAGGTGCTCCGCGGTGTGACATTTAGCATCCACAATTTTTTACCTAGAAAAAAAAACGTTCTCGTCAATCTACTAGGTGTGCAACTAAGTTTCCGGGTTTTTTTTACCAATAAAAAATCGAAAATTTCAAGGCAAATACAAAAAATGGTTCCTTCGAAGTATTGTCCCTCGCTATTTATACATTTTTGCCATCTCTCTGGCAATACATAAATACCGCGACGATAAAAAGACGCGTCTTTGGACTGAAACCATTCGTCCAACCAATTTTGTACTGCATCGTTATTGGCCAAGTGTAGCCCACCCAAGCTATGCGCCATCGACCGGAACAAGTGATAGTCTAAAGGGGCCAGGTCTGGCGAATACGGCGGGTGCGGTAGCAGATCCCATTTCAGTGTTTTTATGGTGTCCTGGACAATGGAACTGCGATGTCACGGAGCGTTGTCGTGCTGCAATGTCACACGTTCCGGTCTTGTGTCCCATTCTGGCCGTTTTTCGAGCAATGCGTGGTTCAAATTGATTAGTTGTTGTCGGTGGTGATGCCCATTTAAAGTTTTGCCCGGTTTCAGCAGCTCATAGTACACGATTCCTTTCTGGTCCCACCAAACGCAGAGCATTGTCTTTTTTCCGAAGCGATTTGGCCGTGCCGTCAATGTTGACGCTTCGCCAAGTGAAAGCCACGATTTTCTGCGTTTGGGATTCTCGAAATACATCCATTTTTCATCGCCAGTAACAATTCGATGCAGGAAACTCTTTCTGTTCTGCCGCAATAGCAAAATTTCGGAAGTGGCTCTTGGATTTTCCATTTGTCTCTAAGTCAACTCATGCGGCACCCACTTTCCTTCCTTATGAATTTTTCCCATGGCGTGCAAACGTTTCAAAATACATTGCCCAGTCACATTTAATGCCTCGGCAAGTTGGTCTACTGTTTGAGTGTCATCTTCATCCAATAACGCTTGCAGATCGGCGTTCGCAAATGTTTGCGGTCTTCCCGAGCGCTCCTTGTTCCCAGTCTCAAAATCGCCACTTCTGAACCGCTTGAACCAATCTTCACACGTTGTTTTTAATGGTATATGTTCGCCGTAGGCCTCCTCAAGTAACCGACGTGCTTCATCTGCTGTTTTTTCAGGTTGAAGCAGAAAACCAGGCCGCTGCATAAAGGCTTTCATACTGTCCTGAGGCTTTGAACTTCGCGATAATTGAGATACGGCAATTTTTAGCGGAGTCTAATTTCTCGATTGTCGACAGACGATCAGAAAAATTCTCTAATTACCTGTATAATTTTCCCGTTCAAGGGGAAGTGAGTGGACATCGCAGCGATCGGGATTTTTATTTTTTCGGTTTTGATGAATTATAGAATGTTAATTGTAAAAAATCAATGATCAGCAAAAATTAATGTTTAGCGATTACGCTGGACGAACAAAAAAACTTGACTATGGGACACCGCATTTAAGGG
Source organism: Ophion ellenae (assembly GCA_963210295.1). Classification (NCBI taxonomy): domain Eukaryota; kingdom Metazoa; phylum Arthropoda; class Insecta; order Hymenoptera; family Ichneumonidae; genus Ophion; species Ophion ellenae. Next base: position 22,066,624 of record OY723385.1, on the reverse strand, counting down.
GTCAAATTAAGAGAAATACGGCATTCGGCTTTTTCCTAGGCACGAGTTTAACGAGTTCGGGGAAATATGAAATATAAACAATCTTCTCTTTCCAGGTGCAAAATAGCGACTTAAGTTTCCCTCGACTCCGGAACCTCATTTAAGGTGTCATATTGAGGAGGGCTATGTGTGCACAATTTGTCTTCTTTCATTAAATTGAATGCAGTCATCTATCGGTTCTCGGTGCGGGATGCACCTTGCACAGTTTTTGACTTTGAAAAACATGGCTTAAGGGGTTCAATCCGATAGCAGGTAAATGACAATCTTATATAAAACCTCCTTGAGGATTTTAACAAAATGGACTCAATCTAACATGGACACAATATTCCAATGCTACAAATCAATTCGGCCGTAGCGCGCCGTTCGAAAGCCACATTTCAAGGGGCGAGTTAATACGTAGGCCCGGCATTGTATCCGAGTTTAGCGGAGGCATTTTGTAAAAATCGAGAGAGCCAACCCTCCTTGTGTAGGAGAAAGCGATTTCGCTGTGATGTGATAGTCAAATACTTTATTTAACTCTTAATAGTCACACTGGGTCTACCGGACCCACACAAATTATTTTTATGCCGTACAACTTTTTTTACCCAATAAAACATACATTTTTTTATATGCGTAAGCGTTTCATTCTTTCCTTCTAAATCGCACCTGCGATAAAATAAATATACTTTTTGAAAAATTCACAGAAACCGCTATGTCTATTTCAAAATACATTGTTTCCAGATTATGAAACCATTTTTTAATTTTTTTGTCAATAATTACAAGAAATACAGCAATTTTCGTGAAAAAAGTCATTTTTCACGTTTTCTTTTGCATAATTTTTTTTGCATGTTTGAAATTTAATTTTTTATATCTAACCAATATCCTTGTATTAAACAAGGTTAAAATTATACCTCACTATTTTTTCATATCGCTCAATGCGTTATTTCACTATTTATAACAATTTAAAAACGCCTGGGTTCCATGGACCCAGTATGACTATAACGTGATTCTAGCTAAGTGTGACTACTAACGGTTAAGAGGGAATGGTACCTCATCGCGGTCGGTATGGCAGATCGCGATAGTAGATACCCACGGATTTCCGAAACGGCTCTTCAGAATCTCATGAAATTTGACCAGACAATGTCAAATTGATAAGCGAACGGCTGTCTTTTCATTAGATTTCTTGAATCGAAGAAAAAAAACGTAGATTGTATTACCATGCTGAACTCGTGATGGAAATGATGAAAAATAAAAAGTTTGGCTAAAGCCACGACTTGGAAAGAAGTAGAGCCGTGTAGCCACGTTGAAAACACGTATTTTGGCACTTCAATCATTTCATTCCTCCGCATAATTCAGGAAATCCGTGGAAAGTTGTAAATAGTAGGTGATTGTTGACGATTCCGAGGAAATCTCGCTCGACATTTGGGAACTGAGTTCCCGTGAATTCCGCCATGGCCGATTGGCGTGCACCGAGAATTTGACAGTTCAACTATGGCGATGTGCGAACTCGCTCAAAAATCTCATTGTTGCTTTTCGAAGCAGCAAAGTGTTAGAAACAAGTTGTGTGATGTATTACGTGCGACGATATCACTGAAAATATTTGTATCGTGCGATTTATCTGGCGAACTGCGAGCGACGTGGAGGTATGTACTCATTGTGCCCGTTCTTTTTTTCGTAGAATTATTTTTCTTTACTTCTATTGCCTTTACTTCTATTTGTTTTTGTGTGTTTTTACTTATTCTTTTTGTTTGCGATTTTTGTTACCGGTAGCTCTACTCGCGATAAAGTATATGCGAAATCTCACAAATGGATGTGAGGTTAAAATATACTTTCTCGAGAGTACGGTGAGTGAGAAAACTGAGCAATAATTTATGACTTTTTTCAGATTCCGTGTGTCACTTGAGCTTCTGCCACTCAATGACGATAATGGGTAGGAGAAAAGTTCATGCCACCTGCGAAGGACTGCGGAGGAACATGAAAGAACCACCGGTGTCATTATTTGGAGTTCCGTTGAAGCTCAAGGCAACAAAATGTTTCATGTGGAAAACGTTGCAGTATTTCAAGGTAAGTAAAAACTTGCTCACAGTGCAAAGAAGCCTGTAATAGCTCTACATATGCACATAAGGGTATCTGGCTTTTTGCGAAGCAAAATGTGCAGCAGGAGACCAAGCTCTCTGCGAAGCACAGTTTCAACCACAATATAATGTATTTGTGCTTCGCAGCAGGATTTGTGCAAGCGCAGTGCATGAGAGGGTTTAGTTTGTACAAAGCACCAAAGGCAATGTCATCGCAGGTAAACTTCTATCGCTTTATTCCTGCGAAGATTTTTCATCCGGTGCACTATGCCTGCTACGATCTCTCAGAAAGATGCCTGCGAAGAACTTGTGTTACTTTGCGAACCGTAGCTTGTTTTGTCTTGCATTCATGCGCTATGCAACGTACTTGTGTATCTCAGCAAGATTTTCATAGGCATATTGCAGAGAATGCTATGGTTCGCAACGAGACACAAGATCTTCGTAGGCATCTTCGTGTTGGATTGTCGCAAGCATACTACACCGAAAAGAAAATCTTCGCAGGCATGAAAATATACAAATGAGTATGCGATGATATTGCATCCGTTGCTCTCTGCGAAGCACAGTTTCATACACAATACAGTGTACTTGTGCTTCGAAGCAGGGTCCGTGCGGGCTCATTGCACAAGAAGGTTTGGTTTATACAAAGCAACGGAGGCAATATCATCGCAGGTACACTAATATCGCATTATTCCTGCGAAGATTTTCCTTCCGGTGCAGTATGCCTGCTACAATCTTTCACAAAGATGCCTGCGAAGATCTTGTGTTACTTTGCCAACCGTAGCTTGTTTTGTCTTGCATTCATGCGCTATGCAACGTACTTGTGTATCTCAGCAAGATTTTCATAGGCATATTGCAGAGAATGCTATGGTTCGCAACGAGACTCAAGATCTTCGTAGGCATCTTCGTGTTGGATTGTCGCAAGCATACTACACCGAAAAGAAAATCTTCGCAGGCATGAAAGGATACAAATGAGCTTGCCAAGATTTTGCATCCGTTGCTCTTTACGAACCACAGTTTCTTGTCCAATGTGCTTGGGAAGATCTTCCACGAAGCTACTCTGGAATCCTTGCACCGGTGACCAGCTTTTTCTTCGCAGCTTGCTCTCTGCGAAGCACAGTTACATACCTTAGGCAATGGACTTATGCTTTACAGCTAGACCTTCATGGGGACATTGCAGAGAGAGCTGTAATTCGCAAACAGCACGGACACAAATTTATTTTTCTATTGTCATTTCCTCATTTTCATTGCTTTCAGGGTTTGATTTTATAAATTTTATTATTTTACAATTTAAATATGAAACAAAATGTAAAAAAACAAAAATGAAGAAATAAAATTACGAAAACAAATTTTCGTTGCGTTCCATCGATGCAAACTTCAAGACCATAAAACCAGCGCACACATATTACACCAGAGGAAAGACCATTGCAGGTACAGATAGGCCTCTGAAGATAAAAAAAGGGTCTTTCAAATGGTTTTGGACAATCGTGCGAAATGGAATATTAAATAAATATACAATATGGATAATTAAATCGTATGAAAGGTGGAGGGTGGGAGTTGCATGAAATTTACTCGTATTGTAACTAGAAAATGAAAGGCCTACTATTTAATTTGCATTATTAATTATTAAAAGTCGTTTTCAGTTCATCCAGAAATGGTTTTTCCTGAAATAAAGGAAGGATAACAATTTTCTAAAAGGAAAAGAGTGAGACTGAATGAAGATAGGAGGTGGTGGTGGCGCAAGAAAGTCGACTGCACGAACGGGTAAATAAAAATTACAAAGTATTAAAAAAAAATCTACAGACATTTCACAAAGTGAAATAGCATTGAAAATGTCATCCATCCATCCATTCAGTTATTTATTTATTTATTCATTCATACATGCATCCATCTCTCTCTCTCTCTCTCTCTCTCTCTCTCTCTCTCTCTCCTCCCCCCCTCTTTCTGCCTCTCTATCTCTGTCTCTATTCCACTGGAATACATAGATACAAGTTCGTGTGGTCGTGTATTACCGTTGGTACTGTTGATAAACGCTGGGCTACAGGCCCAAAACACATGCTCAGGTTGAAGATGTTGCTTCAGGCTGTGCATCAGCAGCGAACACTTGCTGAGAGATACAAAAATCTTTGCCTACCGATCATAAATGTGGTAGAAAAAAAGCTCATTATTTCAATGACTGATTGCAAATATTGTCACTGCATTTTACAGCGAGCCGCCAGCGAACACTCACGGGGTGTCATGATTTACCTCAATATTTGGCGACGGGCTCCATTCGAGAAGAAAATGCCATAAATTATTTAGATGATTGAATCTGTAGTATAAAACTAGATGGAACGAGAGCGCTAATATCTTCATATAAGCGCTGTCGTTCGCTGTGCGTCACCAGCAAAGACTTGCTGAGCGGTGCAAAGTTCTTCGCACCCACCGATCACAAATGTGGTCGGGATAAAAGATCATTATTCAAGTGATTGATTGCAAATATTGTAACTGCATTTTACAGCGAGCCGCCAGCGAACACTCACGGTGTGTCATGATTTACCTTGATACTTGGCGACGGGCTCCATTCGAAAAGAAAATGCCATCAATTATTAAGATGATTGAATCCGTAGTATAAAACTAGATGGAACGAGAGCGCTAATATCTTCATATGAGCGCAGTCGTTCGCAGTGCGTCACCAGCAAAGACTTGCTGAGTGGTGCGAAGTTCTTCGCACCTACCGATCATAAGCGTGGTCGAGATGAAAGTCCATTATTTAAATAATTGATTGCAAATGTTGTCACTGCATTTTACAGCGAGCCGCCGGCAAACACGGTGCGTGTGTCATGATTTACCTCAATATTTGGCGATGGGCTTCATTTGAGAAGAAAATGCCATCAATTATTTAGATGATTGAATCTGTAGTATAAAACTAGATGGAACGAGAGCGCTAATATCTTCATATGGGTGCTGTCGTTCGCAGTGCGTCACCAGCAAAGACTCGCTGAGCGGTGCGAAATCCATCGCACCTACCGATCACAAATGTGGTCGAGAAAACAGTCCATTGTTTAAATAATTGATAGCAAATATTATCACTGCATTTCACAGCGAGCCGCCAGCGAACATTCACGGTGTGTCATGATTTACCTCAATATTTGGCGACGGGCTCCATTCGAGAAGAAAATGCCATCAATTATTTAGATGATTGAATCGGTAGTATAAAACTAGATGGAACAAGAGCGCTCATATCGTCATATGAGCGCTGTCGTTCGCAGTGCGTTACCAGCAAAGACTTGCTGAGCGGTGCGAAGCTCTTTGCACCTACCGGTCACAAGCGTGGTCGAGAAAAGAGTTTATTGTTTATATGGTTGATTGCAAATTTCGTCACTGCATTTTTCTGCCTGCCGTCGGCGAACACTCACGGTGTGTCATGATTTATGTCAATATTTGGCGACGCGCTATACTCGAGAAGAAAATGCAATCAATTATTTAGATAATTGAATGTGTAATGTAAAACTAGATCGAACGGAAGCGCTAATATCTTCATATGAGCGCTGTCGTTCGCAGCGCGTCACCAGCAAAGTCTTGCTGGGCGGTGCGAAGCTCTTCGCACCTACCGATCACAAGCGTGGTCGATAAAAGAGTTTATTGTTTATATGGTTGATTGCAAATTTCGTCACTGCATTTTTCTGCCTGCCGTCGGCGAACACTCACGGTGTGTCATGATTTATGTCAATATTTGGCGACGCGCTATACTCGAGAAGAAAATGCAATCAATTATTTAGATAATTGAATGTGTAATGTAAAACTAGATCGAACGGAAGCGCTAATATCTTCATATGAGCGCTGTCGTTCGCAGCGCGTCACCAGCAAAGTCTTGCTGAGCGGTGCGAAGCTCTTCGCACCTACCGATCACAAGCGTGGTCGAGAAAAGAGTTTATTGTTTATATGGTTGATTGCAAATTTCGTCACTGCATTTTTCTGCCTGCCATCGGCGAACACTCACGGTGTGTCATGATTTATGTCAATATTTGGCGACGCGCTATACTCGAGAAGAAAATGCAATCAATTATTTAGATAATTGAATGTGTAATGTAAAACTAGATCGAACGGAAGCGCTAATATCTTCATATGAGCGCTGTCGTTCGCAGCGGGTTACCACCAAAGACTTGCTGAGCGGTGCAAAACTCTTCGCACCTACCAATCACAAGCGTGGTCGAGAACAACTGCAAAAACAATTGTTTAAATAATTATTTTTGCGAAATGTTTACTACACCATTGTTTTTTGTAGCTCGTAGGCAGCAATCTTTATTTACTGAGAGGTACAGAATGTACTGTATCTACCGATAATACCCGTGATCGAGAATAAATGCAAAAATAATTGTTTAAACAATTATTTTTATGTATTTTTTTTCCGTTGTGTTTTTGTAGCGCGTAAGTAGCAATCATATTTGCTGAGAGGTACAGAAAGTACCGTATTCACCTATCATATCTGTGTTCGAGAATAAATGCAAAAATAATTGTTTAAATAATTATTTTTGCGAAATTTTTGCACCGTTGTTTTCGCAGCGCGTAAGCAGCAATGTATATTTGCTGAGAGGTACTGAAAGTACCGTATCTACCGATCATACCCATGATCGAGAATAAATGCAAAAATAATTGTTTAAATGATTATTTTTGCGAAATGTTTACACCGTTGTTTTTTGCAGCCCGTAAGCAGCAATTGATATTTGCTGAGAGGTACAGAAAGTACCGTATCTACCGATCATACCTGAGATCGAGAATAAATGCAAAAAATACTTTTTTCAACAATTATTTTTACGTAATTTTTACACCGTTGTTTTCGCAGCGCGTAAGCAGCAATCATATTTGCTGAGAGGTTTAGAAAGTACCGTATCTACCGATCATACCCGTGATTGAGAGTAAATGCTAAAATAATTGTTTAAATAATTATTTTTCCGAAATTTTTGCACCGTTGTTTTCGCAGCGCGTAAGCAGCAATCTATATTTGCTGAGAGGTACAGAAAGTACCGTATCTACCGATCGTACCCGAGATCGAGAATAAATGCAAAAATATTTTTTGTAACAATTATTTTTCCGTAATTTTTACCGATTTTTTTTGCAACGCGTAAGCAGCAATCATATTTTCTGAGAGGTATAGAAAGTACCGTATCTACTGATCATTCCCGTGATCGAGAATAAATGCAAAAATAATTGGTTAAATGTTTATTTTTGCGAAATTTTTACCCCGTTGTTTTTTGCAGCGCGTAAGCAGCAATCTATATTTTCTGAGAGGTACAGAGAGTACCGTATCTACCGATCATACCCGAAATCGATAATTAATGCAAAAATATTGTTTTTAACAATTATTTTTGCGTAATTTTTACCGTTTTTTTGCAGCGCGTAAGCAGCAATCTATATTTGCTGAGAGGTACAGAAAGTACCGTATCTACCGATCATACCCGAGATCGAGAATAAATGCAAAAATATATTTTTAAAAAATTACTTTTGCGTAATTTTTACCGTTGTTTTCGCAGCGCGTAAGCAGCAATGTATATTTGCTGAGAGGTACAGAAAGAACCGTATCTACCGATCATACCCATGATCGAGAATAAATGCAAAAATAATTGTTTAAATGATTATTTTTGCGAAATGTTTACACCGTTGTGTTTTGCAGCGCGTAAGCAGCAATCTATATTTGCTAAGAGGCACAGAAAGTACCGTATCTACCGACCATATCTGTGAGCGAGAATAAATGCAAAAATAATTATTTAAATAATTATTTTTGCGTAATTTTTACACCGTTGTTTTTCGCAGCGCGTAAGCAGCAATGTATATTTGCTGAGAGGTACAGAAAGAAAGGTACAAAAATAATTGTTTAAACAATTATTTATTGTTTTTTGCAGCGCGTAAGCAGCAATCATATCTGCTGAGAGGTACAGAAAGTACCGCACATTTGTTAATGTGTCAATTGTTAAAAATAATTAACTCTTAACAATTATCTCGCTGCAGAACAGCGCGAGCCGCCAGCAAGAACTCTTGCTGCGAAATTGAGATTCTCGATGATCTCGAATTTCGTGCGTAGTCGGCGTTGACGAAGAAAACAAAATTCTTTGTCCACACCGACCGTGGGTCAGCGTGTGGGTATATACGTGTATATCCCCACACGAAGTATGTACTCCCTGCGAAGGGACAGCATGCGGGAAGACAACAATCTTCAACCGCGTGCGCCCGACGTGACGAACGCACACAGACACCCGCGCACACACACGTTGCGTCGAAGTATACATTGTTATGCCTCGACGCAAGGAGGCCCGAGGCCCCGTCGCAGCGTGCGTTCGGAACGAACACGCGTTCGGCGTGAACGCGCGCTGTGACATCTAGCGGTAGGGAGCAGCAGTAGCTCGTGCCAGCGCTGCCCTACCGACTCGAGCCGGGGCTGCGTCGAACGTTTGCTTGGGTATCATTCTCTCTTAAGGGGTCATACTCGATTTCTTTTTATTTCCGGTCAGAGCGAATGTATCACTTGATCGGTGCTTGAAGATACAAGTTTAATCATAGAAGCTTTTTTTACGCGACAAAGACGAAATCGACGTCTGGCTTGATTTTTCGGCATGAGCTGTAAGTCTTTTCGAACATACTCATCATTGAATTTATCGATTTCATTTTATTTTGAGGTAATAAGCCCCCAGACGTGTGAGGTGCGTTAATGAAACGGAGCCTGAGTCACAATAAAGATGAAATCGATGCTCCGAACGATTTTCGCTGTTCTATGAGATTTTGCTAAGATCATTCGCCCAAATTCGTTTTCGATTTCATCCTACTTCCAGTCAGAGCGAATGGATCACTTGATCGGTGCTCGAAGGTACAAGTTTAATCTTAGAATCATTCTTTACGCGACAAAGACGAAATCGACGTTCGGCTCGATTTTTCGGCATCAGTTGTAACTCTGTTCGAACATACTCATAATTGAATTTATCGATTTCGCTTTATTCTGAAGTAATAAGCCCCGAGAGGTACGTTACTTAAAACGAGCCTGAGTCATTATCCGCTAATACCAAGCGAATAAAGACGAAAACGATGCTGTGAACGGTTTTCGTATATGCTGTCAGATATTGCCACGATCATTCGCCCAAATTCTTCTTTGATTTCATCTTATTTCCGGTCAGAGCGAAGGGATTATTTGATCGGTGCTTGAAGTAGAAATAAAATGGACTCGATAAGTTCAATGATGAATATGTTCGAAGAGGGTTACAACTCATGCCGAAAAATCAAGTCAGACGTCGATTTCGTCTTTGTCGAGTGAAGAATGGTTCTATGATTGAACTTGTATCTTCGAGCACCGAAGATACAAACGTGCTTCGAAGACAACAACAAATTGATATTTTGGGACCTTCCACATCGGCAGAAGCCCTATTGTATATTGTATAAATCAAGGGTAAAATTGGAAAACTCTTTCAGAAAATTTAAAAAATGTATTACTTAAAAACTATGAACTTTAGCAAAACTTTATAAGGAATACTTTCGTTTTCGAATTGCCCAAAATGTTTTTAAAAGAATCCCGAAGGACTTCAGTTTTTTGAAAAATTGTTTCAACAATTGACTATAAACAATTGAATGCTCGACTTTTCGGCGAGAATTGTGATATTCGGATTTAGCGGATCAAAATACATAAAAAAGTATAGCTTCATCCATCGAGCTCAAAATTTTACGAACATATAATACCGTATCCACGTGGAAACTCTTCAAACGCGTTTTTCTCGAAACTATGTTTTTCAAGTCGGTGATCACTATAATTCAAAAACCACTTGATGGGTTTTGATGAAATTTGGTGTGTTTATTGATAGCATTAAAAACTAGTCCTTAATCAAAGAATTTTCATTTTTGTTGAATATTTCTTTTTTTAAAACAATGAACGAGCGATTTTTTGTCGAAAATCGAAACTTATTTGTCGGAAGCCGCCATTTTGTTACTTTTTTTAAAAAAATCTTCGATTAAGGACTAGATTTATTATTAAAGAAATGATTTTTTTCGCTTTTTTTATTTCAGATGATCTAGTAAAATTTTATGATGGTCACCTCAAAGCACTACATGCCGAAGGGGGTCCCACAATTATGGCCATATTTTTATAAAAAATCAATATTTTTCTTTGAAAATGTGTACAAGTTAAGTTGAAATATAACATAAAAAGTCTGTATAACCACTTTTGTAAAACAAACTTTATTACTATAAAAATGTTTTTATTGAAAATGCTCGTTTTTTCACGCCTCTGACTTCATCTCACCCCGTAAACTTGTATCTTCGGGCGTCGGTCCATTAGCTCGGACCGAAAGTGAGATGAAATAAAAAACGGATTTGGGCGAATTATCTGAGCAATGGCTGGCAGACTATGCGATAACCGTTCGGAGCGTCGATTTCATCTTTATTCGTTTTCAGTAACGTACCTCCCACGTCTCGGGACTTATTACCTCAAAATAAAGTGAAATCGAAAAATGCAATGATGAATATGGTCGAAGAGGGCTACAACGCATGCCGAAAAATCAAGCTAGACGTAAATTTCGTCTGTGTCGCGAAAATAATGATTCTATTATTAAACTTATATCATCGAGCACCGGTTAAATCATCCATTAGCTCTGACCGGAAATAAAATGAAATAAAAAACGGATTTGGGCGAATGATTTTAGCAATATCTGACAAAATATACGAAAACCGTTCGGAGCATCAATTTCGTCAAAATAAAGCAAGGTGGATAAATTCAATGATGAGTATGTTCGAAGAGAGTTACAACTCATGCCGAAAAATCAAGCCAGACGTGGATCTCATCTTTGTCGCGAAGTGAATGATTCTATTATTAAACTTGTATCTTCGAGCTACGGTCAAATGATCCATTAGCTCTGACCAAATATAAGATGAAATCGAAAACAAATTTGGGCGAACGATCTCAGCAATGTCTGACAGAATATGCGAAAACCGTTCGGAGCATCGATTTTGTCTTTATTCGCTTGATGTTAGCGGATAATGACTCAGGCTCCTTTTCAGTAACATACCTCACACGTCTCGGGGCTTACTCCTTCAAAATAAAGCGAAATCGATCAATTCATTGATGAATATGTTCGAAGAGGGTTACAACTCATAACGAAAAATAAAGCCGCACGTCGATTTCGTCTTTGTCGCGTGCCGAATGATTCTATGATTAAACTGGTATCTTCGAGCATCGATCAAGTGATCCATTCGCTCTGAATGACCGGAAATAAGATGTATGACCCCTTAAATCAAGTATATGACTATCGCATCACAGCGAAATCGCTTTCTCGCACACAAGGAGGGTTGGCTCTCTCGATTTTTACGAAATGCCTCTACTAAACTCGGATACAATGCCGGGCCTGCGTTTTAACTCGCCCCTTGAAATGTGGCTATCGAAGGGCGCGGTACGGCCGAATTGATTCGTAGCATTGGAAGATTGAATCTATTTTGTTAAAATCCTCAAGGAGATTTTATATAAGATTGTCCTTTATCTGCTATCGGATTGAACCCCTTAAGCCATGTTTTTCAAAGTCAAAATCTGTGCAAGGTGCATCCCTGCACAGATTTTGAATTTGGGTGTATCCCCCAATTTTAATGAAATAAGACAAACTTAGCACACATAGCCCTCCTCATTATGAAACCTTAAATGAGGTTCCGGAGTCGAGGCAACCTTAAGTCGCTATTTTGCACCTGGAAAGAGTGGATTTTTTATATTCCATATTTCCACGAACTCGTTAAGGGACAACACCACTGTGACGACTTCAAAAAATCGATTTTTTGAAAACCATCTAGAAAAATCTAAAATACATTTAAGATTAAGATGCCGTTGGACCCAGGTCGAAAAAATAATTATTTTCGGAGATATTGAATATTGTGTGGAGCGGTGCAGCGCTCCGTGACGTTCGGGGTCCCGCGCAGCTGCGCGCCTCAGGGTCGGCAGGTATACCGGGCCTTTTCCAGGTCCTGCGGGTCTTTCCCAGGTATTAATTTGTCTCCCTTCACAAAAACCGGCTATTGTTATAAATATAGTTTCGAAAAAAAACCATAGGTGGCGATAATTGAAAAAATTTCAAGGCAGGTATAGGGATAGCGTCATAGCGTCAGTTTGCGAATAGAAGCGACGCTACTCGTGTCTAAACGCTCCGAATCGTTTCGTTTATAAATATCGAACGCTCAGAATTATTCTTTGCACATTGAAATGGATAATCCGCAAGTGTACGCGGGGAAAAAGAGAACAAAACGGAGCTATGTGACGAGGAGTCGAACGAAAATTTCAAATCGAAAACCTCCGAACCGTTATAGCTCTGAAAATAGTTCTGCAGAGTATGTGAGCATGTCGGCGAAAAAGTTATAATCGTCGGACGATTTAGAGGTCGGTGTTACTAACGATTTCGGTTATCGTATAGTACACCTCGTCAATGCATTGAACATTATATCGACGTTAGTGAAGTGCAAAGTGTGTGATCGCGATATAAAGTTTACTGACAAAAGTTTGCGCGGACTCGGATTCAAAATCGAGGTCGATTGCGGCCATTGTGAAAAAGTGCAAATCAATTCGTGTCCTATGATTGCCAATGCATACGAAATAAATCGTCGGATCGTATTCAGTATGCGTCTTCTTGGCGTCGGATTGAATGGCCTGATGAAGTTTTATGCATTTATGAACCTACCGCGCCCCATATTTCAGTCTTTCTACGATCGAATCTTAAATTCGATTTCGATTGCCACTAAAGCTGTGAGCACAGTGAGCAAACAAAAGGCTGCACTTGAGGAGGAGAGAATTTCGTTGGAAAATGGGGTGGAGGACGGAATTATCGTCTCAGGCGACTGATCGTGGCGTAAGCGCGGTTTCAGCTCGCTTTTCGGCATAACATCGCGAATCGGCTGGTACACTAAAAAAGTGATCGACGTTATGGTGAAGTCGAAATACTGCAAAGCTTGCGAGCATTGAGAAAAAAAAGAAAGCACCGCGGAGTACTGGGAATGGAAAAGTACCCACGACGATGAGTGCCAGGCGAACCATAGCGGCTCCTCCGGAAAAATGGAAGTCGACTCAGCTATCGAAATGTTTCAACGGTCTGAAGAGCTCTATGGCATAAAATATAAATATTATATTGGTGACGGCAATTCTAAAACGTTTCTGGGCATATCGAATAGCGATCCATACGACGGTTTCGAGATAAAAAAAAGAATGCACCGATCATGTTCAAAAACGTATGAGGACGCTCCTCCGCGAAATCGTGAAAAAACAAAAAGGATTATCTGGCAGAGGAAAGCTCACTGGAAAATTGATTGACGAGTTGAGCACATATTACGGCTTGGCTATTTGGAGGAACAGCGATGATGTTGAAAAAATGAGGAAGGCAATTGGGGCAACTATCAAACATAAAATATCCACAGATAGTGAGCCACAACATGACGATTGCCCAGAGGGAGCCGAGTCGTGGTGTTCGTGGCAGCGAGCGGTCGCAAGTGGTAATATTTCTGAATATAGCCATAAGCCGCCTCTTCCTGAGCAAGTATTGGAGGCAATTACGCCAGTCTTCGAAAATTTGAGCGGAGACGATTTGCTGCAGCGTTGTTTGGGCGGCTTCACGCAAAACAACAACGAAAGCTACAACAAATCAGTTTGGGCAATAGCCCCCAAGTGTCAGTACGAGAGCAAAAAAATCGTTGATATTGCAGCTGATATCGCGGTATTATTATTCAATGATGGCCTGAGAAGCTTCATGAAAGTTTTGGAGACGTTGGGGATAACTATCGGCCCAAATTGTTTCAATTTTTGCGTTGATGCCGACGCAGCGCGGATCGAGCTGGCGGAGCGCTCGCTCACAGACGCTGCAAAAGAGGCAAGAAGAGCCTCTACAAGTTCGAGAAAAGATGCAAGGGACAATGATTTGCTTCTTGAAGGCCAGCTATATGGTGCCGGCATCGCTGATTAAAGGTAAAAAATTTGTTTTCCAATTTATCGCATAAATTAACAAACCTAAAACTTTGAATGCGTTTTTCTCAAAACCACTTTTTTTAGTGCGGCACGCAGCAGAACTCGAGCAATTTTTATCCGATCGACTTCAAATTTGGACCGCATCAATAAAACTAGATTATCTAAAGAAGTACATAGGATTTTTTCGATATCTCAATCATAAAAAAAGTTATAGCCTATTTTCGACGAGAAATTTGGCTCGAATATCGTCCTTTAATTTCAAAAGCGCGCCTATTTTTTAAAAATCAATATTTTTTCAAATCCCTATGTACTTTTCTTCAAAATATCATATTATTAACAAAAACACTCGGTATTTTTTTTCAGATCGACTTTGAAGAGAGTTCTGCTGCGTGCCGCGAACCACTGCAGAGGCAACAGTACCTGACGCGGGAGCTTCCCCAGCGTCACCATGGGCCGTGAAAAATTTGAAATTTTTTTTTTTATGTATCTTCAATAAACTACAAACAAAAGAAATTTTTTTTCGAATATCTCTTTTTTTCCCCACAAAAAAAATTCTTGATAAATGGCAAAAAACAGGGGGTCACAGTGGTGTTGTCCCTTAAACCCGTGCCTAGGAAAAAAGCGAATGCCGTATTTCTCTTAATTTGACCCCTTAACTGCGGTGTTCCAAAGTCGATTTTTCTTTCGTTCGCGTAGCGTAAAGGCCAAACATTAGTTTTTGCTGATCATTAATTTTTCGCAATTAACATTCTATAATTCATCAATACCGAAAAAATAAAAACCCCGATCGCTGCAATGTCCGCTCACTTCCTCTCGAACGGGAGTATTATAGAGGTAATTAGAGAATTTTCCTGATCGTCTGTCGAAAAACGAGAAATTAGACTCCGAGCGAAAATTGCCGTATCTCAATTTACGCTAAGTTCAAAGCCTCAGGTCAGTAGGATAGCCTATATGCAGCGGTCTGGTTTTTGGTGGAATGTTGCTATGTACCCTTAGCTTTAAGAAAACGTAAAAATCTTAGAGCTTTGTGCGTTTGTTGCAACGGTATTATTTAATAGTCAGAAAGTGTAAAAATCAGCATTTTACACGTTTTTCAAAATCAATTTCACGGTATTTAAAAATATTTCTTATACTATTTCAAACCTTATGTCTTATTTAATAAAATCCGAGCTTTCCAACGATGTCATTATGAATGCTGTACGATGATTTGGACCAGAGTTATAACCGTCCAAAATAAACAAATTATTTTTTTTTTCATTTGGCCAGTGATAACTAGGTGAATAAAAATCGCACAGAGGTTCGAAAAAATAAAATACGAGAAGAAGATATACGATTTCAAATGGTTGAAACCGATTTTCATTATAAAAAAATTCTGTTCCCCGTGTAACCCGGCAAAGTTGGTCGAATTTTTTGAATTCCCGTTTTTCTTGCTTACTAACGATTTTTTGGTTGAAAAAAGTTTATAAAAATTGATCAACATAAGCGTTCTGAAGTTGACAATTAACGCTACAAAATGCTTTTTTTTATTTATGTTTTCCGATTATTTACAACTGCGATACGGCCTTCCCAAAAAAGGCAATTTTTCGACGAAGAAAAAGTGATCCTTTAATTTTTGCGCTTAACGTAATTAAAGGAGCAGAAAATTAGGAAAAAAATTAGCATTTTTTTTAGTTCCAATACGGATTTTGAAGCTTGCAGTTCCTAGTTTTGAAATCTGTTCACGGAATTTTTTTTGTAACATTTATTGCCCAAGCAAAGGAAATATCAGGAGACGAAAATATTCCTGTTGTTTTTTCTCTCAAGTTATCCCAGGGCTCAGAATATTTTTATCCGTCTAAATGAATATCAGGGTCAGTGGAACTTCCCAGATAGACAGATGTACCTCATATTACCATCATATGTACATCATCACTGCGGCATAGAAAGTCTCACAGCTGTGTATCCCTTATGAGCGCTCCCGTTAAAGTCATATTTGCATCACATGACGATTCACAATAATACATCCAAATGAAGCAAAGCTGTTCTCACGCGAATATGCATGCAGTGAATTCATCAGACTAGCAAATTCGGCTCACGAATATCTAACAATAATTGAGTGCATATGGGGCTCATATGGGTGTCACGGCGTGAAGAAATTGTAGTGCGCATACGGAGCTCATATTAGCGGCATGGCGTGACGTAACTATGCTGTGCGCATACGGAGCTCATATTCGCGGCATGGCGTGACGTAACTATGCAGTGCTCATATGGAGCTCATATGAGTGTCATAACGTGAAAAATAAAAAAATTCAAAAATGTTGATTAAAAAAATCTGGTAGATTTTTTATATCTCCATATGCTTTATTTATGTTCCTGCCTATATGCTGAATGGATTAAAACGTATCCTGCCTAGTTAAATTTTGTACCTACCTACGGTTTGAACCTACGTCTTCTAATTTGAGAGCTAAGCGCGCTACCTACCTACTTTGACCTTAGCCATTCTAACACTTGTGCAAACTTTCTTTGTGTCTGCCTATTTGTATCATTCTGGATTTGTATCCATATCGCCGTCATATTGCGCTCATGGGATGTATCACTGACAAATATACATATCGCCGTCATATTGCGCTCATTGAATGTATCACTGAGAAACACGCATATCGCCGTCATATTGCGCTCATCGGCTGTATCACTGAGAAATATGCATATCACCGTCATATTGCGCTCATCGAATGTATCACTGAAAATATGCATATTGCCGTCATGGAATGTATTACTGAGAAACATGCATATTGCCATCATATTGTGCTCGTGGGATGTATCACTGACAAAATATACATATTGCCGTCATATTGCGCTCAACGAATGTATCACTTAGAAACATGCATATCGCCATCATAGCATGTATCGCTGAAAAACACGCATATCGCCGTCATGTTGCGCCCATCGAATGTATCACTGACAAACATGCATATCGGCGTCATATTGCTTGCATGGCATGTCTACTACCAGTGCCAACCCAGTGAATTCATCAACACAAGTCATTGGTTGACTTCCATTTGACGTAAAATTTGCAGATATTAATTGTGTACACTTGAGCACAGCGATATAGTTCAACGTGCTCCAAACGGACTATGCATTTGTAAACGACATATTGAGATCAAAATGCTTTGTACATTCACGATACTAAATGAGTTCACGGCTTTGCATCATGACATGTAGTTAATATGCTGTAAAATTTGCCTCACCAATTGTATGCACGGCGTGATGATCACGACTGTCTATCTGGGCTATCATTTAGGTGTAGTTAGGTTTTTTTTGGCTTGTTACGACAATTAGTTGCTGTAATATAAGCCGCTGAATGAAAAGTCACCCTTTTGTCTTTGATCATGGATATCCCATGAAGTATGAGAATTAATCATTGTACAGCACATCGACAGGCAGTTTCTGAAACTTTAATAAATTCACTTTGAGGCCTGGCTGTTGCTTCGGAGAAGAATTTTTTCCATGCTCGCCATTGATTTGAAAAAAGTACAAAAAAATTATCTTTACTGGATTTCTAGCCAACCTTGCGCTACCTTGCAAATCTTGTTATAAGTTCTAATGTTTGCGAATTAGTTTTCAGTTAATTTTATCCCTATGAGCCCTGTAAAATTTCACATTGATCCGGTCATGTGTCTCTATTCGGATGGATCAGTTTTGAATTTTTTTTTAAAGTACGTTTATCGTTCCTTAAACATAATTCAATTATTATTAAGATGAAAAAACATTATTTTTCCTATAATTTGGCGTTTAATTCTCATCAAATTTTGAGAACAAAACCTCAAACAAAAATTCTTTTTTTCGAAATGAAAAAAGTGTACAAATCCTCTACCGCCAATATTATCAGTACCAAAAGCGTACCACGTGGAGGTTTTCTAACTAGGAAGCTTTGCAAATGGGATTTTTTTGTCATTTTCCTTACAACTTTGCATCGAATACTCAACCCTTCCTTGACACACTTACATTTGGCCACGACTTTGACACACAAGGTCATTTTGACTCAGATAGTACGTCATCCACCTGTCCTTAACAACCTATCGGTCGGTTCTTATTGAAACAAATTTGGGATACACTCTAAAAATTTCTCAATACGTCTGCATATTTAAAATTCGGGAAATGTAAAATTAAAATGTGGTAAAAATTTATTTACCACTTTAGTTTATGGAAAAGTGAGCATTTTATTTCAAATTTGTCCGGGTCAACACTACCCTGTGTGTCAAGGAGGGGTTAACCAATCTCGAGAAAAAAAAGATTTTTTTTTCGACACGAAAAAATGCCCTATTTAAAAGCTATTTCTATTTGAAAAGAGTTTCAACAAGTGCAACTGTTCATTCAGTCATACCGTACGCGTATTACCGTTTTCAGTGTTACAAGCCGGATTGTTGTCCGGTTGTAATATTATTGTTTTATTATTTTGTGCGCGAGCTGGGGACTCCGGCACATGGATCCTTGTCTGTTTTAAAGCGGCGTAACGCACCTCACCTTTTATTGCTGACGCTGCTGAAGACGTCCGGCGTTCGTATGTAGGTGAATAATCTGCAACGTAGTCACTAGTTCACCCAATTTACAGTTCACTTTATTCATCACTTAAAAAGGTCTTACACGGAAAGTAAATATAATGTTTCTTGTATATCGGAATGAAATATAATAGAATATAGTTGTATCGGGGTTATTGGAGAATAATAGGTGAACCGGCTTCGAAATAACTCGACACGCAATGCCGCTAAGGCAATTGTCGCGAACGAATATAACGAAGGTGAATGAAGGGCCGCTAAGATATTTCCTTCATTCGATGAGTTCTTACGCGATCACAATTTCAATGGTAGAAAAGGACGACACGGGTCGTACCCGCGAGAACCTAAGTACGCAAGCAGATTTGCCACTAAGGAGTGAAGGTCCCTCGACCGATTGCTCGGAAAGTCGCAATAAGACTGAGGAGTCACCAAGTAGATGACGCCTTGAGGATTTCGACAAATAGCTGCGTTTAGGTTGTCGTGGGGGTGAATTGCGAAAGAATGAATCAGCGATTTTCATGAGGTTTCGCAAAGAGTTCGGTTGTTACATTCCCTTTTTGCTTGCACTAATATTTCGAAACTGGCAAGTTAGCTTCTTGAAGAAAGAAAAGGAATTTGATGATTTAGGATACCAAAATATTGCGAGCGTTCGGTGGTATGGAGGCCGCGGAGGCAATGACACGAGTTGAGCATTACGGAAGTATATGGATATGAAAAATGGTCCGTAACAGCCCTCCCTTCTTAGACGGGATATGGTCTAGTGTCATACTCCCGAGAGAGATACTTCCGTTGCTAGTAGATGGTTGTATCCGAAAGATATGCGTCGTTTGCGATGGACAGATGATCGAGATTATGTGCCCCCCGTCTCGCAGGTGGCGATGGGGCTGTTCGCAATGGTCTGACCATGTGAGTCAGTGGGATTTCAACGAGTCCTCGTGGTTGCATCATCATTGCGGTTTTTTTTTACTTTGTCGCCAAGTTATCTTTCATTTAATGAAGATAAATACCCCTTGCGATAGTATTGCCAAAAAGGTAAGACCACCCGACAACGAGTAGATGATTTACATTGTTAACACGTCATCCTCGATGGTACTGCAGATAACAATTATTTATTAAGTGGATTTTATCGATGCTATTCTGTAGAAGGTATTTTCTTTGGTCGACCCCGAAGATTCTTTTCCTTCACTTCGATCTCTGATTGCGGTTTTGGGGGTCTCCCTTTTCTCTTTTTCGGTGCAGGCTCTGATGGCGTATCTCCAGCCATATGAGCGTGTTTTAGTTTATACATGTGTGTAAGAATCAGCTGACCATCGCGTTTGTCGACGAGCGCTGTATGCTGATCCAGCACCTTTGCGATTTCGTACAGTCCGTCGTAATAAGCGTCGAATTTGTGTTGTTTAGGTTCGTGACGAGTTTATACCATCTCTTCTGGTTCGTATTTCACGACATTCGTTTTTCGATCATGCCGTTGTTTAGCTTGATGTTTGTGGTGATTTAAATTATTTCCTCCGATTTCGGCTAGTTCATCCAGCCTTTGGCGAGATTTGCTACATATGCCGTTGTCGTTGGCAGATGTTCTTTTAACGGGAAGGTACTTTGTGTTTTCATAAGTTTCCCGTATGCCATCTTGTAGGGTTTAAAATTCGTCGCTTCATGAACTGTAGCGTTATACGATTAGATAGCATATGGCAAAACTTCTTCCCATCCGGTGCGTTGACCGATGTAGTGTTTGAGATAATCAGCGATGCTCTGATGACTTCTCTCAAGAGATACATTGAAGTATTGTTGATCTAGTGTCCGAATGATGGTTTTAGATTTCATGTCGGGAAATTTGAATGCTCGTGCAAATTTTGTGAGAAGGTCGATCGTCGTGAGAATGAAACAGTTGCCTCGTTTCGTCGTTGGCAATGGACCGACGATATCTACTGCGATCTTTTCCCAGGCTGCCACCGGTGTATCTGTAATTATCATTGGTTCTCTGGTTTTTCGAGCAGGCAAAGCGTTTTCGAGCAGGTGGAGTCTCGATCTGACCAGTGCATACGTGGATGTTGAATGGGCCCTTGAAAAATATTTCCTCCAGGATTTTCTTGAATGCATCTATGGGTAGGTCGTCGTGGCCATCTCCGTTTGATGAAATTCTTAATTCTTGGATGTTTTCTCGCTTGAGCTCTTTCCTAAGTGCGTCGAGAGCTGTTTTCAGGTTTCTGATGGTAATTTTCTGATAATATTCCTTGGTGGCGGCAGCACTGAGTACAATGGTCCGCTTAGCTTTGCAAAGCGCTACAGTCTTCGTTTTGAGATCGTTTGTGATGGTTTCATTGTCGATGTAACCCAAATCGCGAAGCTGTTGCTCAATGGGGTAATCACCCCGTCTGATGATGTCAGGTGCAGGTAGACTCCCTTTCTTATTGTTAGCTGTTCGGGAGTAACTACAACTCTCGTCTTAGTGGGTAGAACATTTCGAACGTTTTCTTGTTCTGATGTACTGCTGTCGCTTTCGCTGTCAATCTCATCTTCGTCTAAAGATAAGGATGCAACTGATAAGAATTCCTGATTATCGTCGGTCGCAGATGTTCTGGCAGAATTTGTCCCTAAAATGGTCTTCGTGTGTGTGGGTGCAAATAGTATGGTTCGTGGTTTTGAACCACAGGCCGGTTGTTCACCCTTCAGCGGCGTTGGTACTGTCGACATAACGGGTTTTAGGAGATAGAAGATTGCCGCCAATATGGCTCGAATACCTCCCCTCTTTTTTCGTTGTTAGTTGGTACGATGGTTTTCCTTCTGGTTTGTCAGGCTGCGTACGCAGCCTCTCAATTGCCACCGCTGTATCCGGACTTACTCCGAATTCGCTGGTGAGAAGCTTGAGTTGAGATTCCGTTGGGCTGCTGTTGCTGCACGCGGAATCATCGTTGAGGATTGGTGTGCCGTCTTCCGGGTTAACAATTGCCTTTGGGAGGTTCTTAGAGAGATTGAGCAGTTTCCGCTTGGCTTCGTCCATGGTGAGATGATTAGTACCCTTTTGGATAGCTAAGAACGAGTCGAAAATATATCCGAAGGGATCCGATTGCGCCGAAGTGTCAAGTTCGTCAAGTTTTCGGTAAGGTCTGTGTCGTCATCGCTCGATTGGTCGGGTTGGGATACCGTAGAGTCTGTTAACGGTTCGACGTCGGCTATTGCCGTTGTTTCATCAATATTTTCCAGCGCTGGTTTCTCCCATATGCTACAGCGGCGAGACTCAACTGGCTCGTCATTTTCTAGTTGAGATTCGGAAAAAGTGGAGTCATGGTACGTAGTTTTCGTTGCTGTCCGCCCCTTTTCCCGAATTTTACTCACAATTGTGCTTGCATCTAGGTCTATTACGGGTTTCGCCCCTTTTGGTTTAAAATATGGGTCTTCTCGTGGCTTCGATGGGAAGCATGCAGCCGGAGGATTTCTTGACAAGGCGTCCGCGTTCAAGTTGGTCTTTCCCTTTTTGTATACGACCTGATATTCGTACTCTTCGAGCTGCAGCCTCCATCTCATTAGTCTTGATGTACAGTCCTTTACCGAGTGTAGCCAGACCAGCGGTTGGTGATCAGTTACGAGCGTGAATTTTGTTCCGTATATGTACGGCCGAAAAGTTTTTACAGCGTATACCATAGCGAGGCATTCCTTTTCTGTTGTCGAGTAATTTTTTTCTGCTGCGGTCAACACTTTACTAGTATACTGAACTGGCACATCTTGACCGAGTTTTTCTCCCTCACTTAGCACAGCACCGATTGCAATATCCGATGCGTTGGTTGTTACTATGAAAGGCCTGTTGAAATCGAAATGCTGCAGTATAGGCTCTTTACAGAGTGCGTCGCGCAGATCTTCGAAACTAGCCTGATGTTCATTGGTCCAGAGAAATTTGACTGTCTTTTTCGTGAGGTCAAAAAGCGGTTTAGCGCGACCTGAGAAATTCTCGAGGAATCTCCAGTAATAACCGGCGAGGCCAAGGAATTCTCTCACGTTCCGTGGATTTTTCGGTACAGGAACATTTTTGACGGCCTGTAATTTCTTAGGGTCCGGTCACACACCATTCTCGTTCAATACATGTCCCAAATAATTGACCTCTTTTCTCAAAAATTCGCATTTATCAATTTGGATGAATAATCCATTTTCTCGTAAACTTCGAAAAAATCTTTTGGCTTTTGTTTGATGTTCTTGCAAAGATGACGAGAAGATAACGATATCGTCTAAGTAAACGAATAATTCCGTTCCGGTTAGATCCGACAGGCCGCTATCCATTAATCGTTGGAATGTGGCTGGTGCATTTTTCAACCCGAAGGGCATTCTGAGAAATTCGAAATGTCCTCTTGGTGTGGTAAAGGCTGTTTTCGGTTGGTATTTTTCAGCCACTTCAATTTGGTGAAAACCGCTCGCGAGGTCAAAAATCGAGAAATATTTCGCACCTCCCGAACGATCCAAAATTTCTGTAATGTTAGGCGAGGGTTTTTTATCGCCGACGGTTTTTTTGTTGAGTTTTCGATAATCTATTACCATACGCCAACGTCTGTTCCCTTGAGAATCGGCCTTTTTTGGTACAATCCACAGGGGTGAGTTGTATGTCGAGTGTGAGGGTTTAATTATTTTCTTTTCGATTAAGCCTGCGACCTGATTCTTTATTTCTTCTTGATGGAATAAAGGGTATCGGTATTGTTTGATATGTATTGGTATATCGTTAATCGTAGGAATTTCGTGTTGTACGTGAGTTGAGCCGATAAATTCGTCACCTGGTAGATGGAAAACGTCGGGGAATTCCCGGACAAGCTCCCGAACGTACTGACGCTCGAGTTGGCTTAAATGCGAAAGTCGCATGGTTTGCAAAATTTGACTCACTCTTGCCTTGGATGATTTTTTTTTGTCCAGATGTTGAACAGTCAGAGTCCGAATCTAGCACAGGCTGAGATCCTATGTCGTACGGCTCGAGTTCTTTAGCAGGTATTTCTAGGTCCACGGGTTCGGTCCCCATGTTAGTTGCTACGGCATAGCAAGTCCCATCGTGGTTCCTTACTACAGCATCGCCGATGAGCACATGCGGTCCGAGGTCGATTCACTGTAAATATCCGTTGTGGACATTGACGTTGCGAACCTTGATTCCAATCTGTTTCCTGCTGCGACAATCCAAATTAATCTTTACCTAATCGAGTTCCTTTAATACGGATGCGATTTCTTCTTGGTTGCTGAATGGAATGGGGGTGACTGGTTCACGAGAAGTTACCACTGGTTTATGATGGTAGGAAACTTCGACCTCCTCTTGGTGGAAATACGGTGCACCCAGTAATCCGTCAGCGCTCGGTTATCGCTCGCCGCCAAATACGTGGAAGATTGCGTACGAATTACGACTCTTCAAAAGTATCGTTCCGATAGAGCGCACGAGCGTTGGGTCAACTCCCCGGAACTTACGTCTATCGTCAATATCAATTGTTAATTCCCCGTCACGAGCACTAATATGAATTAAATTCAGAGACGAGCCCCCGTCTAGGACGAATTCGGCGTGCCCTAATCTGAACTGCGGCGATTGGATCTTGATTCGGGCTGGCGGTATTTCCTTAAGGAAGCAGTATCTAATGTCTTCTGTAGAACCTGTACCTTTCTGTTCTCATGTCCTTGGATTTCTTTCTTTGATATCGCGGAGTCTTGCGTCCCTGTGGGCTTGGTGATTGCCCTTTGCGCTCGCCCGGGGATGGGCTGGGCGAGCGCCCTCGTAGTTTAAAGACTCCGGTAAGAACGTTGGCTCCATACGTGGTGAAACATACGGTGACGATGGTCGTGTGTATTTCCGGAACGGTGACCTATCTGTGGAGGCACGTTTCTGATGACCACAACACTGGCAGTGTTTGACTGGCGAAAAAATCTTGTCCTGTTTGGAGATACGTCGATTGCGTGTTGTTTGACGGGAACGATCTTCGTGCTCAACAGACGCGGAATGATCACTGTCGACATTTTATATTTTGCTGCTTGCTTGGTCTTCATCGGATTCTGACACGTCAGAAGTATTACTCTCGGAACTAGAGGCTGAGCTACTCGAAGAATGATCTCTGCGTTTCGACTTCCTTCGAGATTTGGTCTTTGCCCGGTTGCGGGACCGTAAAGCGCTTTCCTTCCTGGTACGAAGCGCTCGACGTCGATTGTGTCGCTCCCGTTCTTCATTGATTGCTAAATCGATGGCATTGTCGAGGATTTGGGGTTTATGATCACAAATCGAGTAGTAAATCTTCTCAGGTAGGCCTCGAAGAAAACTATCGAGTGAGAGAGCCTCCAGGTCTAATGCTGCCCGCTGCCTGAGCTGCTGGACGATCGTTCTTTATTGCAGCCCTAGCTCGTCGAACAAGGCCCTCTGTGCGTGCGACATAGTCCTTGACATTTTCGTCGCTTTTTACGTTTAAACAATTTATCTGGGCTCTGTAGGAGATCGCACTGCGACCTGGCGCAAATTTAGCCTTTAAGTGCCTAATTAGCGCATTATCGGTCGCGATGCCCTTTCCTTCAACGGAGTTCCATGTCCCACCTCGAAGCTTTGTCAGAACTCCTTTTAGGTACTTTGGTTCATTCTCGGCTTCGAGTTGTTCAAAGTTTTTGGCTACTCTCCTTAGGAACCTACCGAGAGATTTAGATTCGCCATTATGTCGCGGTAGGTTACGTATAGCTTCGCGAATCTCTTTTCGGCGATCGCCTGGCGACGTGCGCTCCAACAGCGACGTAAGCAATTCTTCAGTCGTTGGCATATTTTTGCGTCGTTGATTTTTATACTGTTTAGATCGCTAATATATGCAATTTTCCGAGTGAGTTTTTAGACAAGTGATCCCACTTCTGACACCAGTTGTTACAAGCCGGATTGTTGTCCGGTTCTAATATTATTGTTTAATTATTTTGTGCGCGAGCTGGGGACTCCGGCACATGGATCCTTGTCTGTTTTAAAGCGGCTTAACGCACCTCACCTTTTATTGCTGACGCTGCTGGAGACGATCGGCGTTCGTATGTAGGTGAATAATCTGCAACGTAGTCACTAGTTCACCCAATTAACAGTTCACTTTATTCGTCACTTAAAAAGGTCTTACACGGAAAGTAAATATAATGTTTCGTGTATATCGGAATGAAATATAATAGAATATAGTTTTATCGGGGTTATTGGAGAATAATAGGTGATCCGGCTTCGAAATTACTCGACACGCAATGCCGCTAAGGCAATTATCGCGAACGAATATAACGAAGGTGAATGAAGGGCCTCTAAGGTATTTCCTTCATTCGATGAGTGCTTACGCGATCACAATTTCAATGGTAGAAAAGGACGACACCGCTCGTACCCGCGAGAACCTAAGTACGCAAGCAGATTTGCCACTAAGGAGTGAAGGTCCCTCGACCGATTGTTCGGAAAGTCGCAATAAGACTGAGGAGTCACCAAGTGGATGAGGCTTTGAGGATTTCGGCAAATAGCTGCGTTTAGGTTGTCGTGGAGGTGAATTGCGAAAGAATGGATCAGCGATTTTCATGAGGTTTCGCAAAGAGTTCGATTGTTACATTAGATCAAAGTTGCATGAGGTCTACACCATTCGCGAGACGAAAATTGCTCGTAGTCGTCATGACGATAAGCGGTATATCGTACCTGTGACCACTGATACCCTACCATGGGGGCATTATAGAATACCGTCGTAACAAATTATGTAAATTTTTGTTTTTCTACAACGTTGATGTACAATTGTATACATTTTTGTGAATATTGATGTATAAAACTCGTGAAAATTATGTATATATTTTGTTCACTCGATGTAAAACTTGTTAAAATTATGTTTGTTGTTGTACATATTTAATTGTGCAAGAATGGGTTTATTATTTTACGCAAATAAAGAAACGGACTTTTTATAATCCCATGTGTTTATCACTCTATCCATCTTCTCATACTCACGTTCCACGAAAAAGGGATTATCAACGGCAAGAAGGGGGAAAAAGCAAGCCTGCTGTGGAGTCGGTCGGAGGCCTTGGAGGGATACATGCGGGGACGACCAGCAGTTTAGGTCAAGAGTCATAAAACATACATATTTTCCATGTTCTTTATTATCGATTACAAATCGGATTTACTTATCCAACTATTGTGGCTATTGTCGAACCCTAGCCATTTTTCAAACTTTCAATTACCGCGCTTCTTCAATACTGCGTCAATGAGATAGATATCGGGGTGCTTGACACTGAGAAGCTCTTGTTCGTAGAAACCACCGGCGATGGGTTAACCTTTATGGTCCTTCAAGTGGTACGTCACGGGATGAGTTTTTTTCACACGATAGATATTTTCCATGTTCTTTATTATCGGTTACAAATCGGATTTACTTATCCAACTATTGTGGCTATTGTCGAACCCTAGCCATTTTTCAAACTTTCAATTACCGCGCTTGTTCAATACTGCTTCAATGAGATATATATCGGGGTGCTTGACACTGAGAAGATCTTGTTCGTAGAAACCACCGGCGATCGGTTAACCTTTATGGTCCTTCAAGTGGTACGTCACGGGATGAGTTTTTTTCACAAGATAGATTGTAAATATTTCTATCGTCCAGTTTGGGGTGTAACCGTTCACGAAAACTGTCTTAAATTTGCTGATTCTCATTTTATAACCAACCGCGAATTTCGGTGATCTTTTCATTGGAGGCTTATTGAAAATCTGCTGCAGTTGCTTCTCATTTTCCGCGTTTATATTTCTCGGATTCATCTTAATGGTGCGGTGTACAGAATCGTTGTACTCGGCTACTAGATTATTAAGAATATCGATCCACTTATAGTTACCACGAAGACTTAATTGCATCCACATCTTGTTCTTCAATGTACGATTAAAACGCTCGCTAATGGATGCCTCCAAGTTGCTATATGTTGAATACATGTGAATATTGTACTTTTTCATGATGGCCTTAAAGTCACAATTGTAAAATTCTTGTCCCCGATCAACGTGTAAGTTCTGTCGTATGCGTCCCTTAACGAGGATCGACTCCATTGCTGCTGCTGCATCATTACCACTCTTATTCAGCATTGGCACGGCCAAGGCGAACTTTGAGACGGTATCGATGACGGTGAGAAGAAATTTCTGTTCGGAGTTTTGCCGCGCGTATTATGACATATCGACGAGATCAGCTTGCCAGCTCTCGTCCAAGCCACGGATGTCCACATGTCGACGCGGATAGTTTCGTCGAGCAGGTTCATGTAGCTCCAACATGAGAGCGCCCCTTTTTTTGTTCATGTTCCAGTCCGCTCAGTCGTGCATCCAATTCAGCAATGACGTTTGAATTACGAATCATCAAATCTTGTAGTTTTAACATCGGCCTCGAGTGTCCTTGCAATGTCTCGTATCGTAGCTTCAAGTCCATTACCCAACAACTGACTACTCTCATTCATTTCATTGCGTATGTGCTTCATGATAGTTCGAGATTTCTTTTGTAACGCACTTGGAGTGATGGCGTCATCTTCTCCTTCCGGATTTGCAATGTTACACAATCGTTTCTGCCCCAAGTCATAATGACTATCTGCGCTAATTCTCAAGCCAATCCCGGGTCGAACTGGAGAACCTTGCTTACTGTGGAGTACACTCCTACTTGAATGACGTCCAAACACATCGACACGCATGATGAGAATGCGTAAATTATCCGATGTCAAGTTAATAAATGATTTCAGCTTCACACAATTCCTCGATAATCGATATAATTTCATTCGCATGGGCTGAATTTTCGGCTACTTGTGATGCCAAAAGCAAGCAAAGACGATGTACTAGCTCGTTTGGACTGTCCCAATAAATATAGTCCAAGTGGGTATTTTTTCTAGCTAGCTTATACTTTGGCATACCCTGCCCACATGATGATCGACTATATTTGCGATATATGTGTTAAATTTGTGGCTAGCGTTACGTCGCATAGCCTCACTAGGCTTATAAAAATTTTTGTGCGCATTCGTCGAGATCACAATCTGTTCATAGAGTTTCAAATCGTCCGGTGTGAGAGTTGCGACAATGGGCACTTTTTTATACAACAGCTCTGTTAATCCAACAGTTTTCGCAGAACTCACATCTTCCGCATGGATATGTTGAGAGTCGAAAATTATGGAAGAATTACTATGCATTAATGTGTTGTTTGCGAGATTTTGTACACCGTATAATACATCCAAGCATGCCGTTCTATTTTTTTGTAATAACAGGCGATATTTACTGATCAATTCATCGACATTTGCGAGTCATCATCATCCTCATATATCAATTTGAAAGAATCTTGTGTTTATCTCTTCAAGGAATCATGTGCCTCATTTTGATGTTTCACACTAATTAACGCATCTTCCCCTTGTTCAACATTATCACCCACTTTTACATCTTTATTTTCCTTCTTTTCCACCACCTCACCGTTTTTACATGACACAAATTTCTCCAATGACCCCACTATAGGCTTAAAGACATCTTGCATTCTCCGCTCATTGCTATCTTTCCCAACTTTCATCATTCGATGCTTTCGTGTGATTGCATCGCTCGCCTTGGCAATTTGACGCAATACATCGTTTTCACGCAACAATTGTTCGCTCTTCATGTTATCGCTTTCGAGGAGTGCACAATACTGTCTGTTCAACCACCAGCGATGAGTCGTTTATCGATGGTGAGAAAATAATAAAAACCTTGTCTATATCGACCATCATTAATACCGCTATCCTTGTCAATTGTGATAAATGCATACTTGTCGGAATTCCAGCATTTCATGCACACGTTTCTAAAGCACGTGTAAGTCATATCCGTATCAACATCGTCATTGTACACGTGTTTGAGATTCATATCATCCTGCTTGAAAAGCACCACGAAATTTGCATTATCTCTCACGAGATGTTTGGGGATACGAGTGTACGTCTGACAAAAATAAAAACTGTCAACAATCTCGTGTCGTCCCATGGAAAAGACGGCCCGAACGTTATCCTGCTTTTCGCATGCTATGTCATCAGAGATGAATATAGAGTTGGATCATGCATAACTTGGTGCTATCACTTGTTCATGCGCCTCGAATGGATGATATTCAACTCCACACACAGGTTCGAGTAATTGTTCGAGCAACTTATACGTTGGCTGTTTCAGCGATTTGGCATACAAGTGAATATTCTCAAGTCGCAAACCAATCGGATGGATGATGAGAGTGAGCAAAGCGTTGGTTTTCCCACAATTGGATGGACCACAAAACCGTGCACGTATGCTATCCGGCAATAAATTCCCATGACGTTTTTGTTTCTTCTTCCCCCCACCGTCTTCGACAAACTCGTCAAAATTTATCACAGGAAGTCCGCCTCCGATAATTTGCTTCCTGGACGTCATCTCAAACACGACTAACGGCAAAATCATATAAATAGGCTTTTTATAGGCATTATCCGTCAGACGCGTATTGTCTTTAGACATGATTGTGCATGGAAAAAGTGGTAAAGGTTTGGTCAATCGCCTAATCAACAAACTCCCCATTGAGCTACATCTGCCTGGGTATCAGTATTGTGGACCAGGCACAAAGTTGGCCAAGCGCCTTGCTTGTGGCAATCCGGGCATTAATCCATTGGATGCGGCTTGCAAACAACACGATATTCCATATTCGAAAAATCCGGAAAATCTTGAGGCAAGACATCTGGCGGATAAAGTAGTGGCTAAACAGGCTAGGCAACGCGTAACCGCGAGAGACGCTAGTATCGGTGAAAAAGCCAATGCTTGGGGTGTGGCAAATAATATGAAGACACAGACAAAATTTGTTACGGGAATGAAGGGCCGCAAGGGTGGCGTTTGTTTGAAAAGAATAATTGGTGCTGCAAAGAAGACAATGATTCAAAGTAATGATCCGCATAAGATTATTAAATCAGCTCTAAAGGGTGCTCGTGCAGCTGTAAAGTTGCAGGTGGTAAAGTACGCACACCTCGGGGTCTACCTGTACCTCATACAATTGGTGGTTCATTGCCCTTCCTCGTGCCCATTGTTGCTGGTCTTAGCGCTGCGGGTGCTTTGTCAGGTGGCGCCGCTAGTATAGTTAAAGCTGTAAATTCTGCTCAAGCAGCTAAACATGAATTCGATGAAAGTAAGCGCCATAATCGGACAATTGAAGCAATTGCATTAGGTCGGGGTCTACATCTGAAACCATATAAGCAGGGATTGGGTCTTCATATCAAGCCAAAAAACTAGAAGTAACGCTACCACAACGACCCCTCACCGACCGCGACCTGCTTAAATATGCAAAAATCCTAAAGATTCAGCATTTTCGTGGATTTTACATGCGAGATACATTGCCAGCGAGTGGACCACTCAAATGTGAAGCGGCAATTGTAAATTTGGATGAAAATGTCGGTCCTGGAACGCATTGGGTCGCTTACAAAAATACTGGATGGAAAGTCGTGTACTTTTATAGTTTCGGCAATCTTCCACCACCATCCGAGCTCACGAGATATTTCCGTGTCGGTAGCGTTAATTATAATTATACTAGATATCAGGAATATCTAGTATTCCTGATGGAATGTGGACATTTGTGTCTCAAGTTTCTTTGTCGGCAATTGCAGCACAAAGACAAATATACACTATATATAGGGGGAAATTACGTGGAGAACTCAGTTCTCAATTTACCAGCATCATTGATGAACGTTTAACATTGACCATATCTGGCTCATCATCCATACTCGAGGCGCAATACTTTCCTCCCATCTAACTCTCGCCACAGAAAAATTATACTCTCGGCCTCGTGGAATTGTTAACCTTCAACTCTGTTCCCAATATCGACGTTGACCACGATAAACTTTACGTGGGAGATGAGGTGTTAACGATACCTACGGGCATTTATGAAATAGAGGATATTGAGACGTTTGTACAAGCAGAGCTCTCACGTAAAAACATCAGCATCAGCATTAAACCCAAACAAACACGAATTTTTTCCATCTGTACCACCGGGCTATAAAATCATTGAAGTTCCCTCCCACGTAATTTATCTGCCAATCACGAGCCGAACGATTGACACGATACAGCTTCGCATAGAGGATCAAGATGGTGATTTGGTAAATTTCCGCGGTGAAGTGATCACCATACGCCTGCATATAAAGTCGTGATGGGTATAATTTTCAATAGATCTTGTACTAACAATAAACGTCCATGGATCAAAACAATCAGTCGTCGGCCGGCGCCTAAAGTGCTAACACCTATAAAGGTGCTACTCTTGAAGAATTTGGGTCTGAAAGTGCGTGGCGAAAGTGTGTCAAAAATTATTTAGTCTGTGCTCTCTGCATCTGTTGCTCGAAATGGAAGAACAAATTGTAAACATTCAGCCGCCCGTGGTCTTTGATGAATCCATCATCCATTGTGAGATTTACGCTCATCAGCCATATGCATCTTCAGCCTTCAATAACAGCGATGAAATCCATATTGCCATCCAACATCAAGACCTCTCCATCCTGCCAAGCAAGAGTTCCCTGCACATATGTGGGAAATTATCCAAGCGTGACGGGGCGCCAACCACTGCTACAAGTCTCGTCAACAATGCTATTTGTCATTTGTTTGAGGAAGTGCGATATGAATTGAATGCCACAGAAATCGATGCCACAGAAATCGTAATGCCGATAAGAATATCGGCATTACGAGTGTAATTAAGGGATATTCATCTCTCTCACCGGCCAAAAGTTCTATGCTCAAGAACACTGGATGGCTCGATGTCGAAGAGACCAAGCAGATTGTAGATGTAACGGGAAACTTTGATGTCTGTATACCGCTCAACATGCTCCTCGGATTTGCCGAAGATTATCGGAAAATTGTCGTAAATGCCAAGCACGAGTTGATTCTCACGAGATCAAAGACCGATGACAATGCCATTGTACAAACAGCGCCCGAAGACTACAAACTCATATTGCATAAAATAGAATGGCCCGTACCGTATGTGGTCTGTGAAAACCTCGAATCAGCTGGAGAAGCCACGATACGTCACTCGCGCTGCAGACGGGATGAAAAAATAAGAAACAACACAATGCGAGCCACTTTGATCATTGTAATCTTAGCAATGTCAAACTATACCTCAACTCGCAATCTTATCCATACGTAAATTTGAATTTGAACATTGATCAAAATCAATATGCTCTACTCCACGAGGTGTATGCATTTCAACCGACCTATTACAACAAAGAGGCTGAACCACGGCTGAGAAGGATGGCATTTTTAGAAAAAGCCCCCCTCGTTGTCATTGACTGCTCAAAACAAAACGATTCGCTCAAGTCCGGCCCTGTTGACGTGCGCCTTGAGTTTGAATTGAAAAATAATATTCCGCCAAAAACTTCAGCGTACTGTATGATCCTCTATGATCGTATTGTCGAGTACAATCCAATCAGTAGTGGAATTAAAAATTCGGTGTAAAAACATGCCGATGATCCGCGTCCACTTCAGTCAACAAGGCACATCTAGTGGTGGTGTAAATTCAGTTATGATTCGCAATATTCGTGTGATAAAAAAATAATAGTGACAAGGACTCTTACGCAAGTTATAAAATGTGATGGGAAACAATTTAAAAAGCTGCTACGCCCCGAGGTATCCAGACCTTGTTTAAATTTATAAGACTTTAAACCAAAAGAATTTAAAAATATAAACCTAAAACTGTTCGTTCTATGAATTTCAAAACTCAAAAGTACTGATTCCTACATTTCTTTCAAATTGACCTTGTAATCACGAAGAACATCATGGTCAAGGTCACGATCGAGGTCACCATTAGATACGGCTTGTTAAAATTGATGACTTTGGTCGTAACGAAATAATTTAAAAAGCTTCCATTCTCAGAGGTGTTCATACTGTGTTTATGTTGAATTAACCCTACTGCGACCTTCAAGGTCAAATTCGACCGATGATTTGGGTCCATATTTGTACGTCGAATTTCTCGTTCTAGCGATTGCAGATGTCAAAAAGGGAGTTTTTATTACAACAACGGTTGACCTTGAAATCACCTTGAAGGTCATGGTCAAGGTCACGATCGAGATCACCACTAGATGCGCCTTGTTAAAATTGATAACTTTGGTCTTAACGATTGAATTTAAGAAGCTTCTATTCTTGTCCGAGGTATCCATACTGTGCTGAAGTGTAATTAACCCTGCAGTGACCTTCAAGATCAAAAGGGACCGGTGACTTAAGTACATGTCTGTATGTAAAATTTCCCGCTCTATCGATTGCCGATGTCAAAAAGGGAGTTCCCATTTGAAAAACAATAGTTGACCTTGAAATAACCTTGAAGGACATCGCCAAGGTCAAAATGAAGGTCACTATTAAATTTCTTGGGTAAAGTTACTTCAAGAACGACCTTAACATTTTGGAAAATTGTCTTACCTGCGGAAATATTCAGCCGTCCCTTCACTTTTGTGACACCCTGTATACAATGAAAAACGTAACAATGTTCCACCGCTCTTCTGCTGAGCGAGCGCATGCTGCCAAGCGTACCATGGTCGCTAATATAAGCCTAGTTCTGTGTATTGTGCGATACACACACATAGCTATAAAGTGTGTGCATTACGGCCGAACTGCGTGCGAGGAGGTCGCACGCAGCCGGTGCTGCGTAGCGACAAACACACACACACACACACGCGCGCGCGCGCGCGTTCAGCGATCGTCGTCCATTCGGCTTCGACTTTTCGTCCCAGTGCGAAGCATCGAGGCCGAATTCGTGACCGCTGCGCCATCCGTCGGTAGTGACGCGTAGTAAAAAAAACTGCGAGATCTGCACTACCGACGTAACGAGAGGCCGCATCGAAATTTTCAGGTGTGTACCACATGTCCGTAGGGTAGAAGTAGGGCGCGCTTTTGATGTGTATAGATTTTGTTCAAATTTTAACGAGTCATTGTTCATGTAATAATGCATGTTTGAGAAAAATTTCACAACTGTTGACTATTTACATTGGATATTAATGGGTTTTAAAATAGCAACTTTTAACACTGCAGGGTCTGAATTGACCGAAAGTCAGATCACATAACTCGTCGTACCATTCTGCTGTGTTTATAAATTTTTAAAACAAAATTATGTTTAGATAGCCCACTAGTTAGGGAAAGAGTGAAAAACGTTTGGATCAAGAGACGTGGCAGCGTCTTGACGCCAAGTAATTAACGGAGACTTTGTCCTTGGAGTGCCATATTTCAGGTGTTTACATTTTATTTTTTTTAAAGGAAACGAGTAAAGCGTTTTGAGTGCGGTTTTTTTCTTGCTTTTATTCATGATATACAGAATGTGAAAAAAACCAAAACGGCGGCCGTTGCAGCTCCGCGAAAACAGGTCCTCAAATCGCGGGAGGTAAACAGCTGACATCACTGCCCCCTCTTTGTTGATCTGAAACACAAATTCAAAGCATATTATCAATCTGTGACCCTTTGGTCATGGAATGACGGATGGGTTTTTCGTTTAGTACAAATTTCGGAAAACGGCGGCAATATAAAAAAATCGAATTTTCGCGTTTTTTTCGCATAAAAAGATAAATAATAAATGCAAAAATGTATCTATCGAAAAAACGATCCGTCATTCCGTGAAGACATATTTTCTGAGTATGCTTTCCAAATTTCAGGTCGATATGTTAATTACAGCGGTCAGGAGAATGTCAGCCATTTTTTAAAACGTGTTTTCGAGAAAAATGCGTTTAAAGTTTTGTAATGTGTTTACACAAATGTGTTTATAATTACCGCCAATCAGCAATGCCTGGTCCATAGAGGCATCCCTCCTCTTATTCTAGCTGCTCATGTTGAGCCGCTAACATCTCCCACTAACTTCAAGGACAAAGTCTTCCTTAAAAAAAATTCGATGCCACTGATCTCGACGCCACTGACCGACTGACGAACACGTCTCGACTCTTCATACAGTAAAATGGGCGTTAGCAGACGACGTTTTAACTTTGATTCGAAATTACGCGAAAACGCGGCGACGAATTGAAAATTTAATGACATTTGACCTATGAAATATGATTTTTTTTCTATCGATTTTGTTTGGGTCATTTTTCGATCCGTCTACTCAATCTTGAGATCGCATAATATTCGAGCGAATTTCCGAACGATTTTTTTACCACGAATTGCTTTTACTATTGAGTTTTGCTAAAACCGTTCAGTAAAGACAGAATAATTCTCCGTAAAAAATATTTGTCCCCTACAATAAGAAGACATGGCAATACCGCAAAACAGAATTGTTCAATATTTCAAGAAAAAAAAAACAATTATCATGTTCTTAAAGTTAAAAACTTTTATCACAAAACAAAATATTTGCGTTATAAATATTAATATTTAATATTGTTTATGTTAACTTCATTAAAAAAAAGTGTTGGTTAATTCATAACTATTATTATATCTGCTACGGCGAACGCTTCGCTATTTGTAGCTTCCATGTACAGGGATTTCCCCTTTTTACATTTCCCACCATTTTCTCCGATCCACATCCCTGATCGATCCCCACCTTGCGGCCGCAGCCGACTTCCCCCTCTGTATCGCATTCACCATGACATTTTCTGTCATGGGTATAGGGAAACTGCGGAAAACCTATACCAATACAGCCGGTCACGGGTTCGCTTCCCAGCCTCGGAGCTAGTCGCGTTTCGTCGAGAAATAGCTCACAGGCTACAGCCATACACACCCGACACACACACGTACCGGTCCGTGCGCGCGACATCTGTGTAGAACTGGAGCTACGTCACGCCTGTGTTTTTATTTCTCTCCGAAACTACGAGACGGTGATTCGAACCCGCGACCTCCCGATGTGTTGATTCCAGAGGCAAGCACGCTAACCACTAGACCAACACATCCGTTGGTTAATTCATAACTAATTATAAACATTGCTCGATTAAAAATTTCTTCCAAATAAAAATTTGTGTTGCAGTATTATTTCAAATATGCCGCGCAAACTTACGTCATTGGATACGTGGAACGATCCGGTGTTGCCATGTGTATACTTATTATAAGGGACAAATATTTTTTAAGAAAAATTATTCTGTCTAAGTTTCAATGCAGACCCTGCAGTGTTAAAAGTTGCAATTTAAAACGCACTATCTCCCAATCTAAATAGTCGACTGTTCTAAAATTTCACTCGAACATGCATACTGATATGAACAATGCCTGGTTAAAATTTGAACAAAATTCATAGAAATCAAGAGTGCGCGCTCGTTCTACCTTAACAACGAATTTCTCCACTCTGCGGATCCGTTTACAACATCTTTCATCACTCTATAATTATTCGCATTCTACATCCAAACGGTGTGGATGCATCCAACAACAATGTGAACAAATTTAGCTTAAGAAAGGTAAGATTTCCCCAATTTTTATATGCGAACAATGTTTCTTTGCTCTACGCAGTGTCGAAATTTGTTTGCGGCACAACAGTATATGCATAGATCTTGCGCCTCTAGCGAAACGCCAAGAGCACACTGCGAAGGACAGCTTTCGCACTCACCGTACCCAGAGTTATAAGCGCTGACGTCACGTAATCTATTTACTTTTGTGACACAAAATGTAATGAGTTTGAACAATGATGACTATTTATAGAACAACTGACGCCGAACTTGTTCACATTGTTGATCAATAATGCATCCGCAATGTTTGAATCTAGGTGAGAAATTATGGAGTGGTTAAAATGCTATGTAGAAAAGTTGGATCGTGAGACTAAGAGGAGACCGAGCTGACTACAAGAATATTTCAAGTATCATCGAACTGCATGTATTTATATCTTCCATTTCTTTATTTATATTATTATGAAGTCACCTTTTTGCAAGGTGAAGTTGTAAATCTTCAAAAAACTGTGTAAAACGTAATTTGTACCTTTGTTTTTTGCAGCGCGTGATCAGCAATCATATTTGCTAAGAGGTATAGAAAGTACCGTATCTAACGATCACAATCACGATTAAGCAAAAATGCAAAGATGATTGTTTAAACTTTTGTTTTTGCGTAATTTTTACCGTTGGTTATTGCAGCGCGTAAGCAGCAATTATAATTACTGAGAGGAATAGAAAGTACCGCACATTTGTGATAATTGTTAAGAATATTTAATTGTCAACAATCATCTCGCTGCAGAAAAGCACGAGCCGCCAGCAAGAACTCGTGCTGCGAAATTGACATTCACTGTGATCTCGAATTT
This sequence comes from Ophion ellenae, assembly GCA_963210295.1. Lineage (NCBI taxonomy): Eukaryota > Metazoa > Arthropoda > Insecta > Hymenoptera > Ichneumonidae > Ophion > Ophion ellenae. Next base: position 22,028,943 of record OY723385.1, on the reverse strand, counting down.
CGTGTGAAGTCGGCGTTGACGAAGAAAACGAAATTCTTTTCTCGACACCAGGGGGCTGGCATCTTTCACAATGTTTGCTACGCAAAATATCCTCTGTTTGTAGCGTCTTACTTTGCCGCTTGCAGCGCTAGTAGTTTTCGAACAATCCTGATGCGCGCGCAGAGGCTATGTAAGTTCAGGGTGATTAATAATAACCTGTACACCCGGAACTGGCGGGTTCAGCGGGGTACCCCGAATATAACTGTCAAGGCTTTTTTGTCTCCGTCAAATATTTTTTGAATGGGACCGATTCGAATTATGGCGTTCGAAGGATTGTTGTAGGGATGCAGTTTGCCCTTGACGACGACGCCACTCGCGGGCAGAGCGAGAAACGTAGTAGGTGACGGCAAGGTAGATAGGCATCTGTCTTGCTTGCCCGTCCAATTTGACGTTTCGCAGTAGAGTAGCTGTGGTGGTTCTAATTCAACGGGCGGCATCTCAGGGGGGAGCGGGACGGCGGTGTCCAGCGCGGTGAAGCCAAGTGCGGGGGTACGGTAGGGGGGGGGGGGGCAGTGCAGGGACGTGACGTCATGGAGGAGGATGTGAGGGCTCTCTGTGGAGGGGGTAGCCATATAGTCCGAAGGGCGACTGGCGGGGAAGCCGCCGTCGATGGGTGTTGTGTGTTGTGTGTTGTGTGTGTGTGTGTGTGTGTGTGTGTGTGTGTGTGTGTGTGTGTGTGTGTGTGTGTATTTGTTTGTGTACGTGTGCGTGGGAGTGTGCGTGGGAGTGTGCGTGACAACCATATATGGGTCGGACAATTTTCGGTAATATGACAACGCTAGGCGTCACATGAAGGGCGACCTTTCAAAGCCCAATATTTATGACATGCAGCTGGTTCCATTCCGAAAGACAATGTCAATTGCATCCACCTCGTCTGAAAGCTCGCCGATACTCGAGATAGGTCCTGACAGGTTCCTTGGAAAAACTATAATTTTTATAGATCAAAGGCTGTGACCGCGGATGGACCACTTGAGCGCAGCTGCACTCTTGGAAAGTTTCATCGAGGTTTCCATTCCGAAATATAACGTCAAGATGTTCACATGTGCGAATATGTACGCAGTGCATCCGGCCAACCATCCCTTGGACTTGATAAAAAACGAGCTTGAACAGGTTCCAAAGGTCTTGCTCCTAACATATTGGGGCAAATATGTTGGCTTATTGTGGGATCGTTTCTCAGAACATCATCGGAATGACAGTGAAGTGATATTATATCTTTCATGATTGGAGCATTATACGCCACAGATGAAAGATCACATCGATGGCCCCCCACCTCAACGTCGGGAGTGTAAAAAATGCTGTGAAAATTCTCCACGTACGGGGTTCTTCGAACGTGTTTGAACCTGTTTTTCAGGAGCGTGAAAAAATGTCGGGGGGGGTTCTTTACGGTTCTTCGAACGTGTTTGAACCTGTTTTTCACAATTGGAAAAGAGGGTGAGAAGTTTGAAAATCTGAATGGGAGGCTTACGACGGAGTTTATAATTTCGTGGACCAAGCTCAGACTGCACTATTCCACTGCACCATCAAGATCTCTCCAAAAAAAGAACTTTGAAAGTGCGGGGAAAATGGATCTCGGAAGCATGAACAAAGTGGGCCGGACGGCGGAATTCCTCCCACCGACGAAGCTGTCAGAAATCCCCGTGAAGTCGGAACGACTAATCTCCGACATGAGAGCCGTACAAACCAAATTTGGGAAACGCTACATCGGGAACATCGCGGACGAGTTCTCTGTTTTCTTACGGGCGCACCTTGTGGAGGCCTCCGACCAAGATCCGACAATGTTCGAGAGTATGCAACAAGTGGGACGCGATGGTCAACTCTGCATACAGTATATTGGTGAAAAATACAACAGTGTCGAGTTCCGTCATCTCTGGTGACATGGTGGACGGGGAAAAATTCGTTGGAACACCATCGTCGAACGGCTGTCAGCATCATCGAGAGTATGCTGCAACTGGTCAATTCAGTGGTGGGAACTACAACGGCATCGAGTTCCATCGCCTCCAAGCGTAGAGACAAAATTCAACCAGCTTTTCAGCGATTTTACATTATCATGGGCGCAGGTGTATTTCGTGTTGAAGGGATGATGGGGGCATTTGGAGTGTGTGATGTTCGGCAGCTTCTGCAGCGATAGACAGTCCAGAGTCTCCACGTCGATGACGTTTGTCGCAGGATCCGTGAATCTTGATAGCCATGCGTATTGCTCAAATCCCTTCGCATAGATGGTAGGAGCTCCATGCAAGAGTTCTCGAATTGTCGTTCTAGCTGCCTCGTATGGTATACCGCGGTGATCCTATCGTATTCCATGGAAATCGCGTTCCAGCCACTTGTTTGTCATTTTGTACTTGGCCGGTAAAGAGTCCCATGCAAACGGTGCGTCGAAGGCGAGCGTCAGCGGTTCAGCATTCTTCTCATGAAGTTTGACGATGGACATCTCCGTCAGGACAAATTCGTTGACGGGTCTCTTGAAGCTCTGCACATCGACGATAAGCTCCATGTTGACTGAAGTGGACGCGAATCATCGGCATGATTTTATACCAATTTTTTAACTCCATCACTGATTGGATTGAACTCGATAATACGATCATGGAGGATCATACAGTACGCTGAAGTTCGGGGCGGAATATTATTTTTCAATTCAAACTCAAGGCGCACGTCAGCAGGGCCGGACTTGAGCCTCTTTGTTGTAATAGGTCGGTTGAAAGTTTGCATACATCTCGTAGAGTAGAGCATATTGATATTGATCAATGTTCAAATTCAAATTTCCGTATGGATAACATTTTGAGTTGAGGTATAGTTTGACATCGCTCAGGTTACAATGATCAAAGTGGCTCGCATTGTGTTGTTTCTTATTGTTCCGTCCCGTCTGCAGCGCGAGTGACATGTCGTGGCTTCTCCAGCTGAATCGAGGTTTTCACAGACCACGCATGCTTGGAGGTGGCAGGCAGCAATGGATATTCATACAGTTCCCATGTTCGGAAACTCATGGAGAATGGTGTATGTTTGGCGAGAAACTTTAACAGTTGAATGTTTCGCTGATCCGAGACTGTCACATACGGTACGAGCCATTCTATTGGATGCAATACGAGTTTGTAGTCTTCGGGCACTGTTTGTACAATGGCATTGTCATCGGTCTTTGATCTCGTGAGAATCAACTCGTGCTTGGCATTTACGACAATTTTCCGATAATCTTCGGCAAATCCGAGGAGCATGCTGAGCAGTATACAGACATCAAAATTTCCCGATACATCTACAATCTGCCTGGTCTCTTCGGCAGCGAGCCATCCAGTGTTCTCGAGCATAGAACTTTTGGCCGGTGAGAGAGATGAATATCCCTTAATTACACTCCTAATGCCGATATTCTTATTACGATCGATTTCTATGGCATTCAATTCATATCGCACTTCCTCAAACAAATGACAAATAGCATTGTTGACGAGACTTGTAGCAGTGGTTGGCGCCCCGTCACGCTTCGATAATTTCCCACATATGTGTAGGGAACTCTTGCTTGGCAGAATGGAGAGGTTTTGATGATGGATGGCAATATGGATTTCATCGCTGTTATTGAAGGTTGAAGATGCATGTGGCTGATGAGCGTGAATCTCACAATGCATGATGGATTCATCAAAGACCACGGGCGCCTAAATGTTTACAATTTCTTCTTCCATTTCACGCAACAGATGCACAGAACACAGACCAAATAATTTTTGACACACTTTCGCCACGCACTTTGAGACCCAAATTATTCAAGAGTAGCACGTTTTGAGGTGTTAGCACTTTAGGCGCCGGCCGACGACTGATTGTTTTGATCCATGGACGTTCATGATCCATGGACGTTCATTGTTATTACAAGATCTATTGAAAATTATACCCATCACGACTTTATATGCAGGCGTATGGTGATCACTTCACCGCGGAAATTTAGCAAATCACCGTCTTGATCCACTATGCGAAGCTGTATCGTGTCAATCGCTCGGCTCATGATTAGCAGATAAATTACGTGGGAGGGAATGATTTTATAGCCCGGTGGCATAGATGGAAAAAATTCGTGAATTGTGTGTACTTTTTGTCCGTTAATATAGGCGCCAGCGGTAACGGTGCACTCAATGCGTAGGGTGTTCACTTTGGAAATGGCTAGTGGAAGGTACGATTCGGGTCTTTTATTGGCTTCCAATTTGCGTGCGGTGAAGCCTAGTAGATGCCCAATAGAATCTTTCGGCTCAAAATTTATATCACGATCACACTCGATCTTACTGCGTACCGTGTTATTATTGGGTTTAATGCTGATGCTGATGTTTTTACGTGAGGGCTCTGCTTGTACAAACGTCTCAATATCCTCTATTTCATAACTGCCCGTAGGTATCGTCAACACCTCATCTCCCACGTAAAGTTTATTATGGTCAACGTCGATATTGGGAACAGAGGTGAAGGTTAACAATTCTACGAGGCCGAAAGTATAATTTTTTTGTGGCGAGAGTGCAATGGGGGGAAAGTATTGCGACTTGAGTATGGATGATGAGCCAGGTATGGTCAATGTTAAACTTTCATCCATGATGCTGGTAAATTGACAACTGAATTCTCCTCGTCATTTCCCCCTATACATAGTGTATATTTGTCGTTGTGCTGCAATTGCCGACAAAGAAACTTGAGACACAAATGTCCATATTCCATCGTATCATATTCCTGATATCTAGTATAATTATAATTAACGATACCGACATGGACATATCTCATGAGCTCGGATGGTGGTGGAAGATTGCCGAAACTATAAAAGTACACGACTTTCCATTCAGACTTTTTGTAAGCGACCCAATGAATTCCAGGACCGACATTTTCATCCAAATTTACAATTGCTGCTTCACATTGGAGGGGTCCACTCGCTGGCGATGTATCGCGCATGTAAACTCCACGAAAATGCTGAATCTTTAGGATTTTTGCATATTTAAGCACGCCGCGGTCGGTGGACGGTCGTTGCGGTAGCGTTACTTTTAGTTTTCTGGCTTGATATGAAGACCCAATCCCTGCTTATATGGTTTCAGATGTAGAACCCGACCTAATGCAATTGCTTTAATTGCCCGATTATGGCGCTTACTTCCATCGAATTCATGTTCAGCTGCTTGAGCAGCCATTACAGCTTTAACTATACTAGCCGCGTCACCTGACAAAGCACCCGCAGCGCTAAGACCAGCAGAAATAGGCACGAGAAAGGGCAATGAACCACCAATTTAATGGGGTACAGGTAGAACCTGAGGTGTGCGCACTTTACCACCTTGCAACCTTACAACAGCACGAGCACCCTTTACAGCTGATTTAATAATCTTATGCGGATCATTACTTTGAATCATTGTCTTCTTTGCAGCACCAATTATTCTTTTCAAACAAACGCCACCCTTGCGGTCCTTCATTCCCGTACCAAATTTTCTCTGTGCCTTCATAATATTTGGCACACGCCAAGCACTGGCTTTTTCACCAATACTAGCGTCTCTCGCGGTTACGTGTTGCCTAGCCTGTACATCCAACACTTTATCTGCCAAATGTCTCGCCTCAAGATTATCCGGATTTTTCGAATATCCAATATCATGTTGTTTGCAAGCCGTATCCAATGGATTAATGCCCGGATCACCACGAGCAAGGCGCTTGGCCAACAATACCCAGGCAGATGTGGCTCAACGGGGAGCTTGTTGGTTAGGCGATTGACCAAACCTTTACCACTCTTCCCATGCACAATCATGTCTAAAGACAATACGCGACTGACGGATAATCTCTATAAGAAGCCTATTTATATGATTTCGCCGTTAGTCGTGTGTGAGATGACGTCCAAAAAGCAAACTATCGGAGGCGGACTTCCCGTGATAAATTTTGACGAGTTTGTTGAAGACGGCGGGGGGGGAAGAAGAAACAAAAACGGCATGGGAATTCATTGCCGGATAGCATACGTGCACTGTTTTGTGGTCCATCGAATTGTGGGAAAACCAACGCTTTGCTCACTCTCATCATCCATCCGAATGATTTGAGATTTGAGACTATTTACTTGTATTTCAAATCGCTAAAGCAGCCAAACTATAAGTTGCTCGAACAATTACTTGAACCTGTGAGTGGAGTTGAATATCATCCATTCGAGGCGCATGAACAAGTGATAGCACCAAGTGATGCACGATCCAACTCTATATTCATCTCTGATGACATAGCATGCGAAAAGAAGAATAATGTTCGGGCCTTCTTTTCTATGGGACGACACGAGATTGTTGACAGTCTTTATATTTGTCAGACGTACACTCGTATCCCCAAACATCTCGTGAGAGATAATGCAAATTTCGTGGTGCTTTTCAAGCAGAATGATATGAATCTCAAACTCGTGTACAATGGCCATGTTAATACGGTTATGACTTATACGTGCTTTAAAAATATGTGCATGAAATGCTGGAATTCCGACAAGTATGAATTTATCACAATTGACAAGGATAGCGGTATTAATGATGGTCGATATAGACAAGGTTTTGATTATTTTCTCACCATTGATAAATGACTCATCGGTGGTGGTTGAAGAGACAGTATTGTGCACGCTTCGATAGTTACAACATGAAGAGCGAATAATTGTTGCGTGGAAACGATGTGATGCGTGAAATTGCCAAGGCGAGCGATGCAATCAGACGAAAGCATCGAATGATGAAACTTGGGAAAAATAGCAATGAGCAGAGAATGCAAGATGTCGTTAAGCCTATAGTGGGGTCATTGGAGAAATTGGTGTCATAAATAAACGGCGAGGTGGTGGTGTAGGAGGAAATTAAGGATGAAAATGTGGGTGATAATGTTGAACAAGGAGAAGATGCGTTAAATAGTCTGAAACATCAAAATGAGGCACATGATTCCTTGAAGAGTGAAACACAAGATTCTTTCAAATTGATATATGAGGATGATGATGACTCGCAAATGTCGATGAATTAATCAGTAAATATCTCCTGTCATTACGAAAAATTGAACGGCAATCCTGGATGTATTATACGGTGTACGAAATCTCGCAAACAACAAATTAATGATTGGTAATTCTTCGATAATGTTCGACTCTCAACATATACGTGTGGGAGATGTGAGTTATGCGAAAACTGTTGGATTAACAGAGCTGTTGTTTAAAAACGTGCCCAATATCGAAACTCTCACACCGGACGATTTAAAAAACTATGAAAGGATTGTGATCTCGACGAATGCGCACAAAAAAATGTTATAAGCCTAGTGAGGCTATACGACGTAACGCCAGCCACAAATTTAACACATATATCGCAAATATCGTCGATCATCATGTGGCACAGGGTAAGCCAAAGTATAAGCTCGCTAGAAAAAACACCCACTTGGACTATATTTATTGGGACAGTCCAAACGAGCTAGTAGATCGCTTTCGCTTGCTTCTGGCATCACCAGCAGCCGGAAATTCAGCCCATGTGAATGAAATTATATCGATTATCGAGGAATTGCGTGAAGCTGAAATCATTTATTAACTCGACATCGGAGAATTTACGCATTCTCATGATGAGTGTCGATGTGTTTAGACGCCATTCAAGTAGGAGTGTACTCCACAGTAAGCAAGGTGCTCCAGGTCCACCCAGGATTAGACTTACCGCAGATGTTCATTATGACTCGGGGCAGAAACGATTGTGTAACATTGCAAATCCAGAAGGAGGAGATGACGCCATCACTCTAAGTGCGTTACAAAAGAAATCTCGAACTATCATGAAGAACATACGCAAATAAATGAATGAGAGTAGTCAGTTGTTGGTTAATGGACTTGAAGCTACGATACGAGACATTGCAAGGACACTCGAGGCCGATTTCAATACTCTACACGATTTGGTGATTCGTAATTGAAACGTCATTGCTGATTTGGATGCACGACTGAGTGAACTGGAAAATGAACGAAAAAAGAGGCGCTCTCGTGCTGGAGCTACATAAGCCTGCTCGACGAAACTATCAGCGTCGACATGTGGACATCCGTGGCTTGGACGAGACCTGGCAAGCTGATCTCGTCGATATGTCATCGTACGCGCGGTAAAACTCCAAACACAAATTTCTTCTCACCGTCATCGATACCTTTTGAAAGTTCGTCTGGGCCGTGCCAATGCTGAGTAAGAGTGGTAAAGATACAGCAGCAGCAATTAAGTCGATCCTCGTTAAGGGACGCATACTACAGAACTTTCACATTGATCGGGAAAAAGAATTTTACAATTGTGACTTTAAGGCCATCATGAGAAAGTACAATATTCACATGTATTCAACATATAGCAACTTGGAGGCATCCATTAGCGAGCGTTTTAATCGTACATTGAAGAACAAGATGTTCAATTTAGTATTCGTGGTAATTACAAGTGGATCGATATTCTTGATAATCTAGTAGCCGAGTACAACGATTCTGTACACCGCACCATTAAGATCAAGCCGAGAAATGTCAACGCGGAAAATGAGAAGCAACTGCAGCAGATTTTCAATAAGCTTCCAATGAAAAGATCACCGAAATTCGCCGTTGGTGATAAAGTGAGAATCAGCAAATTTAAGACTGTTTTCGAAAAGGGTTACATCCCAAACTGGACAACAAAAATATTTACAATCTATCGTGTCAAAAAAGTCATTCCCTGACGTACCTTTTGAAGGACCATAAAGATGAACCGATCGCCGGTGGTTTCTACGAACAAGAGCTTCTCAGCGTCAAGCACCCCGATATCTATCTCATTTAAGCAGTATTGAAGAAGCGCGGTAATTGAATGTTTGTAAAATGGCTAGGGTTCGACAATAGCCACAATAGTTTGATAAATAATTCCGATCTGTAGTCGATAATAAAGAAAATGGAAAATATGTATGTTTTATGACCCTTGACCTAAACTGCTGGTCGTCCCCGGATGTATCCCTCCGATGCCTCCGACCGACTCCACAGCAAGCTTTCTTTTTCCCCCCTTCTTGCCGTTGATAATCCCTTTTTCGTGGAACGTGAGTATGAGGAGATGGATAGAGTGAATAAACACATGGGATTGGAAAAAGTTTGTTTCTTTATTTAGGTAAAATAATAACTCCATTCTTGCACAATTAAATATTTACGACAATAAACGTAATTTTAACAAGTTTTACATCGAGTGAACAAAATATATACATAATTTTCACGAGTTTTATACATTCATATTCACAAAAATGTATACAATTGTACATCAACGTTGTAGAAAAAATGTACATAATTCGTTACGACGGTATTCTATAATGCCCCCATGGTAGGGTATCAGTGATCCCAGGTATGATATGCCGCTTATCGTCATGAGGACTCAGAACAATTTTCGTCTCGCGAATGGTACACCTTATGCATCTTTGATCGAATGCACGGTTGGTTACGCTCCATTTCAACTTCTTCCTTCAAGCATCGAGCATAATCGTCAAACGCATAATCGTCAAAAGCCACGATTTTCTGCGTTGGGGAATCCCGAAATATATAGCCATTTTTCATCGCCAGTAACAATTCGATTCAGAAAACTCTTCCTGTTCTGCCACAAAAGCAAAATTTCGGAAGTGGCTCTTCGATTTTCCATTTGTCTCTCAGTCAACTCATGCGGCACCCACTCTCCTTCCTTATGAATTTTCCCCATGGCATTCAAAAGTTTCGAAATACCTTGCCGAGTCACATTTAATGCCTTGGCTAGTTGACCTTCTTTTCGAGTGTCATCTTCATCCAATAACGCTTGCAGATTGGCATCCGCAAATGTTTGCGGTCTTTCCGAGCGCTCCTTGTCCCCAGTCTCAAAATCGCCACTTCCACTCAAACCGCTTGAACCAATTTTCATCCGTTGTTTTCGATGGTATATGTTCGCCGTAGGCCTCCTCAACTAACGGACGTGCTTCAGCTGCTGTTTTTTTTAGGTTGAAGCAGAAAAAACATTGCTTCCCGCAAATGCTGTTCATTTGACACAAACTTCGAAATTTTTGAGGTTAGGAAAAAGGTGGTTGGGTTGCGATATTTGTTTATATTACGACTGGGCATCCGTAACAGATGTCCATGCTATAAAGACACCCAATTTCAGACTTGTATGCCGACTACATGTGTCGCTAGCGCCATCCATGTGTGAAACCCGGGAACTTAGTTGCGCACCTAGTATTGTGGAAGCATACCAACATTTTCCCATCCTTTTTAAATTTATTTGAACAAATAAGCTCGAGGACTATTTGGAGTTTCGGTGCCGCTTATCGTCGACAAATTCGATTTGTGCCAAAGTTTCGAGCGAGCGAGGTCGCTCGAGACCCACTTGGCGAAAGAGGTAAAATTATACAAAAAATGCTTATTGTTTAAATAAATGTGTTCGGCATTTTTCTCTCTGCCAGGATTCATGTTCGACAAGTTCTCGGAGCGTCAACTTCTCGATCAATAAAGATCGCTAGCCTCGCTTTACGGATTGTTTAAACAAATGTCTGCGAATCGATTTCTTTTGTCGACGGCGGACATCGATGGAAATTTCCAGCAAACGGGGTTTGCTAGAGACTCGTCTTGTGGAAGGGTGCTGGCACGCTCGAGCACTATGTGTATTCTCGATACCGCTTATCGTCGACGAATTCGACTTCTGCCAAAATTTCGAGCGACCGAAATTGCACGAGACTCACTCTACAAGAGAGTTGTAAAATTTCACACGGCTTATTGTTTAAACAAATTCGTTCACCAGATTTCTCTGCGCCATGACTTATCTTCGATAGGTTGTCTTCGGTCGGGAAAATTCGCGGGCGAACGGGATCGACCGACTCTCGTTCTGCAAGAGAGTGGTAAAATGTTATAATTACTGCTAAAAAAAGATACGTTTCGCATTCTTTCTCTCTGCCGGAATTTATCTTCGGCAGGTTTCTCCGCGGATCGAGTTTTCTAGCAATGACGAGCGCAGGAGTATCGCTCTACAGAAGAGCGGTAAAGTTTTACGATCGCGAATTGTTTAAGTGCTTGCACCACTGTAAATGTCTAAAATAAAGTGATTTTTCACGATTTTTTTTTGGTGGAAGGACAAGTAAAAGGATAATAATATTCATAGATGTTATTAGGCATATTTTCATGTGAACAAAAAAAATGTTTATTAAACAATTATACAAATTGGTGACGCTAGAGCCATTCTCGCGGGGCATACTGAATTTGAGACGCTCTGCGGCAAGCAGTGTAACCGACGCAAATTTGTATTTAGTCAAAAAAATGCTACTTATTTACATGAGTTTAGCTAGAGAAATACGTAGAGGCTTTTGAAAATTCGAATTTTTATGTAATTGGCAAGCATTTACAGTAAGCACTTGATTTCTCGACAGGAAAAAAGACTATTATTTATTAATAACTAATGTTATAATTAACTCATGGAAAATCCCGTACGTATTTCTCTTTGGAATGTTGTTTCAAAATGTGCTCAAAATTTGGAGTGAAAAAAATGCACATTTTTGGAGTTATGCTGCGTGCCGCATTGAAAAATGGTGATACGAGAAAAACGGTCAACGTCTCACTCACGGGCCAGCGACTGCCACCACGGACCCACCTTACCTTTGTTTTAAACGTCCCGACTACTTAGAACTCTGAAATTTTGCAAACATGCTTGTAAATGGTGACAATGCATGATGCAACGTTAAAAAAAATATATATATATGAATAAAATAACGACTTTCAGTGAGATGCAAAACAGAAAATCGACATTACACCCGTTTCCCGACTACTTAGAGCTATGAAGTTTTGCACACATGGATCTGAGAGGTGACAATGCATGTATTACATTTAAAAAATAACTTTCCAGTCTTTAATCATTTAAAGACTAATACATAGACAATCATTTATATGTAAAAAAAATGTTTCAAACAAGCTTCTATGTAATGCACTAAAAAGTAGAAAATAATTTTCTTGTTCCAAGCCACGTATACAGGGTGACCCAGAATAGGTGTATTAGCGGGAAATCCCGGGTTCAGCCGGTTACTCGGAACATTTCTGCTGAGCCGTTTTTTTTTTATTTCGACCGCGTCAAATGGAAAGCATTAGAAAATAGGCGTTCGATCTTCGAAAGCAACACTCGAATCCGCCATGATGGACGATCAAAAAGGGCCGAAGAGTAGACGAAGGGCCACGTAGGCGTGGCTGACGTCACGAGGATTCTGCAAAAACGCTGCGTTTGATAAATGCTAGCGCGCGTGTTCTGACGTTGAGCGAATCGTTCGCTACGTTACCTGTCAACCTATTCGGTGCGAGACTCGTGACCAGTCGGAAGATTTGACGTTTCATCTATCGTCTGCTATCGGTCGGCGTGACAAAGAGTGAAGCACGCCGCAATTCATGAGATTTACGATTTTTATCGTGTTTATCCATTGAGGGTGCCTGTTCTTTTCGTTTTCTTAAGAAATAAAAATTTACAGAACCCGCAAATTGTCAATGATCATCAAATTTCGATATGCCGAGCGATGTTTTTTTACGTATTGAAAAAAAAATCAAGAAGCGAATTTTTTATAACAATATCTCAATAATTTGACGCTAAAGTTTTGGGGATTGGATGTTTTTCGGATTCCATTCCTCTTTGGACCACTCCGTCTTGTATACTAGTCGAATTTATCTCCTAAAAGATTGTTTTCTGAACGAATATAAATGCAAAGAGTGCTCGAGCTGGGTTGGGAAACATGAGGAGAAGCTTTGCATTTTCTCATGAGGGGAGACGAAATCAGTCGGACGCGGCGAAAAAATCGATACGATGTTTTTTGAGGATGGAAACAAGCTGAAACGATCTTGTGCACCGCCTGAGATGTTTTTGTTCATCTGTGGAACGGATTGACATACTTATGCAAATAACAAAGATTGAATGCAAGTAGCCACTGCTGGTTCATCCGACTGCGAGCCGTTACATGAGCAAATATGCAATCAGTGCTCCGTATGATCTCTGGACCTATTATCAAACATTTCTGAAATCTTTCGTCGATTTTTACATTTAATTTCAGCCCAGTTCCTCGTAAAGTGAGAAGATACCTTTCGCTACGCTGCAAGCAACAAAAATGACGGTAACATCGATGTTCATGTCGCGGAGATAAAATCGATGACTTCCGTGATGGTTGTAGGCGTTTTAGGCTCGGACGATTGGCACCCAGTGCTTAGCAACCAGAGGTGAAATCGATTCTCTCAATCATTTTTCAATGAAATCAACGGCTCGATTGGTACATTTGTGTAGTTTTCACCATAACCCCGTCATACTCGTCATAAACTGCATCGATTTCATCTCTGGTTCAGTAAACGATGCTGAAGACGTAGATGGTCTATCGCCGAAGCGGAGCTCAGACGATTGCCACTTAGTTCCTAGCGAACAGAGGTGAAATTGATTCTGTCAATCATTTTCCCAGCATCCATAACACATTCTCGAAACCGTCCCGTCGAGTTTGTCGTTGATTTCATATCCTTCTTCATGAGGGAGAGCGGATCATGTTAGCAGAGGTTTAAGCTGCGAATACGATAGCTCCTTTGTGTACGTGCAAAGATGAAATCAACAGCTCGATTGGTACGTTCGTGTAGTTTTCACTATAACCCCGTCATACTCGTCATAATCTTCATCGATTCCATCTCTGGTTCAGTAAACGATGCTGAAGACGTGGATGGTCTATCGCCGAAACGGAGCTCGGACGATTGTCACTCAGTTCCTAGCAAACAGAGGTGAAATCGATTCTCTCAATAATTTTTCCAGTGTCCATAACACATCCTCGAAATCGTCCCGTCGCGTTTGTCGTTGATTTCATCTCGTTCCTCATCGGGGAGAACGGATCATGTATGCAGAGGTATAAGATGCGAATACGATAGCTCCTCTGTGTACGTGCAAGGATGAAATCAACGGCTCGATTGGTACATTCGTGTAGTTTTCACCATAAACCCGTCATACTCGTCATAAACTGCATCGATTTCATCTCTGGTTTAGTAAACGATGCTGAAGACGTGGATGGTCCATCGCCGAAGCGGAGCTCGGAAGATTGCCACTTAGTTCCTAGCGAACGAAAGTGAAATCGATTCTCTCAATCATTTTCCCAGCATCCATAACACATTCTCAAAACCGTCCCGTCGAGTTTGTCGTTGATTTCATATCCTTCTTCATGAGAGAGAGCGGATCATGTTAGCAGAGGTTTAAGCTGCGAATACGATAGCTCCTTTGTGTTTGTGCAAAGATGAAATCAACGGCTCGATTGGTACATTCGTGTAGTTTTCACTATAACCCCGTCATACTCGTTATACACTGCATCTCTGGTTCAGTAAACGATGCTGAAGACGTGGATGGAAACAGAGGTGAAATCGATTCTCTCAGTCATTTTTCCAGTATCCATAACACCCTTTTGAAACCGTCCCGTCGCGTTTGTCGTTGATTTCATCTCGTTCCTCATCAGGGCGAACGGATCATGTATGCAGAAGTATAAGCTGCGAATACGATAGCTCCTTTGCGTACGTACAAAGATGAAAACAACGGCTCGATTGGCACATTCGTGTAGTTTTCATTATAACCCCATTGTGCGAATTTCCATCAATTTAGCGTATTCTCGAATATTAAATTTGAAGTGTTTACAAATTCCTGTTACTATACGCGATTGTAATCCCGGCTCTTCGCGACGGATTATGACGTACGTACGCAAAAACAAGCGTGATTTCGGACTCCTGAATTACCCTTCGGCCCTCGCTATCCTCGGACCAGGTAATACGCGCGTTCTTACCGAAAATTCAGTAATCCTCCGAGCGTTGAATAGCAAAGATAAACTCGCGCTACTCGATCTCGTTTTTCGTCCCCTATACGAAATTTCAACAATTCACGCAACTTGCGCTACCGCCAAGTTGCGCTTAGTATCAACACCTCGCGTAACCCACGTCTTCGTCCGCCGTGTGATCCACGCGTAGACACTTAATAAACACTTTATTAAAACGTAGCGACTATTCCAGTATTTGTTCGTTGTCGGCGCGACCCAAGTTTCCATTATCCTCCAAAACTATTCCCGCGTTTGAATCGGCGCCAAAATAATATTAAATATACGATCCCACGTTTATCGAAGGACGTGTCCGATCACTTCAAAACAGTGCCCGGACTGTTCGGGAAATCATTTGCTTGCGTCTTGCCCCTCGTGGCTAAAAAAATCGATCGACGATCGCTTCGCGACCGTTAAACGCGTTCGCGTCTGTTTCAATTGTTTAAAGCCTGGCCATTTTCAAAATCAGTGCCAGTCGCCAAATTGCTGTAGCAAATGTCAAAGGTTACATCACACTAGCATACACCGCGCATCCCTTCCTCGACAGGAATCGACGACTCATTCGACTAGCGAAACTGCTGCCGAAGCAACGACCGACGCTTCTGACGTCAATTTACTTCCGTCAAACACCGCGTCTTCTCCGGTCCCCAATTCTCCTTCCGCACAGAAGGAAATCCCTGCTCAAACCGCAACGATTAACACAACGCACAAGTTTCCGAACTCCGTCTTACTCGCGACCGCTTGGATCAAGTTACGCACTCCAGAAGAGCGCGTCGTGAAAGTGCGAGCCTTACTCGATCAAGGGTCGATACATAGCTTCATTTCTGAAGCAATCGCTCAAAAAGTACGTACTTCGTGGCATCGCGCGAATCTCAACGTCACGTCGTTCGGCGACCCATTTTCCGGACGTGCGACTTCTCGAGTACACCTGACTCTCGAGTCGTGTAACGACCCAGGCACTCGCTTACCTATGGTCGCTTACGTATATAAAAAAATAACTTCGTATGCTGCGCGGCTCTCGCGTCAAGTAGGCTCTTGGCCGCGCCTCAAAGGATTAGCTCTCGCCGATCCCGATCCTTCCAGCAAAGAACCAATAAACGCTTTAATCGGAGCCGATCTTTACGGCTACATCATGCTCGAATCTCTTCGAGAAGGTCCGATTGGGTCACCGACGACCCAACTACAACTCACTACTTTGGGATGGATAATCTCCGGCCCGACGGATACAACGCGCGTTACGCCCGCGTTGATAAATTCTGCGACAAATTGCGCGCTCGTCACCGACGACGACGCGTCAATCAGACGGTTTTGGGAAATTGAAGAAATTCCCGCAAAACAATTTCTTACACCCGAGGAGGAGGAATGCGAAAACCATTTCATTAAAACGCATTCCCCCGATCCCTCCGGTCGCTACGTTTTACGATTGCCTTTCTGCGGTAATTCCGTTCCCGATCTGGGCAACAGTTTCCAGATCGCTTGTAAGCGAATACTCCGGTTTCTTAAAAGAATATGAATCGCTGGGACATATGGAAAAGGTCCGCGAACCTCACGCGATCCTTAACCCAGTTTACATTCCGCATCATCCTGTTATCCGTGATAGCAGCTCCACTACGCGACCCCGCGTGGTCTTTAACGCGTCTAGCGTCACCTCGAACGGCACGTCTTTGAATGACCATCTGCCCATCGGCCCCAAACTACAGCGCGAAATCGGCGGCGTCCTATCAAGCTGGCGGTGACACCGTTTCGTTTATGTCGCGGATATTGAGAAAGTGTTCCGCTAAATCCTCGTTCACCGCGACGACACCGATTATCAACGCATTGTCTTTCGACCAGAACCCGACGGTCCAGTACAAAAATATCGTCTGTTAACCGTAACGTACGGTACCGCGAGCGCGCCATATCTAGCCAACCGCGTACTGCTGCAACTCGCCGACGACGAGGGCAGCCCGTTTCCCACTGCCGTCGACGTAATCCGCAATTCGACTTACGTAGACGACGTTTTATTCGGCGCCGATGATCTCGAAAGCGCACGAACAATCCGCACTCAACTCGTGTCACTGCTAAAACACGGTGGGTTTAAGGGAAGTCCTTGAAGTTAGCGGGAGATGTTAGCGGCTCAACATGAGCAGCTAGAAGAAGAGGAGGGATGTCTCTATGGACCAGGCATTGCCTATTAGCGGTAATTATAAACACATTTGTGTAAACACATTACAAAACTTTAAACGCGTTTTTCTCGAAAACACGTTTTTAACAATGGCTGACATTCTCCTGACCGCTGTAATTAACATATCGACCTGAAAGTTGGAGAGCATACTCAGAAAATATGTCTTCACGGAATGACGGATCGTTTTTTCGATAGATACATTTTTGCATTTATTATTTATCTTTTTATGCGAAAAAAACGCGAAAATTCGATTTTTTTTAATTGCCGCCATTTTCCAAAACTTGTACTAAACGAAAAACCCATCCGTCATTCCATGACCACAGGGTCACAGATTGATAATATGCTTTAAATTTGTGTTTTAGATCAACAAAGAGGGGGCAGTGATGTCAGCCGTTTACCTCCCGCGATTTGAGGACCTGTTTTCGCGGAGCTGCAACGGCCGCCATTTTGGTTTTTTTTTCAAATTTTTTTTTAACGTTCTGTATATCACGAATAAAAGCAAGAAAAAAAACCGCACTCAAAAAGCTTTACTCGTTTTCTCTAAAAAAAATAAAATGTAAACACCTGAAATATGGCACTCCAAGGACAAAGTCTCCGTTACTGGTCCGCGAACGATATTCAATTATTAGCGGACATTCCTGCGGTAGGTCACGACCTCGCGATCGACCTATCAAACGACGACTCGGCCGTATTAAAAGTTCTTGGCATCACGTGGCTTCCCAAAGAAGACGCGTTTAGCTTTCAAATCGCAGAAATTCCAGAAACGCGCAGTACTAAGCGCTCGGTGCTTTCGCTGATTGCACGTTTGTTCGACCCACTCGGTTGGGCTTCACCAGTCATTATTAACGCCAAGATACTCATGCAAGACTTATGGCTTGAAAAAATTGATTGGGACGACGCAGTTCCTCCATCGGTCCTGGAAAGGTGGAATTCTTATCGGCATGATCTGCCTAAATTATCAACCGTACGCATTCCTCGCTGGATCAGCACCACCGCGCAAGAACATTGTGCTATCGAGCTCCACGGTTTCGCGGATGCGTCACAACGCGCGTTCTCCGCGGTCGTGTATGTACGAGTCTTGAACTCTCCCTCCGACATATCCGTTTCACTATTAGCGGCCAAATCTAAAGTCGCTCCACTTCAGACAGTCTCCATTCCGCGACTCGAACTGAATGGAGTCGTATTGCTTGTTCGACTGATTGAATACGTCAAACGACAATTAAAATTCGAATCAATTCCCGTGCATGGTTGGACCGACTCAACCGTCGCACTCGCGTGGCTCACCCAGCACCCTTTCCGCTGGAAGCCTTACGTCGTAAATCAGGTCTCCGAGATCCAAACTAAAATACCCGGGATTAAGTAGCATCATGTCCCTACGCGCGATAATCCCGCGGATTACGCGTCTCGGGGAATTTCCGTTGATGAATTTCTGCAACACCCACTCTGGTGGTCAGGCCCATCTTGGCTTCGCCAGAATTCCGCGTTTTGGCCGAATGCACGACCTTGCGCGACCTCGGACGACTCAGTCGATCCACAAATCGTTCTCCAAGAACAACGCTCCTCAGCGACAACTCACATCGTACAGGATACAGAGGAGTGGGACTTTCCCTCACGCTTTTCAAGGTGGGGAAAACTGCTTCGAGTTACGGTTATTCTTTTCCACTGGCTACGAAAATACCAAACTCGCAAACTCGACCAATCCGCAGCCTCAACTACTCAACTAGTTGAGAACTTAATCGAAGCACGCGACGTTTGGGTCTGCCGCGTTCAACACGCATCCTTCAAGGCGGAAATTCAAGCGCTGCAGTCAAATACGGCACCGCCGCGCTCAAGCCCCCTCAAGCCGCTTAATCCGTATCTCGACGGGAACGATCAGCTGCGTCTTGGCGGGCGGTTGCGTCACTCGTTCCTTTCTTATGACGAACGATTTCCACGCATTCTACCGCGGCATCACATAAGTGAATTAATCATCGATCAAACGCATTTATGCTCATTGCACGGAGGCAGTCAGCTCACGTTGCGACTCCTTCGCCAAAATTATTGGATTCTCAGCGCGAGATCCCTCGTTAAAGCTCGAATCAATAGGTGTATAACGTGCGTCCGCGAACGCGCTGTTACTGCCAGTCAACTCATGGGGGCAGGGTGTCAACTCTGCACAGTGCAACTCGACACCGGGTCAGCCCGCCTGTTCAACTCTCCACTGTTCAACTCGACGAAGCGGGCAACTCGACACAGAGCTAAATCGACAGCCGTAGCAGCTCGACGTTTCCCCGACGCTCGCGTATCCCCACTCTTCAGATTCGGGCCGGGCGATTCGCTGCCCTGTGTCAAATCGACACCGAGTCCTCCCTACACAGCGTAGCGTGCTCAACTTACATTCCCTAGCGGCTGTACTTTTTTCGAATCACCCATACCCGGGAACGAGAAATATACGAGCAAAATGTTTTCGCATGTACCGACTACCCGCTCTGTCAGTTCTCTAGTTTATCGACTGATTTTGAATGGAAATTTCACGAGCGGCATTTTATTATAACGTTATTCTTTAATAATGCCACGAACATATATTTAGTCTCCTAAAATTTTAATTCTTCCCTAATTCGGGAAAAATCGTCATTTTTGAGTACTTGAGAATAACGATAAGCAATACTAAGAGAACTCAAAACTTATATAATAATCGTGTGAAAGAAAAACTGGTGGCCTCGTACAGCTGGACAGTTTTTCGTTGCCGTTGAATATAGAATTATGTTCTTCAAGAGGATGTTTAATTTTGTTCTGAATTTCATTTCTTGTGGCTCTTGATTTATTCTTAAAAATCATCGTGCAAAGTCTAAATTTTATGATCAACTTTTTAATCATCAAAAATATCGCTGAAAAAATCATATGCAGTTACAAGAAATTAATATCATGAAACGATTGGAAATAATATTGTTGTCAATATTCCTCATATATGTTCGTTTCATTACAGATTGAAACGTCCACATTATTATTATCCATGTTGTTCAAATACTTAATGCCAAATAACAGTGCATGTCGGATATATTTATCTTTCATTAATGTGTGACATATCGTCTACTATATATGAAAAAATTGAATCATCGTATAACATGAATACGCTGTGTTGAAAAGCGCAGAATCATTAAGGGGGGGGGGGGGGGTGGAAGGTTAATTTGCTATAAAAAGCATATTTTCGATATTTTTTGTTGACGTACTGTTTATATATATTTATTTATATAATTAGTATAAAATAAAAGGACATTTGAAGAATATTCTGTGAAATTTTTGTTAATAATTGTGCAAAAATGAGCCAGTGACAGGAAATCTTCTCAGACGCCACAAAAAAAAGTTACATTGCGGTGAACTGCATAACTCACCACTGGATCATCCGAAAAAAAAATCCAACAAGATGATATTATTTAATAAGTTTCTTGAGGTAACGCTGTCTATTTTCTATTTTTTTTTGTGTTCAATTTTTAGTCACACTTAGAAGACAAAATAGCGATAATTCATTAAAAAAATTGGAACCTTTATTATTGCAAAATGAATTAAAATGATTTAAAAAAATCGACAGCGTTACCTCAAGAAACTTATTAAATAATACCATCTTGTTGAATTTTTTTTTAGTGGGATCCCGTATGGGATCCCGTAAGGGATCCCACGTGGTGTTTTCGTACAGGGAACCCGTACGGGTTCCCATATAGAAACCCGTTTTCGGTGTTACGAAAAATTGTTGAGATAAAGCGAAATTTAATTGCAGTCCCCACTGCCAACATTTTAAGGGTGTGTTTCCACACTAAGGTGTACGAGGATGAATATATTGCACCGCTAACGAACTTGTATTTCTATTAATAGCTATTGTAATAGTACATTAATCATATAATACTATTGCAATTTTCTGTAAACATATTTTTGTAAGACGTAAAATGATAACATAATAAAAAAGTTTAATAAAAAAAACATTAAGTTATTGGGTTTAATTAAGTTTAACTAAGAACTGTGTATTAAATATTTCACGCCATGGTGCGAGGCCAGGACCCACGTTGAAAAACAATACTTTTCACGTGAGATAAAACTTTTAAAAAAACGTTGACAATAGTGATTAATGATTTATTTTCTCACGAAAGTGTAGATGCAAATGAAAAAATTAGAAGTTTCACATTTGTTTTGATTCAATCGTGATTAGCTTATTAAGCGCTGTTTAAAAAATTAAGCTACCCACATTGCTCCACACGGGTTCCCATGTAAGTTCCTGTACAGGAATTTATTTTCTGCATTCTCCCGTACAGGATACCATACAGGATTCAGCACCCCACGTTGCCCAACACAGCTTCCCATGCAGGTTCCTGTGCAGGAATTTATTTCCTGCGTTCTCCCGTACAGGATCCCGTGCAGGGTTCAGCTTCCCACGTTACCCCACACAGGTTTCCATGCAGGTTCCTGAAAAGGAATTTATTTCCTGCGATCTCCCGTATCGGATCCCGTACAGGATTCAGCTTCCCACGTTGCCCCACACAGGTTCTCATGCAGGTTCCCGTACAGGCATTTATTTCCTGCGTTCTCCTGTACAGAATCCCGTACAAGATTCAGCTTCCCACGTCGACCCACACAGGTTCCCATGCAGGTTCCCGTACAGAAATTTATTTCCTGTGTTCTCCCGTACAGGATCCCGTACAGGAATTTATTTCCTGCATTCTCCCGTACAGCATCCCGTACAGGATTCAGCTTCCCACGTTACCCCACACAGGTTCCCATGCAGGTTCCTGTACAGGAATGTTCATCCTGTACAGGAAACCGTACGGGATCCCACACTTTCCTTGGGTGTCCCATGCTTTCCCACACATTCCCACACTAAAACCCGTACGGGAATTTGCAGCAGGGTGGTCTATCGCCGAAACGGAGCTCGAACGATTGCCACTTAGTTCCTAGCAGACAGAGGTGAAATCGATTCTCTCAATCATTTTTTCAGCATCATAACACATTTTCGAAACCGTCTCGTCGCGTTTACTGTTGATTTCATCTCGTTCCTCATCGGGGAGAGCGGATCATGTAAGCAGAGGTATAAGCTGCGAATACGATAGCTCATTTGCGTACGGGCAAAGATGAAAGCAACCGCTCGATCGGCACATTCGTGTAGTTTTCACCGTAACCCCGTCATACTCGTCATAACCTGCATCAATTTCATCCCTGTTTCAGTAAACGATTTTTGGAGCTTCAGGTGGACATCCTGAAAATAATTCGCCTAAATTCGTGCTTGATTTAATCTTATTTCCGACGAGAGCGAGCGCACACCTCGTGCGGTGCTGCCCGCCGTCAGTACGACGACAGGATTATTGTTTACGCGGTAAAGATAAAATCGATGTTAGCGTTGAAAAGGTGAAAAGGTGTACAATTGAAGGATGAGATTCCTGCAGCGGAACGATATACAACTAAAACAAGAACGACCAACCATTGACCCCGATGCGGTTGGCTCCCCAAGCGCCGAATCGTTGGTGCGCGTATCGCGTGGCTAAAGCCAAGAATGAATCCCAGGCTTATGTTAAGTCTCCACCACTATATTCTGATATGAAGAAGAAAATACTGCCAATATACGAGGATTAATTCCTAGACGACTTGCTTAAAACATGTTCCGGTGGTGTCACGTAGAATGGTAACGTGTTGTTCTATGCTACCGTATAGCGCTGGGCTCCCAAGCATATTAACTGCGGTAAAAAAGTTGTAAAATAGCTGCTTTTTAGCAGCAGGCATGGTCAACGACGGTTACACATTCATTTTGCAAATTAGGTAAGATTTGGAATAGAAAATGGGCATTAAAGGTAAAACTTTTGCTAATGTGTACGACAATGGCCGCGTGAATCGACAGAACCGCAGACGCCAAAGGGGGCGTACACAAATTGCGTAACGCAACATTTCCCAAATTTTGACCGCCTCTCCCCTTACGTAACGGGACCGGAACGCTTGGCCAGAGCCCCCCCCCCCCCTCTTCCGTTACGTAACGGGTGCTTTGTCGTCAATAATTGCGATTTTTTTCATAGACATAACTAATTATGAAAGGATCGGGTTTATACTTGTTGTATGAAGTATATATTCATCTAGTTTTATACCGATTTTTATGACAAAATCTTGAAAATGAATCAAGATATATGCCTTCATTTGACGACGAAAGAAAAAATGTCTCTCCATTGTCCCATCGATATCTTTATGAAAGGTTATCTGTGAATTAAAAGTCAACAATTTATCGATATCTATAGAAATGTAGCTATCGTTATGCGCAGCCGTTTTTTTAAATTTGGTTTATTTTTACAAAATTCCGACAGTTTGGACTTTTTTTTTCTATTTTCAAGGCCCTTTTTTTGTATTCAAGTAGTCTTTAAAAATAGTAATTATCACATGTTAAAAACGCGGATACGTACAACCTTAGTCACTGCGATTACAAAACTGTTTTTAAAAAAATTGAAAATCGGTTTATAAGTTTTTAAGTATTCGCTCGGACAAGGTCGAAAAACCTAGTTTCGAGAACATCGCGTTCAAAGTTTTCGTTCCGTGTTTCTCGATATAAAGTTATGTTTTTTCTAGAATATCGATACTTACATTAAAGTATCAAGTCGCGGACGATATGACGGTTCTTCATCTTCATGATAGTTCACAAAATAATAAGAGCCTATACTTTATCTATTGTAAATGATGCCACACCTGTAGGGAGTGAGGGCACTAACCGGTCGCGCTACCTGTTCTCACTAAAGTGATTATAACTCCGTAAATTTTCGGACTTGTGAATAAAAATGTTGCCAACATATTTTTCAATACATGGACTTTCAAGAATTATAAAAAAAGAGTCCTTCAAATTTTGCTTGAGGGATGTCGGAAAGCTACTGTGCAAGATCTTGCATAGTGACTTTCCCCCTTGACTGACATTGCGTATAGAAAGCCGTAAAATCCAGTGTTCTGGGTAAAATTGCACGCGAGGTTTAAATTACAAACTTGAAAATGCAGAAATATTGCGATGTTCTTTACCAAAATTGAATCGATCGTTTGATTTTTTATAAATAGCTTCGTAAAAAAACGTCCGTTCAGATGACCCTCCCCCGTTGACGGAGTCGTCTTCGGGAACGTTGTCGGAAGCCATCTGCCTGCACGACGCATCCCTCTTTTCCTCTCTCATAATGGAAGAGCACAACGCTCGATCTAACAGGGAAAATGTTTTTTTTTCAACGTGTAGCAGGAGGAAGGATATTTCTAAATACTTTATAGCATAGTTGACAATCGTACCTTCCCTCTTACTCTAGCCCAAAAGGTGCTCGAAGTGCCCTCCTTCTGCAGCAGCACTTGGATGCAGCAACGAGCTCGCATTATTAAGCTGCGCTTTATTCGTTGCAGCATTTCCGGCGTGACGGAGCGAGAGGCGCGATCGATTTTTATTTCTAGCTCCAATCGGCTATCGACAGGGGCTTTGTAGTCGAGCGAATTTATGTGGCCCTACAAAAAAAAATCGAGAGCATTTAAATCCGGGGATCGTGCGGGCCAATTCATGACGCCACCCCTACCGATGAGCCGATCGGGGAATATTTCCTGAAGCATCGCCTGTGCTGCTCTGCTCGTGTGCGCAGGTGCACAATCCGCCGGAAATTCCTCCGGAGAAATGGCAGTATTTGATTCCGGTCATCGTGCCCTGATATTCATATGGTCCAATCTGGAATGTATTTGATATAATATGAAGTTGTCTACAGTATCGAGGAGCTACGGAAAATAATATAATATTAGGTGGCTCCATTGAAATCTGCCGTTTAATTCCCTACCCACAATTGTGCATTTTATTCTAGGAAATTAAATTTCATGGGGAAATTTATTTATTTATTCATTTATTTATTCTAGGGGGGAAAAAAGGTGGGAACAAAAATACTCAAAAATTTCAGTCTCTACACGTATGTTCATGTTCGTTTATGACCAAAGTTGTAAAACACTCGATTTCCTACAAGTTTAGGTATTGCCATTTTTACTTAAAAATTGTAAATCGCCGAGTTATTCAACAAAAACAATTTCCCATTAAATTTAAGATGACGATTTTAACTGAACGCAAGCCCAGTCCAGAATGAAACTAACACATGTGGTTATACACAAATAAAAGAAAATTCAGTGTAAATTTCCGCAGGATCAACCTAGTCGATGGGGTTAAAAAATTAAAAAATAAAATATTTCTCTTTTTTTAGTGTTGTAGTACTTGGAAAATTTTGAATTTTTTGTTAAAAATAGTTTTGTAAAACATAGAAAAACGCATCTCTTTTTGTAGAGGACATTTTTTCTTACGGCGAAAAGATCACTACGATACGATCATTTGAAATTTTATTACGTGTTAAGACGGAATGACACCCGAAGCGAAACTTCGGCGCAGCTCCCGCTTGAGCCGGTAGAGCAGAACTCGTTCGAGCTACTGCTATCTACCGGTAGATGTCACAGCGCGCGCTCGAGACGGAGGCGCGCTCGAAACGAACGCGTGTTCGTTACGAGCGCACGCTGAGACGGTACGGGGTCTCGCGCCTTCTTGTGTCGAGACATACATTGTATGCCTCGACGCAAAGCGCGGTGCGTATGTGTCAGTGTGTATCCGTTACTTCGGGCGCATGCGGTTGAAGATTGTTTTCTTCCCGCATGCTGTCCCTCCGCCGCAAGTATACACACTTCGTGTAGGTATATTCACGTATAAACCTACACGCTGACTCGTGGTCCGCGTGGACAAAGAATTCGATTTTCTTTGCCAACGTCGACTTCGCACGAAATTCAAGATTTCAGAAAATCTCAATTTTGCAGCGAGAGTTCTCGCTGGCGGCTCGCGCCCTTGTGCAGTGAGATAATTGTTCAGAATTCAATATTTTAATAAAAGATATTTTTTTTAACGTTCATTGTCTGGCGATCCGAGCGAAATCGAATGCCGCAGCAAAGACAATGTCGGTGACGCGCTGCAAAAAACAGCGGTAAAATACATCGAGGGTATTTATTAAAACGTTGTAATAATCAATTGCTTTGATAACTATAAATTTTTCTCGACCACGTTTATGTTTGGTACATGCGGGGGTCTCACTTCTCTCAGCCGATATGGCTGGTGGTAACACGCTGCGAACCGCAGCGGTAAAATGAATGCAAAAATAATTGTTTAAACAATTATTTTTGCATTTATTCTCGATCGAGACTGTGATCGGTAGGCGCGATAGTTTCTATACCTCTCAGCTAGTATGACTGCTTCTTGCGCGCTGCAAAAAACAACGGTCAAAATTACGCAAACATAATTGTTTAAACAACTATTTTTGCATTTTTTCTCGACCACGTTAGCGATTGGTTACGCGGTATTTTTTATAGCTCTCAGAAAAAATGATTGCTCTTTTCGCGCTGCCAACAGCAACGGTCAAAATTACGCAAAATAATTGTTTACACAATTATTTTTGCGCTTCTTCTTGACCACGCTTGCGATTGGTAATGCGGTATTTTTTTATAACTCTCAGAAAATATGATTGCTGTTCACGCGCTTTAAAACACAACAGCAAAATGAATGCAAGAATAATTGTTTAAACAATTATTTTTGAATTTATTCTCGATCGAGACTGTGATCGGTAGGCGCGGTACTTTCTATACCTCTCAGCAAGTATGATTGCTCCTTACGCGCTGCAAAAAACAACGGTCGAAATTACGCTTAAATAATTGTTTTAACAACTATTTTTGCATTTTTTCTCGACCACGCTGGCGATTGGTTATGCGGTATTTTTTATAACTCTCAGAAAATATGTTTGCGCCTTACGCGCTGCAAAAATCAACGGTCAAAATTACGCAAAGATAATTGTTTAAACAATTATTTTTGCATTTCTTCTCGACCACACTTGCGATTGGTTATGCGGTATTTTTTATAACTCTCAGCAAATATGACTGCACCTCACGCGCTGCAAAAGAAAAACGGTAAAATGAATGCAAAAACAATTCTTTAAACGATTATTTTTGCATTTATTCTCGATCGAGACTATGATCGGTAGGTGCGGTACTTTCTATACCTCTCAGCAAGTATGTTTGCTCCTTACGCGCTGCAAAAAACAACGGTCAAAATTACGCAAAAATAATTGCTTAAACAACTATTTTTGCATTTTTTCTCGACCACGGTGGCGATTGGTTATGCGATATTTTTTATAACTCTTAGAAAATATGATTCCTCCTTTCGCGATACAAAAACCAACGGTCAAAATAAATATGCATTTTTTCTCGACCTCGGTTGCGATTTTATTATGCGGTATTTTTTATAACTCTCAGAAAATATGATCGCTGCTCACGCGCTGCAAAAAACAACGGTAAAATTAATGCAAAGAGTGCGATCGGTAGGCGCAGCACTTTCTATACCTCTCAGCAAGTATGATTAGTCCTTAAACGCTGCAAAAACCAACGGTCAAAATTACGCAAAAATAATTGTTTAAACCATTATTTCGGCATTTTTTTTCGATTACAATTGTTATCGGTAGATGCGGTACTATTTATAACTCTCAGAAAATATGATTGCTGCAAATACTAACGGTAAACAATTATGCAAAACTAATTGTTTATCCAATTCTTTTTGCATTTATTCTCGATTATTATTGTCATCCGTAGGTGCGGTACTTTCTATACCTCTCAGCAAATAGTTGTTGAAACTCGTTATTTGAACGATGATTGATCCATTTCTTCTTGAACACAGTCAGAATAAGGTAAATGAAAAATCTATAAAACAGGAAAGTACATTTTTTGTCTTTGATGATACAAATCCAAATCAACGATAAACTTGAGTTATAACATTGGTTTTCATTCACAGAAAAGGTAAGTGATTTGTTATTTTAATGTACAATTTGAAAAGATAAGTTATTTGAATTTGATTTGAAAAGTTAAGTGGGTTTGTTATTTTTAATAGTGACGAATGTTTAGTTTCCAACTCATTTCTATTATTTAATATTAGAAAAAAAAGGATTCGAAGCAACAAAAAGATCCAATATGTTTTTCATTCTTTAGTCTGTAGAGCAGTGCAGCCAGATCGCGCGCAAAAGTTACCCCCTCTCTAGTCTCTTGCGCGCCCATCACACAATCATAGTAGCGCGTATCCGTGAGCGAGCGACGCTCGGACATCTTCGGAAAGAGCCGAGCGCCGTCGAAGTTTCCAGACCGCGACTTCGGCAGCTACGCCAATACATGGACGCTGAGCACGTTCATGTGCGGCCAAGCCAAAACGACGTCACCCGACGGCACGCTCGAGGCTTTTAGATAATTTCAATGCTTATTTAGCTCTTGATTCTCTGCGTTATTAATGTATACAAAATAATGTATCGCGCACTCTGATCGCTTATTTTTTTAGTTTATACGTTAATTTAAATATAATAATCAATCTAAATTACAACTTATCTATCTTATATAAAATTGTTTGCGCTTTACTCACACCCGTCCCTATGCCAAATAAATTGTAATTCATAAAAGTAAGTGGAAATATATTTATATTCGTATTATTATATTTATCTCATATACTTTCATCAAGCGATAAAGCATTATCCCCGAAAACAAGCCAATCATCCATCCGGCCGCGAATCGTAACTTACGAGAATGAATATAATAATACGACTATAAATATATTTTCGCTTACTTTTATGAATTACAATTTATTTGGCATAGGGACGAGTGTGAGTAAAGCGCAAACAATTTTTCAGAAGATAAATAAATTGTAATTTAGATTTATTATTACAATTAAATTAACGTACAATGTAATAAAATAAGCGGTCGAAGTGCGCGATAAATTTTTCTACACTAAACATAACTAATTAAAATAGTAATGATAACTAATAAAAATAACTAATCAAATAAGAATTAATAGTAATCATAATAAAAAAAGCACTGAGCGCGGGGAACGATCCCGCGCCCCTGCGGACCGAAGCCAGGAACGCTACCAACGGGACCATCTCATCGCTTGTAGAATATGTGCACTTTCTGGTACTGACGATTCGCGGCCGGATGAATGATTGGCTTGTCTTTGGGGATAATGATTTATCGCTTGATGAAAGTATGAGAATTAATATAATAATACGAATATAAATATATTTCCGCTTACTTTTATGAATAATTTATTTGGCATAAGGACGGGTGTGAGTAAAGCGTAAGCAATTTTTTAGAAGATAAATGTTGTAATTTAGATTTATTATTATATTTAAATTAACGTATAAACTAAAAAAATAAGCGATCAGAGTGCGCGATACATTTTTTTGTATACATTAATAACGCAGAGAATCAAGAGCATTGAAATCATCTAAAAGCATCGCGCGTGCCGTCGGGTGACGTCACGCGCGAGTCGTGCTCAGATTGCTTTTTCCCTCGAAGCCTTCGTTTCGGCTTGGCCGCACATGAACGTGCTCAGCGTCCATGTATTGGTGTAGCTGCCGAAGGCGCGGTCGGGAAACTTCAACGGCGCTCGGCCCTTTCCGAAGATGTCCGAGCGTTGCTCGCCCACGGACACACAGTAGGAGAAAAGCCCAAAAACCTGGCCAAAACCTCAAATGACCTTTGACGGGAATGAAAATTGGCTTACAGGGGTTTTCAAGGTCGCTGATTACGAATCTGAAAGACAAATTATCGTAAACAAAATGGCCGATCCAATATGGCTGACATGAATGTTAAAAAGTTGCCAGATGTCGACAAAAATTGGTATTTACGGGTTTTCAAGGTCGCTGATTACCAATCCGATATCTATTGTTTATAACTTGCAACAAAGAGCTTACAGCAAATTGTTATAAACAAAATGGCCGAGTATCCTGCTAAATAGATAAATTACTATATTTAAAAAAATCATCATAATAAAATAAACGTGAACAGTGTATTCTACGCAATTATTATTTTTATTTCCAAAATACATACGGAACGTTTCAAAAATAGAAAATTTTATTCTTAATCAAAATCGTAATTGGAGTCGGAGTCGGAGTCAGAATCATTATCCGAGTTTGTATCTATTACAACTCCCGGCACGGCTTCAATCTCGGCGCAAAATTCGTCTGCTGCAGCAGTCACTTTAGGAGCGATCAACATCGCTACAGCTTCCGGCGACAAACTCTTCAGCTTCTTCTATGGTAGTCTTCTGACACTTGAAATGTACGGATCAGAAGTAACTAAGAGCCGATGAAAAACATCTTCCATAGTTTTAACCCTGGAACTTTTTCGCGCAAAATCTTCTCGATATCGTTTGATGTCTTTGTTTCGAGCTTCCTGAGCATCTTCGGATAATTGGCCGATTGGTAATAGAGCATGAGTTATTATCACTGGACCATGAATTAATAGTTTGTGCACCGAAGTAGGCATGGAGTACCAAGGGTATAATGCAACGGTCTTTCTTGCCGTTTCAATAGCATACTGTTCAAATCTTTCACAGTTTATCTCGTGGCCACACGATATAACTTGTAGGATTACGTACAAGCGTTTAATAACTTCTTCGTTGACCCCCGTTATCGCAGCGGAAACCGTCGAATTTTCAAAGAATCGCCGAGCTGTGTTGCCATCATTGCTGCTGCCGTATCCAGGCTTTGGGCGATCGATATTTAGACCCAATTGCTTCTTGAATCCTTCTTGAATGGCCCTCTTGCGTTCCTGGGTAATTTTTTTTTCTTCGGCACTTCGAGCTTGCCATTTTTTAATGCCGAGTTTGTAAGACACGTGTAAGCAATACTCCGAACTTCAAATTTGTTTCATTGATTTCCCTTTGCAATACAGTGTCGATGGCATTAAAATCTTTGCTGGTTGCTCCACACAAATAGCACCGTTGAGCAGATTTCGTCAATGATACAGCGTTGCAAACTTTACCATCTATCATGGTGAACAACAACTTGTACATCACGGAGATTTCTTTTCCCTCTATTACACTTTCGAATGGACGAAGTGACTTTATTTGTTCTTCAACAATTTGGACTTCATTAAGTGTTGACTCTGTGTCTTCGCGTAGAAACAGTAGTCTAAGCGGTCTACAAAATCGTGGAGACGAGGGTCTGGGGTTCTTCCAAACAACTATTTCTTCCTTCGATTGTTGATCATAACACACGAGTTGTAATGGCACGACTGAAGTAAAGAATACATGCGCATCAGATTTGCTGTCATCACTGAACGTCTGCTTATATTCACTTTGCCCAGAACTTCCATCGCAACCCCACTTGCAAATCAAGTCCATTTTACGAACATTATCTGGAGTCAATCTTTGAATGAGTACATTTTGGACGAGTAAAATACGTTCAACTGTATGATCTAATAGTGCCTGTAGTTGGACTTCTGCACTACTCTCTGTAATCCTGATTGCATCACGTGGTGGATAACAACGCTTTTTTGCTTTCATCACTTTTTCGTAAGACGGATATAGCTTACAGTTATTTTCCTTCGCTAATCTTCTCATGCCCTGGTAAGTACTCTTGGAGAATTTATATTCAATCATAGCGGAAAGTGCAGCCTCTTCGGATAAAGTAATTTCATCCGTTGCTGAGTAAGCTTTACGATACTTGGAAGCTCTTAAAGGACTCGTCATTGTTACGTCCTTAATAACTTTTGCGGCGTCGGATTGTCCTGAAGAGCGAAGGCTCATCTGAGTAGCGTATGCTGACTCGACCGAGTTGAACGATGTACGAATATCTTGGGTCTTCCTTCGTTTAGATCTTTCACTGGACATTGTAAACTCAAGGGACGGGCGGCCGCCCGTATTACCCGGGCTTGTTACTACAGTGTCTGTAGGTGCGGCAAAACATACCTGCTTGCTAAGCCATTCACCGTTATTCTTGAAAAATACACAGGATTTTCTGTGAGCTTGTTGCCACCTCGTTCTCATTTGATTGAAGAGTATCGAAAAAGTCTGTTTCGAGTCCTCAGGCACTACAACTGTACGTCCGGTGTCCTTGGAAATTTTTTCTACCATAAATTCGATCAAGGAAGCGAATTTATCGGATAAATGCTCGCTGATTATCAGAAATACTTCTTTCCTTGTCAGCACCAATTCTTTGTAACCGGATCCTGTAATAAAGACATAAAATTGTAGAAAATTGGTGTTAAAGGAAAAGATAAAATTTTCAATTAATACAAAAACTTGAACAATGTACATTATTTTACCAAATAAATAACCGCAATAATTGAAATAATTTTAAGAAAATTAGACAGAAAATATTGACATGGATTTGGTTAAAAGAAAGCTTTGCTTACTATATAATATATATATATTCAAATATTTTATTCGAATGTTATAACATTTCATTCATATTTAAGAAATTTTTATGTGGTTGATTTTAATATGTATATATATATATGCATACGTATATATCATAATTAAATCACAGAAAATTTATATATATATATATATACACATACATATATATTAAAATAATTTATTTCAAGCGTATAACAGCCGTCTTGTCCGTTATGATGCTGCTTCACCCATTCTCAGGTAGAGGCGCAGCGGCTGCTCAATAGTGCCGCGTGCACGCTCGGCTACCGCACGATGCGAAAAAAATCATAACGGACAAGACGCACGTTTTCCGCAGGTAACTCTTGTAAATTTCGAAAGCTTATACATTAAACTAAAGGCCGAGACTAGGAGCTTTGCAAAATGTGACAAAATATATAACTTTTCGGACCGTTGAAAATATAAGTTTTCAAAATTATTCAATTTTATTTATGCCGAAGGCTATACTACATTTCAATCATTTATACATAAACTTTCGATTCAACCGATGTAAAAACATGTTCTACATACCTCCAGAAGTCGTATCCATGTTGCAGAATTGAAATTAAACCCGTCACTTTAAAGTTATGGGTTTTTGAAGTCAGCGTTATTTTCGTCTGTTCAGCGCGTGACACGTACACTCTTCACGAACACTCACTGCCAACTGACGCTGCGGCGCAGGTATACACTTAAAGGGCTTTCCCTTCCACAATAGAATGCAGTTACTAGTCCTCTACCTGAATGACTACTCAACTGACCCTATTTCGAAAATTTATTTTTTGGGGTTTTGGCCAGGTTTTTGGGCTTTTCTCCTACTGTGGCGACAGGAAACTACAAAGGGTGGAAAAACATTCTTCGGAAGTCTTCGCCTTTTACATTGTTATCCATTACATGATATGATAACAATCAGTATTTGAATGGGGGCGACAAAAATATTATACATAAGGGCTCATTTACACTCTTATCCTATATAATCATACTTTGCATCAACAGACCAAATATTGGAAATCTTGTTGCATACATTAATTTCTCTGCAGAATATTCCCCGCAAAGATTACTCTTTGCAGAATCTTATTACGCTGAACACAGATTTTACTCGTAATATTTCTGTCGCATGTATTGAAGTACTGATCAATGCTGTATCATATGATGGTTTTCCACCCTCTGCTGTCTACTGTCGGAGAGAACTACTCTTGCAAATACTGACAGCGAAGGACAAAAGTGGCCTTTTTATATTTGTGTGGCAGAGACAAGTATTCTGACTGGTGTAATATTATACAGGGTGTTAGAAAGTTTGATGCAAAGCCTTAAGGGGGTGATAGGTCACCTCGTTAGGAACATATCTAACCTAGGTCACAGTCCAAAGTCTAAAGATTTCGAGTTATAGCAAGTATGATTTTTGGTAATTTTCCCATAATTAGGTCCTAACTCGTTCATAATGTTCAAGCACACAATAATTGGTACCTAAAAAATTATTTGTGTGCTAGCTTAATGTGTAGTCAGTCGACAAACACCAATACAATCATCTGTATCCACACAACTAAATGGGACGTGTTGAATAATTGAAAAATTGTCAAAAAATTTAAAAAAATGTATGCTAATGCTATTTTTAATTTTTTTTTTAAATAACATTAACACAAGAGGTTTTTTAAAATGCAATTACCATAAGAGGCATTTCAATTTTTTAAAAATAGCATTAACATAAGAGGTATTTTTATTTTTTGACATGTTTTTAATTATTCAGCACGTCCCATTTAGTTAGTTTTGTGGATACAGATGATTGTGTTGGTGTTTGTCAGTTGAATACACATTAAGTTAAGACGCAAATCAGTTTTTAGTTACCGATTATTGACTGTTTGAACTTTATGAACGAGTTAGTACCTAATTTTGGGAAATTTCCCAACAATCATACTTACCACGATGACTCGAAATCTTGAGACTTTGGACTAACGAAACGTAGGTTAGAAATGTTCCCAACGGGGTGACCGATCACCCCCTTAAGGCTTTGCATCAACCATCCTTACACCCTGTATAGTGTTTGTATACAAGGAATTAAAAAAATCATGACAGTCTTAAAAAATATTCTTATATCTCGAGTCGAGTATACTTGCAATATTTAATAAATAATTTCGTCTCTTGTGTCGAAACTATTTACTCTACACGATTAAAATGGAATGAACATACATTGTTTTATTCATGTCAATTTTATGTACATAAAACTACATCTACTACAGACACGGTGCTGCCCGCGTTGTTCCACGGCGTACGACCTAGCGTTTGGTGCATTGACCTGAAACATTAGAATGAATAAGTTTTAGATTTCTAAAAACCACTCGCTCTATGTGAATAATTGAAAATTATTTTCACAGAACAACTTCCTCATTAACAAATACACTACTCACAAAAATGAAGGGAACAAAAAAATTTCCGAAATTTTTGGGTCATTTTCTTCGTTCTATCTCCCCGAAAAATTATCGTGGAGGATAAAAAAGCGTTTTAAAGTATTCTTCACGAACCCGAATATTTAACAATTAACTGATATTTATCTATAATCAAGGAAAATACATCTCAATATACTGGTAAAATTTCAAGCCAAGTTACCGAACTTTTAACGATAAATAACGGCGCTGAAAATCATCCGCTTTATATGGCTCTTTATGGAGATGATCCGCTGGTTCAATTTCTATCTAATGATTTATATACTAA
Source organism: Ophion ellenae (assembly GCA_963210295.1). Lineage (NCBI taxonomy): Eukaryota > Metazoa > Arthropoda > Insecta > Hymenoptera > Ichneumonidae > Ophion > Ophion ellenae. The sequence goes on along the minus strand of OY723385.1, from coordinate 21,994,090 downwards.
CTCTGGATGCCTGATATAAAATGCTCTACGCGTGTAAAAAATTCTAAAGATTATGTACTGACTATACAAAACAGATCATTCAATGTTTGAAGAAATTATGAACCATAAAAATTCAAATAAATGTGACTAGCAGACGAATTTTCATTACCGCGACTTTTCAGAGAAGATGTAAAAATGGAAAATAAATGTATTCCAGCGATATGGTTTATGCCCCCACAACATACGGCCCTCCGCGAAAGGAATACCTTAAAGCTTAAAGTCTCTAATTTATAAGCTTTGAGTTCGAACTGTTTTTTGATCTTTTGTTCCCAATGAATCCGAAAAAAACCCGACGGAGATGCATTTGAAGATTTTAATTTTTTTTCAAAAAAGGTCTAGAGACGTGAACAAATTTTCGTCCTATGTCAGAGTCGGACTCTTTTGTTGTTTCTTTCGTTTTTATTTGTTTTCTTGTACTCTGAACAGTGATTTGTCGGTAAGTTGTGGGCATCGTTACGTTGAAAATAAGGAATCAAACGCAAAGTAATACTTCACATGAAACGAAAGATTTTTTAAAAATTGATTTTAATTTTTGTGCGATCGTAAGAACCCGAGTTATAAATCTTCAAAGTAAAAAGCTTCATTTTAGCTTTGATATTCTTCAACTTTGCGACAAATCATCGTACAGAGCAGAAAAAAAACAAATGAAAGAGGAAGAAACAAGGAAAAAGAGTCTGACCATAAGTCGAGAAAAGGACTAACAAGGAGACGGCACGACCGTGGGGTCGGGAATTGGGCCTACTACTTTAACACCTCACGTGGTTAAAGTAGTAGGACGCACTACTCGGAAAATTCCGAGAAAAATCGATTCAAAGTTTCTTAGGCGCCTTATGAGTTCAAAATGTCAGGCACTTGAGGAGCCGCCGTCTAGTCTAAACGACATGTTTTTGTACGGATGTATTGCAAACTCCCTGCGATTGTAAAAAATCCGCTTTTATATGTTGCGCAAGATGTCGCAAAAATTATTGCTTTGTTCGTTTCTACGATAATTACTACTGCGGTTTTTATATATAATAATTATATGAATAAAAATTGATTTATACTTTACAATGAAAAATAAAAAACCCACCGTTATAAATTGTTTTATTGGGAAAAAAAATAAAATAATTTAAAAAATAATGTAAATAAATTTAAAAAAATGTAGCGATGAGAAATGTTTTGAATAATTGTTGGAACAAAAAAAAAAGAAAAAAAAATAAGATCCGAAGGAGGAATCGAACGCGAGACCTCCGACGCAAAAGACCGAGCCCTAAGCGTCTAGACTAGACGGCGGCTCGACAAGTGCCTGACATTTTAAACTCATAAGCCGCCTAAGAAACTTTGAATGGATTTTTGCGGAATTTTCTGAGTAGTGCGTTCTACTACTTTAACCACGTGAGGTGCTAGGGGTCCTTTTTCACCACAAGAAAATTCGGCCAAATCCCCGACTCCACGGTCGTGCTGTCTCCTTGTAAGTCTGTAGAAGTTAAAAAAAGATTGAAAACATTCAACCAAATTTCCATCGCAATTTTTCTTCCGGTTCATTGCGAACAAAAGCACAAAAAATGGTTCGAATCCAAAACTCATAAACTAGAGAATTAAAGCTTCAAAACGCTTTTTTACCTCTACGATGATTTTTCGCGGAGATAAGAGCAGTTTGAAAATGACATATACATGTTGGAATTTTTGTATCCCTCAATTTTTTTGAGTAGTGTACTATATACCCAAATTACAATACTATCCTAAAAATTTCCTGAAAAATAAAACATGTTTTCAAACACATACAATTTATCGAATTTTCACTTCTGCCGGATTTTCGAGTGCACATAGAGCTTGTCGGTCGTAGAAATTACAAACTCGTTGTCTCTGATATCCCAGATCAATGCGTCGGACGCTAGATCATATGCCGTGGAAGAACTTAGGCCATGACTGTTTCTGAAGCAAGTGTCGTACAGCTGCCATTTTCAAATATAACAGAAATTCTGGAAAATGGAAAATTGTAATTATATGTACATGAAATTTGAATTATAGAATATAAATAGTTTCAACACAAAAATTGTCGACTACCTGAACGGGTATTATAAAATATTATCCCCCTTTAAAGTTATAGCATCGATACGTTTTCCCATACACGAAAACAAACAGCATTGGTGCTTGTTTTGTCTGCAAAATTAATGTTTGCAGGGACCCGAAAGGTACTGCATGCTTTCCAAAATAATTACGTATTCTAAGTGAAGAGGTGGGACATTTTTTCACAGCATGGAAGAGACTTACGTACGCGAGGAGAGCAGCCACAGCAACAGACTCCACAGCAACAACAGCAGCCACACCCGCCGCCGCAACAGCAGCCACAGCCACAATCGCAGCAACAACGCCCGTTGCAGCCGCAGCAACAGCAGCCGCTGCAACAACAGCAGCCACACCAGTCGCCGCAACAGCAGCTTCAGCCACAACCGCAGCAACAGCAGCCGCTGCAGCCACAACAACAGCCGCCGCCACAACCGCAGCAACAAAGGCCGTTGCAGCCGCAGCAACAGCAGCAACCACACCAGCCGCTGCAACAGCAGCTTCAGCCACAACGGCAGCAACAGCAGCCGCTGCAACAACAGCAGCCACACCAGCCGCCGCAACAGAAACCACAGCAACAGCGGCCGCTGCAGGCACAACAACAACAGCCACTGCAGCAACAGCAGCCGCAGCCACAACCGCAGCAACAACAGCAGCTACACCAGCCGCCACAACAGCAGCTTCAGCCACAACCGCAGCAACAGCAGCCGCTGCAGCCACAACAGCAGCCGCAGCCACAACCGCAGCAACAAAGGCCGTTGCAGCCGCAGCAAAAACAGCAGCCACACCAGCCGCCGCAACAGCAGCTTAAGCCACAACCGCAGCAACAGCAGCCGCTGCAACAACAGCAGCCACACCAGCCGCCGCAACAGAAACCACAGCAACAGCGGCCGCTGCAGGCACAACAACAACAGCCACAGCAGCCACTGCAGGCACAACAACAACAGCCGCTGCAGCCTCAACCGCAGCAACAAAGGCCGTTGCAGCCGCAGCAACAACAGCAGCCACACCAGCCGCCGAAACAGCAGCTTCGGCCACAACCGCAGCAACAGCAGCTTCAGCCACAACCGCAGCAACAGTAGCCACTGCAACAACAGCAGCCACACCAGCCGTCGCAACACCAGCAGCCGCTGCAGCCACAACAACAACAGCCACAGCAACAACGGCCGCTGCAGCCAAAACGACAGCCGATGCAGCCAAAACGACAGCCGCTGCAGCAACAGCGGCTGCCACAGCCGCAGATACAGCAGCCATTGGAGTTACAGCCGCAGCAAGAGCGGCTGCTGCAACAGCAACAACTGGAGCCACAGCCGCAGCAAGAGCGGCTCCTGCAACAGCATCAACTGGAGCCACAGCCGCAGCAAGAGCGGCTGCTGCAACAGCCGCAACTGGAGCCACAGCCTGAGCAAGAGCGGCTGCTGCAACAGCAACAACTGGAGCCACAGCCGCAGCAAGAGCGGCTGCTGCAACAGCCGCAACTGGAGCCACAGCCACAGCAAGAGCGGCTGCTGCAACAGCAACGACTGGAGCCACAGCCGCAGCAACAGCAGCCGCTACAAACACATCAACAACAGCTGGAGCAGCAGCGGCCGCTGCAGCCACTGCAACAACAGCTGCAGCCACAGCAGACACTACAACCACAGCCGCTCCAACAGCCACCGGAACCACAGCCGCAGCCACTAGAACCACAGCCGCTGCAACAGCCACCGGAACCACAGCCGCAGCCACTACAACCACAGCCGCTGCAGCAGCTGCAACAACAACAAGAGCCGCCTCAACAGGAGCCACAGCAATGCGAGCAACCACCGGGGCAAGCCACGTGCGCTGAAAACGCAGAAATTGGCTTGCAAACAATGACGTCTCACGACAACGAAATATTTCGTTTGCAAGTCGCTTTCTATAACAAAAGCGTACGTGGTACGCTTATGCGGCAGGATCTACAGCTCGAGACGGAACGAAGAACTGCCAGCGAGAATGAAATTACGCGCCGTAATTTACTAGACGCCCAACGGCGCATTGCTGCGCGGCTGCAAAATTTGCCTAAGCAAAGACGACCACAGCGACGACGGCGGCGATACATGCAGCAGCTTTAAACAGTTTAAGAGTTTTGTTTGTATGCATTTGTTTTACTACCTTTTTCATTTATTCTATTTTGCAAATAAACGTATATTCTCGTACGCATCTACAGTTTGTGTTTCATATATTTGAGGCCAATACAAATAGCCGTTGGCTTTGAAAAAAATGACACTAACAAGGAGATATATTGCACTGTGGGTCATCGAATTGGCCGAGTCGTTGTGTACTCAAGGTAGAACGAGCGCGCGCACTTGATTTCTATACGTTTTGTTCAGATTTTAACCAAACACTGTTCATATCATTGTACATTTTCGAGTGAAATTTCAGAACAGTCGACTATTTAGATTGGGAGATAATGGGTTTAAAAATTTCAACTTCCAATTCAACTTCCGGTCATCATTGACCGGAAGTCAGGTCACACAATTCGTCGTACCATTCTATTATGTTTATAAATTTTGAAAACAAATTATATTCAAATAGCAAACTAGTTAGGGAAAGAGTGACAAACGTTTGGATTCCCTTTACTCTTAAGTTCTGCTAAAAATGTTCAGTAAAGACAGAATAATTCTCCGTAAAAAATATTTGTCCCCTGTAATAAGAAGACATGGCAACACCGCAGAACAGTATTGTTCAATATTTCGAGAAAATAATAATTATTGTGTTCCTAAAGTTAAAAACTTTGATCATACAAAAATATTTGCGTTATCAATATTAATATTTTATATTGTTTATGTTATCTTCATTAACAGATAAAAGTGTTGGCTAATCCATAACTAATTAAAAACTTTGTCCGATTACAAATGACTTCCAAATAAAAATTTGTGTTGCAGTATTATTTTAAATATGCCGCGCAAACTTACGTCATTGGATACGTGGAACGATGTGGTGTTCCCATATGTCTCCTTATTATAGGGGACAAATATTTTTCACGGAAAATTATTGTGTCTAATTTTCCATGCAGACCCTGCAGTCTTCTTATTCAGGTGTACTTTTTTTTAATGATAATTATCATAAAAACAAAGCATAAACTGGCATCTACTACAGGAAATAAAAGCAACACGTGAGAAGGCACAAGATTTTTTTAGTTTATCAAATGGAAAACATACTTCATTTACGTTTTCAAAAAAGTCTCTTTGGTCGGAAAGTTTTGATGCAAACCCCGCCTATTTAATCATTCATGTTCATGTCCTGAGCATACCCTAAAATGTAGGTTTTATTTGAACCGTATGTCTTTTTGATCGGGGTGAATGAGGGTCCCATTTGCTAGCAAATGTCTCGGAAACGATCCGTTTTCTCGAGAGAATATTAATAACAACAATTATAGCTTAAAAAAAAGCACGCAAAAAAAGAACACTTTTTTCATAACATTCATATTGTTCGGGTATAACTTGCGATAAATTTGCAGGCTCCTTTTTCCCTTAATCACGAACTCCTTCCCACACCAGCGCGGGAGTAGAGTATCAGGTGTATTTTGTTTATGTGGTATCTATAGCGTTTTAATATACATTTCTAGGACTAGTCTACATTGAAACGTTAGGAGAAAAAAATCAATTAAAGTTATTTAGTCTCTTTTTCCTCATATATTTCCGTTAGCACTTTCTTATCATCCTCAACGATCTTAACTACATATTTATCTGTTGATTCTCTCATTTTTAGAACTAAGAAAGCTGTGTGATGTACATCTTCATCTATATCTCCATTACTTTTTTTCTTCGGCCTCGCGGTCTGAACATCATTGTCCACGGTAATGCCCGTATACCGAAGAACAGCGGAGACCAATGTTTGTACAACTCGCATTGCAGCCTCTGTGTAGTTGCAAAATATATTATTAATCAACCGATCAGGAGCCGAACAAAAGGTTTTGAATAGTTTAACATTTATTGTTGTTAAAAGTCCACCTCCGCTCTCAGGGTCTAACGCAGTATTTACCTGGAAATAGATTCCAAATAAATGCTGTAGATATACACTGAATGTAGATAGTAGATTGAATAATTTTACTGGCTCACCAAATCTGATTGTCTCTACAAATGAATAATATCTGTATCAATCAATCGACTTTTCATTGGGTCGAGCATTGTACATGCCAGAAGTGAGCGCAATCCTTTTCTGGTGATTGATTCTCCTGAAGTATGTGACAGCATGTGCCGAGGTTTTCAAAATTCCACATACTCCATAAAACATTTTCGAGATATGTACGAAAAACTGGAATTTACCTCTTTTAACCCCATAGAACCCCACGGTTCAAATGAAGGGAACTTTTCACAACATATTTAGTACATCAATATGAAGGTCTCCACAAAAATTCGATTTTGCCGCAATTTTTTTGAAGTTTCATCCTTTTTTGTCCAATTTTATTGGGATACTTCTTGAATAATAAATCTGAATATTTCCACATATATGTTCACGGTTAGAGGTATCGCACAAAACTAGTTTCGCAGTAAATATTTTAGTTACTGTTCCCTAACAAAATGTAACACGAAAATTTGGGAACAAATATTTGTTTATGAGAGAAACGCCCACCCACACTTACCCACTCACATTCACACGTGAGTGCGTTTCTTTTGTTCCGCAGGAGCAGGAGCTTTTCACAGTTGTGATCAGTAGGTGCGAAGAGTTGCGCACATCTTCGCAGTGTTTGCTGGTGACGCGCTGCGAATAGCAGCGACGATATTACTAAGGGTACACGATTATCTAAACAATTGATTGGATTTTCTTCTCGAATGGAGGCTCTTGCCAAATATTTCAGAAAGTCATAACACAGCAAACAATAGCTGCTGGTCCGCTGCATAGTGCCGCGGCAATATTGAGAAACAATCAATCGTTTAAACATTGGAACTTTTTTTTCTCGACCACGTTTGTGATCGGTAGGTGCGAAGGATTTCGCACCTCTCAGCAAGTGTTTGCTGTTGCCGCGCTGCAAAGTTCGGTGATAATATCAATCACGATTAAAATACACAACTATTTAAAAAATTGATTGTGCATCCTCCTCGAAGGAAGGATATGGACAAATATTTCAGGAAATCATAATGCAGCAAGGATAGCATTTGCTGGCTCGCTGCAAAGTGCCGCGGAAATATCGAGAAACAATCAATCGTTTAAACATTGGAACATTTTTTTCTCGACCATGCTTGTGATCGGTAGGTGCGAAGGATTTCGCACCTCTCAGCAAGTGTTTGCTGGTGACGCACTGCAAAGTTCGGTGATAATATCAATCACGATAAAGATACACAACTATTTAAAAAATTGATTGTGTACCCTCCTCAAAGGAAGGATATGGACAAATATTTCAGAAAATCATAACGCAGCAAGGATAGCAGTTGCTGGCTCGCTGCAAAGTGCCGCGGCAATATCGAGAAACAATCAATCGTTTAAACATTGGAATATTTTTTTCTCGACCATGCTTGTGATCGGTAGGTGCGAAGGATTTGCCCCTCTCAGCAAATGTTTGCTGGTGACGCGCTGCAAAGTTCGGTGACAATATCATTCACGATAAAAAATACACAACTATTTAAAAAAATTGATTGCGTACCCTCCTCGAAGGAAGGATGTGGAGAAATATTTCAGGAAATCATACCGCAACGAGGATAACAGCAGCTAGCTCGCTGCAAAGTACTGCGGTAAAATCGAGAAACAATCAATCTTTTAAACGATATAAAGTTCTCCACAAAAATCCAGTTTTGTGGGAATTTGTTCTAAGGTTTACCCTTTTTTGTCCAATTTCATTGGCCTATTTCTTAAATAATAAATCGAATATTGTCACATGTATGGTCACGGTTAGAGGTATCAAACAGAAATAGTTACTCAGTCAATATTTTCGTTGCTGTTTCTTTATAAAATGTTACACGAAAATTCGGGAACAAATAATTGTTTTAGAGAGAAACGCCCACCCACACTTACCCACTCACGTTTAAACGTGAATACGTTTTTTTTCGTTCTGTAGGTGCAGTATGCTTTTCACAGTTGTGAACAGTACGTGCGCAGAGTTGCGCACACCTCAGGAAGTGTTCGCTGGTGACGCGCTGCAAAGAGCAGCGATGATATCACTAAGGATGCACAATTATCTAAACAATTGATTGGATTTTCTTCTCGAATGGAGACTGCTGCCAAATTTTTCAGCAAGTCATAACGCAGCAAACAGCAGCTGCTGGTTCGCTGCAAAGTACCACGGCAATATCGAGAAACGATCAATTGTTTAGACATTGGAACATTTTCTTCTCGACCACACTTGTGATCGGTAGGTGCGAAGGCACCTCTCAGCAAGTGTTTGCTGGCGACGCGCTGCAAAAAAAAAAACAACTACTTCAGCATAAGCATGTATTCTTGTCTATTGAACAGCGTTAACAGCTTGAAACATAATCACGCTTTCTTGTACCCATTTATACCGTTGGGAATGGAGTTATTTCGCGATTACGAATAATATCTACTAAGTGGGAGCGCATTTTTAATGCATCTTGCGAATATCTCACATGTGACGGGTCTGCTCCCATGGCTACAGTTGTGGCGAATGCAGCAGCATAAACGCCGCAACTGTAAGGGTCGGGTTGCATTGTTACAGGTTGACAAAAGATTTCGTCACATGTAATGTAAGGATAGCGTCGCTTTATGTACCTTTTTTCGTCGTTATGGAGGGCACACAGCTCACTAGGATTCTTGCTGTCATATATCATGATGTTATGTCCATCGTAATGAATGCAACACCAATGATTTGATGCATTGCCACCAATGATTTGTAAATCTGCATTTCCTGCGATACACGGCTTAATATAATTATAATAGGCTGTGTAATATGCGGGTTGAAATGCAAAGTTGGTGTGTTCGTGTAAAATTGTTAGAAACAAGTCGATACTTGAATCTGACAGGAGGCTATTCACCGGCAGTATCTCTGCAATAACCTCGTTAATCGAAATGTTTTCTCGCACGGCATTTAGAACCTCTATGTTGTCATCTAGGACCTCATCGCCAACTTCAACTGGCACCCACACTGAAGTGAGACTTCTCTCTTCTCCTATACCGCTAATGGGAATATCATGGGTCGCATTATCCAGTACATGTTCATCAATACACATACTAGTTCCGCAACTGCGGGAGTCGATGCGCTCTTTCCTCGTGACAGCGGTTGAAAGTTCGCGTTTAATCGGAACCTGTACCCTACTTTCTTTTATGCGTTTAGCCTGATCGCGAGCACACAAAATATATTTCGGTTCCCGAATGGGCATAGACCTACTTCGGCGACTGTCAACAATTTCTGGGAGCAAGCATTCCATATAGAATCGTGTCAAAAGCGGCTCCATTTTGGACTTCCAAAAGTTATCATCGCGCTGAACTTTGATCCATTGAAGGTCTACCGAAGTCCACAACGCGAAGATACAATAGTCCCGCCGTGTCACGTGAAGCTCACCTTGTACTTGATAAAAGTATACTTGCGTTTCACTCATGACGTTGGGATCTCGTTTTTTGAAAATGCGCCGTAGATTGGCAATGCTTTCAATAGCATTTTCAACCATCAAATCTTTCGCCGAAAGAGGACATTTGATTTCAACAATGCCATCATCGTTTATCAGACCATCTGGCGATGCTCCCAAGTACGGCAACACCTCATCGATGAACAGGCCACAAGGTCGAATCTGAACTTGTAGCTCATCCTCCAAGGTTTCCCTGGCTTTCTGATCATTAGTTATACCGTACTGAGTTGCCACTGTATCCAAAACTTTGGGATACCGAATCGTTGTTACCATATTCGCGCATGAAGTCGTTTTCAACATGCGGCATATGGGCCCGAAATGCGAAGCAGTAATCATATCTCGTCGCAGATTATGCCAATCATCACAATCCCTTTGAGATACTGTATCGCGCTCTATCTGTACCCGATTTTCTAGATTTTTATCCAATTTCTCAAAGTGTTTTGCGACAAGAACATCGTAAACTTCTAATGGTTGATCAGGCTTTTCAGCCGACGGTCCATAATGTTTGTCGGTTCCGAGCCATTTCGGGCGTACACGGGTACGCGTTACTTTCTGAGAGGCTCTTCTTCTCTCTGCTTGCTGGATCCTTTTTCTTTCCATATCTAGAACAGCGGTAGGGATGGCTGTCGAAACTTTCTGGTGCATTTTCGATAGCACCCTCCCAGAATTGTACTGGGTCACTGCTCCGTAGGACCGTACCTCAAAGGACTCTTTGGCGCAATGATTAATCCGTTTACCGGAGTTTAATTTGTTTACTATAGCGTTACATGTCTCCGCTACGTTATTTGTAACTTTTCGCAAAAAACTTTTGGCGTGACACATTAAATAATTAACTGCTTCTGCGAGAATCGGATATATACCTGTGCGGCGCAGCTCCGGTATTAAGTTTTTCTCATCTGGCTTGGGCTCACAAGCCATTGGCAGTGTCGCACAGTTGGAATGATTACCAAATACGTGATCCAAGCTTGTTAAAATATCACTTTGCAAGCGCTTAATTTTTTCCGCCTCCAACACATTCTCAGCATTACGAGAGTCGCGCGCTGATTCGATAATTTTGCGAAGTTTGAAACCGCTTTTTGATACGCAGTTTCTAAACTCCGTGACGCTTATCGTGCCTTTCGTGAGAGTACACCGTAGTTTTAACGTAGATGCGCGTCTACATTTGTTGCACAAGTTGCGAAACAAATGATTATTGCACTCTATTTTTTCGACCGTGACCCCATACTCTACGTAAGGATCAGCATTGCGAATGGCTTGAAAAACGCTGCTATCACCATCTGCTATGAGAGTTTTGTAAATCAAACCATTCATTTCTATGCTGCTTTTGAAACCTTGCAGAATAATATCTGTTTCCATTGAAGTAGAACTTTGTTCTCGGCTCCAGTTTCGGTAACAAATGTGTTCTGGGGGCTGACGACCTAATTGCTCAGCTTTAGCATGAATTGCACAATATTTATTACGGACGGAAATAAAGAGGACTAGCTTACTCTCTAGACTAATAATCATTGCCGTTCCAGAAAGCGAATCATGCTTTCCGCCGTAATACGACCTTTTTGCCCAACAGCCATCAGCAACGACTGTTATATAGGGAATTCCGTCTATAACATGGCCCTTTTTTTGGCGATTTCCATTTCGATTGTAGCTGCACGTTTCATTTCGTCGACAGCAACAGAATGAAAGTCGTCAAAAAAACTCTCGCGGTACTTTCGGTACGTATTATGTCCCATGAAAGGAACGCCCATTGCAGCAAAGAGTTCTTGCGCCGTCGAATAACCCGCACCCGCAGTGACGGTGCCACATACAGCATTTTTATTTAGACCGAAAAAACTGTCACTACCGGGATTTGTAAAAATATTAAAATGATAATTGCACATGGAGCATTTATAGAACAGCTGGGTATTTGAACCACGATCGACATATTTAATCAGCTGTAAGCAACTAAACGGGCAGCCGCTCCTACGATTATGGTGATCAAACTTTTGGTGAAGCTGTTGGAATAAATAACTAATGTCAACAATGCGTCGACCATCGACTTGAACTTCCTGATGGCGACTAACCTCCAGAGGAGATCCGTCAATTATGAGCTCGGGCTCATCGATATCATTTTCATTATCAACGAATATTTCATTATCTCGATTGGGAGCAACCTCCAATATATCGGAAATGTCCCGCCTCTCAGACGATTTCTTTACCGATACTCTTGTTCCGTCCACATCATCGCCGACGACGGACGATGTATTTGCCTCGTTTGCCGCCATCATTACTAGTTGTCGCGCCTTAGCCCGTCGCCTGAAAACGAAAGGAGTACCGCTATGTACACTACTCAAAAAAAGAAAATTTCTTTATTTTTTTTAGTGTCTTTTGAAGCGCTGTATCTGTGTGAAAAATGGTCGCATCGAGATGAAAAAAAGCGTTTCAAAGCTCCAAGTTTCCAGTTTTGAGATCTTTTGGCAACATTTTTTTGTAAGCTGCGGTTATCGCGCAATCATAAGAAATAGCGCGAGACAAACATTTTCCAAATTTGTTTTCCATACTTCCACGGGCTCGTCCATTTTTTTCAGTTAAATCAATGCATAGGTCAGGTAGCTTGTTTATTCAGATTCAATTTGGTATTTTTGGTCTCTCTTCGTCTATTTTTTGCTGAGATATCTGACTTTGAATGAAAAAGGACCCTTTGGTCTTTGATCATCGATATCTCAGCAAGTAATGATTGCACAGGGAATTAAGGGGTAGCTTTGAAAACTTGAATGAATTTCCTACAACAGCATTGCATTGATTGCTGAGAAAAACATTTTTTCACACATTAATTTGATTGAATTGAATTTTGAACATTAATTTGAAAGAGGACAAAAAATACTTTTTATGCTTTATCAATAAATGTACCACAATTTTACAAATATTGATGGAAAGACTAATGTTGCAAGGTTTTTTCCAATGTACCCCCAATAGCTCTATAAATTTTCGAATTGATTCACCGAACCGTTTATCTAGACCGATAGATCAAAGTTTTACAAAACAATTAAAGGAAGAAGAGTATTGTTCCTAAACATTGTGTAATCATCATCAAAATAAAAAGACCAATTGTTTCGACTTTTTTTAAACTTTGCATTAGTTACTTGATAAATTTGAGAAAAAAAATCGAAAAATTGAACAAAATCACAATTTAAAAATTTTTTATTGTTGAAAACTCATAAAACATTCCAGGAAACAATACTGACTTATTTTTTACACGATTCGGCCTTTGCGTACCACAATTTCACTCATCTTTAATTGCATTCATCAAAAGTTAATACCCCCAAGCTGTATTGACTAGTCAATCTGAGAATATTTATGCGATTCATTCTCGATATTTTCTGCGAAGGTTATTAGGGTTATAAAAAAGTTTTCTTTTTTTCAAAACCGTTTTCGGAAGAAAAAGACAATTAACAGTTTTTTTTTCAAAAGTAATCTTTTTTTGGTAAAATCTTTTTAAGTATTGATAAAAGAAAATCAAAAGTTTTTGTTAACTTTAACTTTTTTTCAATTTTTGGTCATGCCTAGTTTAAAAAAAAAACTTTTTTGTAACCCTAATAACCTTCGCAGAAAATATCGAGAATCAATCGCATAAATGTTCTCAGATCGAGTAATGAATATAGCTTGGGGATATCAACTTTTAATGAATGCAATTAAAGATGAGTGAAATTATCGTACCCAAAGGCCGAATCGCGTCTAATATGAGTCAGTATTATTTCCCGAAGTGTTTTGGAAATTTTCAACAAAAAAAAATTCAAATGTTTTTTTTTTATTTTTCTTTTTTTATCAAATGTCACACTTAACTAGTGCGAAGTTGTGAAAAATGTCGAAAAAATTGGTCTTCATTTTGATGATGATTACACGATGTTGAGGAACACTTGTTCCTTTAATTGTTTTGTAAAACTTTGATCAACCGACCATCTGACCATTGAGCTGAAGACATCTGGCAACATTAGTATCTCCATCAATATTTATACACAGGTAGATTTAATGAACACCCATAAAAAGTAATTTTTTGTACTTTTCCAAGTTAACGTTACGTGTAAAAAATGTTTTTCTCGAAAATCGATAGAAGGCTATTGTAGGAAATTTATTCAAGTATTTAAAGCTGTTCTCAAATTCCCTTTGTGATCATTGGTTATTGAGATATCGATCATCAAAGACCAAAGGTTCCTTTTCCATGCGACGTCGGATATCTCAGCAAAACATTGACGAAGAGAGACCAAAAATATCAATTTGAATCTGAATAAACAAGCTAACTGACCTATGCATTGATGTAACTGAAAAACATTTACCCGAGCCCGCGGACCCTTGGAAAAAAACAAAACATAAATGGAAATTTTTTGTCTCACTATTTCTTATGATTGCTCGATAACCGTAGCTCACAATTTGTTTGCCAAACGATCTCAAAACTACAAACTTTAAGCTTCAGAATACTTTTTTCAAACCTGAACAAGACCATTTTTCACACAGATACAGCGCTTTAAAAAACACTGAAAAAATTGAAGAAATTCTCTGCTGCTCTAATTTTTTAGAGTAGTGTAATATTGACACTTGGAAGTACTTCGTATGACGTAATGTTGCATAGGTTCCCAGACCCTTAGATTCTAATCATTCAGAAAAACGCCTATAAATATTGACTTTAGACAAAAAGTCAGAGACATCATTTGAATGTTTACATTTTTGGAGCCGCCGTTTTTTTTTCAAGTGGAAGTTCTAATTTGATTTTAAGGACACCACCACTTTTGCAAAGGGCACACCCCTCTTTTTATTGCCCATGAATATCAAGCACCAAGAAGCTAAACCAAAGACCCACAATACCTTGAGATGACCTTAGAATACCAAAAAAGTTTCAAAATGGTCATGAACGCAAAGGTAACAAGAAAACGGTGGTTTCAGACGCAAATGATGTTTTTATTACACGACGTATTCAAATGTTAATGCTTGTCTTCCTTAATTGCCGTTTTACAATTTTTTTGGTATCCTACATTTATCCCAAGATCATGATATTGTATTAAGATCATTGGTTAATTTTTTGTCCTCTGAATTTGCGGGCAATAAAAAAAGGAGTTCTCTTTTTGAAAACTGCAAGAGATTTTGAAATCAGGTTGATACCTCCACTTGACAATATTTAAGACTACTAAAATTTAGACATTGACGGACCATGCCAATTTTGTTTCTGACTTTTTTGTTTAAAATCAACATTGTAGGTGTTTTCGAGTGCTTTACTTCTTGTGGACCACCCTGTATGTAAGGCATCCGAAAATTAATGTTTTCGTGTTCAAAAGGGCATTAAAAATAAGAAAAGCCTTGTAGTCAATTGGCATTACCATTCGTCGTTATGAATATAACTTTAAATACAAGAAGAAATTCGCAACAATTGCAAATGTTTGATGGTAGCGATTTGTATGGTAGCCATGGTAACCCTTTGAGCCATACATGTTTCCTCACCTACGATTTATTGACAGCTCTAAGATAAGTTGTTAGCCGTGGGTTGTTGGAGTCACTGGTTACAAATTTGAGCTTGACATTTGGAAATTGAAAATAGCGAATTAAATATGGCTGATAAGAATACAAAATATTAAAAAAAAACGAAAAGTTAAAAGACTGGACTTGGCTGCTCGCTACGTGCCTATCGTTAGTTCCAGATTGGTCTAATATCGAAGAAACCAATGCGAATACACGTAACCATTTTATTTTTGTATCTATTCGGATTTTTCATTGGTTTCGTTAGCTTGAATTTTTTAACATTACAACGCTTTTTTATAGTTTTGAACACAAAAAACTCTCAAAGCGAATTTGAAGTACAAAAATGATACTGTAAAATGAACTACTTAATTTTTTTAACCAAAAACATCGTACAAAAAATGTTGAACAAATTCTGTGAAATTCTTTGGACCATATTAAGGTAATTCTGTAGGTACACGTATGAGCCGAAAGTTTCGGTCGAAGCGTCTAGTAACATCCAATGCCCATACGATGCTGTTGGTTATAAATTTTTGACAGAGCTTGTACCCTCTATATGTCCCACACATTGCACTCCATGCATAGATAGGTCTCATACTCGTATAGAGAGCGGCGCTGTAATCGTGGCAACAGCGGAATTTTCCTGCAGTCATAGTGTTGAGCTTTCTACGATCCGTCTTTTGCGAAATATTTTATATAAATTTAAAAAAGCGTGAAAATGTCAACCCAAATGCGATACGAAGGAAAGTTTACAAGAAAACAGGCGCTTGCTAAAAGACTGAAAGATGTGGCAACCATGTGTCAAGCAAATGCGGCTAAACGAATTGAGAATAACCATAACCTCAACGATCAGCAACAAAAATTCGCTGTCGAAGGACGTCGCATCGTGGATTTACAACATCTTGCCGACAGTTTAAATTGTATTCGCAGTAACAAAGACAAATACATGCATAAATTGAACAAATTAAATTTGTTCGCAGAATAAATTTATTTCACATCCGTCTCAAAATGACTAGAACTCGGGTAAAAAAACACGCTTCGAGTTCCCAGGACACGCGCCGATCAGCTGGCTGCAGCGTGTACTGTTGCCATTCCGTTACAGATGGTTGGGCCCGAGTTCGGTGTGGAATAAAATTACCACCTTTCATAAGTCGATATCTCCGAAACGAAGCGGTCAAAGTATGTCATTTTTTTAAATCAATTCCACAATAGTACTGCGTAAACGTGTGTTTTTATTTTGAAATCCTAAGATCCGTTCAGAACATATATCGAGAAATGCGAGCAAACCCCTATCGGTTTACGTGTTAGGTATAGGGATCGCGTACATAAATACCCATATTCAATTGCAATTATCTCATGAACTAAACGGTGAATGGAATTGAATTTTGGGAATCAGTCCATGAAGGTCATATCTACACCTTACTTAGATTTCAGCTAATTTCTAAAATTTTACCAAAACTACAGAACTACCTTAAGTTAGTGAAAAAATGCACATTCCGCTTGTCATAATCGATGAGTAGAAAATGAATTATTTCATAAAAAAGTACGAAATCCGACTTTTTATCTTTATGTGGTATTTGTGAAATCGACCAATAATGACCGCTTATTTCTTGCATTCATGAATGTCCCATACACCATGTATAACTAACAAATCCGGTATTTGCTGCTAAAATAGTAATTTGATAGTTAAAAATAGGAAAAAAAGCAGGGTCAACGGATATCCAACCAGGGCTGAAAGGGTTAAACGTTACGAAAAAAATATTCAGCTATGTGTAGATTAATCTAAAAATGGTAATGGATAAGCGTCCAGATTTGGAGATGCCAAAAAAAAGATCGCCGATAAGGGGGCGTACACAAATAACGTAACGCAACATTTCCCAATTTTTTAAAATGCAAAGAACAATAATGGAAGTGAAGTATCAGGTATATATTTCTTTTCTGTGTGACGAAAGAGTCATTAAAGTGGGCATGAAAGTAGAAGAGAATAAAAAGGATGGTAAATATTCGGAAGTGGGGCTCCTGCTACAATCAGGTTAATTTTGTGTGTGTGTGTGTGTGTGTGTGTGGGTGGGTGGGTGGCTGTGTACGCGCGCGCGCGCGCGCGCGTGTGTGTGTGTGTGTGTGTGTGTGTGAGAGAGAGAGAGAGAGAGAGAGAGAGAGAGAGTGTGTGTGTGTGTGTGTGTGTGTGTGAGTCTGTGCGTGTGCGTGCGCGTGTGTGTGTGCGTGGAAGCTGATTCTAGCAGGAACCCCACCTCCGAATATTTACCAAAAGGATTACTTGTTTGCAAAAAAACAAGGAAAGAAAATATTATGCCAAAAGGGCGATAGAATACGAAAGAATAATGTGAAAAGAATGAGAAATATATAGGACAAAAAATTAGAGGCCGCGAAATAAAAGGAAAAAGCGTAGGAGCCAACGCGATATAAATCAAAAAGAAAAGCAACGAAAAAAATGAATACGATAGAGGAAAATATTAACAAACAAGATTCAATATAGTGAACGAAAGGCGGTGACAGCTGAGAAAATGATGATGACAAAGAATAAGAGACCATAGAAAAGCATCGCGGAAAGACAAAAATAATGAAGAGAAAAAATTGGTAAAATTGTAAAGGTATGAAAAACGATTGATGAGATTGAAGATAAAAGTTACACTAAAAAAAAAAGATTTATTAAGGACAAAGAAGTTTGTCTCCCGGCGAATAAGTTTTCTTATTTGTATGTCGGCCTATTACGATTTTATTAACAGCGAAAAAGTTTTTTATTTAAGTTTATGTTTAAGATTTACTAAGTATTTTTCTTAACATCTAATAGGATATATAAGTTAGAAAAAGTAGGTATTTTATATCCGACAAATAGAGTTTTTCTTAACATCTAATAGGATTCTTCATAATCCCCCAGCTGGTTCTTTTGCGAGGAATTGTGTAATTTCGTCGGTCATTATTTTCTTACTTAAACGTTTTTTTATCACTTCATATTCTTACTTACACTTAAATAATTCCTCACATTCAAGTTTCTCACTTCAGAAACGCAACATTGACACTCAGGCCGAAAGCATTGGCATAGCAAGAAGCTACATGGTAAGCGTACGCGGAGCTACATCTGACGAGCGACCTGCTTCGGGCCCGTCGCGTTGAAGGGCAAAGTGTGCATGCGCGCATTAGTATCATAGTCGCGAAATAAGAGGTTTTCGTCATTAGAAAGTCGTATTTATTTGATTTGAGGAAATATTTATTCAAATTTTCTATTTTAAATATGACTTTGAATAGATGTGAAAAATCGGCACGTAAAAAACATATTTAGTGACGCCGAATAATTGCTGTAGTTACAATCACATAAAAACTGTCTCCATACAAGTAAACATTTATCAATTTCTAATAAATTATGTTCTAATGTGCGAATTTATTAGAACATAATAAATCTTTTTTCTGAGTGTAATAAAAGATCGCGCAAAAAAATTAGCCGGGCGGGATAAATGAGAAGATCGACATGAGGGGAGCAGATCCGAACCAGAAAAAAGTACAAAAACATGAATGAAGCTGAGACAAGCCAAAAAGCAAACGAAAGGGAGTGATAAACATGGCGGAAAAATGAAGAAAAAATAATGCGAGGCCATACAACAACGACGGAGAACAGAAAATGTTAAAAGGGAAGAAAATATAAAACTATTGCAAGAATTGGAAAAAGATAACAAATCCACAAAAGGGAAAGAATGAGAAAGAATAGGAATAAATCGTGCCTAGTACGGAAAACAGAAGCGAAAGAAAAAGTCGAATGAGATTGACGGACGAACGGATAAAGTACCAAAGATGGAAATCTTTCAACACTTTATAAAATGTGACGAAGTAATGAAAAAACGTACTTTAGACGAGAAGAATTTCGGCGCGACATTTTTTTCATTTGCGGTCGACCCATTATTTCATCGAAAAGTGGTTTGTTCACGGAAACTCGACGACGAATTGCACAGTTTACAAATAATTTGACGACCAATTGCACAGTTCACAAATCACAATTTTCAATAACAATATACGCGTATTTTTCTAACCCGGGAAAACGACTAGCTTTTCGGTCACGAAGCACGTGCACGCACGACGATAAGAAAAAACCGTTTGTGCTCGCACAGTCGTAAACAAAGCCACTACATGCGGCGTGACAGCTATCTTTTGTTACTTCTCGCGCATGCGACGTTGCGAATTTTGCGATTTACTACTGGCGCTTTTGTCCGAAAACGGATGAGAAGCATACGCAACGTTTGGGCGCGAAAGATGAAAAGTTTATAGATGTACGACGAACATATGAAGAGTTATTTTTGAAAGTGGCTTCTTAACCATTTAACCAGTCGGAAATGATTAGATGGACAAATCGTGAAAGGCGGAGACCATGAATTCGAAAGTACTTCAAGTACAATCCAGACATTATAATTACTATTGTAAATAGAAAAAAGTCTCAAAGTATTTTCCTAATTATAATAACTTTTTTAATAGTTTAAAAAAATGATACATCGTGAATGAAATAAATTTTGCATATTTGTTTAGCCGTATTCCTGGGTTTTTTCGAGCTTTCATAAAACTTATCCATACTTGCAAGAAACAAAATCTTGTAAATACACAATTCTCAAAAATGAAAGGAACGAAAAATTCCAAATGTAGAACAAAAATGCCCATTATTCTATCTCCGCAAAAGTCAACATAGAAGAAAGTTGATAAAAATATATATATTCAAAAGCTTAAAATCGCTACGCTTCAAGGTTTCATTTTAAAAAATGTTGTACCGTTATCTAGTACATAATAATAGAATAAAATCAATATCAAATATAAATACATCCAATTTTTATCACTCTTAAATTATCTACCTTCTAAGGTAGTTAATTTAGAAGCTTGTCGATGCATTATACAACAATGTGGAAAAGTTTGGCATTAGTAGTTCCATGCATGGGTATAAATGTTAAAAATAATTATGTATAGTGTCGTGAAGATGAATGGGTTTCCTTGCGTCAGTGCTTATAACTTTGCCTACGGTGAGTGAGAAAGTTGCACTCTGCAGTGTGCTCTCTACCCCTCGCAAGAGACCCAAGCTCGTTGCAGATATGCCGCAAACAAATTTTTATACCGAGTAAACCAAAGAAACTTTGTTTGTATACGAAAATTGGCGAAATCTCACCTTTCGCTGTACTCGTAATAGTACCCATGTAAAAAACTACAAGTGATGGAAGCAATGTTTCATGAGACTTTCTTCATCTTACTGTCCATATGAAAAACTGACATTTTATAACTTTCTTCAGCAGGATTCAGCGAATCATCAGAACATTTCTCTTACCGCTGGCCAGAATGGCAAGTTCGACAAGCAATCACAAGCGCATAACTTTCCAACTGCTTATCAAACTTGTCATTTTGTTCAGTAGCGAGAGAAATGTTCTCATCATCCACCGACTCCCTGTAAAGAACGTTATAAAATGTAAGTCAGAATTTTTCACATGGACTGTGGAGAAAGTCTAAAGCAACATTGCTTCAATCACTTGTCGTATATCGCATGGACACTATTGCGAGTACAGCCAAAGGTGAGATTCAGCCAATTTTTATGTACGAACAATGTTTCTACGAACAATAAAGCTTTAAACGCGTTTTGCTTGAAATGAGATTTTCCAAATTTACTGACATTGTAACTCAAAGAGAAATTATCCGATTGACTTGAAATTTGAACTGAGTACTCGTGAATATATTTACTCTACAATGACGTAGGATATTTTTGATTGGATTAAAAATTGACAATTCGGCATTGAAAAAAATTACCATTTTATAGGGAAGAAAACAGACTTTTTTTTCATAACTACGCCATTTTGTTAGATTTTGATATTTTTGAAAATCCTACATCATTGTACAGGAAATACCTTCCAGTTTAAAGACTTTTATTCCTTTTTCGGTTTTAGCTACTCAATCGGCCGGAATCATGTCAGCAGTGGAGGAACTTTTTTTTTGGCGCCTCCGAAGCCAGCGGATAAGTGGCTTGGATCTCAATATTTTTCTATGAAAAATCATGTAATATAGGTCAAATATAGCCAAATATATTCTTAATTTTCCGAACTAATTAATTGAGTACTTTTCTTCGAAAAAAATCCCGAAAATCACCCAAATGTTCAGTGTTCACTCTGGTATAGCCTCTTGGGGAGGACACCACTGTAAAAAAATTAAAAATGGTTTCTTTGGAGATACTTTTAAAAAATCCTTTGAACCTTCAAAAATATTATGCATATTCGTTTCTAGCTGAAAAAAAAACATGTTTTTAAGTGGTTCCCGAGCTACTTTTGAGGGGAGCTACTTTTGAGCCACTGCGCCAGTCGACGCAGTTCTCGACTCTTGAAGGCCTATTATCTTTGGGGAAAAAGTTACCGACTAAAATAAGTTTTATTTTCTACTAATACATGGCATTTGATTACAGAAAAAAAATCATCCCAGCTGTAGCATCTAACAAATCGTAGACTTTAAACACTTATTTCTCGAAACGATGTTTATGAAATCGGTGCGCAGCAGAAATCGAACAATTTTCATCCAATCGACATGAAATTTTAACTGTAGCTTTTTAGATTGCTTTTTTTCTAGAACAGTGAAGTACAAGCGCTTTTTCGATTAATTGGGAATTGTAAAAAAATATATCACTTTTTATATGAAAAGTATGTTCGATAAAACAAACCTTTTTTAAACTCGTCTCTATTATTTTTTATCATTATTTTTTATTTCCCCCCATACATAACTGGTCAAACTAATATATAATTAGCGAAAATATTTTACTCTTAATTCCATGATTAAATGGACGACAGTTTTACTGCGTGCCGCGGAGAGGGTTGGCTGAAAACCAGTAGTGCTACGGTGACTCGTGTCCCATTATCTTGTATTCTTTTGACAAATAATATTTCTTTACATACTTCAATACATACCTTATGAAGGCTAAAAGTAATTTTGACCATGTATTATCCCTTTCTTTAAAAAAAAATCAAATAAAACGGTCGAAAAATGGGCAGGTACAGTGGTTTTCTGGCTTGAGGTAGAACGAGCGCGCGCTCTAGATTTCTATAGATTTTGTTCAAGTTTTAACCAGACATTGCTCATATCATTTTGCATATTTAAGTGCAATTTCAGAACAGTCGACTATTTTAATTGGGAGATAATGGGTTTGTAAATTGCTACTTTTAACACTGCAGAGTTTGCATTGATCGAAAGTCAGGTCACATAATTCGTCATACTACTTTATTGTGTTTATAAATGTTTACAAAATTATGTTTAGATAGCAAACTTGTTAGAGAAAGAGTGAACAGGGTTTGGATTGCCTTTACTATTCAGTTTTGCTAAAAACGGTCAGTAAAGACAGAATAATCATTCGTAAACAAATATTTGTCCCCTATAATAAGAAAATATATGGCCACACCGCAGAACAGTATTCAATATTTCGAGAAAAAATATCTTTTTCTATATATCTGCCATGGTGTTGCCATATATCGTCTTATTATCGAGGAAAAATATTTTTTACAGAAAACTATTCTGTCTAAATTTCCATGCAGAGCCTGCAGTGTCAAAAGTTGCAATTCAAAAACCTATTATCTCCCAATCTAAATAGTCGACTGTTCTGAAATTTCACTTCAACATGCATAATGATATAAATAATGTCTGGTTAAAATTTGAACAAAATCTATACAAATCAAGAACGCGTGCTCGTTTTATTTTAACACGACGCGGTAAGATTTGATGACATATTTTGTAGGCTGCAACAGATACTATAAACAAACATGAGGTTTCAAAAACTCACGCAATGTTACAAATCACTTAATCGAAATACATCAATCCAAATTTTGCAGCTTCACCACGATTTTTTTAAGGGCACGGCAAAATAACTGCGATCTGGTTAGTTTTTATCCTTCGTATTTCACAATAACATGAACGTAGGGACAAACAGCACAACTTGTTTCAGAAATCAAAAGGATCAGGGCATTGGAAATAATTGAAGCGGGCTCAGTCGTGAATGACCATTTTTTTAGTGAATTTCCGATGTTATCCGATTCATTGTCCGCTGTTCGGGAATTTACTCGAAAAAATACAACTCTTTTGTTTCAGTAAAATTGGTTTTCTGTATACAGCAAGAACATTGAAATTACTATGCTGAGCTTACATTCTACATAATATGAGCTTCTTAATACAGCTAAATGTCACTTAACTACACTCGCACAAATCAAAGTTGCCCCGCTGAGAAAAGGTACATAGGCTCGCTGTGCGCGTCGGCAGGCAAATTTGCTTCCGCCGCAAATCTTATTCGGCGTTTTCATAGCTTTCTAGAACGCTCCGTGCTGAACTTAGGGAGCCTTGTGAGTTCATGTCTTTCGGGCATAACGTTATGTAAAAGGTTGATTTTCAATTCTGCAAATTTACAAAATGTTTGTTATATTTGTTAAAGCCGATGACGCTTGAGGTCCGCGAAGAACCTCTCAAGCGCATATGGAATGAAAGGCTATCGATAGGGACTTATAAAAAATATTGAAAATCAAACATTTTCGCCTCTTGGTTGAAAAAAGTGTATTGACTTAAGCATCGCGGAAATATTTTCCGTTTCGATGTGAAACTTCGCTCTGGGCGCATGATTGTCGCAATCGTGTGCTCTAAAAACTGCCACTTGATGCATCGCGTGACAATAACGTTTCGATGATGTTCAGGATTTGAAATTGACACAATGAATTTTCGTGAATTTTTCCATACTCTTGGCTCTTTCTCTCTCGATGATTTTTTATGTGGATTTTACGGGAAAAGTAACCGAGATTTCGGAATGAATAAAGCTCCAAAAGCATTGACGGTAATCTGTCAAAAGGACTCGTGACATTATCGATTTTACAATTATGGCGAGTATGAACTAGTGGCCTCAATGTTGGGGGACTGATTTTTTTCTTCTTTTTTTTTCAGTTTAGTTTCAGCGATAGACCATCCACGTCTTCAGCAGCGTTTACTGAACCAGAGATGAAATCGATGCAGTTTATGATGAGGATGACGGGGTTATGGTGAAAACTACACGAATGTGCCAATCGAGCCGTTGATTTTATCTTTGCACGTACGCGAAGGAGCTGTCGTATTCGCAGCTTATACCTCTGCTTACATGATCCGCTCTCCCCGATGAGGAACGAAATGAAATCAACGACAAACTCGACGGGCCGGTTTCGGAAATGTGTTATGGATGCTGGAAAAATGATTGAGAAAATCGATTTCACCTCTGTTCGCTAGGAACTGAGTGGCAATCGTCCGAGCTCCGCTTTGGCGATCGACCATCCACGTCTTCAGCATCGTTTACTGAACCAGAGATGAAATCGATGCAGTTTATGACGAGTATGACGGGGTTATGGTGAAAACTACACGAATGTACCAATCGAGCCGTTGATTTCATCTTTGCACGTACGCAAAGGAGCTATCGTAGTCGCAGCTGATACCTTTGCTTACATGATCCGCTCTCCCTGATGAGGAACGAGATGAAATCAATGGCAAAATCGACGGGACGGCTTCGAGAATATGATATGGGTGATAGAAAAATGATTGAGAGAATCGATTTCACCTCTGTTCGCTAAGCACTGAGTGACAATCGTCTGAGCTCCGTTTCGGCGATAGACCATCCACGTCTTCAGCATCGTTTACTGAACCAGAGATGAAATCGATGCAGTTTATGACGAGTATGACGGGGTTATGGTGAAAAGTGCACGAATGTATCAATCGAGCCGTTTATTTCATCTTTGCACGTACGCAAAGGAGCTATCGTATTCGCAGCTGATACCTCTGCTTACATGATCCGCTCTCCCTGATGAGGAACAAGATGAAATCAATGACAAAGTCGACGGGACGGCTTCGAGAATGTGATATGGATGATAGAAAAATATTTGAGAGAATCGATTTCTCCTCTGTTCGCTAAGCACTGGGTGCCAATTGTCGGAGCCTACAACGCCTACAACCATCACGCAAGTCGTCGATTTTATCTCCGCGACATGAACCTCGATGTTACCGTCATTGTTGCTTGCAGCGTAGCCAAAGGTATCCTCTTGCCTTAAGAGAAACTGGGCTGAAATAAAATGTAAAAATCGACGAACGATTTCAGAATTGTTCGATTAAAGGTTCAGGGATCATACGGAGCATTGATTGCATCTTTCCTCATGTAACAGCTCGCAGTCGGATGAATCAGCAGTGGCTATTTGCATTTAATCTTTGTTATTCGCATAAGTATGTAAATCCGTTCCACAGATGAACAAAAACATCTCAGGCGGTGCACAAGATCTTCTCAGCTTGTTTCAATCCTCAAAAAACGTCGTATCGATTTTTTTGCCGCCTCCAACTGATTTCGTCTCTCCTCATGAGAAAATGCAAAGCTTCTCCAAAAAAAAATCGCTCGGCATATCGAAATTTGATGATCATTGACGATTTGCTGGTTCTATAAATTTTGATGTCTTAAGAAAACGAAAAGAACAGGCACCCTCAATGGATAATGTAACGTCGCGGGCAAAGCGCATAAAAATATTGCGTTTTCTTTCTCCTGCTTTGTTGAAATCCCCCGAGAACGCTGGCCTGAGCGATTTCCCATGGAAATCGAGAATAACCATTAAACGAATATGGCATTCACATTTTTCGACACATTCTTGTATCTTCTTAAGCTTAGACATACCACAACTGCAATGTAACCTATCGATAATAAGCGAGCGTCGGGCGTACTTTCGTACGACCCTCCTTACCCACTCGAATCCAACGAGAACATAGTTTTAGGCACGCTTTCTCGGAAAAGTCGTAAAACAAAAATTATCATACTGCAAGCCAGATGACCCAGAGTTCACCCGCCGGCGAAGGCATAGCTGAGCTCCGATTCTTAAATCCGTGTGGGAATCAAGGATAGAGCAAGACCGCCGGAAAAGTCCACTCGACTCGGTCATAAAACCGGGCCGCGACGAAAAACAAAATGCACATGGAAGGGCTATGAGGTGCATAGCAGCTGCACTATCGCGGGGCGACTCGGCGCCGGGCCCTAGACCTTAGATAAACAAACACAATCTCATGCGTTTTTTCCACGAAAACTCGCTCGGAATAGCTTCATTCCGATTGGTCGCCTTGTAATTAATTTCATGCGCGTAGACTCCCAGATACAAAGAACTGTCTCTCACGTCGACCGCTCCGATTGGTTAGAAGAGTCAAAAACGAAAACCCCCTTTTTTTCTCCTACTCCACCCAAGAAAGGAAATCTGGAGCAGGAAGGTCCAGAGGATTAAAAGAAAAATCAGTTCAGCATCATCATCCGAACCAGAAAGATCTCTTCTATCGACTCCAACCCTGTATCGCGATTCGTAACTCTATTCCGCGTTTAACAATCCAACTCTGTTTTTCGATCATCCATTTGCATATCTATATACTTCGAAAAGTATTGTGAACCTTCTCCGCGCTCTTCACACTCACGAAGTGACCCTCTGACCCATCTGCGGCACCATTGTAAACACAGCGTGTGTGCGGCCCATCGACCGACTTTGTACAAGCGAGCGTAACAGGCCGAGAGCGAAGGCCCTTTCACCGAAGTCCGAAGGACCGTCATCCAGCGAACGTAAGCTAACTGCACCATTTTTTTGTATCATTTTCTTAATCCGCCGAACTGTACTCTTCCCATGTTTCCGACCGGCCAAGTGGACGGCACTGGGTAATAAACGAAAATTTGTAAACGGTAGCTACATCTGTCGCAATCACTCATATAACTCTTGACCATCTAGGCACTCGAGACATAGAACACCCGTTCCACACATTCTCCTTTTACCCTCATCCCGTGCTAGTGCGCTTGGCGTAGGCAAGAAAGAGGGAAACGAAAGTTTATGCTCTCATCCCTTCCGGATGTGACATATTAATTTTTGGGGGCTCGTTCGGGATAATAAAAAGGAAATGTGTTAATTAACCCAATGTCTGACGACGAATCAACTAGCTCATTAAATCTAAATATTACTGAAGACCCAGCTGAGCAATCAGGATATTCACTGAGAAGTTCCAACGTAGAATTATTGTCTGGTCTCGAATCTATTCCAAAAAGATAAATAAAAACATTAAACTTACCTCGTAAAACCGAAATAAAAAACACAGTAACAATGACGACGTTAGGAACAAATCAGTTAATCTCCCTTAAAGATGCAATAAGTTGCGTTCCCGAATTCGATGAAAAAAATATCCCTTTGTCAGAATTTATCACGGGATGCGAAGACGCAAAAGATATGCTTCCTCCCGAAGCTGAAAAATATTTAGCCAAATTAGCTAGAAACAAATTAAAAGATCAAGCTAGAGAAGCGATACATGGGACAAAATTCGAAACGATGGAAGAACTCACAAAATTCCTTAAAAAAATATATACACCAAACAAATCCGAAATGCAATTGTTAGGAGAACTCGGTACAATTTTCCAGACGGACAACGAAAGTGTCGTAGATTTCATTTCAAAAATTAAGAAAAAGGCAAGAGAGATACTTGAGGCGCGAAAATTAGTTAACAATGGCACAGACGACCCCATTTTCAAGACCATGGTGAGCGATTATTGCCTAACGGGTTTTAAACGGGGTTTAAAAGGGGAAATTGAACAACGACTCCCTCAGTGCGACCTAATTGAAGACGCGATCGAACACGCGATAAAAATCGAACGCGAGGTTAATGCGCGGAAAGAATTGCAAACAAACACCGCTAAACTCGAAAAACCCGTTCCAACACAAGCAGTTAAATTATGCAGTATTTGCAAAAAGGACAATCATTCAACTGAATCTTGTCGATTCGGATCCCTCACTTGCCAAATCTGTAAAAATCAAGGCCACAGTGCTAATGAATGCCGAAAAGTATGAAATGAGCAAAGCTCTGTCTCTTGTCAAATCTGTAAAAAACCCGGCCACACGGCAGATCGGTGTTATGCCAATCAGAACTCCCGCTCCATAAATTGTCAATTGTGCAAAAATCCAGGACACACGGCCGATAAATGCAATTCGCAAGGCAGGTTCACAAACTTCGCAACAGACGGGCGACGTCAGTCGGCCGGTCCTCAATGCCAAATTTGCAAAAAAATCGGGCATACCGCTGATAAATGTTTCCAAGCAAAAACCGAGCCGCCTAACCCCAACTCGAACGTTTGTCGGTACTGCAAAAGGGTAGGGCACGTTATCGAAAATTGTCGTACCCGCGAATTTAATAACTCGCGAAATCAGCAGGGAAACGGCTTGAATACCCCTCGGGCGGACGCGCCGATAGGTTCTCCGATCCCAAAGCGTCCGGTTACCACGGTCGTAACGACCCCACCGAACGAACCCATCCTACCTACACAATAAATGCAGAAAATTTCGACAAATTACCCTCGGTGTGTATCGGAGCACTACCGGAAGTGAGTAAAATATCGGTACTGTTAGACAGTGGCGCTATACCAAATTTGATTAAAAAGAAATATATAAAAAATTTGGCTGGTATCGACGAACAAGATATCATTAGATTAAAGGGAATATCCGAGCCACCAGTTTTTGCATTGGGAAGTGTAATGCTGCGTGTATTCGGATTCGAGGCCTTATTCCATATTATACCCGATGAGGTAGGAATCCCTCACCCCGGTTTATTGGGGACCCGTTACTTTTATCAAACAAAATCCAAAATAAATTTCGAGACACAGTGTTTCGAATGTGGAAATAAGACATTGCCTTTCGAAAAAACGAATGAACCCGACGAGGTGATCGAAATCCCCGCGCGTTCGGAAACGACATTCCATGTGAAAGTCGAAAACCGCACGTTAAAGGAAGGATATATCCCGCCTTTAAAAATCCGCCAGGGTGTTTACGCCGGCGATTGCCTGGTAACAAACACCCACGGAAAGGCCCATTTGAAGGTTTTTAATACCACAAAAGACGCCGTAAGACTGCGCGTGCCAGTCATAAAAGTACAGGAATTCGACATTGTCGAAGACCTGACGAAAATCGAATCAAATCCAGATTGCATGACAATCCCCAGTTCCAATCCTATTTCTCGCGATGCTATTCCAATTTCTCGCAATTCTAATCCTAATTCGGACGTAGATTGCATGACAACTACGCCGGTCCAGAGCCCAGTAGTGGCCAATCCAAAAACACCGACAAAAAACGTCGAAATAGAACTTTGTCAACGCTCCAGCGAGAGCGAAGACGAAGAAAAACCTAATAAAAACCAAAAATCAAAAACAAACCAAAACGAAAACAAAGCAAAATCCGGTTGCACGACAACCTTCAGTTCTAGTTCCATCCCTCGTGATCCTTCTATTCCAGGCGTAGATTGCAAGACAATCACGTCAATCCAGAGCCCAATAGAGGCCAATCCAAAAGTTTCGGCGAAAAACGTCGAAATAAAACCTTGCCTTCGCCCTAATGAAAGCGATGACCAAGGAAAACCAAATAAAAATTTCTGTAGCGACGAAAGAGCAAGAACAAAATCCAATAAAAAATC
Organism: Ophion ellenae; assembly: GCA_963210295.1. NCBI lineage: Eukaryota > Metazoa > Arthropoda > Insecta > Hymenoptera > Ichneumonidae > Ophion > Ophion ellenae. The sequence continues at coordinate 21,964,517 of OY723385.1, read as the reverse complement.
AAAATCAAGCAAAGACGAAAACGCGAAAAGCAAAAAACCAACATCAATCGAAAAATTAAACAATGAGAAAAACGAAAAATCGACAACGAATCAAAATAAAAATCAAAACCAAAATAAAAACCTAAGTGTAAAAACAATTTTAGAAACAAACGTAAATTGCGTCTCCGCCTCTGAGTCAACATCGCGTATAATCAAAAAAAATCCAGAGCGTCCAGAAATAATCAAGAATCTCTTGCGTCTAGATCACTTGGGAGACGAAGAATTAAAACATGTCGAAGAAATTATCGAAACGTATTCAGATCGGTTCCATTTAAAAAACGAAGTACTGGGAGCTACCCACGTACTCAAACATAAAATTCCTACAGTCGACGACCTCCCAATCAACACCAAACAGTATCGGTTCCCACAAGCCCTTAAAGGCAAAATCCAGCGTCACACAGTAGGAGAAAAGCCCAAAAACCTGGCCAAAACCCCAAAAAATAAATTTTCGAAATAGGGTCAGTTGAGTAGTCATTCAGGTAGAGGACTAGTAACTGCATTCTATTGTGGAAGGGAAAGCCCTTTAAGTGTATACCTGCGCCGCAGCGTCAGTTGGCAGTGAGTGTTCGTGAAGAGTGTACGTGTCACGCGCTGAACAGACGAAAATAACGCTGACTTCAAAAACCCATAACTTTAAAGTGACGGGTTTAATTTCAATTCTGCAACATGGATACGACTTCTGGTAGTATGTAGAACATGTTTTTACATCGGTTGAATCGAAAGTTTATGTATAAATGATTGAAATGTAGTATAGCCTTCGGCATAAATAAAATTGAATAATTTTGAAAACTTATATTTTCAACGGTCCGAAAAGTTATATATTTTGTCACATTTTGCAAAGCTCCTAGTCTCGGCCTTTAGTTTAATGTATAAGCTTTCGAAATTTACAAGAGTTACCTGCGGAAAACGTGCGTCTTGTCCGTTATGATTTTTTTCGCATCGTGCGGTAGCCGAGCGTGCACGCGGCACTATTGAGCAGCCGCTGCGCCTCTACCTGAGAATGGGTGAAGTAGCATCATAACGGACAAGACGGCTGTTATACGCTTGAAATAAATTATTTTAATATATATGTATGTGTATATATATATATATATATATATAAATTTTCTGTGATTTAATTATGATATATACGTATGCATATATATATATACATATTAAAATCAACCACATAAAAATTTCTTAAATATGAATGAAATGTTATAACATTCGAATAAAATATTTGAATATATATATATATATATTATATAGTAAGCAAAGCTTTCTTTTAACCAAATCCATGTCAATATTTTCTGTCTAATTTTCTTAAAATTATTTCAATTATTGCGGTTATTTATTTGGTAAAATAATGTACATTGTTCAAGTTTTTGTATTAATTGAAAATTTTATCTTTTCCTTTAACACCAATTTTCTACAATTTTATGTCTTTATTACAGGATCCGGTTACAAAGAATTGGTGCTGACAAGGAAAGAAGTATTTCTGATAATCAGCGAGCATTTATCCGATAAATTCGCTTCCTTGATCGAATTTATGGTAGAAAAAATTTCCAAGGACACCGGACGTACAGTTGTAGTGCCTGAGGACTCGAAAAAGACTTTTTCGATACTCTTCAATCAAATGAGAACGAGGTGGCAACAAGCTCACAGAAAATCCTGTGTATTTTTCAAGAATAACGGTGAATGGCTTAGCAAGCAGGTATGTTTTGCCGCACCTACAGACACTGTAGTAACAAGCCCGGGTAATACGGGCGGCCGCCCGTCCCTTGAGTTTACAATGTCCAGTGAAACATCTAAACGAAGGAAGACCCAAGATATTCGTACATCGTTCAACTCGGTCGAGTTAGCATACGCTACTCAGATGAGCCTTCGCTCTTCAGGACAATCCGACGCCGCAAAAGTTATTAAGGACGTAACAATGACGAGTCCTTTAAGAGCTTCCAAGTATCGTAAAGCTTACTCAGCAACGGATGAAATTACTTTATCCGAAGAGGCTGCACTTTCCGCTATGATTGAATATAAATTCTCCAAGAGTACTTACCAGGGAATGAGAAGATTAGGGAAGGAAAATAACTGTAAGCTATATCCGTCTTACGAAAAAGTGATGAAAGCAAAAAAGCGTTGTTATCCACCACGTGATGCAATCAGGATTACAGAGAGTAGTGCAGAAGTCCAACTACAGGCACTATTAGATCATACAGTTGAACGTATTTTACTCGTCCAAAATGTACTCATTCAAAGATTGACTCCAGATAATGTTCGTAAAATGGACTTGATTTGCAAGTGGGGTTGCGATGGAAGTTCTGGGCAAAGTGAATATAAGCAGACGTTCAGTGATGACAGCAAATCTGATGCGCATGTATTCTTTACTTCAGTCGTGCCATTACAACTCGTGTGTTATGATCAACAATCGAAGGAAGAAATAGTTGTTTGGAAGAACCCCAGACCCTCGTCTCCACGATTTTGTAGACCGCTTAGACTACTGTTTCTACGCGAAGACACAGAGTCAACACTTAATGAAGTCCAAATTGTTGAAGAACAAATAAAGTCACTTCGTCCATTCGAAAGTGTAATAGATGGAAAAGAAATCTCCGTGATGTACAAGTTGTTGTTCACCATGATAGATGGTAAAGTTTGCAACGCTGTATCATTGACGAAATCTGCTCAACGGTGCTATTTGTGTGGAGCAACCAGCAAAGATTTTAATGCCATCGACACTGTATTGCAAAGGGAAATCAATGAAACAAATTTGAAGTTCGGATTGTCGACGCTGCATGCGTGGATACGGTGCTTCGAGTATTGCTTACACGTGTCTTACAAACTCGGCATTAAAAAATGGCAAGCTCGAAGTGCCGAAGAAAAAAAAATTACCCAGGAACGCAAGAGGGCCATTCAAGAAGGATTCAAGAAGCAATTGGGTCTAAATATCGATCGCCCAAAGCCTGGATACGGCAGCAGCAATGATGGCAACACAGCTCGGCGATTCTTTGAAAATTCGACGGTTTCCGCTGCGATAACGGGGGTCAACGAAGAAGTTATTAAACGCTTGTACGTAATCCTACAAGTTATATAGTGTGGCCACGAGATAAACTGTGAAAGATTTGAACAGTATGCTATTGAAACGGCAAGAAAGACCGTTGCATTATACCCTTGGTACTCCATGCCTACTTCGGTGCACAAACTATTAATTCATGGTCCAGTGATAATAACTCATGCTCTATTACCAATCGGCCAATTATCCGAAGATGCTCAGGAAGCTCGAAACAAAGACATCAAACGATATCGAGAAGATTTTGCGCGAAAAAGTTCCAGGGTTAAAACTATGGAAGATGTTTTTCATCGGCTCTTAGTTACTTCTGATCCGTACATTTCAAGTGTCAGAAGACTACCATAGAAGAAGCTGAAGAGTTTGTCGCCGGAAGCTGTAGCGATGTTGATCGCTCCTAAAGTGACTGCTGCAGCAGACGAATTTTGCGCCGAGATTGAAGCCGTGCCGGGAGGTGTAATAGATACAAACTCGGATAATGATTCTGACTCCGACTCCGACTCCGATTACGATTTTGATTAAGAATAAAATTTTCTATTTTTGAAACGTTCCGTATGTATTTTGGAAATAAAAATAATAATTGCGTTGAATACACTGTTCACGTTTATTTTATTATGATGATTTTTTTAAATATATTAATTTATCTATTTAGCAGGATACTCGGCCATTTTGTTTATAACAATTTGCTGTAAGCTCTTTGTTGCAAGTTATAAACAATAGATATCGGATTGGTAATCAGCGACCTTGAAAACCCGTATATACCAATTTTTGTCAACATCTGGTAACTTTTTAACGTTCATGTCGGCCATATTGGATCGGCCATTTTTTTTACGATAATTTGGCTTGCGGATTCGTAATCAGCGACCTTGAAAACCCGTAAATACCAATTTTTGTCGACATCTGGCAACTTTTTAACATTCATGTCAGCCATATTGGATCGGCCATTTTGTTTACGATAATTTGGCTTTCAGATTCGTAATCAGCGACCTTGAAAACCCCTGTAAGCCAATTTTCATTCCCGTCAAAGGTCATTTGAGGTTTTGGCCAGGTTTTGGGGCTTTTCTCCTACTGTGCGTCAGGTAGATGAGCTGCTAGAATCAAATATCATAAACCACTCGGAATCCCCAAATAACAGTCCTGTTTGGATAGTACCGAAAAAACCGGACTCCAACGGCAATAAACGTTGGCGGATGGTAATAGACTTCCGAGCCCTTAACGAGAAAACAATCGGCGATTCTTACCCTTTACCGAATATCACTGACATTCTGGACCAATTAGGACACGCAACCTATTTCTCCGTATTCGACTTAGCATCCGGTTTTCATCAAATCGAGATGAACCTCGAAGACAAACCAAAGACAGCCTTCTCCACGCCATACGGACATTATGAATTCACTCGAATGCCTTTCGGGCTCAAAAAAGCGACCTTCCAACGCTTAATGGATGTTGTGCTCAGCGGACTCCAAGGAGTATCCCTCTTTGTTTATCTTGACGATATCGTAGTTTACGCAAAAGACTTAGAAGAACACGGTGACAAAATTCACAAATTAATGGAACGATTGCGTAAGGCTAACCTCAAATTACAACCGTATAAATGCGAATTTCTCAGACCAGAAGTAAATTACCTCGGCCACATAATTGGAAAAGATGGATTAAAACCAGACCCAAACAAATTGTCAGCAGTAAAGGACTTTCCTATCCCAAAAAACGTTAAAAATGTTCGCCAATTCTTGGGCTTAACAGGATATTATCGCAGGTTCATTAAAGACTTCTCAAAAATTGCAAAACCTCTAACCCATCTCTTAGAAGACAAAACCGACTTTGAATGGACGAACGAAACGCAAACAGCATTCGAAATTCTTAAAAATATATTATGCGAAGCCCCTATCCTCCAGTACCCCGATTTCGATAAACCATTTATTATTACGACAGACGCTTCCGGGTACGCCCTGGGCGCAGTCCTGTCACAGGGACAAATCGGAAAAGACAAACCCATAGCGTACACATCGTGCGTATTACGCGGCGCAGCCCTTCGGTACGATACGTACGAGAAGGAAGCCATGGCGATCGTTCACGGCGTTAAGGCCTTTCGTCCTTATATCTATGGTAGAAGGTTCACGCTCGTTACGGATCATAAGCCCTTGGTTTGGTTCAGAACCGCTAAGGACGCTAACGCGCGTGTACTCAAATGGCGACTCAAACTTTCCGAATACGACTACGAAGTCGTCTACAAACCCGGCCCACTTAACTCAAACGCTGACGCCTTATCCCGAAACCCGATAGAAAACTTGGAAGATGTCAAAACCATACGCAATTGTCAACAGGAACAAATCGAAAATTCAAAAATCACGTTACAAGATTTAGCGCGCCAATTAGAAGAGACTGTCACATCCGGAAGGGATGAGAGCATAATATTTTCGTTTCCCTCTTTGTTGCCTACGCCTAGCGCAATAGCACGGGATGAGGGTAAAAAGGGGTAGTGCGTGGGAAAGAGTAGAATTAAGGAATTGACACGATGTTTCGAAATTGAGGGATAATTCGACAGACTTGGTGTACGATTGACACTATGTTGTTTATTGTACGATTACTAGACGGTTTGAAGCGATCAGGTTTACGATGAATGATACAAAAAGAAAAGGTAAAGTTAGCTTACATTCGTTGTGTTTGACACTCGGTCGTTCGCTCGCTCGCTTGCTCGCGTGGATGTTTGTTGTCGCTCGCGTTACAAGGGCCTTCGCTCTTGGCCTGGTGCGCTCGCTGGTACAATTGCTGGTAAGACGCTCGCAGGATTTTCGGCTGGTCGTGTGTATACTCGACGTGTTTACTACGACGGCACTACGCGTAGATAGAAATATGAACGGCGCGCAAGGTCGATGAATTGAGATTGATATTCACGGACCGATGATAGAAATTATACAAGTGTAAATAAAACTTTTGAGACTCGAAAAATGAAGACGGTTCGTATGAAGGATAATCGGAGATATTCTTTAGGCTTCTGGGTTAAGACTTGATAGAAAAAGTTGATTCGATGTTGGTTGACGGAAGACTGAGATTGAACTTGATGAAGATTATCGGGAGACTGAGATTTAGACTTGATAGAAGAACTTGAGTCGATGGTAGTTGACGGGCGACTGACTTCAGGAAGGAAGTCTTTCTTGATATAAAAATTAGGAGAGGTTCAGTAGTGGGAGAGTGTGGTCTTGGTCATCTAGTTCTTTAGGGATTGGACCATTGGTCGTGAAGATATCGGTTGATTAGCGTGATTGGTCGCGGTATGGTATGCGAATACTTTACAGATTCGTTAGGCACGTGCGTGGCCTTATTTCAGGCCATCGGTTCTGACTAATATGCGTATGAAGAGAAGGAGACCTTTGTCTCGTGTTTCGGCGAAAAAGCGCATGGGATATAGAGTTCGATATCAGAGACCTAAGCATTCGCATGGTTTGTGTTATGTCGATTTATGGCTATGGTGACTTCTCATATCGAGAGGTTTGTATATCGGACTACGCTGCGAGATCGGATGTCTTATTATTTAGTCGGAGTTATAAGCTCGTCGGAGCCGTCTAGTTTATGTTATGTTTAAATAATCTAGGGTCGAGGCTTTCTTGATTCTCATGCAGTTGGGCCGGCGTAGATTTTTTGGAGTCTGTTGATCGAGGTGATGGTTGGTTGTTCGTTGGACAGCTCTTCTTGGAATATTCGCCTGAGATCTTGTTCTTGTTGACAGCCGATGGTATAGGAAAAGGCGATAACTGACGGTGCTGCTATCATGCGTATATCGCTGTGGGTTGAATATGCGTGCGAAACGTACGCACGTTCCCTTTTACGCGGTTATTCATCTTATTCTTAGATTTATACATTTAATAATAAGCTTATAATGGCAAATGAGCATATTGGGAATAACCGAGAGAAGGCACATTCGCTAGGATGTAACAAGACTAGTGATAGCGATGAGGAAAACGAAAATCCCACAACTTTCACAACTCCAGCTGAAGTCCATCCCATTCCCTGTGAAGAAAATATAAACGTTGTCACTCGCTCACGAGCAAAAAACGATGCATCCCCGGAATTAGGAGAACCGTCACAACGAGAAAACGAAACATCTGGCGACAACGCTATGACCAGGGTCGATGCACCTACCACCAAACGGGTAGACGTGCACTCCGAACCCCGACACCTTGCGCGCCGCACTTGTAAACCCATAAACTACGAGGAGAGTAGCGACGAGGAAACAGAGGCCGAGATATTCGAGCCTACGCGTGCCCGACGACCCAGAGAGGCCGTTCACCCCAAAACAGCTGAGGGCCCTAGCCAGCACAAAGCACTTCCTATCCCTTACTCAAAAAAATCCGCCGATCCTAACTCTGATGATTCGACAGATTCAGATACCAGTTCTCATGATCCATTAACTTCCGAAGACGAGGATCCTCCTGCAGAGGAACCAACAATGTCCAAATTTAAATTCGCCAATTGCATTGATACGAAAGAATTATTCCATTTCCGTAATGACAATTTAGTCTATTTTATCGACTCACAAGGAAAACCATGTGACACTGGAGCACAAAAATTATCAGAATCAAACAAGCTTCCCCTCTGGAAAGATTTATCAGTAGGCCAAGCCTACAGTAAAAAGGTCGGAAAAAAATATCATGTTGCCCTAGTCATCAAAGACGAATATTCTGGATCATTATCCTTCGTATCAGAAAATGTTAAGGAAAGCATAAGAGAATTAAAAGACCTTTGCGAAGATCTCAAACTCCAATCGCTGAGTATTTGCCACAGTAATCACGTCGAGCACCTAATATGGGCCGACGTCCTCAACATAATTAAAGAAACGTTCAAAGCCAGTCCAATAAAAATATTGATTTGTTTGGGAACATTACAGTACGTGCCGATCGAAAAACGCGATTCCATTTTTTACGAGATGCACAAGTCCCCGATAGGAGGACACAAAGGTGTCTCAACAACGTACAACAGAATTAAACATGAATATTTCTGGGAAGATCTCAAAACCGACATTCAAAGGAGAGTGCAACAATGTCTCGAATGTCAATTAAAGAAATTAGTCAGAGTCAAAACCAAGCAGCCGATAATAATTACCGACACTCTAGGTACAGTTTTCGAAAAAATATCGATGGATATAGTAGGTCCAATGCAACGTACTTCCAATCAAAATGAGTACATTCTCACAATTCAAGACCATTTATCAAAGTATTGTGTTGCTATCCCGCTATCAAATGCACTTGCGACAACAGTCGCTGATGCATTCATAAAAAGATTCATATGTGTTTTCGGCGCACCCAAGGCATTACTGACAGATCAGGGGAGTAACTTCCTAAGCGGTCTAATGAAAAGAATCGCGAAACGCTTCCGCATAAAGCGATACCGAACTACAGCGTTTCACCCCCAGTCCAATGGATCCCTTGAAAGATCTCACCACGTGCTAGCCGAATTCTTGAAACAGTATACCGATAAGGATAACGAATGGGATCAATGGTTGGAACTAGCTATGCTTTCATACAACACCAGTGTTCACGAAAGCACAAGACATACTCCTTATGAGGTAGTCTTTGGAAAACTAGCAAGAGTCCCGTCGAGTGAACCTCTTCGCGAATCAGACCAACTACCCACTTATCGTGGATACTTAATCGAATTGATAACACGAATAAACGGAATCAGAAACCTTGCTTACGAAAATTTAATCTCATCCAAACATCGGTCAAAAAAATATTATGATAAAAATGCGAATCCTAAAAGTTTTAAGGTAGGAGACTACGTCTACCTCCAAAAGGGACCGAGACCTGGTAAACTCGGAGACCATTATACTGGACCACATAAGGTTCTAGAAAAACTGGACAAGGGTAACGTAAACATCCAATATAATAACAAAACACGAATAGTGCATGAAAACAGATTGCGATACTCACACATTAACACTGAAACCAAAAACAAAAAGAAGAACAAACCACCAAGAGTCGACGAATCCGATTTTAATAATAATTAAATAAATAACCACAACAATTACACTGTTTTTTCAGATGGCTGTTATCGAACTATTCAGAAACATCAAGGGGTATAACTTTTATGAGATCCCAAAAACAACTTCGAAATTCCAAAAACAAATTCAAATTTCCAAAAACAACAACGCTGTCTATTAAGAATTATCTAACACTAATTTAAAAGATATCCGCCCAATGTTAACACTACATTTATATCCGATGAGCGACACATCCAGAAAGAAATTCAAACGCTATACTACGATATTCTTATTCAATAATGTAACCGAGAATGTTAAATTCTTCAAAATAGTTTATCTCCTGCGATACAAGCACTAGACGAATTTACATATAGTTTAATGAAAGCTCCAAGCCATATGGCGGTACTAGGTAGCGAAATATTACATGTTATTGTATACCAATAGAAGTAATTCTGATCAGGTTAAAAGAATGTTAAAAGAAGGTTAAAATAATGCTAAAAGAATGTTAAAAGTATGTTAAAAGAAGGCTTAAAGAGTTTAAAAGAATATTAAAAGAATGTTAAATGAATATTACGATCAACCTGTCACTCGTGGGAACGAAAAATATGGCCTTACTCCTCGAACTCATATATTACCAAAACAAGAACTCAAACAACCTGTAATTCCTTCCTCGATATTACCTTTACGGAGACATCGGGTACAAATTCATACCTGCTCCTGTCAAAGCCATACTACCTGCAAACATGAAGCCGTCGACGAAGTCTACTTGGCGATACACCAACCCAGAACTACCATATGGGATCTATTCCGCAGAAAACATCGACAACGTACGAAAACACATCATGTTTCCTGTAGAGCAGCCCACTGCCATAAACAACATGGCACGGGGCATCAGTGGTCAAAACACTGTCAACCAAGCGGACTCAATCTGGAATCGCACCTGGGGAAAATTTTTTGGATTCGGTACAGCAAACGCTGGTGTCACCCGAATGTTACCCATCGTTCGATCGAGTACGCTTCTCACAGATACGGTGATCTATACGTACAGCCTATACACTGTCTACGGTTGGTCGGTCTACCTCATCGGTGCAGTATGGGACTCGGTTACGCACCTCTTGATGCACCTGGCTAGGTGACCTAAGAAGAAAACGTCAACCGTAGAACTGGTCAAGAACTCTAAACTCGTCACATCTCCTTCTGTCGAACCAAAGGATCAAGTCAAGACCAACGCTGCAACACATGATATCTACATTAACATCTCCGATCGTTCAAGGTACGATCAACGTCCTAAAACACGTCCCTTTCCTTTGAGTTCGCACGAGAAGACATTCGAGTATCAAAACGATCATATTAGTCATGCCTAATAAGGTTTTTCTCTATCCTCATTACTATCGTTCTTTTAACCTTGTCAAGTAAGATAAATTGGAATGAGTTAATAAGTATCTATTCCTAAAGAAAAAGAAAGAAGAAAACTCGTAAATATACATTTTACAGTGATGTAAAAAAAGGGGAAAAAAACATATATACATAATTTAAAAAAAGGAAACCAAAAATCTCGTACAAAAATCTTTTTAAAAGAAACACATACGCTTTCTTATAAGTCGATAATGAAATTCATGCGTACCTCCTAAGCGCAAGATAACTATAAATTACACCGTCATAATAGATACCAACCTTCGAATATATTTAAGTCAAATTGTAAGTCGATCAATGACAATGCCAATGCATACTATCGTGCCACTATATTTTTGATCACCACCCTCAATGACTGATCGAGCGAGACGCTCAATCCTAAAGGGGGAAGGTGTAACCACGCGGGCAAAGCGCATCAAAATATTGCGTTTTCTTTCTCCTACTTTGTTGAAATCCCCCGAGAACGCTGGCCTGAGCGATTTCCCATGGAAATCGAGAATAACCATTAAACGAATATGGCATTCACATTTTTCTACACATTCTTGTATCTTCTTAAGCTTAGACATACCACAACTGCAATGTAACCTATCGATAATAAGCGAGCGTCGGGCGTACTTTCGTACGACCCTCCTTACCCACTCGAATCCAACGAGAACATAGTTTTAGGCACGCTTTCTCGGAAAAGTCGTAAAACAAAAATTATCATACTGCAAGCCAGATGACCCAGAGTTCACCCGCCGGCGAAGGCATAGCTGAGCTCCGATTCTTAAATCCGTGTGGGAATCAAGGATAGACCAAGACCGCCGGAAAAGTCCACTCGACTCGGTCATAAAACCGGGCCGCGACGAAAAACAAAATGCACATGGAAGGGCTATGAGGCGCATAGCAGCTGCACTATCGCGGGGCGACTCGGCGCCGGGCCCTAGACCTTAGATAAACAAACACAATCTCATGCGTTTTTTCCACGAAAACTCGCTCGGAATAGCTTCATGCCGATTGGTCGCCTTGTAATTAATTTCATGCGCCTAGACTCCCAGATACAAAGAACTGTCTCCCACGTCGACCGCTCCGATTGGTTAGAAGAGTCAAAAACGAAAACCCCCTTTTTTTCTCCTACTCCACCCAAGAAGGGAAATCTGGAGCAGGAAGGTCCAGAGGATTAAAAGAAAAATCAGTTCAGCATCATCATCCGAACCAGAAAGATCTCTTCTATCGACTCCAACCCTGTATCGCGATTCGTAACTCTATTCCGCGTTTAACAATCCAACTCTGTTTTTCGATCATCCATTTGCATATCTATATACTTCGAAAAGTATTGTGAACCTTCTCCGCGCTCTTCACACTCACGAAGTGACCCTCTGACCCATCTGCGGCACCATTGTAAACACAGTGTGTGTGCGGCCCATCGACCGACATTGTACAAGCGAGCGTAACAGGCCGAGAGCGAAGGCCCTTTCACCGAAGTCCGAAGGACCGTCATCCAGCGAACGTAAGCTAACTGCATCATTTTTTTGTATCATTTTCTTAATCCGCCGAACTGTACTCTTCCCATGTTTCCGACCGGCCAAGTGGACGGCACTGGGTAATAAACGAAAATTTGTAAACGGTAGCTACATCTGTCGCAATCACTCATATAACTCTTGACCATCTAGGCACTCGAGACATAGAACACCCGTTCCACACATTCTCCTTTTACCCTCATCCCGTGCTATTGCGCTTGGCGTAGGCAAGAAAGAGGGAAACGAAAGTTTATGCTCTCATCCCTTCCGGATGTGACAATAAGCACGATATAAATCGTAAATCTCATGAATTGCGGCGTGCTTCACTCTTTGGCACGCCAACCGATAGCAGACGATAGGTGAAACGTCAAATCGTGCGACTCGATTTCGTTCACGAGTCTTGCACCGGATAGATTGCCAGGTAACGTAGCGAACGTTTCTCTAAACGTCAGATCACGCGCGCTAGCATTTGTCAAACGCAGCGTTTTCGCAGAACTGTCGTGACGTCAGCCACGGCTACTTGGCTGACGTGACGTGGCCCTTCGTCTACTCTTCGGCCCTTTTTGATCGTCCATCATGGCGGATTCGAGTGTTACTTTCGAAGATCGAACGCCTATTTGCCAACGCTTCCCATTTGATGACCCGGACGAAATAGTAAAAAAAACGGCTCAGTATAAATGTTCCGAGTATCCTGATGAACCCGGGATTTCCCGCTGATACACCTATTCTGGACCACCCTGTATATGACTATAAATAAGAGCTTGAGGCGCTTAAAATTTAGACATAACGTTCAATTTACATAAATCCGTTAACATATCAACTGTGAGTAATTTACTGTAAAACAACCTTAGATATCGTAAATAAAAATCCTGAAACTGAGTATGGATGTGTGATAATCATTTCTCTAATTACTATTGTGCCAAATTAAATACGGTTAATGAAACCGCATTGATCGAATTTATTAAACATTTTACAAGTTGAGCACCCCAAGCTTTTATTTATAGTCACGAATAGGTGACTTTGTGAAAAAAAATATTTTCACATAAATTTTCACAGCATCTCGTAAGCAGATTTAAAAAAAAAACAATTTTTTTTTAAACTCTACAGTGGTGTTACCTCTTAACCATCTCTCGACACTCTGGGTCATTTTGACTCGGAAGAATTTGAAATAATATGCTCACTTTCCCGAAATTGAAAGTTTTCAATAACGTTTTACACCAATCCAATTTTAGACGGTCCATCTTTTCATTATGCAGACATATCAAGATGGAATGATACCCAATCAAACCTTCGACGCAGCCCCGGCTCGAGTAGGTAGGGCAGCGCTCGCACGAGCTACTGCTCCCTAACTCTAGATGTCGCAGCGTGCGTTCATTCCGAATGCGTGTTCGTTGCGAACACACGCTGTGACGGGGTAGCGGGCCTCCTTGCGTCGAGGCATAACAATGTATGCTTCGACGCAACGTGTGTCTGCGCGTGTCCTGTGTGCGTTCGATACGTTGGGCGCACGCCGTTGAAGATTGTTTTCTTCCCGCATGTTGTCCCTTCGCAGCGAGTACATACTTCGTGTGGGTATATACACGTATATACCCACACGCTGACCCACGGTCGGTGTGGACAAAGAATTTTGTTTTCTTCATCAACGCCGACTTCGCACGCAATTCGAGATCATCGAGAATATCAATTTCGCAGCAAGAGTTCTTGCTGACGGCTCGCGCTTTTCTGCTTCGAGATAATTGTTAAAAACTAATTATTTTTAACAATTAACATATTACCAAATGTGCGGTAATGTCTGTACCTCTCAGCAAATATGATTGCTGTTTATGCGCTACAAAAAACAACGGGAAAAATTACGCAAAAATAATTATTTTTCATTTATTCTCAATCACGGGTATGACCGGTAGATATGGTATTTTCTATACCTCTCAGCAAATATGATTGCTGGTAACGCGCTGCAAAAACAAACGGTAAAAATTACGCAAAAATAATTGTTTAAATTATTTTTGTTCCATTTATTCTCGATCACGGGTGTGGCGGTAGATACACTACTTTCTATACCTCTTAGTAAATATGATTGCTGCTTACGCGCTGAAATAACAAACGATAAAAATTACGCAAAAATAATTCTTCAAACAATTATTTTTTGCATTAATTCTCGACTACGTTTGTGATCAGTAGGTGCGAAGAGCTTCGCACCACTCAGCAAGTATTTGCTGGTGAAGCACTGCGAACGACAGCGCTCATATGAAGATATTAGCGCTCTCGTTCCATCTAGTTTCATACTACAGATTCAATCATCTGAATAATTGATGGCATTTTCCTCTTGAATGGAGCCCGTCGCCAAATATTGATGTATATCATGACACACCGTGAGTGTTTGCCGGCGGCTGGCTGCAAAATGCAGTGACAACATTTGCAATCAATCATTTAAACAATGGACTTTTATCTCGACCACGCCTGTAATCGGTAGGTGCGACGAGCTTCGCACCGCTCAGCAAGTCTTTGCTGGTGACGCACTGCGAACAACAGCGCTCATATGAAGATATTAGCGCTCTCGTTCGATCTAGTTTTATACTGCAGATTCAATTATCTAGATAATTGATTGCATTTTCTTCTCGAATGGAGCCCGTCGCCATATATTTACGTAAATCATGTTTTGAGTTTTATTCGCTTTCTACATGTTTCCCACTTTTTTCTTGCTCGCATATTTTGCCTTTATATTCATACCTTTCCTCTCATTTTCTGACCCTTCTGCCCGCCCTAATATATTTCTTATATTTATATTATTATTTTTCACGCGAAATCTAAGAAAAATATTGTTGCGAAAAGAATATTATGAAATAGTAAACTAATTGTAGGAAATAAGAATAATAACAATACGTACTTTAGAGGGAAGGCATATTTGCGCGATAACCTCTTCCTTTGCGGTCAACCCATTATTGTTCTATTTCGAATTATGACTACATATTTCATTGTCCACAAATCACGATATCACAGTATGGTATTAAATTATTTTTCTAACGGTAGAACATAAATTTTCTTCACAGTCACGAGACACATGTTCGCATGTAAGCCCCGACGACCTGTTAAAGCCCGCGTAAACAAAGCTAACACGCGGCATACAGATTGCCGTATCTAGAATCTTTCTCCGCTCGTTGCGCATGCGTCGACGCAAATTTTGACATATACTACCAGCGCCGTTGGGTGAAAACAGATGAAGGCGCGTCGGTAAAATTAGAAACACGCTACTTTTTTGCCAGGTGATTTTATAGGTGCCGCGGGTGTTAAATCCAAGTTTGCCTAAAAATCGGGGTGGGGGGGTTTATTTAGGGGATGAAAGGAGATGGAGGTGGATTAATGCCAAACTACAAGCCCCACGAGGTCCGCGCCGGGAGACAAAATGTTCAGAAAAATCCGGGCTTTATGTTTGTCCACATCGCCGAATTCGTGAAAGTTGATTTTGGGAGAGAAAAAGTGGGGTGAAATTAAAAAAAAAACATTTTTCATTCGATAACTCTTTCGGAAAAATTCATACAATTTTTGTTCAAATGGGAACGTTATAACCCTTGAATAGACGCGTCGATCGAGTATTCGATCATCCCTCTCCAATAATATCTTCACCACCAAAAGAATTGTTGAAGTATAGACAAAAAATCGTTTACTCAAAACCGATCGATTTTTCGGGGATGGTCTAAGGCAGTAGTCTGGTCTAGAGCGAGATTTTTTTCGTCATTTTCCGGTTGGAATAACTTTTAAACCGTTGGAGTTGTCTTGATGAAATTTTACATATGTATTTATTGTTCCTTTGAGACCGTATCTACATTTAAAAAAAAATTTTTTAAATATTTTCATGTAGTTTTTTATTTTTTTACAACAGGGTCTGCCGAAAACCGCCTCAATCGTCGCCCACTCTGGGTATGTTGTATGCATCTAAAAAAAAACAAATATATTCTCAATCTGTATGAGTATTCTGAGCACTGGTAGCAGAATTAGTACTTTAAAAAATGTTGTTGCAAAATGGCAGCCTGTTAAACTTTGATTAACGATATTTCATACATTCTCGGGTATTCGACAAGTTATAAAATGTGGGCAAAATTATTGTTCGACTCAATTCTGCTATCAGTCCTCAGAAAGAGGCTACCGAAGGTATGTGCAAAATTTGAGCTCGATCGGTCAATTTGTTGTCGAGATATCGTGGGCGCCGATTTGAAAAACATAGTTCTGAGATAAACGCGTTCAAAGTTTTGATACCGTTAGATGAGGTTTGCGCGCGGCTTGCTCATAAATTCTATTACTCTACTAATTTTTGCAATATCAATAACCGGTTTTCATGAGCGTATTAAGAAAGGCCTAAGGAATAATAAAATGAAGAAAAAAATCGATTTTGTCAAATTTCTAGACCAGACTACTGCCTTGAATGCACGAAATGTAGAGAATAATTTTCTCTATAATATAATTTCGTTCCTATGGACCATCCTTGAATTTTGCATTTTCGAACCTTTGTCAGGTGTGGAAAATTCAAAATAAAATTCTGGGAAAACTATTGACCCAAAATAAAGAGATACGAATTTGGCGCTGTAGACAAAAATGTAGCTGAGGGTTCAAGCTACAAATTGTTGCACGGCGGCGAATTCGTGCGGTCAATAGTTTTCCCAGAATCTCATTTAGTATTTTCAACCCCCGAGAGGGGTTGGAAAATAAAAATTCAAGGGTGGTTCATAGAAGCAAAAAGATAGAGGAAATGATTCTCTACATTTCGTACATTTAAACCATACCCGAAAAATCGATTGTTTTTTAGTTATTCAATAAACCATTTTTTTGTATTTTGACCATTTTTTGGGGGGTGAAGATATTATCGGAGAGTGATAATCAAATGCTCGGTTGACGCGTCTTTTCAAGGGCTAAAACGTTCCCATTTAAACAAAGAGTGTACGTTTTTTTCTAAAGAGTTATTTAATTAAGACTGATTTTTCAAAATTTCACCTTACTTTTTCATCCGCAAAATGAACTTCCACGACTTCAGCGCTGTGGACAAAACTAAAGCCCGGATTTTTCTGCACATTTTGTCTCACGGCGCCGATCTCGTAGGGGTTGTAGTTTGGCATTAATCCACCCTTATCCGCTTTCATCCCCTTAAAAAAAACCAACATCCCTATTTTTAGGCAAACTTGGATTTAGCGCCCGCGGCATCTACAAAATCACCTGTCTAAAAACTGGCCTTCTTCTGATTTTTTCCGGTTACGGGGTTTTTCAGCGACAGCACGACTGTACGAAATCCGGAACACGCGTTTTGAAAGACAATTTAAGTGTCGAAAAAAACTGGATAATTAAATCTTGAAAGAAGGAAACCGTGACTTCCAATGTACTTTTTGCACAACAGAGTTTCAATAATAAAAATTGCAAATAGAAAACAGTGTACGTTTTATTTTCTCGAGTAGGTGGGGCATTATATTTTCGGATAAAAAATTATAGCAATATACTTAAATATATGCTCTATAAATACCGCAAGTATTATTTGTTTATCACATTTTCTTCCGCCAAAAAAAATATCAAGAAATACGCTTCCTGTAAGGCCGTTACAGTGGTGTTACTCCTTAAAGTCTTCATTTAATTTCCGAGATTTTCCCGTGATCATAATTAAAATGATGGAATATTTGGAAAAATTCGAAAAAAATTGGAGAAATTCGGAGAAACTCGGATCTTTGCGTAAAAATAATTGTCCGCAAAACTCCGAATCCTTCATATTTGGTCCAATTCATGGAAAAATTCGGAAAAATTTTCCGGAAAAAATCGGAGTTTTTCTGAAAAAAAATGCACTAGGGGCACTGGATCGTTCCCCGCGCTGAATGCTTTTTTAAAATTATTATTACTATTAATTCTTATTTGATTAGTTATTTTTATTAGTTATCGATATTATTTTAATTAGTTATCTTTTAGTGTCGAAAAATTTACGGCGCACTCTGACCGATTATTTTATTAGTGTGTACGTTAATTTAAATATAATGATAAATCTAAATTACAACCTATTTATCTTCTAAAAAATTGTTTGCGCTTTACTCACACCCGTCCCTATGCCAAATAAATTGTAATTCATAGAAGTAAGCGGAAATATATTTATATTCGTATTATTATATTCAATCTCATATACTTTCATCAAGCGACAAAAGCATTATCATAATGCTTTATCGCTTGATGAAAGTATATGAGCAGAAATATATTAGGGATCGATAAGGGATGTGGATCGGAGAAAATGGTGGGAAGTGTAAAAAGGGGAAATCCTTGTACATGAAAGCTACAACTAGCGAAGCGTTCGCCGTAGCAGATACGATAACAAAAAATAAAAAAAAAGAATAATGATAACCCATAAAAATAACTAATCAAATAAGAATTAATAGCAATAATAATTTAAAAAAAACACTGAGCGCGCTGAACGATGCCGCGCCTCTGCGGACCGAAGCCAGGAACGCTACCAATGGGACCATCTCGTCGCTTGTGGAATATGTGCACTTTCTGGTACTTACGATTCGCGGCCGGATACATTATGATAATGCTTTATCGCTTGATGAAAGTATATGAGAATAAATACAATAATACGAATATAAATATATTTCCGCTCACTTTTATGAATTACAATTTATTTGGCATTGGGACGGGTGTGAGTAAAGCACAAACAATTTTTTAGAAGATAAATAAGTTGTAGTTTAGATTTATTATTATATTTAAATCAACGTACAAACTAATAAAATAAGCGGTTAGAGTGCGTGATAAATTTTTCGACACGTAACGATAACCAATTAAAATAATAATGATAACTAATAAAAATAACTAATCAAATAAGAATTAATAGTAATAATAATTTAAAAAAAAACACTGAGCGCAGGAAACGATCCCGCGCCCCTAGTGCAGTTTTTTTTCTGAAAAACTCCGATTTTTTCCGGAAAATTTTTCCGAATTTTTCTATGAATTGGATCAAATATTTTTACGCAAATATCCGAGTTTCTCCGAATTTCGCCGAACTTTTTCGAATTTTTCCGAATATTTCATCATTTTAATTAGGGGGCGTCCATTAATTACGCGAGGCGTTTAGGGGGGGGGGGGGGGGGGGAGGGGTCGAGCGAAATCTCACCCAATCTCACGTGGGGCAGACGGGGGCTTCGGCAAATATCACGTAATTTTAGTAATTTTAGTAACCACATAATTTTTATCACGTAGGGAGAGTCTCCCGACTACTTTACATAGTGGAGTAAATGGTACTACAACCGCAGTTACTTCTACTACAATTTATTTTCCGTGAACGTATGCATTTTTAAAAATCTCACGTGCGATTACGGGCGGGGGGAGGGGGTCGAGCAAAATCTCACGACATCTCACCAGGGGGAGAGAGGGGGTCGAAAAATCGCCAAAATCACCTTACGTAATTAATGGATGCCCGCTTATGATCACGGTAAAATCTCGGAAATTAAATGAAGACTTTAAGCGGTAACACCACTGTAACGGCCTTACAGGAAGCGTATTTTCTGATATTTTTTGTTGGCGAAAGAAAATGTGATAAACAAATAATGGTTGCGGTATTTATTTAGCATATATTTAAGTATATTGCTATAAATTTTTATTCGAAAATATTACAAAATGGCGACACTGCAGCAATTCTTCCGAAGCATGTCGAACCTCTGCGGCACGCAGTATGACTGTGCCAATTTTAATCTAAAAAAAAAGAATTTCGTTTTATTAAGTCTACATGCGTATAGCTACTCAACCACGTAGGGGATTTTCGATAAGTTAATTTAAACAATATTTATTAACAAATAACTGTCCTAAAAAAAAATTGAACATTTTTAGTCACATACTCGGCAATTACTCAAAAATCAATATTTCTAAAATCCCCTATATGGTTCTCTAGCTACACTCATCTACACTTAATTTAAAAAAATATTTTGTCCAGATTAAAATTGGCACAAGTTATACTGCGTGCCGCAGAGCACCTTGAGTTCAACATGCCTCGGAAGAATTTGTTGCAGTGTCGCCATTTTGTAATATTTTCCCATAAAATTTTTTTGCAATATACTTCAATATATGCTCAATAATTACCCCAAGTATTATTTGTCTAAAACGCTTCGTGACAGGCCGTTACAGTGGTGTTACCCCTTAAGGAAAATATTTTTTGCAAACATTTCGGAAATTCATTATTTCTCAGAATTATGAGGGATCAAAAAATGTAAAAAGTTTTTTTTTACGAAAATCTCCTTTTTTCATTTGAAAATTTCTCTGAATATCTCCCCAGCCGTTCACTCAGGTAATAGAAAAAAGGGAAATTTCCGGAAAATAATAATAATAATAATAATAATAAGTTTTTTTTTACGAAAATCTCATTTCTTTTCATCTTCAACTTTTCGCCCAATATCTCCGCAGCCTCAATTCATAGGAAAAAGAGAAATTTCCGCGGAAAAAAATATAAAATCATGAATTTTCAGTAAAAAAAAATGTGTTTTTGGGAAATTTTTTTCTCCGAAAATCTGAAATATGACTAAAATATGAGAAATCATGAAAAATTTGGAGAAAAATTTGTACTAGGGACCCCCGCGGACCGAAGCCAGGAACGCTACCAACGGGTCCATTTCATAGCTTGAAGAATATGTGTACTTTCTGGTACTTCCCGTGCGGAAATTGAGTTGGGGCTGTGATCGGGCCCCAATAATATTCCCCTAACTTTATTCGGGCCCTAATCTGGAAGCGACATGAGGGCCGTTAGCGGCCGGTCACACTTTGTCAACAAGGGCCATTAAAGGCGCAACGACCGGGGCCTTATAAGTTGCCTCAATGGCGCCTCATCAAAACCATTTTAGCGCCCTGAAAATACCTCAACGGCGCCTCATCACAACCATTTCAGCGCCATAAAATATCCGTATCAGTGGATATACGTGTATGTTAAATGCGTCAGGGTATATCTGTATTTGTTTATATGTAATTGTTCACGTGCATAGGCGTGGGCGTGAGTACATGTGTATGTATGTGTGCGCGCGTAGAAATGTGATTGCGTATTTGCATGTGAGCCTTTATGACAAACTGCCATGACAAAATTAATACAAAAAATAATCCATTCTCAGGAATGGATGTGTAGTAGAAATAAAAAAAATATATGGATCTACTGAATCACTAGAATCTATTTCCATTGAGGGAAAGATCTAGAAAACAACGACCAATTTATTTACTCATCCTACACAGTCAGATAAAGTTTATGAATTGGAAATGTCAGCAAAGTCTTCAGAAGAAATAATTTTCCCTATGATGAGTATTGAGCGGAAATTAGTTGCTATATAAATGTCGAGAAAACCGGTTGGGACTGTTCACACATATGCGCTAGCATTACTCCATGTATGAGTGAAACCATGAGTAATTGTTTGTATCTATGTAAAAGGTTTCTTTAATTTGATAAATAAATACTGTCTGATGTTTGTCTGCATATTTGTGTTCGTCGTTGATTTTTTATTTGCTAATGCCCTTGCGCTTTTTCCCAATTTGCGTTCGATAATATTATTCGATCGATGCATATAATCGATTTGAATCATTGAAATACCATCAACAATGTAGCCTAAGCTATTTATACTGGTTTATCGCTATAATAGTCAGATCTGGGCCTATTGTGGAAATCCCTACTTGTTTATCCCTATACTGGCAAAGTCTGGGCCTATTGTGGAAATCCCTACAGGTTTATCCCTATAATGGCCAAGTCGGGTCCTATTGTGGAAATCCCTACAGGTTTGTCCCCATAATGACCAAGTCGGGGCCTATTGTGGAAATCCCTACGAGTTTATCCCGATAATGGCCAAGTCTGGGCCCATTGTGGAAATCCCTACTAGGGAAAACACTAGGGAAGCCCTGAAAGGCCCTTATTTTTATTAGGGATGCCCCATCAGTTTTCCGCACGGGTTATGATTCGCGGCCGGATGGATGATTGGCTTGTTTTTGGGGATAATGCTTTATCGCTTGATGAAAGTATGAGAATTAATATAATAATACAAATATAAATATATTTCCGCTTACTTTTATGAATTATAATTTATTGGGCATAAGGACGGGTGTGAGTAAAGCGTAGATGATTTTTTAGAAGATAAGTAAGTTGTAATTTAGATTTACAGTAGAACCTCGATTATCCGAACCAATTCGGACCGAGACTAGTTCGGATAATCGAAACGTGGGTTTTTTGGAAGGAGATCATAAACAACACCGTTGTACATAAAATCAATACATACACATATATTAAAATTTGACATACATATTAACGTTGAGATATATGTGTGTGTGTGTGTGTGTGTGCGTGTGTGTGTGTGTGTGCGCGCGCGTGCGTGCGTGCGTGCGTGCGTGCGTGCGTGTGTGTGTGCGTGCGTGCGTGCGTGTGTGTGTGTGTGTGTGTGTGTGTGTGTGTGTGTGTTTTAAATACTTGAAAAAAGTCGGATGCCTTTTTTATATTAAAAAAAATAAAATCTACCATTTTTAATTGACGACCGGCTGTAACGCGTTTTTGAGCGGCTAAGTCTCGCAGCCGTTTGAGAAGGAGAAGTTGCGTTGGGTTGGTCATTGTTACTCACGGCGGTGGCAGCGAGCAACAATGTATCTTTCGCGCGAACGTTCGGATAAACTAAGTCAATGTTCGGATAATTGAGGGTTCGGATGATCAAGGTTCGGATAATCGAAGTTCTACTGTATTATTATATTTAAATTAACGTATAAACTAAAAAAATAAGCGATCAGAGTGCGCGATACATTTTTTTGTATACATTAATAACACAGAGAATCAAGAGCTAAATAAGCATTGATATCATCTAAAAGCCTCGCGCGTTCCGTCGGGTGACGTCACGCGCAAGTCGTGCTCAGATTGCTTTTTCCCTCGAAGCCTTCATTTCGGCTTGGCCGCACATGAACGTGCTCAGCGTCCATGAGTTGGTGTAGCTGCCGAAGGCGCGGTCAGAAATCTTCGACCCCGCTCGGCTCTTGCCGAAGATTTCCGAACGTCGCTCGCTCACGGACACGCGCGACTATGATTGTGTGACGGGCGCGTAAGAGACTAGAGAGGGGGTAACTTTTACGCGCGATCTGGCTGCACTGCTGCTTATTCGTGTCTCTGTCTCTCCGTCCAATCGTGTCTGACTCTCTTGGTTGTTTAACTGTCTCGTCGTGTTCGTTGGTATTATCGTATTTTACTGTCTTGCCGTGTCTAGCTGTGTTGTCGTTCGATCGTCTGGTCGTGTCATCTTGGTCGTATCGTGTGTGACCATGGATCGTTACCGACGTCACCATCGTGGTCGTTTGCGAGATGGACAAGACCGACGCCTTATGATTTACGCTATTGATCAGGCTTTTGGAAATTATGTTCGAGCTCGCGAAATTCATGGAGAGTGGCTGTTCCAGCGGGGACAGCTAAGGCCTGGTGCAATTCCAGATCGACGTGAATGTCAACGTCTTGATGAGCGCTTTAATGACCAGGAAAGGTTTGCCATCCAGGACGCTGGATATCGGAGAGCAGGCCGTCCTCGAGTCCATTGGGATCGAGGAGCGTGTGATCGCTCTTGCACGAGCCTTTCCCGTCATGGGCTTACGCCGAATAGCCGCTCGCGTTGGTGTAGCGCATGTGACAGTTGGTCGCATAACTCAAGAGGAGGGCCTGCGACCATATCGGCTGCAATATGCCCAAACACTGCACCCTGGGGACAATCAAGTTCGTTGGAATTTTTGCCACTGGATGCTTCGGAAATTGCAAAGAGACCCTCGATTTCTTGAGCACGACCTGTTCACTGACGAGGCGAGCTGCTCGAGCACCGGCATTGTGAATAGACAACATATTTGCATCTGGGCTGACAGGAACCCTCATTTGATGATGCAACGAGTCCACCAGGGTCGATGGAGCGTCAATATTTGGGCAGGTATCGTTGGTGACAACATTATTGGTCCGGTCTATCTTCCGTCGCGGTTGAATAGTCGAAATTATCTGGTTTTTCTGCAGCGCGATTTAATCCGTCGCTTACGAGAAATTGTACCGCGGCAGAATCGCCAAGGCCTTTTGTTTATGCATGATGGCGCCCCACTATCCTTAATCCTTAATTTTTACCTCAATCCTTAACCTTTTTACCTTGACCTTAAGCCTTTGGATTTTTTCTAGTGGGGTGCGCTAAAAGCCATCGTATATAGATCTGACAGAGCGATCAGAACGCCAGTGGATCTGAGACGCCGGATAGATGATGAAATGGCCCAGTTGAGACGACACCGACAACTGTTGGCCAGAGTTCGGACCAATTTAGAGGGAAGGCTGCGAGCATGTCTGCGTAATGGAGGTCGGCATGTGAAAGCTGGAGAACAAGCCCGTATGCTACGAGCCATGGGTATAAACGGATTGGTTCTTTACCTTCGACGCCACCGCCAACGTCGTAGCCCGCGATAAAATCGCCCAGGCGATAATTAAAAAGACAGCAGCGAAGGTTTGGAGTCGGTAAATACCCTGGGAGTGACGAACCACGGAGACCTGATCGCTACTTGATCTCACATGCGATCATGCACGCATGCACGCACGCACGCACTCACACACACACGCTCGCACGCACACACGCACGCACGCACACATGCACACACACACACACGCGCACGCACACGCATACACGCACACACACACACACACATACGCGCGCGCCAATGTATTTGTAGGTTCTTTGAGCTACCAGGCATGTACCCTCAAGTTTCCCCAAAAAATGGTGTTTTGCGACCACCAGATATTGATGAAAATAAAAAAAAACTCGGTTTATCTTTGGTTTTATCGAAAAATACTTCTCACAAAAGTTGTGCGGAATTATGTCACCTCTAAAACAAGTCCTATACATAAATGAGTTAGGATTGTTAGTTTAACGGCAAATAACCGGTGAACAGATTTCTTTCTTTTATATGTGTTTTATTTATTGATGGACATAGTTATCTGAAACTCATTCAGCATCTAGAAGAATCTGTCTCCAAAAGATATCTTTAAATTGTATTGACCTAGGTCATATAGTAAATGAGTAATTATCTATTTACGTAAATCCGACACCTTTTTATCGTAAGTGATCCGGAAGGGCCACGTGGGAAAAAAAATTACGTGATGGTCATTAGCGTGTGCATTCAAGATCCAATGTGAAAAAGTGATTTTTTTCAAAAATTAAAGTTTTAGCTTCTAAACAAATTCAATTACGGACTTGAATTTTGAGGTACTTGCAATATTTCTTTCGATTCTTGTAGGTCTCTGTAAGATGCGCAATTTCCAAAGAAAAGTAACCCCATATCTTCATTACACGGGGAGATATAGTCATTTTTACGTATCTTTAATTTATTATTGTTCTTATCAACATTTTCGAGTATTTCAAGTTCATGAGCATTCCTAATACCTTTAGGCATAACATGCAATATAAGAAAAACCCGTTGGAGTGTTGACCACAATGCACATCAAGATTGAAGTCGATCGCGCGCGCGCGAAATGGGGAACGGCGTCGGCGGTGGGTCCGGGTGGCGTGGTCGGGGTACCGCCTCTCCCGCCACATCCCCCGCTCGGCTTAGTTAACTATTTCATCATCTCTCTTAAAAGTGGTCGTAGAAAGATGTTTTTTTTTAATATCTGGTTTTTTTCGCGCGCCTTCGAAATTGCCCTAAAAATCAGGATTTCTCAGTACTTGCGGCGGGAAACGGGGCGGGAAACGGGGGGGGGGGGGGGGGGGGGGCGTCGCATCGACGATGCCGTTTGCTATTTCGAGCGCGCGCGATCGGCTTCAATCCTTAGGTGCATTGCAATAAACACTCCAACGGGATTTTATCATATTGCATATTATGCCTAAAGGTATTAGCAATACTTACGCACTTGAAAAACGCGAAAATGTTGTTAACAACAATAATAAAATGAAGAAAAGTAAAAATGACTATATACCTTGTAATGCAGGTATCGAATTACTTTTTTTGGAAATTGCACGCCTCACAGACACCTACAAGAATCTGAAAGAATATTGCGAGCAGCCTCAAAATTTAAGTACATAATTGAATTTGTTTATAATAAAAAATTTCAAATCGCCGTAAAAAATCACTTTTTCGCATTGATTCTTGAATGAACACGCTAATGACCATCATGTAAATTTCTTTCCGCATGTGGCCCTTCTGGATCACTTGCTATAAAGAGCTGTCGGATTCACGTAAATCGGTAATTACTCGTTAACTAAATGACCTAGCGCAATAAAATGTAAAGACATATTTTGGGGATAGATTATTCTAGATGCTGATTGAGTTTCAGAACACTAAGTTCTTTAATAAACGAAGTACATGCAAAAGAAAAAAAATAGAAATTTCCTTCATCGATGATTTGCCGTTAAACTAACAATCCTACGTGATTTTTTGTATAGGACTTATTTTATAGGTAACATCATTCCGCACAACTTTTTTGGGAAGCATTTTCCGATAAAACCCATTCCAAAAAAGATATTAAAAAACCGAGTTTTTAAATTCTTTAATAATCTCTGGTCGCCACAAAACAGATTTTTTTCTTGAAACTTTAGAGTACATTCCTGGTAACCCAAAGAATCAACAGAAAAATTGGCAACGTACTGGCCTCCGAGAACAGAAACCGGTCGAATTTCTGTACATTTCGACTGAACCAAATTGATCTAGAGGAAAGAGGCACACAATACAATTAAATGATTAAGCGAACTTACCTGTAAGTGCAGTTCTATCATAATTGTATTAAGCGCCTCTTCCGAAAGATCAGTCCCACCCAGAATACCCTTTTATTTAACTAGATTAGAATACCCTCAAGGTGGTCGCCGACTTATCGACCCAGCACCCGACCAGCACCGCCTCGCCTCGAGCTTTCCATACATATACACTCACTTGTCAACTCTGTAACATCACCCGAACGCCTCGCTCGCAAGAGTTGACAAGTCAGTGCATATGTATGGAAAACCCATCTAAGGAATGACAACCGCTCCAGGCGAGGCGGTGCTGGTCGAGTGCCGGGTTGATAAGTGAGCGACGATCTTTGGTCGTTTACGGCGGTGCATTAAGGTAGAACGCTACCATATTTTAAAAAAGAGGGATTCTGATGTAAATTGGTAGATATTTATTTTTTGGATATAGTAATTGAAGAACTCTACGACAATACAATCCAATTCAGATGAAATAAAAAAATTAATTAACTAACCGTGAAAAAAAAGACGCAAACAAATTTCGAGCTGAAGATATACGATTTTTGCTTTTTTATAGCAAATTAATGATCAGGGGAAAAAGTTAGTCGGAATTTTAAAAAAACAACTCGATATATTAATTTGTTGAAGAGATATTCCAAGTTTGTGGAATTTGAACGCGCGAATTCATTTTGAGCGCGAGCGTCTGCAGGCGGAGATGGCTTCCCCCACTCCACCGCCATACGCGGTGCCGCATTTTGTCCGTGAATTAACCGCAAAAATAAGTAGCACATTCATGCGGGATTTCTTTCGAAATTTTATGGCAGTTAGTATGAGTCTTCCTCTATACTGTGTCCAATTTTTAGCCCATATGTAAAGAACAGCTGGTGCAATAATTGTGGAAAAAACAATTTATCTTCCCCCTCAATGGATTTTCAGCAATTTTGTTGTTGTAAATTCGTGTAAAAATAACAGCTTTCGAATTCTGCCAATCTCGACTCTGTAGCATAAAAATTGGCGGCGGAATTCCATTTGTTTATAACTAAAAAACGTATCTTCTTTTTGGAGCCTTTTTTCACCCACTTAATTATAAAAAATCCTTTCGCCCCAAAGTGTACATGACAGTAGGACTCTTTTCGATTGAAATGCCGCTAATTAAATTGTTCTACGGTAATTTTCCAGCCCGGAAATTCCTTGCAAAAAATCGGTTTTTTTATAACAAATTCTCGCAAAGTATTGATCCGATCGAGCCCCGGTTTTGCACACTTCGTTAGTACACCAAGAGACATGTTTCCCGAGATTGTCAAAGCTGTACATGCATTATTGAAGGTTTGAAGGATTGAATCAGTTATTGGAGGAATGTTCATTTTAGCTGGTCTTTATTACTTTGCAGGACAACTAATTAATCGATTTTAATTTCCGACGCTCCGAATTGTTCGTCTTTCTAATACTTACAAATAGTTCGTTTACTTTTTTTCTGTCAAATTGACAGTTTCGTCGCTATCGCTCAAAAACCTCGTTTCGCCAAAGTTGAACGTGTGGGAATAATAATCACGTACAAATCGAATGTTGAAAAATAGTAGGTTTTCATCTGGGCTATCAACCCTACAAGAATATCCAGGGCCCGTACTTCCTAGAGGCGAGTCATCAAAAAGCCCCTTTTTTAACCCATTTCCTGGACTAATGTGACTTTCCTAGGTTCGACCTTCTGTGTCTTGTCTCTTATGTCGAAGTTCAGATCGTTGATTTTCTAGGCATCGACGCTTCCACTTAGCAGCAGGTACCTTTGCTCTCGTTACTCTACGGTTTTTTACCTTATCACATCTTTCGATGAACTTAGAAAATCGTGATCCTGGACTCAACTCTAATATATTCGTTATGGCCTTTTGAATATATTGCTCACCTTCATTGTTCTGCCCTACAGCGCAAGCGTATCGAATATCGGCTGACTCACTGCGACTGTAGCAAATATTTTTAGGGACTTTTCTTGCCACTATACTGTTTAGGCTCTAGTTGGCTTGACGGGAAGCTCCCGCAGAGAATTTGTCAGCATTGTCCGATCAGTTTTTGAATAATCATTTTAACTCTTCGAATAAGATTTCATTCTTAAAGTTAGCAACGGCTGAATGATTGTAATTCTCGGAATCACGTACATATTTTCACCATGCTCCGCATTTATCGTGAATGATGAATACGTGAAGGGGTATATTCAATATTGCACTTTTCACAGCATCTGTATTATCCGTGTTCTGCGTTATGGCATAAGTGAAGCAATGGTGTGGGTACTTTATGGCATCTGGATATAGTTCTTCATCAGGATCGTTGTTCTAGCAAATTTTATATAACTTATTTTTCACCTCCTTGCAGAGTGCTTAATAATTTGATGCGAACTTTATGCTCGGGCTATCATTATCGCCTATCAACACGCCAACTGAAATATTGTGGACTTTCAATATCTTGCTATCTGTCGCTAAAGAAGCTGCAACCTCCGGCTCCATAGCTTTTGTGCTATTATAAAAATAACGTCTACAATCGTGATCCTCTACAGGGTGGCCAAGATCACACAGAAGAAATTTTCGATTTCTCGTTTCGTAATCTAGGACGAGATTCGATCGGGTACCAATGAGAGCTCCGTACCCGTTCAAGGTATCATACTGGTAGCCATTTCCGCGGTACTCCAACCCATGTCGTATGATGCCATCAATCGAAGGTTAGGAATTGGCATTTCATCGGAAGACGCAGTCATTGCCGAAGTCCATGTCGCCTCCGTCTTCGACTCTTCCATGGCAGACAATTTGACGGAACGTGCTTCTTCAAATGATTGAGCTTCCATCGGAAATTCTTGGCTTCGGTTAATCGCAGAAGGCATATTGGGTAACTTTACGATGGACTCTTCTCTCAAATCTTCAGGCCTGATGCGAATAAACCAAAACTATTTTGAAGGAATAATAAAGGATCAGAAGGACTGCACTCGTAGAAAATAATTATTTACTCGAATAAAATGTACAATGTAGACTGTACAAATTACGGTCGAGTGTTTACTTGCCGATGAATAATAATTAATTTATCCATTTACTATTGGTTAGGGAAATAAGGCAATAAAAAAAAAACGTTGCGAGTTTGAGGCATAATTATATTAAATATTTCTATATAAAAAATTTGAATGTGGCAGTTATTGCGCTAACTCAATGTAAAACAGAGTGTGGCCAGCCCCCTTAAAATTTGTTGGCAAAATATTATTGATTTGTTCGTTTGGAAATAATTGAACTATTCATGTAATAATAATTATATGAATAATTATAAAGTAATAATAATCACCATCAACTTAATTGGAAAAAAATGCATGCCGTCTTATAAAATGTCTATAGGGGCGTGTGAAAGCGCTTGTCAATAAAGTGTAATAGTCTGAGTTGTAAAATAGATAAGTCATTCAAAATAGAAAATACTGATTGAACACGATTATCGAAAATTGTGTAGAAATGATACGATTGTCGCAGAAACTCGAAGAAGCTTTTCTATCTGTGCGTGATTCTGTACTGTAAGTAGCCGCTCAATAGCCGTTGCTTTTGAACAGCTTTCTTTCACGACAAGTTCTACTGCCACTGTCTCATATTTCTTGTAGTTTTTCGAGGTCATACTTGGGATGTTCATGGTTTCTAGGTATCTCTGGCTGCTCGCGTACCCCAACCCGCTGTGCAAAGTGCCTATATGAAACCATTGAACATTATATAACCAGTTTTTTTATACAATCTTATCTCCATGCACATCTAAACAACAAATCTCCAAGTCTTAGATTTTTAACTATTTAGTATATTGAAACGTTGCGTGTTTTTCACGAAAGTTTTATTTCGTTTTCGGGCCGTCGTTTACGCGGGTTTTCAGGGAAACGAATGTTAAGCGGCGAATATTTGCCGTTGGATGATGTGGGATTCCCGTAGCCTCCTGAAGGGCGATGTACCAGTTATGAGCCGGGAATGATGGGCAGGATTTTGAGATGGTTTTGGGAGATGCCTCAGTGGTTTGAGGGTCTCAGAGACGCCTGTCTCAATCCGTAATCATTGGCATTTAATGTGGTGGATTGTCGTCTGAGTAAGTTTTATGTGGACGAACAAACAAGATTGTTGTTGATGAGATAATTTGGAGAGAATTAGTGTTTTAATCCGTAAGTAGCAACGTTTACGGGAATCTGGAACGGGCGGCGAGAAGCGCTGTCTTTGTTGGAACGACAGGGATAGGAAGAGTACATGCGAGGTCTCTGTGCGCACGCTATTTCGTGGCGCGATCTCTCTCACTCTCTCTCTCTCTCGCACTCTCCGTCTCGCTCGCACTCGTACAGTCCACGAGCGTCGTCGTATACGCGTATGGCCGGTTTCGGGCTCACTTCTGTAACGAGAATGCGATAGCCCGTTGAGTCTACTCTGAATCGGTTTTATGGCGATAATTCCAGTTGGCACTGGTTGCTAAAGTGCAACGAAACGCACGGGTGCCACGCCGTGTCGCTCACGCGCCAGGGACGCTAGCGTTTATAATAATGCGCGAGCTCGAGGACGAGAAGTTCTCCTAACCTCGAGTGCGCATAGCGGGGCCGTCCGGAAGGGACGGCTGACCTCTTTGGTGCCAGGCAAGGAGGACCAAAAACCAGTGAAGCTGGTTGGAATTTCCCTCGTGTGCAGCGAGATGCGATCGGCACCTCACGGACTGCACACTTCGAGTATTGTGGATGGGATGTGTAGAATGGCGATCAATTGTCCTAAGGACAAGAGATCGGGTGTTATGTAAAGTTCCCTGACTAGCAATCACCACGCTGTCTCTATTTCCGAGGTTGGACTTCCAGCGCAATGCTGGGGCTTCCCAAGGAAATAGAGCACCTTACCCGAAGCTGAGGTTATTCTGGGATGGGACCAGGGCTACGGCAGCAAGGCCTCCATCCGGTGATCCGGAGGCTTCGGATGACGAGTGACTCTACGTTGTATAAGAGAATTTGCGAAGAGTGCCTCTCGTGGTCGTGCATGCCCTTAAATAGCCACAGGGACGTCAGGAGAAGTTCCATTTCCCTAGCGATTCTCGTGCGCTAGGCAGGGGATCGCCTGGCTGGGAGCCGTTCAGTTAGTGGGGTGACCGTCCTGCCGACTTTGAGGACATTCGCATACTGTAGACATTTCGAGGGGAATAATATTTCAGATTGTTCCTCACTTCGATATTAGGCGCACATTGGGTGTGAGGAGGCGCCGTGATGAATTTGGGGCGCACTCTTACCTAATAGGAGTGGACAAGGCACGAGAATCGCGAGATGTTGGACAAAGGGGCGGGGACTCCCGCGGGTCAGCGGCGGTCCTGCTCCTCGCGATGGGCGGAGCTCCTTGCGAGGTGTCGCGGGCTCGCCCCGTATGCTTCGTGCAAGTGTCCTGCCCCGCCGGCGGCATAGCCGGTTGCTCCGGCCGCTGGTCAGCTCACGCGATTATCTCGGAATCGGGGTAATACTAGCGTATTCCATGTGACGGTAGCTTACCTGTACAGCCGAACCATTACAATATATAGTCAGTATGCAAAAATACTTGAGACATTATTTAGTAACAAATTCTTGTAACATCTTACGGTTAATAT
The DNA here is from genome assembly GCA_963210295.1 of Ophion ellenae. Taxonomy (NCBI): domain Eukaryota; kingdom Metazoa; phylum Arthropoda; class Insecta; order Hymenoptera; family Ichneumonidae; genus Ophion; species Ophion ellenae. The sequence continues at coordinate 21,932,267 of OY723385.1, read as the reverse complement.
TAATGCCAATCCCTGACAATTCTCCCGTTCGATATGCCGTAGTGACAAATCTTCATTGCACGATACGCATTGCTATGTTGACACGTAACCTCGAAATTGACAATTCGGCGTCCTTCGACTAAGCACGATTTCTTTTCTTCCTCGTTTTCCAACTTTTATACCTCCTGTATCTGTCGTTCTTTCATTTTTTGCTTCTTGAATTTCCACCCAACTTCAACAAGCCTTTCATGATTTTTTGTTTGTTTCGTGTTTACAAATCATCCTTTACACCGTTCCGCAATGGTAAAAGCATCTATTGTGCGCCTCTCGAGCTTGGGCAGAGCAGCCAACAGTTAAAAACTGAAACCATTACGCTGCGTTGCCGCTATCCAAGCTAATATTGTGAAATGTTTAATATTTTGAAATATCTAACGAGGAGAATTTTTTCCGCCAAAATCAGGAATACAGTAGAACCTCGATTATCTGAACCAATTGGGACCGAGACTAGTTCGGATAATCGTAACGTGGGTTTTTGGGGGCGAGATCATAAACAACGCCTTTTTACATAAAAACAGTACATACATATATATTAAAATTTGAAATACGTTGATATGTGTGTGCGTGCGTGCGTGAGTGCGTGTACGTGTGAGTGCGTGCGCGTGCGCGTGCGTGTGCATGCGTGCGTGTGTGTGTGTGTTTTTTTTAGAGGTTTAGCGGGAAGATGCCTCCACACTGTAGCAAATAATTGCCGTGTGTCGGGCTTGCACCGACTTAAAACCCCCATTCCACTGTGGCCTTACAAATTCTCCCGCGGGACGAGCGCTAGGTATTACATCGCGGGAGAGGCCTTAGCCGTAGCTCTTCCTGCAGTGTTGTCAGACGACCTTACATCCCCCGTTCCACTCTAGATGTTATGAGTGGTTTAGGGGTTCGTGTCGCTGATTTAATCTATGACTGCCTGGTCTTCCGGCGTCGTCTTCTTCCTCGCACGTTCTGCACGTCGCAACTCCTTCATCACTGCGGCAGCATAAGTCGATACCGCTGTCCATGCGTCTGCTGACTTCAGCATCAACTCAACCAGGTTGTCCGGGGTGATGCGTGTCTCCAGCTGATCCTCGACTATCGCGCGGGAGGCACTAAAACGTGGGCATTGGAACAATGCATGTTCAGCGTTCTTCTCGACTGCTACACATGCTGGGCAGTCCGGGGAATCTTCATAATTAAACTTATAGAGATAAGCCCGAAAACAGCCGTGTCCTGAGATCACTTGAGTGAGATAATAGTTGAGCTTCCCGTGTAGACGGTTCACCCATATCTCCACCTTCGGGATTAGTCGATGTGTCCACCTTTACTTGGGAGAAGCATCCCACATCGTCTGCCACTGGTTGAGACTGGTTGCTCTCGCTTCTGTCCTTGCATAACTGGGGTTTCTAGCTCCCTTCTGCTGGTACATCGATCTACGCTCCTCGGCAATCACCTCAATGGGTAACATTCCCGCGATAACGTTGATAGCGTCCTCGGAGACAGTGCGAAACGCACAGGCTCCCCTCAAGGCACTGACGCGATGCGTTGCTGCAGCCTTCCTGCGGTAGTCCTTGATTTTCAGTGCATCAGCCCATATGGGTAAGCCATAGGTGAGCACTGAGGTCGTCACTGAAGACAGCAGTTTCCGCCTCTTCTGTCTGGGGCCACCAACATTAGGCATGAGTCGCGCCAGTGTGGTAGCCACCCCAGCGCCCTTTCTGCTGATCTGCTCGGTTTGCTCTTTGAAGTTCAGCCTCGCGTCGAGAATCACACCCAGGTACCGAATGAACGGTTGGGATGTTATTTCGGAATTCCCAACCCTGAGCGTCACCGTTTCCATCACCTTCCTGCTGGATACGAGGAGTACTTCTGTTTTGTGGGCTGCAAGATGCAGTCCAACAGAAGACATCCATTCCTTTATCTTGGCGAAAGCTTCGCCGAAGAGTGCGGTGATTTGCTCCAGGAATTTGGCGATGACAATCAGCGCCGCGTCATCTGCGAACGCTACGATGGACACTCCTTTCGGCAATTTTAATAGCAGCAGATCATTGTACATGATGATCCACAGAAGCGGTCCAAGTACAGAGCCCTGAGGAACTCCTCCAGTCACCCGATACGTCTTTGGTCCAAACTGGCCAAACTGGCCCTCCGCCAGTAGAGGGTCCACGACCTTCTAAATTCTGTTATGGATGATGCGCTCGAAGATCTTTCCCGCGGTATCCAGCATACAGAGCGGACGATAGGATGAAGGTTCGTACGGTGGCTTTTTCCCTTTCGGGAAGAGCACTAGCTTCTGCCACTTCCACTTGTCCGGGAAGATTCCTTCCTTGAGACACGCATTGTACATGCCCAGGAATATTGCCGGGGCCAACTTGATCGCTGCCTTGAGTGCGATGTTGGGTATCCCATCCATGCCGGGGGCTTTATTGTTGCCCACCCTGGCAATCGCCGTAAGAAGCTCTTCTTCAGTAATGGCTGGGATGTCTTCATCGACGTCCTCTTCGAGCTGATAGTCCTCCTCGGGTTGCTCAGGGAACAGATGTGAAACAATTTTTTCCAGCAGAGCTGCGTCCACAGGCGATGGCATTGGCTGGCTTTTCAGCCGAGTCATTACTACATTGTGCGGCCTGCCCCAGGGAGCATCTTCCACCTCGCTGAGCAGTTCGCCCCAGCTTTCAGCTTTACTCTGCTTGATAGCCTTTTTGAGCTTCAAGTGCGCCTTCCTGTGCTGTTCTTCCAAATCGGGGAACGAGCGTTTGCCTCGAGCTCGTTGCGCTAGGCGGCGAGTTCGATGACACTCCCTTCGGAGGCCGGCAATTTGTTCGCTCCACCAGTGTACCGCCGGTCGGAAGTCGACATTACGTTTCCGTGGCATTGTGGCATCGCATGCTTCGGTGACCCTCTGCATGACCACCTCGACCTTCTCGGTTGCACTTTCCGCTGCGAGGGGGCTGCTGTCAAAAGTTTCACGAAACAAGTCCGCGTCAAACATTTTCGCTTTCGAGCCCTTCCCGTTTGTCTTCGGTGCCTTCGCTGTTCTGCTGAAGTCACCGCGAATCTCCCAGAGAATCGCTTGATGATCACTGTGAGTGTAGATATCACTGACTACCCAGTGGCACTGGTTTCCTCTTGCCAGGCTACTACTCACAAAAGTGAGGTCCACTATAGAGGAGGCTTCACCTTTAACAAAAGTGGGCTTTGTACCTGCATTAAGTAGTACTACATCCAATAAGGACATAGCCACAAGCAGAGCTTGGCCCTTCCTGTTCGTCACTTTACTACCCCATTCCACAGCCCACGCGTTGTAATCTCCGGCTATGGCTACCGGGAAGCGTTGTTTAGCGTCTGCGACTAAGTTGTCGAGAAAATTCTCAAACTCATAAGTCGTCAGACTAGGCGGTGCGTAACAACTGTAGAAATGAACTCCTTTGACTTTTATTCTCACAAAACCAGTTTCCGCCCGACTCGCAAGATCCTGAAATAGAAGTTTTCCGCAGGACCAAATTGCGGCCTTACCACTAGCGTCAGATTCCCAAGGTTGCGTGTCTAGATGTCTATATGGTTCCGAGAGTATCGCCAAGTCAGGCTTCAGCTCGCGCACAGTCTGCATGAGCAGGTCCTGTGCTGCTTCACAATGGTTGAGGTTCAGCTGGAGTACTCGCATTTGCATCGATTTTGGAGTGCCTGGAGAGCCTGGAGAGCCCGCGTATACGCTGGACACCGGCTGCTACCTGCGATGTGGGCTGTGGGTGCCCCATCTCCCGCTTCTGCACATATAACACACTTTGCACTTGCTGTGCATTCGGCAACTTTGTGGCCAGTGTTACCGCACTTGATGCAGTCTTTAGCCCGGTCGACGTTGCTCTTGCAGTTCCGTGATAAGTGTCCAAATTTCCAGCACTTAAAACACTTTAGTGGTCTCACCAACTCTCGGATTCTGCAATTACACCAGCCGACTCGGATGATTCCTGTATCCAGAAGTTTCCGGGCACCAGGCACCATGAGTCGTATTACCGCGGTCTAAGTTCTGCCATATGCTTTACGCAGAGACTTAAGAGAGTATTCCGTGACTGAATAGTCCGGTCCCAAGACTCTCTGCAGGGCCGCCGATATCTCCTCCTCCGTCCCGTCCTCTTCCAGGTCCTTGATCTCCTGATCAACTTCCTGGACTTTACTTTGGACCGTTGCTGATTCACCAAGAACACCATCGAATTGGTTTCGCAATTCCGGTGCTTTTGCGGAGCTCTCCTTATTCAGAACGATCAGCAGATCTCCCGCGTTCGTTCTGTGTACCTTTTGGACGCATTCACCTGCATCCTTGAGCGCCGGATCCTTCTTTATACGACTCAAGATCTCCGCATAGTTCAAGTCGCCCTTTCTGTGGATGACGAGAGCGTCGGGCAGAGTCGGCCTTTCGCGAGATTTCTGCGCCTTCTTTTGAGGCTGCTTCTCGGATATCTTGTACGATCTTTTCTTCTTTCGCGCAGTCTGCCACTTCTGCTGTGATCTCCCGCCCTTATCCTCGGATTGACCAGCCAATGGCTCCACCAGCTGCTTCTCCTTCGGCTCCTTTCCGTCGGTGTAACCCGCTTTTTCCCGCCCACGTCCATGCCTTCATCGTTCCTCTCCTTGTTAGGGAAAGTCGATTTCGCTTGGGTTATGGTCGGCGTGGTTTGCGTTCCTCCAGTCAACGTTGCCGCCTGTGGCTTTGCACTCCACGCTACGAGGTCCTCTATACCTTTCCAAGTACTGGTAAGCATAGGAACCCACCGCTGGATCTCCTTGTGGAGGTTTTTCTTCTGCTGGATAAAAGAGGCTAGGCTCTCCAGCGTCTTTCCGTGGCTCTCCACCAACCGCAAAATCTCCTTTCGGTTTCCACCTGTCTCTTCCTTTTCTTCACTTGAATCATTGTGCGCCATGGAGGCCAAGTGGCCCACCTCCGTGGTACTGCGGTTGTTCGATGACGACGCCCGGGAGCCCGCTTGGTCACTCCCTGAAGGCGCCGGTACTGGGGTTCCGTGCCCCTGCACCCTAATGGGTATATCCTTTATTGGACTTCCCATATTCATTTGCTATCGAGGTTTGTTCCCCGTGTCTGTTGGTCCACGGGAGGTATTTTAATTGCCTCCTGCCCTGTATATCTATATAGACATTTCAATATCCATATCTATATCCAGATAGATATCTCTATATGTATATCTATATCCATATAGATATTTGTACATCTATGTCTATATTTATATACGAGGGCTTCCCCCTATCCGCCGCCTGGGGACGCGCCACGTAGGAGTTTCAGACTCCCCATGTGGTGTGTGTGTGTGTGTGTGTGTGTGTGTGTGTAGTAGTAGGGCTAGGGCGGTTCTGAGCCACTTCGCGGGGAGGGTAAAGGGGTGGAGGGTCAAGGGAGGGGAAGGGTCCAGGGGGTGCTGTCGGGGGGCTGGGCGCGAGTGACGTCACAGAGTGGTCTATGTGGGGGGGGGGGGGGCGTGTGGTCCTTAGAGCGACTGGCGGGGAAGCCGCCGTCTATAAGTGTTGTGTGTGTGTCCACCCCGTCTCAAAGCTCGCCGACACTCGAGACAGGTCCTGACCGGTTTCTCGGGAAAACTCTAATCTTTAGGGATCAAAGGGACCGCGGATGGACCACTTGAGCGCAGCTGCACTCTTGAAAAGTCGAGGTCTCTATGCCGAAAGATAATGTCAAGATGTTTGCATGCATGACCACTCCTGCCACGAGTCGCGCTAACACTTTAGACAGGTCTCGACAAGTCCGGATTTCTTGGAAAAACTATAAACTTTAGGGATCAAAGGCGGTGACCGCCGATGGACCACTTGAGCTGCAGGACCCATGAAATCTTTTGACCCGATGCATCCCGACTTCCTGTTTTTGTCTCATGTTCCTCGAGCAATCTACGCGTTATCGGACAACTCTGTTTTCCCGAGAGAGAGGGCCGATTTTTCCCCCGAAGGCCTTTTTAATGATCCGCTCCGCTCAAATCTGACCACACTTTGCATGAAGCAGTCAGTCTGTTAACATCGTGGAAGTTTTTTCGTACTCATCAACATGGAGCAAATTTTACATGACCAAGTCGTGCTTTTACCCTCGTTCGAAGATTTTGCTGCGTGGGAGCAACGATGCGTCGAGTTCATCGAAGAGCTGGAAACGCAAAGCCGGATTAAGCGCCCGCGATTATTAATCGGACATCAACAGTCACTAATAGCCCAAATAGCGCGTCTGGAAGGATTGAGGAACTGTGTGCGGAGTCGTTTCGTACACAGAGGCACAGGACATGGTGATCATGAGTTAATCTGGCGAGCGATTGGAACTTCCTTCGAGAATCGGATATTGACCGGTTCCATCATCAATCGCAGCCACATCGAGCCGAAACACTTCCTAAATGATGCTCGAGCAGCGACTCAATGCCACATATGTGAGAAACCATTTGCGCAAGAAGATGTTCGCGTTCGAGATCATTGGCATCTGACTAGGCGCGATAGAGGCCCTGCTCATTCCAACTGCAACTTAAATTACAAGCAGTCATTTTTCATTCCTGTAGTTTTCCACAATTTATCCGGTTATGATGCACATTTTATAATCAAGGAAGTGGCCACATCGTTCAAAGGCAGAACCGATGTGCTTCCAATCACAAAGGAGAAATACATCTCCTTCACGAAGTATGTTGAAATTACAGACGATTCAAAACACAAGATCCAATTGCGCTTTATCGACTCATACAAATTCCTCAACACCAGTCTCGAAAAATAAGCAGAATTCTTGACCGAGGACAAACTGAAAATTTTACACACACAATTTCCAACTCTCTCGACAGACGATTTCAATTTGCTGACGCGAAAAGGGGTCTTCCCTTATGATTATATCGATGACATGACGAAGCTAGACGACACTTGCCTACCACCACGTGACGCATTTTACAGTTTCCTGACAGATGCTACAGTATGTGAGAGCGAGTACGCACATGCTGAGAACGTTTGGGAGCGGTTCTCCATTCGAACGCTGGGTGACTATAGCGATTTGTACTTAGAGACAGATGTCTTGCTATTAGCCGATATTTTTGAAAAGTTTCGAAATACATGCGTTGAGAGCAATGGCCTAGATCCCCCGTATTGACTACACATTGCCGGGGTATACCTGGGATGCAATGTTAAAACACTCGAATGTCAAGTTTGAATTACTAACTGACATCGACATGGTTTTATTCGTTGAGCGGGGTATACGCGGTGGTCTGAGTCAATGCTCGAACCGATATGCACGTGCCAATAACAAGTACATGGAGTCGTTCGATCCATCGAAAGCATCATCACACTTGATGTATTTTGATGTCAATAATTTATATGGATGGGCAATGTGCCAACCCTTGCCATATGCAGATTTTCGATGGGTCAACGACGTGTCCAATTTTCATCCATCATGCAGCGCGCAAGACTCACCTATAGGCTACATCCTTGAAGTCGACTTGGAATATCCCCAATCTCTACATGATGCGCACAAAGACCTACCGTTTTGTCCAATACATGAAAAACCGCCGGGTAAGCGGGAAGAAAAGCTGTTAGCAACCGTCTGCGATAAAAAACAACAGTGCTTACGCCATGGGCTTCGCCTCACGAAAATCCATAGAGTCCTACAGTTTACACAATCCCCATGGCTGCGTTCGTATATTGAGTAGAATACCCAGTTTCGAACGCTTGCCAAAAACGATTTCGAAAAGAATGTGTTCAAATTAATGAATAATGCGGTCTTTGGCAAAACGATGGAGAATATGCGCAATAAAGTAGATGTAAAGCTTTTAACAAAATGGGAGGGCAGATATGGCGCAGAGGCAATGATTGCGAAGCCAAACTTCCACAGCTGAAGTGTTTTTTTTCGGAAAACCTCGTTGCCGTGGAATTGCCCAATCTCGAGGTGAAATTCAACAAGCCGATATATGTGGGGATGTGCATACTCGACATATCCAAAACGTGCTTGTATGGATTTCATCACGAGTATATGGTACCTCTGTATGGAGATAAATGCAAAGTCATGTATACCGATACGGATAGTCTTATATATGCCATTGAGAGCGATTATATATATGCCGACATGAAGCGCGAGATTTCAAAATTCGATACAAGCGATTATTCGGCGGACAATCGGTATGGTATACCGCTCGTCAACAAGAAGGCACCCGGTCTCATGAAGGACGAATGTAATGGAGCAATTATGACCGAATTTATTGGACTTCGATCGAAAATGTACGCGATACGTGTCGAGGGTAAGAAGGACACGAAAAAAGTTAAAGGTGTCAAGAGTAGCGTTGTGGCGAGGACAATCACGTTTGACGATTATGCTTAATGCTTGAAGGAAAGTATTGAAATGGAGCGTAGCCAAACTTGCATTCGATCAAAGTTGCATAAGGTCTACACCATTCGCGAGACGAAAATTGCTCTGAGTCCTCATGACGATAAGCGGTATATCATACGTGGGACCTCTGGTACCCTACCATGGGGGCATTATAGAATACAGTCGTAAAAAGTTTTGTAAATTTTTTCCTTTCTACACCCACGATGTAAAATTGTGTACATTTTTGTGAATATCGATGTATAAAACTCGTGAAAATGATGTATATATTTTGTTTACTCGATGTTAAAATTATGTTTGTTGGATATATTTAAATAGTGCAAGAATGGATTTTATTATTTTCCGTAAATAAAGGAACGGATTTTTTATAATCCCATGTGTTTATTCACTCTAGCCATCTCCTCATGTTCCACGAGAAAGTGCGACGGCGAGAAGGGGGGAAGCAAGCCTGCTGTGGAGTCGGTCAGAGGCCTTGGAGGGATGCGGGGACGACCAGCAGGTCAAGAGTCATAAAACATACATATTTTTCCACTTTCTTTATTATCGACTAGAAACCGGATTTACTTATCCACCTATTATGGCAATTGTCGAAACCTAACCACTTTACAAACATTCGATTACCGCGCTTCTTCAATACCGCTTCAATGAGATAGATATCGGGGTGCTTGACACTGAGAAGCTCTTGTTCGTAGAAACCACCGGCGATCGGTTTATCTTTATGGCTCTTCAAGTGATCGTGACGGGATGAGTTTTTTCCACACGATGGACTGTAAATATTTCTGTTGTCCAGTTTAGGGTGTAACCCTTTTCGAAAACAGTCTTATATTTGCTGATTCTCACTTTATCACCAACGGCGAATTTCGGCGATCTTTTCATTGGAGTATATTTGCAAACTTGTTGCAATTGCTTCTTATTTTCCGCGTTGACATTTCTCGGCTTCATCTTAATGGTGCGGTGTACAGAATCGTTGTACTCGGCTACTAGATTATCAAAAATATCGATCCACTTATAATTACCACGAAGACTTAATTGCATCCAGATCTTGTTCTTCAATGTACGATTGAAACGCTCGCAAATGGATGCCTTCAAGTTGCTATATGTTGAATACATGTGAAAATTGTACTTTTTCATGATGGCCTTAAAGTCGCAATTGTAGAATTCTTTTCCCCGATCGACGTGCAAGTTCTGCGGTATGCGTCCCTTAAGAGGGAATGACACCTCATCGCGGTCGGTATGGTAGAACAATTATAGATTCCCAAAAATCTCTTCAACGGCTCTTCAGATCCCGTCGAAACTTTGCCAAATGACGTCAAATAGATAAACAAACAGCTGTCTTCCCCTCAAATTTTTTGAATTTGCGAAAAAAATGTAGATTGGCTTATCATAAGCCAATCTAGTTTTTTTTCTCAAATTCAGAAAATTTGAGGGGAAGACAGCTGTTTGTCTATCGATTTGACGTCGTTTGGCAAAGTTTCGACGGCATCTGAAGAGCCGTTTCAGAGATTTTTGGGAATCTATAATTGTTTTACCATACCGACCGCGATGAGGAGTCATTCCCTCTTAACGAGGATCGACTTCATTGCTGCTGCTGCATCTTTACCACTCTTACTCAGCATTGGCACGGTCCATGCGAATTTTGAGAAGGTATCGATGACGGTGAGGAGAAATTTGTGTTTGGAGTTGTGACGCGCGTATGATGACATATCGACGAGATCAGCTTGCCAGGTTTCGTCCAAGCCACGGATGTCCACATGTCGACGTGGATAGTTTCGTCGAGCAGGCTTATGTTGCTCCAGCACGAGCGCGCCCCTTTTTTCGTTCATTTTCCAGTCCACTCAGTCGTGCGTCCAATTCAGCAATGACGTTTGAATCACGAATCACCAAATCTTGTAGAGTTTTGACATCGGCCTCGAGTGTCCTCGCAATGTCTCGTATCGTAGCTTCAAGTCCATTAACCAACCACTGACTACTCTCATTCATTTCTTTGCCTATGTTCTTAATGATAGTTCGAGATTTCTTTTGTAACGCACTTAGAGTGATGGCGTCATCTTCTCCTTCCGGATTTGCAATGTTACACAATCGTTTCTGTCCCAAGTCATGACCATCTGTGGTAATTCTAAAGCCAATCCCGGGTCGACCTGGAGGACCTTGCTTACTGTGGAGTACACTCCTACTTGAATGACGTCCGAACACATCATCACTCATGATGCGAATCCGTAAATTCTCCGATGTCGAGTTAATAAATGATTTCAGCTCCGCGCAATTCCTCAATAATCGATATAATTTCATTCGCATGTGATGAATTTCCGGCTGCTTAGAATGCCAGAAGCAAGCGAAGATGATCCACTAGCTCGTTTGGATTGTCCCAATAAATATATTCCAATTAGGTGTTTTTTCTAGCTAGCTTATACTTTGGCTTACCCTCTGCCACATGATGATCGACTATATTTGCGATATATGTGTTAAATTTGTGGCTGGTGTTACGTCATATAGCCTCACTAGGCTTGTACAATTTTTTGTGCGCATTCGTCGAGATTACAATCTTTTCGTAGTTTTTCAAATCATCCGGTGTGAGAGTTTCGACATTAGGCACTTTTTTAAACAACAGCTCCGTTAATCCAACAGTTTTCGCATAACTCGCATCTCCCACACGAAAATGTTGAGAATCAAAAACTATCGGAGAATTGCCAATCATTAATTTGTTGTTAGCGAGATTTCGTACACCATATAATACATCCAAGCCCGCCTTTCTATTTGTTTGTAATAGCAGGAGATATTTGCTGATCAGCTCATCGACATTTTGCGAGTCATCATCCTCATATATCAATTTAAACGAATCTTGTGTTTCACTCTTCAAGGAATCATGTCCCTCATTTCGATAGATCACACTATTAAACGCATCTCCTTCTTCAACATTATCATCCACTTTTTCATCCTTAATTTCCTCCTTCACCGCCACCACCTCACCGTTTTTATACGACACCAATTTCTCCAATGGCCCCACTAGAGGCTTAAACACATCCTGCATTCTCTGCTGATCGCTATCTTTCCCAAGTTTCATCATTCGATGCTTTCGTCTGATTGCATCGCTCGCCTTGGCAATTTCACGCAACACATCCTTTTCACGCAACAATTGTTCGCTCCTCATGTTGTCACTATCACGGCATGCGCAATACTTTCTCTTTAACTACCAGCGATGAGTCATTTATCCATGGTGAGAAAATAATCAAAACCTTGTCTATATCGACCTCCGTTAATATCGATATCCTTGTCAATCGTGATAAACGCATACTTGTCAGAATTCCAGCATTTCACGCACATGTTTTTAAAGTACGTATACGTCATATCCGTATTAACATGGTCATTGTAGACGTGTTTGAAATTCATATCATCCTGCTTGAAAAGCACCACAAAATTTGCATTCTCCTTCACGAGATGTTTGGGGATACGAGTGTACGTTTGACAAAGATAAAAACTGTCAACAATCTCATGGCGTCCCATGGAAAAGAGGGCCCGAACACTATCCTGCTTTTCGCATGCTATGTCATCAAAGATGAATATAGAGTTGGATCGTGCATCACTTGGTGCTATCACTTGTTCATGCGCCTCGAATGGATGATATTCAACTCCACTCACAGGTTCGAGTAGGTGTTCGAGCACCTTATACTTTGGCTGCTTGAGCGATTTGGAATACAAGTAAATGTTCTCAAATCTCAAACCATTCGGATGGATGATGAGAGTGAGCAAAACGTTGGTTTTCCCAAAATTCGATGGACCGCAAACCAGTGCACGTATGCTATCCGGCATAAAATTCCCATGACGTTTCTTTTTCCCTCCGCGGTCTTCGACAAACTCGTCGAAATTTATCGCGGGAAATCCGCCTCCGATAGTTTGCGTCCTGGACGTCATCTCACACACGACTAACGGCCAAATCATAAAAATAGGCTTCTTATAGGTACTATCCGTCAGTCGCGTATGGTCTTTAGACATGATTGTGCATGGGAAGAGTGGTAAAGGTTTGGTCAACCGCCTAATCAACAAACTCCCCGTTGAACTACATTTGCCTGGATATCAGTATTGTGGACCAGGCACAAAGTTGGCCAAGCGCGTTGCTCGTGGTGATCCGGGCATTAATCCATTGGATACAGCTTGGAAACAAAACAATATTGCGTATTCGAAAAATCCGTATAATCTTGACGCGAGACAGTTGGCGGATAAAGTGTTGGCTGAACAGGCTCGGCAACGTGTTACCTCGCGAGACGCTAGTATCGGTGAAAACCCAGTGCTTGGGGTGTGGCAAATATTATGAAGACAAAGAGAAAATATGGCATGGGAATGAAGGCCCGCAAGGGTGGCGTTTGTTTGAAAAAAATAATTAGCGCTGCAGAGAAGACAATGATTCAAAGTAATGATCCGCATAAGATTATTAAATCAGCTTTAAAGGGTGCTCGTGCAGCGGTAAAGTTGCAAGGTGGTAAAGTGCGCACACCTCGGGTTCTACCTGTGCCCCATAAAATTGGTGGTTTATTGCCCTTCCTCGTGCCCATTTTTGCTGGTCTTAGCGCTGCGGGTGCTTTGTCAGGTGGTGCGGCTAGTATAGTTAAAGCTGTAAATGCTGCTCAAGCAGCTAAGCGTGAATTGGATGAAAGTAAGCGTCATAATCGAACGATTGAAGCGATTGCATTAGGCCGGAGTCTACATCTGAAACCGTATAAGCAGGGATTGGGCCTCCATATCAAGCCAAAAACTAGAAGTAACGCTACCGCACCGACCACTCAGCGACCGCGACCTACTCAACTACGCAAGAATTCCAAAGATTCCACATTTTCGTAGAGTTTACATGCGCGATACATTGCCAGCGAGTGGACCCCTCAAATGTGAAGCAGTAATTGTAAATTTGGATGAAAATGTCGGTCCTGGCACGCATTGGGTCGCTTACAAAAAGACCGGATCGAAAGTCATGTACTTTGATAGTTTCGGCAATCTTCCACCACCATTCGAGCTCATGAGATATTTCCGTGTCGGTAGCGTTAATTATAATTATACTAGATATTAAGAATATGATACGATTGAATGTGGACATTTGTGTCTCACGTTTCTTTGTCGGCAGCTGCAGCACAAAGACAAATATACACTATATATAGGGGGGAAATGACGGGGGGGAATTCAGTGCTCAATTTACCAGCATCATGGATGAAAGTTTAACATTGACCATATCTGGTTCATCTTCCATACTCGAGGCGCAATACTTTCCCCCCAACGAACTCTCGCCACACAAAAATTATACTCTCGGCCTCATGGAATTGTTAACCTTCAATTCTATTTCCAATATCGACGTTGACCACGATAAACTTTACGTGGGAGATGAGGTGTTGACGATACCTACGGGCAGTTATGAAATAGAGGATATTGAGATGTTTGTACAAGCAGAGCTCTCGCGTAAAAACATCAGCATCAGCATTAAACCCAACAATAACACGCTACGCAGTGAGATCGAGTGTGATCATGATGTAAATTGTGAGCCAAAAGATTCTATTGGGCATCTACTAGGCTTCACCGCACGCAAATTGGAAGCTAATAAAAGACACGAATCCGATCGTCTAGTAGCTATTCTCAAAGTGAATGCCCTACGTGGTGAGTGCAACATTACCGCTGGTGCCTATATTAACGGACAAAAAGTACACACAATTCACGAATTTTTTCCATCTGTGCCACCGGGCTATAAAATCATTGAAGTTCCCTCCCACGTAATTTATCTGCCAATCACGAGCCGAACAATTGACACGATACAGCTTCGCATAGTGGATCAAGACGGTCATTTGGTAAATTTCCGCGGTGAAGTAATCACCATACGCCTGCATATAAAGTAGTGATGGGCATTGTTTTCAACACATCTTCCAATAACAATAAACGGCCATGGATAAAAACAATCAGTCGTCGACTAGCGTCCAAAGTGCTAACAGCTCAAAACGTGCTACTCTTGAAGAATTTGGGTCTCAAAGTGCGTGGCGACAGCGTGTAAAAAATTGTTTAGTCTGTGCTCTGTGCATCTGTTGTGTGAAATGGAAGAAGAAATTGTAAACATTCAAGCGCCCGTGGTCTTTGATGAATCCATCGTCCATTGTGAGATTCACGCTCATCAGCCATATGCATCTTCAACCTTCAATAACAGCGATGAAGTCCGTATTGCCATCCAACATCAAGACCTCTCTATCCTGCCGAGCAAGAGTTCCCTACACATATGTGGGAAATTATCAAAGCGTGACGGGGCGCCAACTACTGCTACAAGTTTCGTCAACAATGTCATTTGTCATTTGTGTGAGGAAGTGCGATATGAGTTGAATGCCATAGAAATCGATCGTAATAAGAATGTCGGTATTACGAGTGTAATTAAGGGATATTCATCTCTCTCACCGACCAAAAGTTCTATGCTCGAGAACACTGGATCGCTCGATGTCGAAGAGACCAAGCAGATTGTAGATGTATCGGGAAACTTTGATGTCTGTATACCGCTCAGCATGCTCCTCGGATTTGCCGAAGATTATCGGCAAATTGTCGTAAATGCCAAGCACGAGTTGATTCTCACGAGATCAAAGACCGACGACAATGCTATTGTACAAACAGCGCCCGAAGACTACAAACTCGCATTGCATAAAATAGAATGGCTCGTGCCGTATGTGACAGTCTCGGATTAGCGAAAAATTCAACTGTTAAAGTTTTTCGCCGAAGACGCACCAATCTCCATGAGTTTCCGAACATGGGAACTGTATGAATATCCATTGCTGCCTGCTACCTGCACGCACGTGTGGTCTGTGAAAACTTCGAATCGGCTGGAGAAGCCACGATATGTCATACTCGCTCTGCAGACGGGACGGAAAAATAAGAAACAACACAATGCTAGCCACTTTGATCATTGTAACCTGAGCGACGTCAAGCTATACCTCAACTCGCAATGTTATCCATATGGAAATTTGAATTTGAACATTGATCAAAATCAATATGCTCTTCTCTACGAGATGTATGCGAATTTTCAACCGACCTATTACAACAAAGAGGCTGAACCATGGCTGAGCAGGGTGGAATTTTTAGACAACGCCCCCCCCCCCCCCCCCCCCTCGTTGTCATTGACTGCTCAAAACAAAACGATTCGCTCAAGTCCGGCCCTGTTGACGTGCGCCTGGAGTTTGAATTGAAAAATAATATTCCGCCACAAACTTCAGCGTACTGTATGATCCTCCATGATCGTATTGTCGAGTACAATCCAATCAGTGGTGGAGTTAAAAAATTGGTATAAAATCATGTCGATGATTCGCGTCCACTTCAGTCAACACGGAGCTTATCGACGATGTGCAGGGCTTCAAGAGACCCGTCAACGAATTTGTCCTAAAGGAAATGTTCATCGTCAAACTCCATGAGAAGAACGCTGAACCGTTGACATTCTTCTTCGATGCACCATTCGCTTGGGACGCTTTACCGACCAAGTCCAAAATGACAAATAAGTGGCTGGAACGCAATTATCATGGAATATGATGGGATCACAGCGGCATACCATACGAGGTAGCTAGAACGACACTTCGAGGAATCTTGGAAGGAGCTCCTACGATCTATGCCAAGGGATTCGAGAAGTGCTCATGGCTATCGAGATTCGCGGATTCAGCAACAAAAGTCATCGATCTGGAGACTCTGGACTGTCTATCGCTGCAGAAGTTGCCGAAAATCGCAAACGTTAAATGTCCCCATCATTCCTTCAATACAAAATACAATTGCGCCAAAGCGAATGTAAAGTCGTTGAAAAGCTGGCTCTCTGTGTACGAAGCGTTGTGTTAGCGAGGGATTTTTTTTAAATGAATAAAAACATTTTTAACAAATATCGTTCCCCATTTATTTCCCATATCTACGGCGAATACAGTTTGACGACAATTTTTTTTTTTAACATTATATTCGATGAAAAAGTTTTTTTTGTACATCTTTACTCAGACTCGATGGAACTCGACGCTGTTGTATTTTCCACCAATGTACTTCATGTAGAGTTGACCATTGCGCGCCAGTTGCAGCATACTCTCGGACATTGTCGGATCTTGGTCGAAGGCCTTCACAAGTCGCGCCGGTAAGAAGACGGAGAACTCATCCGCGATGTCTGCGATGTAGCGTTTCCCAAATTCGGTTTGTACGGCCCTTATGTCGGAGATTAGTCGTTCCGACTTAACGGAGAGTTCTGACAGCTTCTTCGTTGGGAGGAATTCTGCCATCCGGCCGACTTTGTTGATACTCGAGAGATTCATTTTCCCCGCACTTTTAAAGTTTTTTTTAGATGTTGATGGTGCAGTGGAATCGAGCAGTCTAAGCGTGGTCCATGAAATTATAAGCTCCCTCGTAAGCCTCCCACTCAATTTTTCACCCCCCCCCCCCTTCCAATCGTGAAATACAGGTTTGAACACGTTCGAAGAACCGTGGGAATCCCCCCCCCCCAGACATTTTTCCATGCTCCCGAAAAACAGGTTCGAACACGTTCGAAGAACCTCGTACGTGGAGAATTTTTACAGCATTTCGTACACTCCTGACGTTGGGGTGGTGGGCCATCGATGTGATCGTTCATCTGTGGCGTATGTTCCAAGCATGGAAGATATGATATCTCTTCACTGTTATTTCGATGATGTTCTAGCAAACGATCCCACAATAAGCCAACATATTTACCCCAATATTTTAGGAGCACGACCTTTGGAACCTGTTCGAGCTCGTTTTTGGTCAAGTCCAGGGGGTCCTTGGCCGGATGCACTGCGTACATACTCGCACATGCGAACGTCTCGACGTTATATTTCGGAATGGACACCTCGACTTTTGAGGAGCCGCGCTCAAGTGGTCCATCCGCGGTCCCTTTGATCCCTACAGAGATTATAGTTTTCCCGAGAAACCTGTCAGGACCTGTTTCGAGTGTCGGCGAGCTTTGAGACGGGGCGGATGCAATTGACATTGACATTGCGCGCGCGTCTGTGTGTGTGTGCGTGTGCGTGCGTGTGTGCTTGTGTGTGTGTTTGTATATTTTAAACACCTGAAAAAAGTCGAATGCCTTTTTGTATATTTTTAAAATAAAATCGTACATTTTTAATTGACAAACGGCTGTAACGCGTTTTTGAGCGGCTAAGTCTCGCAGCCGTTTGAGAAAGAGAGGTTGCGTTCGGTTGCTCCTTGTTGCTCACGACGGTGGCAGCGAGCAATAATGTATCTTTCGCGCGAACGTTCGGATAAACTAAGTCATCGTTCGGATAATTGAGGGTTCGGATGATCAAGGTTCGGATAATCGAGGTTCTACTGTATTATGTTTGAAATATTTATTAACGGTTATTGTATTTCACGCCTCTTTCTCGTGATCAAGGATCGTAGTACCCCCCTCTCAGTCCCAGTGTCCACCATTTTAAAGCTCAAGCAAAGCGACGCGTGTGTCGCTGCCGTCGCCGCCCTTCCGGATCATTCTTCGTCTTGGTGCCAAGGCGTCCACACGCGCAAGATAGGAAACAAAAGAAGAAGAAGCAAAAAATCGGATAGGAATGCGGAAAAGGAGGATCGTTGTAAGAAACGAGCTAAACATCTAGAAGAGGAACTCAGGAGACATCGGAAGAAAGGAAAGAAAACCCGACGTTCGAGATACTCGAGATCATCGTCGAGCGATTCAGCTTCGTCGCGATCCTCGCGTAGTAAGCACGAATATTTTCTTTTCATTTCCTTTCCTTGTGTGCATTAACGCACACGTAACGCAGGCTCTAACCTGTGAAGGAATCAAAAACAACGTACGCAGGCTCTAACCTGTGGACGAATCAAAAACAACACACGCAGGCTCTAACCTGCGTCGTTGGCACACAGGCTCTAACCTATACGTGCAACTACGGAGAAGCGACGCGGCGTAGGCCCTAACCTACACCGCACGCGTTTAGGGCTTTGTTTTGCAGCCGTTGAGGTTAAGTAGACAGACTCTAATCTGTCGTAGAAAAATCGAATATCTCGATTACCCAACAAAAATGTGCCTAGGCTCTAACCTAGAAAAATAACGCCTCGCACTTGGTATTATAGGTAGTAGTAGCAGCAGCAGAGGCAGCAGTAGCAACAGCGGCTGCAGAGACAGCAGCAGGACCAGCAGATCATCGTCTGGGAGAGATGCACGGCACAAACACCAAGGATTGCGCGATCATACGAATACTGAAACACCAAAGCAGACTGAGACACCCGTCGAGACTGCGCTAGATGAGACATTCTGAACGTAATACGAAAACGTTTCACTGGAGAACGGACTCTAGCCGAGCCAATACACAGCGACTTAGTCGCTAGATGGGAAGAAATTCTCAAGCTAGGACTCCCAGCAGAGGAGCGAACAGAACTTCTTAAAAAGTATCCTCCTCCTTCAAATTGTACGCGAACCGATCCTCCGAAGCTCAACCGAGAGGTGAAAGCTTCGATGCAAGAGGCTGTCTGGAAGAGAGACGAAAGGATTGTCACAAAACAACAAAAAAATTGCGCATGCCTTGTGGCAGTGGGCAAAGCCTTATCGACAATTATTAAACATAAAGGAGAGTCAAAAAATCTCGCAGTGATTGAAGCGCTCGGAAACACAAGCAGACTTCTGGCAGATTAACATCACGATGCATCATCGATTCGGAGAAGTTTGATTTTGACAAACATTAACGCTGCGGTGAAAGAGACGCTAAGCTCGACCGATATCGACGAATGGCTTTTCGGCAAAGACTTGTCCGAAAATGTCAAGGCAGCGAAATTGATCGAAACTTCATCAAACGATCTGAAGCAGTCAAAGCCGCAGGGGAAAAAACAGACAAGAAACCCGAAGTTCCCGCCTCACCAACAACGCTCCAAGAGTCAACCAGCTTCGGGGGGGCGGGCATCGACAACAATCCCAGAGGAATTCGAGATCGTCTCAGCACAGTAAGCCTTCGTACAGGAAGGAACAGAACGAGAGACACGGGAAGAGGCGCACATAATTCCCGTAGGTAAGCCAGCCGGTCGGCTGCGATCGTTTTTGCCCCAATGGCAGGCGCTAACTAGTGACAAATCTATTTTGTCGTGGGTAAAAGGGTATAAATTACCTTTTGTGCGCAAACCATTCCAAATAGAACCGCCGAAGGATACCCATTGGTCGCGAGAGGAAGAACCGCAGATTCTGTCAAAAATTACAGATTTATTGACGAAAGGGGCTATAGAACCGTTTGAGCCGACTCGAGACCAATTTATCTCGACCATCTTTTTACGGAAAACAACTGACGGCTCGTATAGATTAATATTAAATCTGAAAAAATTAAACGAATTCGTGGAAACATAACACTTCAAATTGGAAGACAACAAGACAGTGGCAATATTGTTAAGCAAAAATTGGTTCATGGCTTCAATCGATCTAAAAGATGCGTACTATCTTATACCGGTCAGAGACTCGGATAGAAAATACTTAAGATTCAGAATTGGAGCAAAGCTCTTTCAGTTTTCGTGCTTACCTTTCGGCCTTTCCAGCGCGCCCTATGTATTCACAAAAATTGTAAAACCAATGATTTCAGACCTCAGGCGAATGGGGTTCCTTTCGGTGGCATATCTGGATGATTTCTTGTTACTCGGAAAGTCTTATAACGAATGCGCATCGAATGTCTCACACACTCAGATAATGTTAGGGAAGTTAGGATTTATAATTAATCGAGAAAAAGCCAGCTCCATCCCGTCCAGAGATGCAAGTATTTAAGCTTTATATTCGATACTAATCGAATGACGATTGAACTCCCGAATGAGAAAAAAGCAAAAGCATTAGAATTGGCAATAAAATTCATTTCGTGGCGTTTCCGCCATTCGCCATTATTCTTCGGGTCCTCCGGAAAATTAAAGACGAGAGAGCGGAGGGCATCGTTGTCGTCCCCGAGTGGCCTGCACAACCCTGGTTTCCGCTCTTCAACAAAATGCTAGTCTCAAAACCTATTTATCTAAAACCAAATGTTAATCTATTAACCTCGTGTGACAGGGAGCCTCATCCACTATGGCGACACCTCACCCTGGTGGCAGGAAAATTATCAGGGAAGGATTCGAACGAAGACAGACACCGATGAACACCATTGAGATAATGATGGCGTCGTTAACAGAATCGTCCATAAAACAGTACGATTCCGCCTTAAAAAAGTGGTGGGCTTTCTGTAGCGCGAACTTCATTAGCCTGTTTACTAATTCGATTCGGGACATACTCGCAGGCTTAACGGACGTATTTGAGAAAGGTGCTTCATATGGCAGTTTAAATTGCCTACGTTCGGCAATATCACTAATAGTCGGTCACGAGATCGGACAGGATCGGAGCATTAAGAGGTTTTTCAAAGGCGTTTTTAGACAAAGACCTTCCAAGCCCAGGGATGATTGCACCTGGGATCCTAAGGTCGTCCTCGATTACTTATCGGCACAAACGAATAAGGAAGATATTGCCCTTAGGGCATTATCCAAAAAACTAATTTATTAGCGTTACTATTACTTTATTAGCGTTAACTACGGGTCACAGATTACAGACCTTCGGTTTAATAGATATAAGAAACATATGCGAAACAGCGGAATTCGTTGAAATCAAAATCTCGGAAAGAATAAAAACGTCAGGACCCAATAGGAGGCAACCTTGCCAAGTCTTGCCGTTTTATTTGGAAGATATAGACATTTGTGCAGCGTCGACGTTAAAGAAGTATTTGGAACGCACGAAGGACACTCGTGGCTCCACGAAGTCTTTGTTCATTTCTTTCAAAAGGCCTTTTAAGGCAGTAACGTCTCAGACATTAAGTCGATGGATAAAGGAAGTTTTAACAGAAAGTGGAGTAGATACGGGAATATTCACCGCTTACAGTACCCGTCATGCCTCAACTTCAGCGGCAAGAAGACACGGAGTCGATTTAGACATCATCCGGAAAACCGCCGGATGGACAAGTAACTCAGAAACATATGGAAAAAATTTTATGATCGAGAAATAGTGAAAGGTTGTAACGTGTTTGCAAAAGCGGTATTAGAATCGCTATAGAAATAGCAGAGAACAATTGCTAACGATTTTTTGTATCGGTTAATTAATTTTTGTATCGCTTGTAAACCACGGTGACAATAAAAAGTCCAAGTCTTTTTTCTGGTGTCACTATTCGAGGTGCCGTAACCAGACTTTAAACATATACGATCCTTGATCACGAGGAAGAGGCGCGAAATACAATTATAGATTAAACCAACTTACTAAGTGAAGTTCGATCATAATTGTATGAGCGCCTCTTCCGAAGTGATCACTCCCGCCCTCGAACCGAGGTCTACGTTACAATTAGACCCTTCTCCCATGAGAAGTTACGGCACAACCACGGTTCCACCGTGGCACAGCTGTGAAGAATGATCCGGAAGGGCGGCGACGGCAGTGACACACGCGTCGCTTTGCTTAAGCTTTAAAATGGTGGACACTGGGACTGAGAGGGGGGGTACTACGAACTTCACTTGGTAAGTTCGTTTAATCTATAATTTTCTCATCAAAAAGTACACAATTATCATCTTACATGTGAATCGTAAATCAGAAAATTAATTCACGTGCAGTTGGTAGCACGAAAGGCTTCCCGTGTTTAAGCATAGGAGTACCCCT
This sequence comes from Ophion ellenae, assembly GCA_963210295.1. Lineage (NCBI taxonomy): Eukaryota > Metazoa > Arthropoda > Insecta > Hymenoptera > Ichneumonidae > Ophion > Ophion ellenae. The sequence continues at coordinate 21,910,290 of OY723385.1, read as the reverse complement.
CTCATCGCTTGCCCTGCAAAAGAGTTAGCGTTCTACCTTAAAAAGAATGAGAATAACTAGTGGCATAGACAACGCAAAAAAGTTTTTTACTTTAGCTTTGAAATTGTGGCAACATCGGTGTAAAGTAGACTACGATTGATCTTTCGGAAGAGGCGCTTAATACGATTATGATAGAACTTCGCTGATAGCTAAGTTCGTTTAATCATTTCATTCTTCTTGGTTATTTTTCAATCCATTTCATTTCTTGTACAGTCGATTAATGGAAAAAATATGATAAAAACATTTTTACAATTAAAACATATAATAATTATTTTCAAGGCAAACCACAAATGTTCATAAGATGAAACAAACAACAGTGTTTTTGAGAGGAATTTTTATCACTTTCCGGGCTTTTTTAAACGTACAATAAATATTAAGAGTTATGTTTATACGTGAATTAGTCCGTTTATTGCTTGACTTCAATTATAATTTTTGTATTCAGTCCATTTTTCTGAGTTTTATATTCAGTCATCAGGTCCAGACAGCGACACGACTGCGGCGATTCCTCTTCAGGTCCATATGTTTTGTTTATGCATACACATATCTGTAACTATACATGTAACTTTATATATATTAGGTATACGTGTATATTGAGGTGATAAAGCGAAGAGGGCTCCTTCTTTCACCTGTATATCACGTAGATTCGCTGAGTTAGACGTGCCTACAGCCATACAGTGTATACATATATTTATATATACATATATATATATATATATATATATATTTTAACGGGTCGGAAATTCGTTACAATATATTTGTTTGTTCGAGACTCGATCAGGGAATAAATTCATTTAGACTCAGGTATTTTGGGTGGTAATTTACAATAAAAATGATTTATTCAACTTTGTGAATACGATACAATATAATTTAACGCCCTGTATGAGTGTAATGTGTTGTTTGTGTTGTTTTTCGTGTAACTCGTCCCGAGCTGAACCTTCAGTCGGCAAAGGTTTGATTCGCGGGGTTACCTGAGTGGTAAAATTTTCCGAGCGCGACCGGTATCGTTACCATGCGTCGGTAACCGTCACCCCTTCCTTACTCGCACTGGCGCTCGGGGCGCGATGGATTGCGACGCGGTGGATCGCGGCGCGCTGGCTCGCCACGGCCGGTGCCCGCTCTCTGTTTATGTTCTCGGTGAAGGCGTGCTTTCTAATTTCGCACGCAGATATCCCGTTTTTTGTTATTGTTCCTTGCCTTTTATAATTCCTTTATACTAATTATGATATCGGTCTTTGCGTATGTGTGTGTGTATGATTTCGCACCTCCTGTTACCTCCTGCCCCTTTATTTTCTCCTGACATGATTTTTCTATTTAACTTACAATAAATCGCTCCTTTTCGCTATCAATCAAGAGACGCGGCGGCGTCTTGACGCCAAGTAATAAAAAACAAATTCGACGCTACTGACCGACTGACGAACACGCCGCGACTCTTTATACAGTGAGATGGGCTTTTAGCAGACGACTTTTAACTTTCAATCGACATTACGCGAAAGCGCAGCGACAAATCGAAAATCTAATGACATTTTACCAATGTTATGTGATTCTTTCCCATCGATTTTGATTGGGTAATTTTTCGATCCGTATACTCAATCCCCTTGATCTCATAATATTCACCGAACTTCCGAGCGAATTCACGACTAGAAATTTTTCCACCCTCGGTGGGTTTTCCGAATCAAATGAAATCTTTCAGCCATGTCATAAACATGAAACATACGCCCTTGTTAAGGTTGATTAACATTTGCCCGTCAACATCCGCAGTAGACGCATTTGAGAAGCTCTGCGCAGCCGCGAGAGCGCCACATCCGAGCGCACGCAGCGCCTCAGAGTAGCATCGCCTGCTACTAGCTTTTTCGTTTTAATGTGTGCCGTGATCTGACAGCTTAACCCCAAGTAGGGTTAGGCAGTGCAAAAAATATAAATTTTATTTTATCCTAAGAAAAGTTAAAAGTGTAAAGAAGTTAAAAAAAAAATGACCCTTTTTAGGGCCATATTAATTTGATAAAGGTTGTAACCTCGAAAAAAACAAACGGCTCTCTTCAGAGCCAAAAATAAATTTGACGAAGGTTCTTTACATCGCGGATTCAAACCTCAGAAAATTCTCTGACTTTATGGACACGGCAATAATCAATTCACGAGATAACGCAAAAAATGAAGGTCAAACACATGAAATCTGTTACATCCTAGCGAATGTGCCTTCTCTCGGTTATTCCCAATATCCTCATTTGCCCTTATAAGCTTATTATTGAATGTATAAATCCAAGAATAAGACGAATAACAGGGTAAAAAGAAACGTGCGTACGTTTCGCACGCATATTCAACCCACAGCGATGTATGCACGATAGCAGCACCGTCAGTCATCGACTTTTCCTATGCCATTGTGTGTCAACCAGAACAAGATCTCAGGAGCATATTCCAAGAAGAGCTGTCGAACGAAAAACCAACCATCAGCTCGATCAACAGACTCCAAAAATCCTACGCCGGCCCAACCGCATGGACACCAAGAAAGCCTCGACCCCACATTATTTCATCATAACATAGACTAGACGGCTCCGACAAATTTATACCTCTGATTAAAAAATAAGACACCCGGTCTCGCAGCGCATCCGATACATAAACTTCTTAATATGAGGAGTCACCATAGCTATAAATTCACATAACACAAACCATGCGCATGCTTAGGTCTCAGATATCGAACTGTATATCCCATGCGCTTTGTCGCCGAAACACGAGACAAAGGTCTCTTTTCTTCATACGCATATTAGTCAGAACCGATGCCCTGAAATAAGGTCACGCGCGTGCCTAGCAAATCTGTAACCTACACGCCCATCACACCGCAACCAATCACGCTAATCAACCGATATATTCATGACCAATGGACCAATTCCCGAAGAACTAAATGACCAAGACCACACTCTAAGGTTCTTTCTCCCACTATCGAACGCCTCCTAATTTTCATATCAAGAAAGACTTCCTTCCTGAAGCAGTCTTCGAACAGTTTCCAGCGCGTTCAGATCGAGTCTCCCGACAATCTTTGTCGAATTCAGAGCTCAACCTTCCGTCAGCCAAATTCGAATCAAGTTCTTTTATCGAGTATTAATTCTGCTCAGCGTACTAACACTCTTATTGCGAGTATTTCCCTTTGAGTTACTACATAAAACTTCGATCCTCAGTTCGCGCAAACGGTCAAAAATCCGTGCCTCACTCTGTGCATTCGTATAGAGCATCAAGTGCCTGTCACAGTACACGTATACACACATATATCCCCGCGCCGACCGAAAATCTTGTGCAAGTATTACCAACCACTTCACCAGCGAGCGCATCAGGGTACCAGCGAGGGCCCTTCGTCTTACGAGCGCCAACCGATACTTTTATGAGCGAGCGCACACAGCTGTACGAGCGAGTGCATACACGAACAACGAATGTAAGCGAACTGTATAATCCTTTTCTATTTTTGTACCATCACTCTTATGTTTATCAGTTAAGGGGTTACCCCCACTTGCGATTTTGAAAAAATCGATTTTTTTCATTGCATTTTGTTGAAGTATAAGTATCTGAGAATATGTCCTGAAAATTTTAAGTCGATCCGAACAAAATTGACTGAGATATGAGCGTTGAAAGAGAAGAATCCGCGTTGAAAGAGCGTTGAAAGAAAAGCGTTCAACGCGTTTTTCTCAAAATGGCATTTCTGAAGTCGGTGACCAAGATTACTCGAACACTAATGAACCGATCTTCTTAAAATTTTGCAGGCTTATTTAATACATAAAAATGTAGTCTTTATCGTTCGATTTTTTTCGTTAAAATCGAAACATTAACTTTGACTGTCCGCCATTTTGTGAAAAATGAATATTTTTAAAAATCCTTCGATTAAAGACTAGTTTATAAGTAGAAGAGCTAGGGCGGTTCTAACGCCGGGATCTCAGGGGGGAGCGGGGCGGCGGGGTCCAGCGCGGGGAAGCCAAGTGCCTGGTGGCGGGGAGGGGGTCCAGCGCGGGGACGTCACGTCAGGGGTCTCTGTGGAGGGGGTAGCCATGTGGTCGGAAGAGCGACTGTCGGGAGGGGGAAGCCGTCGTCGACGAGTGTTTTGTGGGGGCGGGGGTCAGGTAGTGGTGAGTGACCGTTGAAAACCCATAAATCTCCTAATTTATTATAGACATAAAAAAGATTAGCATCGATGCAGTGTTTTTCTTTCTACACTATTTAGTCCGTGTGAAAATAGAACTCACACACACACACACACGATATGTGTATGTAATGGCCATATATGGGTAGGAAAATTTCGTTAATTTGAAGCGATACATGAAGGGGACGGCTTTTCAAAGCTGTTTATTTATGTAATGCAGGTGTGATGTCACGTCGGGAAGGGACGTGGGCATATATTTTTTGATTCCCTCCTTTTTTGCCTACGACAAGCGCAATAGCACGGGATGAGGGTAAAAAGGGGTAGTGCTTGGAATGAGCTGAAATTAGGAAATCATGCAGTGATTTGGTATTGAGAAATAATCCGACAAATTTGTACAAACTTAACTATAGGTTTATTACAAATGAGTGATCGGATAATTAAAATTGCTTATACAGAAAAATGACAATGAAAATAACTATGAAGTCGGGGGAACAATCGGATTAACATAAAATGAAATTTGTTGCTTACATTGGTCGCTGTGTTTGTGAGTGTATCGGTGTGTAGGTACGCTCGCTCGCAAAGATATCGGTTGTCGCTCGCAGATAAGGGCTTCGTTGACGGACGCCACGCTTGGCGTTGGGAAAGCGATCACCAGCACCAGACTCTTGGGGCGCTGAGAGTGTTTATGTATATACGCGTAGTAAATAGCACTTGAACTATTTTATGGACTCGAGGCCGCGAGAGTCGACTAAACTTTTATACAACGCTTCGGTCAAAACCCGAAGATGTGTAATATTCGAAACTCTACGATACCGGTTCTACACTTCGAATTCTGTCAGAACAAGATTAAGAAGTGAAGTTAATTTTGATTGAAGATTTCGCGAGACTGAGATCTGGATTTGATGAAGACTGTCGGGAGACTGCACTCAGGAAGGAAGTCTTTCTTGACGAGGAAAATTAAGAGGGGTTCGATAGTGGGAGAAGGAACTTTAAGGTTTAGCGTGATTGGTCGCGAATTCATGATTCGCAGAATTGATCTCGATCATTCTTTATACAGAGTTTGCACGCGTGGAAGGTACGAGACCTTTGTCCCGTGTTTCGGCGAAAAACGCATGGGATATGACCTAAGTATGCGCATGATCTGTGTTATGGTAAAGATTATATCGGGTGCGCGAGGAGATCGAGCGTCGGCGAGTTCTCGCTTCCTGTCGGCACCATGCTAAATAATTATCGGCCGGGACTTATTTAGGCTAGAGGCAAAGTCTTCTCGTATCATACGAGAGGTGCCTCGTATTTCTTTCTGGGACTTCGATATTTACGCCTTGAAGAAATGCGAGGTTATAACACGAGGCGGACCGGCCGAATAAAATAAACGAAGATAATAAGGGTTTGGAGAATTTCCTCGGACGTGACAGTGATGCGCTTGGTTTCGTTTCCGAAATCTTTAAAATGTTTGTATGCGTGTCCACTCCTGTCACGCGAGGTCTTCGTTCCCATTCCATGTTAAGATGTCGCATGTAAGTCCGCCGAATCTCGCTGACTCTTGACACAGGTCTTAACAAGTCAGGGTTGAAGCTTTTTTTTTTACATTCACAGCCACTCACGATGGGAATTTTTTTATAGCTCGAATATTCAAAACATAGATGAAAACAACGTATTTTTTGGGCAAACTATCTACTTTAGGGATCTATCGTCTTTAGCCTCGATGGACCACTTGAGCAGAGCTGCAGGACCCCATAAAATAAATCTTTTCACTCGATGCATCCCAACTTGTTATTTTTGTCTCGTTTCCCTCGGTCAATATATACCAGCGCGTTATCGGAAAATCTGTAGGGGTCTGCTGTCCAGAAAAGGGGTACTCCACGGTCGAGGTGAAATCTAGCCAGACTCATCAAGCATTGATTTTTATGATCTCCACACATTTTCGGATTACCATGTATGCGCAACTTGCCTCCAAAACATAGATGAATACGACGTATTTTCGTGGAAAAAAAAAAGATTAACTTTAGGGGTCTATCGTCGAAAGCCTTTGAGGCCAATGGACCACTTGATCACAGCTGCAGGACCCATAAAATACATCTTTTAACCCGATGCATCCCGACTCGTTTTCTATGTCGTTTCTTCCTCAGACAATCTTTACCAACACGATATCGGAAAAAGTCCGGTTTTTCCCCCGAGATATAGGGAAAGCCGAAATTTTTCTTCCGAACGAGGAGCCATTTTTTTTATTATCTGCTTCGCTCCAAACTGGCCACACTTTGAACGAAGCAGTCAGTCAGCTAACATCGCGGAAGTCGTCTCCAACTTATTACTATGGATAACAACATTGAACAAAGCTTGCACGATCAAGCCGCGCGTTTAAGTTCGTTCGAAGATTTTACTGTGTGGGAGCAACGGTGCGTCGAGTTCATCGAAGTGCTAGAAACGCAAAGCCGAACTAAGCGCCCGCGCTTGGTAATTGGACATCAACAGTCACTGATAGCCCAAATATCGCGTCTGGAAGGATTGAAGAAATCTGTTTGCAGCCGTTTTATACACACGGGTGCAGGGAATGGTGATCATGGATTAATCTGGCGTGAGATTGACACATCATTCAAGAGTCGAATATCGACTGGTTCTGTAATCAATCGCAGTCACATCGAGCCGAAACAATTTTTTAATAATGCTCGGGACCTAGTGCTTCAACACGTACACAATATTATCTGCAAGCACAACAGTATCAAAGTTAATACGGTGTTCAATGGTGAATTCGCGAGTGGAGATAAACATGTTAATAAAAGTGTCAACACGCGAAACTGTGAACTCTTTAACACGAGCGATTTGAATGAGTGGTATGAACAGCGTGTTATTGAGCCCACTTTAACCTCACTCGACGAATTTCAAGAACGAGACAGTGGCTGGGTTCTACGGAAAATACTTAACCTCACGATAAATGTGAATAAGTATAATCCAATGCGTGCTGGGTACTCCATATCATTACCGCGGGAAATAATGTTGAAGAGGGCTGTGGTTAACATCAAATCCAACGATAACGCATGTTTCGCGTGGGCAGTTGTCGCTGCTTTATACCCAGCCGAACGAGACAGTGCCCGTCCATCTTCTTATCCGCATTATTCGACTGTACTGAATCTCCAGGATATCGAATTCCCGGTGACGATACATCAAATTAAAAAATTTGAATTTAATAACAATGTGTCGATCAACGTATATACCACCACCACCAAAAAGGACATTGTTCCAATACGAGTCACTCAACACAAGAAGGAGAAGCACATCAATTTGCTGTACATGCAAGATACTGAAGACAACAATGTGGGGCACTTCGTATGGATCAAGAATCTGTCGAGACTCGTGAAGGCGCAACTGACCAAAAAGGAGCATAAAAAATATATCTGTGATCGGTATGTAGTTACCATAATATTTATATATATGTAATTATTTATGCTTGACGAATTAAACAAATCAATTTTTTTTTCTTTTTGCAGGTGTTTGCACTACTTCGGTTCCGAGGAAAAATTGCAATCGCACGAGGTCGATTGTGGGGCGATAAACGACTGTGCAATTCGACTACCAAACGACACCAATAAGTGGCTCCAGTTCAACAACTTTAGCCGGAAAGAGCGACATCCTTTCATCGTGTATGCTGATTTGGAGTGTGTGCTGGCAAAGACCGATGGGGAGAACCTGGCGAAAGATATGTATCAACATCATGAAGTATTTAGCATCGGATACTATGTGCGTTGTTCGTATGACGATTCATTATCTTCATATCACTCGGGTCGTAGTGCTGATTGTGTATCGTGGTTTGTCGAAGAACTAAAAAATCTAGCACTGCGGATAAAAGAAATTTTCTGCGACAACGTGCCAATGGTATCTTTAACACCGAGTGAGTGGGCTAGTTTTCGAGCAGCGACTCAATGTCACATATGTAAGAAACCGTTTGCGCAAGAAGATGTACGCGTTCGAGATCATTGCCATCTGACTGGACGCTATAAAGGCCCTGCCCATTCCAACTGCAACTTAAATTACAAGCAGTCATTTTTCATTCCTGTAGTTTTCCACAATTTATCCGGCTATGATGCGCATTTTATAATCAAGGAAGTAGCCACAGCGTTCGAAGGAAGAACCGATGTGCTTCCAATTACAAAGGAGAAATACATCTCCTTCACGAAACATATTGAAATTAAAGACGATTCAAAACATAGGATCCAATTGCGCTTCATCGATTCGTACAAATTTCTCAACACCAGTCTCGACAAATTAGCCTCATTTTTGACCGAGGACAAACTCAAAATTTTACGCATGCAATTCCCAACGCTATCGACAGACGATTTCAATTTGCTGACGCGAAAAGGGGTCTTCCCTTATGAATATATTGATGACGTGACTAAGCTAGACGACACTTGCCTACCACCACGTGACGCATTTTATAGTTCCCTGACAGATGCTACAGTATGTGAGAGTGAGTATGCACATGCTAAGAAAGTTTGGGAGCGGTTCTCCATTCGAACGCTGGGTGACTATAGCGATTTGTATCTGAAGACAGATGTCTTGTTATTAGCTGATATTTTCGAAAACTTTCGAAATACATGCATTGAGAGCTATGGCCTAGATCCCGCGTATTACTACACATTGCCGGGGTATACCTGGGATGCAATGTTAAAACACTCGAATGTCAAGTTTGAGTTACTAACTGACATCGACATGGTTTTATTCGTTGAGCGGGGTATACGCGGTGGTCTCAGTCAATGCTCAAACCGATATGCTCACGCTAATAATAAGTACGTGGAGTCGTTTGATCCATCGAAAGCATCATCATACTTGATGTATTTTGACGTCAACAATTTGTATGGATGGGCAATGTGTCAACCCTTGCCGTATGCAGATTTTCGATGGGTCAACGACGTGTCCAATTTTGATCCATCTTCCATCGCGCTAGATTCACCGACAGGCTACATCCTTGAGGTCGACTTGGAATATCCCCAATCTCTACATGATGCGCACAAAGACCTACCGTTTTGCCCAATACACGAAAAACCACCGGGTAAGCAGCAGGAAAAGCTACTAGCAACCGTCAGCGATAAAAAACGCTACATCATACACTACAGAAATTTACAACAATGTTTACGTCATGGACTTTGCCTCACAAAAATCCATCGGGTATTACAATTCACGCAATCCCCATGGCTACGTTCATATATCGAGTTAAATACTCAGTTTCGAACGCTGGCCAAAAACGATTTTGAAAAGAATTTATTCAAATTGATGAATAATGCGGTGTTTGGCAAAACGATGGAGAATGTGCGCAATCATGTAGATGTAAAGCTTTTGACAAAATGGGAGGGCAGGTATGGCGCGGAGGCAATGATTGCGAAGCCAAACTTCCACAGCCGAAGCGTTTTCTCCGAAAACCTCGTTGCCGTAGAATTGCGCAATCTCGAGGTGAAGTTCAACAAGCCGATATATGTGGGTATGTGCATACTCGACATATCCAAAACGTGCTTGTATGGATTTCATCACGAGTATATGGTACCATTGTATCGGAATAAATGTAAAGTGATGTATACCGATCCAGATAGCCTCATATATGCCATTGAGAGCGAAGATGTATATGCAGACATGAAATGTGACATTGAAAAATTTGATACGAGGGACTATTCAGCGGACATTAGGTATAATATGCCGCTTGTCAATAAGAAGGTACCCGGTCTCATGAAAGACGAATGCAATGGTGCAATTATGACCGAGTTCATTGGACTTCGATCGAAAATGTATGCGACACGTGTCGAGGGTAAGAAGGATACTAAAAAAGTTAAAGGTGTCAAGAGCAATGTTGTAGCTAGGACAATCACGTTTGACGATTATGCCCGATGCTTGAAGGAAGACATTGAAATGATGCGTAGTCAAACGTGTATTCGATCGAAGTTGCACAAGGTCTACACCATTCGTGAGACGAAAATCGCTCTAAGTCCTCATGATGATAAGCGGTATATCATACCTGGGACCTCTGATACCCTACCGTGGGGGCATTACAGAATACCGTCGTGAAAAGTTTTGTAATTTTTTTTTCCCCACAACCTTGATGTAAAATTGTGTATACTTTGTGAATATTGATGTATAAAACTCGTGAAAATTATGTATATATTTTGTTCACTCGATGTTAAAATTATGTTTGTTGTATATATTGTGCAAGAATGGATTTATTATTTTCCGTAAATAAAGAAGCGGACTTTTTATAATCACATGTGTATATTCACTCTATCCATCGCCTCACGTTCCACGAAAAAGGGTGACGGCGAGAAGGGGGGAAGCCTGCTGTGGAGTCGGTCGGAGGCGTTGGAGGGATGCGGGGACGACCAGGTCAAGAGTCATAAAACATACATATTTTTCCATTTTCTTTATTATCGACTACAAATCGGATTTACTTATCCAACTATTGTGGCTATTGTTGAAACCTAACCACTTTACAAACATTCGATTACCGCGCTTCTTCAATACCGCTTCAATGAGATAGATATCGGGGTCTTCAAGTGGTACGTCACGGGATAAGTTTTTTTCACACGATAGATGGTAAATATTTCTGTTGTCCAGTTTGGGGTGTAACCCTTTTCGAAAACAGTCTTAAATTTGCTGATTCTCACTTTATCACCAACGGCGAATTTCGGTTGTCTTTTTATTGGAGGCTTATTGAAAATCTGCTGCAATTGCTTCTCATTTTCCGCGTTGACATTTCTCGGCTTCATCTTAATGGTGCGATGTACCGAATCGTTGTACTCGGCTACTAGATTATCAAGAACATCGATCCACTTATAATTACCACGAAGACTAAATTGCATCCATATCTTGTTCTTCAATGTACGATTGAAACGCTCGCTAATGGATGCCTTCAAGTTGCTATATGTTGAATACATGTGAATATTATACTTTTTCATGATGGCCTTGAAGTCACAATTGTAGAATTCTTTTCCCTGATCGACATGCAAGTTCTGCGGTATGCGTCCTTTAACGAGGATCGACTTCATTGCTGCTGCTACATCTTTACCACTCTTACTCAAAATTGAAATGGCCCAGGCGAATTTCGAGAAGGTATCGATGACGGTGAGAAGAAATTTGTGTTTGGAGTTTTGACGCGCGTATGATGACATATCGACGAGATCGGCTTGCCAGGTTTCGTCCAAGCCCCGGATGTCCACATGCCGACGCGGATAGTTTCGTCGAGCAGGCTTATGTAGCTCTAGCACGAGAGCGCTCCTTTTCTCGTTCATTTTCCAGTCCACGCAGTCGCGCATCCAATTCAGCAATGACGTGTGAATTACGCATCACCAAATCTTGTAGAGTTTTGACATTGGCCTCGAGTGTTTTTGCAATGTCTCTTATCCTAGCTTCAAGTCCATTAACCAACAATTGACTACTCTCATTCATTTCTTTGCGTATGTTCTTAATGATAGTTCGGGATCTCTTTTGTAACGCACTTAGAGTGATGGCGTCATCTTCTCCTTCTGGATTTGCAATGTTACACAATTGTTTCTGCCCCAAGTCATAATGACCATCTGCGGTAATTCTAAAGCCAATCCCAGGTCGACCTGGAGGACCTTGCTTACTGTGGAGTACACTCCTACTTGAATGACGTCCAAACACATCGACACTCATGATGAGAATGTGTAAATTCTCCGATGTCGACTTAATAAATGATTTCAGCTTCTCGCAATTCCTCGATAATCGATATAATTTCATTCGCATGGGCCGAATTTCCGGCTGCTTGTGATGCCAAGAGTAAACGAAGACGATCTACTAGCTCATTTGGATTGTCCCAATAAATATAGTCCGATTGTGTGTTTTTTCTAGCTAGCTTATACTTTGGCATACCCTGTCCCACATGATGATCAACTATATTTGCAATATATGTGTTAAATTTGTGGCTGGTGTTACGTCGTATAGCCTCACTAGGCTTATAAAATTTTTTGTGCGCATTCGTCGAGATTACAATCTTTTCATAGTTTTTCAAATCGTCCGGTGTGAGAGTTTCGACATTGGGCACTTTTTTAAACAACAGCTCTGTTAATCCAACAGTTTTCGCATAACTCGCATCTCCCACGCGAATATGTTGAGAGTCGAAAATTATCGGAGAATTACCAATCATTAATTTGTTGCTTGCGAGATTCCGTACACCATATAATACATCCAAGTTTGCCTTTCTATTTGTTTGTAATAGCAGGATATATTCACGGATCAATTCCTCGACATTTTGCGAGTCATCATCATCATCCTCGTATATTAAGGCCATGTGCCACACGCCAGAAAATTTCGACGCGGCCTCTCGTTACGTCGGTAGCGCAGATCTCGTAGTTTTTAACTACGAGTCGCTACCGACGGACAGCGCAGCGATCGCGAATTCGGTCTCGATGCTTCGCACTGGGACGAAGAGTCTCGAAGCCAAATAGACGACGATCGCTGAGCGCGCGCGTGTGTGTGTGTGTGTGTGTGTGTGTGTTTTTGCTACGCCGACCGCGTTGCAGAAAGAACGAATCCGTTCTCGCCGCCGTTCGGCGTACGCAAGCACCTTACATCTATGTGCGTGTCACACAATTCACACAACTATGCGTAGCGACCACGGTACGCTTGTATTGGAAGCATGCGCTCGCTCGGCAGGAGAGCGGTGAAACTTTGTTGCATTTTACATTGTATATGCAGCCATCAAATCGATTTTTTTTCGACGACGGCCACAACCAAAAGACTCGGGCATTTCCCCATACTTTTTAAATTCATTTAAACAAATAGGCTCGAGCTCAATTTGTAACATCGATGCCGCTTAACGTTAACGATTTCGATCCCTGCCAAAATTTCGAGCGACCGAAATTGCTCGAAACTCACTCTACAAAAAAGAGGTAAAATTTTGCAATGCTCATTATTCAATAAAATGCGTTCAGCATTTTATCTCTGCCAGGGTTCATATTTGGCAGCATTTTTGCTGGTCAGCTTCTCGAACAATCAAGATCGCTAGCCTCGCTCTACGGAAGAGCGGTGAAATTTTGCGATCGCGCATTGTTTAAACAAATGCCCTCGAATCGATTTTTTTGTTGACGGCGGTCATCGGTGGAAATTTCTTTATGGTTGAACTTTCTAGCAAACAGGGTTTGCTAGAGACTCGTATGGTGGAAGGGTGCTAGCATTTCTCCACTCTTTTTTAATTAATTTAAACAAATAAGCTCGAAGACTATTTGGCATCTCGATGTCGCTCATCATTGACGAGTTCGATCTCTGCTAAAATCTCGAGTCACGACCGAGATCGTTCGAGACTCACTCTACAAAAGAGTTGTAAAATTTTAGATCGTTCGAGACTCACTCTACAAAAGAGTTGTAAAATTTTACAATGTTCTTTGTTTAAACAATTGCGATCAGCATTTTTTCTCTGCCATGGCTTATGTTCGGCAGGTTGTCTGCGGCCGACCAAATTCGCGAACGAACGAAATCGACCGGGTCTCACTCTGCGAAAGAGTGGTAAAATTTTATTGTTACTGCAAAAAAAAATACGTTTAGCATTTTTTCTCTCTGCCGGAATTCATCTTGGGCAGGTTTCTCCAAGGATCGAATTTTCTAGCAATGACGATCGGAGAAGTCTCGCTCTACAGAATAGCGGTAAAATTTTACTATCGCGAATTGTTTAGAGGTCATCGGTGTAAAATTTTCGAAAAATCGTTTTGTTGGAAGCACTTTTAAAAAATCCTTGGAAACTTAAAAAAATGTACAATGCCCTTTGTTTAAACAATTGCGATCGGTATTTTTTTCTCTGCCATGGCTTATCTGCGGCAGGTTGTCTGCGGCCGACCAAATTCGCGAGCGAACGAGATCGACTGGGTCTCACTCTGCGAAAGAGTGGTAACATTTTATTATTACTAAATTATTACTAATTATACTAAAAAAATACGTTTAGCATTTTTTCTCTCTGCCGAAATTCATCTTGGGCAGGTTTCTCCAAGGATCGAATTTTCTAGCAATGACGATCGGAGAAGTCTCGCTCTACAGAATAGCGGTAAAATTTTACTATCGCGAATTGTTTAGAGGTCATCGGTGTAAAATTTTCGAAAAATCGTTTTGTTGGAAGCACTTTTAAAAAATCCTTGGAAACTTAAAAAAATGTACAATGCCCTTTGTTTAAACAATTGCGATCGGTATTTTTTTCTCTGCCATGGCTTATCTGCGGCAGGTTGTCTGCGGCCGACCAAATTCGCGAGCGAACGAGATCGACCGGGTCTCACTCTGCGAAAGAGTGGTAACATTTTATTATTACTAAATTATTACTAATTATGCTAAAAAAATACGTTTAGCATTTTTTCTCTCTGCCGGAATTCATCTTCGGCAGGTTTCTCCAAGGATCGAATTTTCTAGCAATGACGATCGGAGAAGTCTCGCTCTACAGAAGAGCGGTAAAATTTTACTATCGCGAATTGTTTAGAGGTCATCGGTGTAAAATTTTCGAAAAATCGTTTTGTTGGAAGCACTTTTAAAAAATCCTTGGAAACTTAAAAAAAATTCCAATGCTCTTTGTTTAAACAATTGTGATCGGTATTTTTTTCTCTGCCATGGCTTATCTGCGGCAGGTTGTCTGCGGCCGACCAAATTCGCGAGCGAACGAGATCGACCGAGTCTCACTCTGCGAAAGAGTGGTAACATTTTTTTTATTACTATATTATTACTAATTATGCTAAAAAAAAATACGTTTAGCATTTTTTCTCTCTGCCGGAATTCATCTTCGGCAGGTTTCTCCAAGGATCGAATTTTCTAGCAATGACGATCGGAGAAGTCTCGCTCTACAGAAGAGCGGTAAAATTTTACTATCGCGAATTGTTTAGAGGTCATCGGTGTAAAATTTTCGAAAAATCGTTTTGTTGGAAACACTTTCAAAAAATCGTTGAAAAGTTAAAAAAAAATTACAATGCTCTTTATTTAAACAATTGCGATCGGCATTTTTTTCTCTCCCATGGCTTATCTTCGACAGGCTGCCTGCGGCCGACCAAATTCGCGAGCGAACGAGATCGACCGGGTCTCACTCTGCGAAAGAGTGGTAAAATTTTATTATTACTAAATTATTATTAATTACGCTAAAAAAAAATCGTTTGGCATTTTTTCTCTCTGCCGGAATTCATCTTCGGCAGGTTTCTCCAAAGATCAAATTTTCTAGCAATGACGATCGGTGAAGTCTCGTTCTACAGAAGAGCCGTAAAATTTTACTATCGCAAATTGTTTAGAGGTCGTCGGTGTAAAATTTTCGGAAAATCATTTTGTTTGAAACACTTTTAAGAAATCCTTGGAACCTTAAAAAATATGATGCATATTCCTTTGTAGCTGAAAAAACCCATTATAATGTGGTTTTCGAGCTATTTTTAAAGGAAGTCTCCGCCGCTGAAAATCGTCTTTGGCGATGTCTCATGCCGGTAGGCGCAGTTCTCAACTCTTGTAAGCCTATTGTGGGGACAAAGTCACCGACTAAAAATAGTTTTATTTTCGACCAATAGGTGGCATTCGATTACGGGAAAAAAAAACTTGTTCAGCTGTAGCTTCTTTGAAACCGTTGACTTCAAACACGTTTTTTTCAAAATCATGTTTTCGATATCGGGACGGAGCAACACTCAAACAATGTTCGCCCAATCGACTTGAAATTGTAAATGTAGTTTCTTAGATTGCTTTAACAGTCAAGGACGAGCTCTTTTTTTTCGATTGACTGAAAATTGTAAAAAAAATATATCACTTTTTATACCCAACCCCAAAAAATTAAAGAAACAGAAAATTTCTTCATTTTTTAAAGTGTTTTTGAAAAGCTGTATCAATGTCAAAAATAGTCGTATCACGATGAAAAAGAAAAACATTATTAAGCTTCAAGTTTCTAGGTTGAGATCTTTTGGCAAAATAATTTTTTGAGCTATGGTTATCGCGCAATCATAAGAGATAGCGAGAAAATTATTTTTCCAATTTTATTTTTTCAAGGGATTTTTCACAGATAAATCAATGCATAGGTCCGTTAGCTTGTTTATTCAGTTCCAATTTGGTTTTTTTGTGGTCTCTCTATGTCAACTTTTTGCTGGGATATCCGACTTATAATAAAAAATGTTCCTTTTGTGTTTGATCAATGATATCACAGCAACCAATGATCGCACAGGAAATTATTGCGCAGCTTGAAAAACTTGAATCAATTTCGTACAAGACCCTTTCGTTGATTTTTGAGAAAAAAATCATGTTTTCACCATTAACAGTAGTTTGAAAAATAGGACAAAACATGACATTTTATGGTTTCTCTGTAAATCTACTACTCCATTACAAATATTGGTAGAAAGACTAATGTCGCCACGTATTTTCAAATTGATCCATCGACCCGTTTTTCCTGACCGATCGATCCAAGTTTTACAAACGAATTAAAGGAACAAGTGTTCCTAAACATCGTGTAATCATGATCAAAATGAAAACACCCATTTTCTTCGACTATTTTTAGAACTTTGCAGTAGTTGCTTGTTAAATTTAAGAAAAAAAAATGAGATATTAAAAAAAATTGTAATCTGTTTAAATTTGTAAATTTTTTCAGGAAACAATGGTGACTCGTTGTTGCCACGCTTCGGCTTTTGCGCACCATAATTTCACTCATCAATTGCAGTGATTAAAAGTTGATACCCCCAAGCAGTATTGACTAGTCGATCTGAGAACTTGTATGCCATTAACTGTAGATATTTTCTGCGAAGGTTATCAGGGATACAAAAAACACTTTTTTCAAAAATGATCTCTTGCTTGAAAGAAAAAACCAATGAACAATTTCTTTCGAAAACTAATCTTTTTTTGGTAATTTTTTTCTACGTTTTGATAAAAAAAAATGAATCTCTTGTTTTTGTAAACTCTCATTTTTTTCAATTTTTGATCATGCCTAGTTTTGAAAAAAAGATTGTTTTCCATAACCCTAATAACCTTCGTAGAAAATATTGAGAATTAATTGCATAAATGTTCTCAGATCGACTATTAATACAGCTTGGGAGTATCAACTTTAATTGATGCAATTACAGATGAGTGAAATTAAAGTGCGCAAAGGCCGAATGGTGTAAAAAAATGAGTCAGTATTGTTTCCTTAAACATTTTACAAAAAAAAATGTTAATCTCTCGAATTTTTTCTTATATTTAACAAGCAACTAGTGCCAAGTTGTGAAAAAAGTCGAAGAAAGTTAGTATTTTTATTTTGATGATGATTACAAGATGTTTAGGTATAATACACTTGTTCCTTTAATTGTTTTGTCAAACTTCGATTGACCCTTGATAGAAAACGGTTCGATGAATCAATTTGCAGACTAACAGGGGTTTTGGGAGTAATTCGAGCTGAAAAAAAAGCGGCAACATTAGTCTTTGCATCAATATTTGTAACGTAGTGGTAGATTTACTGAAAATCCAGAAAAAGTAATTTTTTGTCCTTCACCAAATAACGGTTAAGGGTGAAGAAAAAAATCACAAAAATCAACGGGAGGGGCTGGCGGGAAATTTATTCGACTTTTCAAAGCTGCCCTCTAATTCCCGTTACGATAATTGGTTGCTGAGAGATCGATAATCAAAGACAAAAGGATCTTTTTTCATTCGAAGTCGGATATCTCAGCAGAAAATTTGACGTACAGAGATAAAAAGCTAATTAAAGCTGAATAAACAAGCTAACTAACCCATACATTCAGTTAACTGAAACAAAATTCCTTAGTCCGATGACCCCTGAAAAATAAAAACAAATTTTGAATTTTTTTCTGCCGGTATTTCTTATGATTGCGCGATAGCCGTAGATCACAATTTTTTGCCAACAGATCTCGAAACTATCATCTTGAAGCTTCAAAAAGCGTTTTTCATCTCGATGCGACAATTTTTCACATAGACACAGCGCTTAAAAAAACGCTAGAAAATGTAGAAATTTTGTTCTTGTCATTTTCGGAGTCGTATATAAAAAATTTGGTTCAAAACACGACCTTTTTTTTAACTCGTCTCTTTTCTTTAATTATTTTGAAGTTTCCCCTCATTTGACTGCTAAAACGAACGTAATAAACGAAAAAACTTTACTCTTAGTTCCACGATTAAATTAACGATAGTTCTACTGCGTTCCACGGAGAGGGTATGAGGTTGAAGTTTGCAACGTTGGAACGCAAAAAAATAAAAATTTGTGAAGTCCTTTTTTATATTTCGGCAACCTTTGCTTACAATAATCCTCCAAACATTTTTCAAGATTGTTGGTCGCGTGTCGTTCAAAGAGACGCGACCAACAATCGTCACCGTGTACTCCGATCTAAGGGGTCACACTGTGGAATTAAAAAAAATTGTTTTTTTTTACTTGACTTAAAAGATGCTTTCAACCATCTATAATAAGGAGAAAAAAGTTTGGTACCTGTAAAAAAAAGGGCCGCAGGCCAGCATGGGTCTGCGGTGGCAGTGGCTGGCCCGTGTGCGAGACATCGACCGTTTTTCTCAAAACACAATTTTTCAAAACGGCATGCAGCATAACTCCAACAATTTTCATCATTTTCACTCCCAATTTTGGGTACATGTTTCAAATAACATTCCGAAGAGCAATAAGTACGGGATTTTCTATGAGTTAGTTATAACATTAGTTATTACCAAATGATTGTGCTTTTTTTGTCGAAAATTAAGTTTTTGGTTTAATGCTTGCCAATTACACAAAAAATAACATTGTCACAATTCTCTACGTATTTCTCTAGCTATACTCGTGAAAATAAATAGAATTTTTTAAATTTTATTCTACAATCAAATTTGCGTCAGCTATACTGCGTGCCGCAGAGCGTCTCAAATTTAACATGCCTCCCCAGAATGGCTCCAGCGTCACCTTTTGGCATAATTTTTCAATATAAATTTCATTTTGTTCACTTAAAGATATGACTAATAACATCCTTGAATATTAATATTCTCTTATTTGTCCTTCTACAAAAAAAAAAAAAAATCGCGAAATATCACTCAATTTTGGACGTTTACAGTGGTGTAAGCCCTTATGGTAAAACGAGCGTGCGCTCTTGATTTATATCGATTTTTTTCAAATTTTAACCAGACATTGTTCATATTATTATGCAAGTTTAAGTGAAATTTCAGAACAGTTGACTATTTACATTGGGAGATAATGGATTTTTGAATAGCAACTTTTAACACTGCAGGGTCTGCATTGGCCGAAAGTCAGGTCACTTAATTCGGCGTACCATTCTATTGTGTTTATGGATTTTGAAAAAAAATATGATTAGATAGTAAACCAGTTAGGGGACGAGTGAAAAAGTTTGAATGGTCTTTACTATTCAGTTTTGCCAAAGACGTTTAGTAACGACAGAATAACTCTCGGTTAGAAATATTTATCCCCTGTAATAAGAAGACATTATGCAACACCGCAGAACAGCGTTGTTCAATATTTTGAGAAAAAAGTTAATTATTGTGCTCCTAACGTTAAACAATTTTAACGTAAAGAAAAAGATTTGCGTTATAAACATTAATATTTTATATTGTTTATGTTATTACCTTGTGTCTTTTTAAAGAGGACAAATATTTTTCACGGAAAATTACTCTGTCTAAATTTCAATGCAGACCCCACAGTGTTAAAAGTTGCAATTTTAAAATCAATCTCCGAATCTAAATAGTCGACTGATGTGACATTTCACTGAAACATGCATAATGATACGAACAATGTCTGGTTAAAATTTAAACAAAATCTATAAAAATCAAAAGCGCACGCTTGTTCTACCTTAACGCGTTCAACCATTGACCATTCAATTCTGTTGGTCTGAAGGTTTGGCCCCGTCGACTCTGAGTATGAGATGATGGTAGCCGTAACCACTGAGATGCAATGGTCCTCGCCCTTTGTTTTAAGATGTACATACGTAAGCGAAAGTCCTTGCACAGATTGGTGGTGCGATCCATGGTGAGATATTGTTTCTGGGCGAAGCCGAAGAGTTCAACGAGTTCCTCGAGGTCAGCCTCGCTGGTGCTCTCGGAGAGATTGAAGACAGCGGTGATATCCTTGCCGACACTGGGAGGCTATACAGTGGCCGCGACGCGTTACAAGGTTTCTCATCCTCGGCAGTGCCTTCTTGCTGCCCTTGATAAATCCGTTGGTCCATCTAGATGGTAAATCCGACGCTACATTAGTTCTGGTTTCTACATGCTAGTCCAGTTACCATACCTAGCATGTGTATGCGTACGCTATCAGTACGAGTATTAGTATGGTGAGGATACGGAACCAGTATATTTTACTATTGCAGAGTATACCAGTACCATACTAGTAACATGCACACTTGCGTGTAGCGGTGTACTACCGTACAGGTATACCAAGGGTCTTCCATCTTTGTACGCCATACCAATAGTTCTCTCGGTCATCAGGGTGAAGCTATAGAGATATCGCCACCGGTCCACAAATCAACCGTGTTTGAGACGTGACAGTTTTGCATTCGTAGGCAAAAGGTGTTGAACTTTCGTGCACCATTTTGGTCGCACACTGATCAGGAGATCGACGATTTCGAGGGGTAATGGAAGTGGCTACGGATCATCGGAAAATATGCTATCTGCGATTTTTTCACAAATAAATACCGAGGTATTTCTGCTAAGAGCAAATAAGCTTGAGTTTTTTGCACCGGAGCCGTTGGCTGTTTGACACATCGGCGAGCGAGAAAGCAATGCGAGGGACGATCGTGGCAAATTACATAGTACGTAAATTGAGGTTATAGCATGTACGTACCTTGAATTCCGGTGTTTTCTTCTTCGCCTTCTTGCTGTCCCTATGTTCCTCGATCTTCTTCATGTAATCGGCTGCGGCTGTTTTCTCGTCGATTATTTCATTGTCGGTTTTTGTCGTCGGTGGTGTGCCGGCGTCCTGATGCGTTCTTCACAGCAAAAAAAACTCACCAAAACGCGACGAAAACAAACTTCACTCGATCCCACACACTATTTAAATTCTATGACACACCGTATGAAATATATTCCGAACGAATGTTCGAGGTTATGGCCGGAGGTTATGGCTCCGGCTTTCGACCTGTCAAAAAATAAATTTGTTCCGGAAGGAGGCGAGCGCAGTCGGTAAAAACAAGACGAAGCGAGCTGCGCGCCGCCAGTGAGAAAAGGGATGAACTGAACGCTCGCTACAGTACCTGATATTTTGAGCTTTGTTGGTACATTTTTGCTGAATTTATGTAAAAATTTCAAAATGCTTTTTCTCCGCCATTTGTTCATGAAAACAGGTGAAACAAAGCTCAAAATGTGTGCTTTTTCACTGTCGAGAGCATGATTCGCGCCAAATTAACGGAAATGCGATGCAATGGTTAATAATTCACAGTTTTTCGCATGGTAACTACAAACTGCAAAATTTTTTTCGAAATTTTGGAAAATTTCGCGAATCATGCTCTCGGAGCAAGCGCCCTGCATGCACACAACAAATTTCATTCCAATTGGTTGAGCCGTTCGGGAGAATTCCCATTTCAAAATTTCGATGCGGTCGGAGGCATGTGGCACATGGCCTTAATTTAAACGAATCTTGGGTTTCACTCTTGAAGGAATATTGTGCCTCGTTCTTCAATTGATGTTTCGCACTATTTAATGCATCTCCTGCTTCAACATCATCACTCACTTTTTCATCCTTAATTTCCGCCTTCACCACCTCACCGTTTTTATATGACACCAATTTCTCCAATGGTCTCACGATAGGCTTAAAGACATCTTGCATTCTCTGCTCATCGCTATCTTTTCCAATTTTGTTCATCCGATGCTTTCGTCTGATTGCATCGCTCGCTTTGGCAATTTCATGCAATACATCTTTTTCTCGCAACAGTTGTTCGCTCTTCATGTTGTCACTGCTACGGTATGCACAATACGGTCTCTTCAACTACCAGCGATGAGTCATTTATCAATGGTTAGAAAACAATCAAAACCCTGTCTATATCGGCCTTCGTTAATATCGCTATCCTTATCAATTGTGACAAATGCATACTTGTCGGAATTCCAGCATTTCACGCACATGTTTTTAAAGCACGTATAAGTCATATCCGTATTAACATGATCGTTGTAGACGTGTTTGAGATTCATATCGTCCTGCTTGAAAAGCACCACAAAATTTGCATTATCTCTCACGAGATGTTTGGGGATACGAGTGTACGTCTGACAAAGATAAAAAGTGTCAACAATCTCGTGTCTTCCCATGGAAAAGAAGGCCCGAACATTATCCTGCTTTTCGCATGCTATTTCATCAAAGATGAATATAGAGTTGGATCGTGCATCACTTGGTGCTATCACTTGTTCATGCGCCTCGAATGGATGATATTCAACTCCACTCATAGGTTCGAGTAATTGTTCGAGCAATTTATACTTTGGCTGCTTCAACGATTTGGAATACAAGTAAATGTTCTCAAATCTCAAACCATTCGGATGGATGATGAGAGTGAGCAAAGCGTTGGTTTTCCCACTATTCGATGTACCGCAAAACAGTGCACGTATGCTATCCGGCAATAAATTCCCATGACGTTTTTGTTTCTTCTTCCTCCCTCCGTCTTCGACAAACTCGTCAAAATTTATCACGGGGAGTCCACCTCCGATAGTTTGCTTCTTGGACGTCATCTCACACACGACTAACGATGAAATCATATAAATAGGATTCTTAAAGGGATCATCAATCAGTCGCATATTGTCTTTAGACATGATCGTGCATAGCAAGAGCGGTAAAGGTTTAGTCAACCGCCTAATCAACAAACTCCCCGTTGAACTACATCTGCCGGGGTATCAGTATTGTGGGCCAGGCACAAAGTTGGTCAAGCGCCTTGCTCGTGGTAATCCGGGCATTAACCCATTGGATACGGCTTGCAAACAACACGATATTGCGTATTCGAAAAATCCAGATAATCTTGAGGCGAGACATTTGGCGGATAAAGTGTTAGCTGAACAGGCTGTACAACGTGTTACCGCGAGAGACGCTAGTATCGGTGAAAAAGCTAGTGCTTGGGGTGTGGCAAATATTATGAAGACAAAGAGAAAATTCGTTATGGGAATGAAGGTCCGTAAGGGTGGCGTTTGTTTGAAAAAGATAATTGGCGCTGCAAAGAAGACAATGATTCAAAGTAATGATCCGCATAAGATTATTAAATCAGCTCTAAAGGGTGCTCGTGCAGCTGTAAAGATGCAAGGTGGCAAAGTACGCACACCTCGGGTTCTACCTGTACCCCATAAAATTGGTGGTTTATTGCCCTTCCTCGTGCCCATTTTTGCTGGTCTTAGCGCTGCGGGTGCTTTGTCGGGTGGTGCGGCTAGTATAGCTAAAGCCGTAAATGCTGCTCAAGCAGCTAAACGTTAATTGGATGAAAGTAAGCGTCATAATCGAACAATTGAAGCAATTGCATTAGGTCGGGGTCTACATCTGAAACCATATAAGCAGGGATTGGGCCTTCATAGCAAGCCAAAAAACTAGAAGTTACGCTACCTCACCGACCCCTCACCGACCGCGACCTACTTAAATATGCAAAAATCCTAAAGATTCCACATTTTCGCGGGGTTTACATGCGCGACACATTGCCAACAGGCGGACCTCTCAAATGTGAAGCAGCAATTGTAAATTTGGATGCAAATGCCGGTCCTGGAACGCACTGGGTCGCTTACAAAAAGACTGGATTGAAAGTCATGTACTTTAATAGTTTCGGCAATCTTCCACCACCATCTGAACTCATGAGGTATTTTCGTGTTGGTAGAGTAAATTATAATTATAAGGGATATCAGGAATATGATACGATTGAATGTGGGCATTTGTGTCTCAAATTTCTTTGTCGACAATTGCAGCACAAAGACAAGTATACACTATATATAGGGGGAAAATGATGTGGGGAATTCAGTTGTTAATTTACCAGCATCTTGGACGAAAGTTTAACATTGACCATATCTGGCTCATCGTCCATACTCGAGGCGCAATACTTTCTCCCCATCGAACTCTCGCCACACAAAAATTATACTCTCGGTCTCGTGGAATTGTTAATCTTCAACTCTATTCCCAATATCGACGTTGACCACGATAAACTTTACGTGGGAGATGAGGTGTTGACGATACCTACGGGCAGTTATGAAATAGAGGATATTGAGACGTTCGTACAAGCAGAGCTCTCACGTAAAAACATCAAAATCAGCATTAAACCCAATAATAATACGCTACGCAGTGAGATCGAGTGCGATCGTGATATAAATTTTGAGCCGAAAGATTCTATTGGGCATCTACTAGGCTTCACCGCACGCAAATTGGAAGCCAATAAAAGGCACGAATCGGACCTTCCGGTGGCCATTCTCAAAGTGAACGCCTTACGCGTTGAGTGCATCATTACCGCTGGCGCCTATATTAATGGACAAAAAGTACACACAATTCACGATTTTTTTCCATCTGTGCCACCGGGCTATAAGATCATTGAAGTTCCCTCCCACGTAATTTATCTGCCAATCACGAGCCGAACGATTGACGCGATACAGCTTCGCATAGTGGATCAGGACGGTGATTTGGTAAATTTCCGCGGTGAAGTGATCACCATACGCCTGCATATAAAGTCGTGATGGATATAGTTTTCAATAGATCTTCCAATAACAATAAACGGCCATGGATAAAAACAATCAGTCGTCGGCCAGCGCCCAAAGTGCTAACACCTCAAAACGTGCTACTCTTGAAGAGTTTGGGTCTCAAAGTGCGTGGCGAAAGCGCGTAAAAAATTATTTAGTCTGTGCTCTGTGCATCTGTTGCGTGAAATGGAGGAAGAAATTGTAAACATTCAGGCGCCTGTGGTCTTTGATGAATCCATCATCCATTGTGAGATTCACGCTCATCAGCCATATGCATCTTCAACCTTCAATACCAGCGATGAAATCCGTATTGCCATCCAACATCAAGACCTCTCCATCCTGCCAAGCAAGAGTTCTCTACACATATGTGGGAAATTATCCAAGCGCGATGGGACGCCGACCGCTGCTACAAGTCTCGTCAACAATGCCATTTGCCATTTGTTTGAGGAAGTGCGATATGAATTGAATGCCATAGAAATCGATCGTAATAAGAATGTCGGCATTACGAGTGTAATTAGGGGATATTCATCTCTCTCACCGGCCAAAAGTTCTATGCTCGAGAACACTGGATGGCTCGATGTCGAAGAGACGAAGCAGATTGTAGATGTATCGGGAAACTTTGATGTGTGCATTCCGCTCAGCATGCTCCTCGGGTTTGCCGAAGATTATCGTAAAATTGTCGTAAATGCCAAGCACGAGTTGATCCTCACGAGTTCAAAGACCGACGACAATGCCATTGTACAAACAGCGCCCGAAGACTACAAACTCGTATTGCATAAAATAGAATGGCTCGTGCCGTATGTAACAGTCTCCGATCAGCGAAAAATTCAACTATTAAAGTTTCTCGCCAAAGACGCACCAATCTCCATGAGTTTTCGAACATGGGAACTGTATAAATATCCATTGCTGCCTGCGACCTCTAAGCACGTATGGTCTGTGAAAACCTCGAATCAGCTGGAGAAGCCACGTTATGTCATACTCGCGCTGCAGACGGGTCGGAAAAATAAGAAGCAACAAAATGCGAGCCACTTTGATCATTGTAACCTGAGCGATGTTAAACTTTACCTCAACTCTCAATGTTATCCATATGGAAATTTGAATTTGAACATTGATCAAAATCAATATGCTCTACTCTACGAGATGTACGCAAACTTTCAACCGACCTATTACCACAAAGAGGCTGAACCATGGCTGAGCAGAATTGAATTTTTAGAAAAAGCGCCCCTCGTTGTCATTGACTGCTCAAAGCAAAACGATTCTCTCAAGTCTGGCCCTGTTGACGTGCGCCTTGAGTTCGAATTGAAAAATAATATTCCGCCACACACTTCAGCATACTGCATGATCCTCCATGATCGTATTGTCGAGTACAATCCAATCAGCGGTGGGGTTAAAAAATTGGTATAAAATCATGCCGATAATTCGCGTCCACGTCAGTCAACATGGAGCTTATCGTCGATGTACAGGGCTTCAAGAGCCCCATCAACAAATTTGTCCTAAAGGAGATATCCATCATCAAACTCCACGACAAGGATGCTGAACCGCTGACGCTCGCCTTCGACGCACCATTTGCATGGGACTCTTTACCGGCCAAGTACAAAATGACAAACAAGTGGTTGGAACGAAATTTCCATGGAATACGATGGGATCACAGCGGCATACCATACGAGGCAGCTAGAAAGACAATTCGCGAAATCTTGCAAGGAGCCCCCACCATCTATGCGAAGGGATTCGAGAAATGCGCATGGCTATCAAGATTCACGGATCCCACGACAAACGTCATCGACTTGGAGACTCTGGACTGTCCATCGCTGCAGAAGTTGCCGAAAATCACAAACTCGAAATGCCCCCATCATTCCTTCAACACGAAATACAACTGCGCCCATGATAATGTAAAATCGCTGAAAAGCTGGTTAAGTGTATACGAAGCGTTGTGTGAGCGAGGGATTTTTTTAAAATGAATACAAAAACATTTCGATGAAAATATATACCATTTGTATTCTTCATTTATTTTACGACGAAAATTGTTTTGCATTTCTCCTTCTCATACATTTCGATAAAACAGTTCTTTACATACATTTTTACATAGTCAAACACTTCAAACGTCGAAACGATGGTGAGACGACTGTGATCTGGACGGCTGTTCCACTCAACGATGCTGCCCCAACGAATTTGCCCTTTTCCACCATACTCCACGACGATGGAACTTGACGCTGATGTATTTTCCACAACTGCATGTAGAATTGACTCTTACGCGCCAGTTGCAGCATACTCTCGATGATGCAGACAGCCGTTCGACGATGGTGTTCCAACGAATTTCGTATTTTTCCACCATGTGTTCTCAGACTTGGAAAAAGTCTATGCTGTTGTATTTTCCACCTTTGTATGTCATCCAGAGACGATGATCCCGTGCCGCTTGCCGCATTCGCTCGAACGTTTCCAAATCTTCATCGAAGGCCTTCACAAGTCGCGCTGGTAAGAAGATAGTGAATTCATCCGCGATGTCCGCGAGGTAGCGTTTCCCAAACTTGGTTTGTACGGCCCTCATGTCGGAGATTCGATGATCCGAGTGAACGCGGAGTTCTGACAGCTTCTTCGTTGGACGGAATTCCGCCATCACGCTGACTTTGTTGATACTCGAGAGATCCATTTTCCCCGCACTTTCAAAGTTCTTTTTGGAGAGGTGTTGATGTCGCGGTGGAATACTGCAGTCTGAGCTTGGACTACGAAATTATAAGCTCCCTCATAACCCTCCCACTTGAATTTTCAAACTTCTCCCCACTTGTCCAATCATGAAAAACAGGTTCAAACACTTTCGAAGAACCTCGTACGTGGAGAATTTCCCCCACGACATTTTTTCACACTCCCAAAAACAGGTTCAAACACGTTTGAAGAACCCCTTACGTGGAGAATTTCCACAGCATTTTTCACATTCCCGACGTTGAGGTGGGGGGCCATCGATGTGATCTTTCATCTGTGGTGTATTATAATGCTCCATACATGGAAGATATGATATCACTTCATTATCGTTCCGATGATGTGCTGGCAAACGATCCCACAATAAGCCAACATATTCACCCCAATATTTTAGGAGCAAGACCTTTGGAACCTGTTCGAGCTCGTTTTTGGTCAAGTCCAGGGGGTGCTTGGCCGGATGCACTGCGTACATACTCGCACATCTGAACATCTCGACGTTATATTTCGTAATGAATACGAGTCCTCGATACATCGAAACATTTTTTTCCCGAGTGCAGCTGTGCTCCGGTGGCCCATTTGGGGTCAAAAACCCTTTGACGATAGGTCTCTAAAGTTTATAGTTTTTCCGAGAAATCCCGACTTGTCAGGGCCTGTCTCGGGTGTTGGCGAGAGTCGTGACAGGAGTGGACACGCATACAAACATTTTAAAGATTTCGGAAACGAAACCAAGCGCATCACACCTGCATTACATAAATAAACAGCGTTGAAAAGCCGTCCCCTTCATGTATCGCTTCAAATTAACGAAATTTTCCTACCCATATATGGCCATTACATACACATATCGTGTGTGTGTGTGTGTGTGAGTTCTATTTTCACACGGACTAAATAGTGTAGAAAGAAAAACACTGCATCGATGCTAATCTTTTTTATGTCTATAATAAATTAGGAGATTTATGGGTTTTCAACGGTCACTCACCACTACCTGACCCCCGCCCCCACAAAACACTCGTCGACGACGGCTTCCCCCTCCCGACAGTCGCTCTTCCGACCACATGGCTACCCCCTCCACAGAGACCCCTGACGTCACGTCCCCGCGCTGGACCCTCCCCCCCGCCACCAGGCACTTGGCTTTCCCGCGCTGGACCCCGCCGCCCCGCCCCCCCCTGAGATCCCTGCGTTAGAACCGCCCTAGCTCTTCTACTTTTATACTTATATTTGACTGAATCCATCCGCATTATCTTTTTCACATGATCCACTTCGCCGCAATGTTGGTCACCGCAAACCGTGTATATAAAAACATTATTTCATTGACGACCATTTGCTACTAAACAATATAATATTTTTCAATAAAAAAATTACTGAAAGTTCTTCAAGATGTGTTCTTTAAGATGGTATATTGATCGATTAAAAAAGTTTTGTAGTTTTCTTTAAAAAAATTCATGAAAAAGGTCTTTTTTGCGCTAGAAGTGGGGTAACGCCTTAAGGCAGGATTCTCCTTTGAAACTTTGAAAAGAAATTTTTTTTTTTTACATTTTTCGAAAGTAAATATGTTCAAGAATGTTCGGTCAAAATTTTATAAAGTTCCAAGCAGTCTAACTATCCTTTTTCGCTTTTCGAACGCACCTACCTCGTTCAGACGGCTGGTGCAAGTATAAGGAGGCCGAAGCAAACAACGCTTTAAAAAATTATAAACATCCTCCTGCTCTTGCTAGTGACGTACAAGAGGTGCTGAAGCCGATCTACGAAGATCTAACAAAAAACGGAATTACTGGAGAGATGTTTGGGTGGAAACACTCAAAATAACAACGAATGTTTCAACTCTACAGTTTGGGCTATGGCACCGAAACATGTCTTTAATGGCAAAAAAATCGTCAGAATTGCGTGCCTCACTGCTGCCTGCGTTTTTAATGAAGGATTCAGCCCAGTTTTAAAAATAATGGAAGGCATGGGCATTACAATCGGCCCAACCGTCATGCAGTTCGCCACTATGCGCGACCAACATCGCATCGTTCGAGCGAACCGCCGCTCGACTGAGGCTTCTAAGGAGGGCAGAATTTAAAAAAAAAGGCTAAATTGGATGAAAACACCCACCTGGAATACGTCGAAGGCATATTATATGGCCCAGGCATCGCTGATTGAGGGTAAGATAATTTTTTCTACGATTTATCACTCACCAAAACTTTAAACGCGTTTTTCTCGAAACGACATTTTCAAGTACCGTGGTCGTGATAACTCAAAAAGTACTGAACCGATCCTTATGAAATTTGGAACACATATTCTATATGTGTGTACCAACCGACCTAGCTAGAATCAACTTAAAATTTTGATTAGAACTATTTTTTTATTGCAAAAAAAGACCCAAAAAACGCATTTTTTTCGTATTTTAGCCGCCATTTTGTTAATTTTGCACGTATATAAAATATTCTAGTTAGGTCGGTTCCTGAAGACATACTGAACATGGAACTATTTGATTTTTTTGTTCCAGACCATCCGTCGGGAAGATTTCACGACCACGGCAACGGTACCTGCTTTTCGAGGCGTTGGCTTTAAACATATTTTACGTGTACAAAAAATGGATAAAATACATTAAAATTTTTTTTTATGTACTTAAAGAGTGTATTTATTGAACAGTTTAAACCCCATATCGATATCTTTAATAGTATTCTCAGAAAAAATTCACGAAAATAGCGTTTTTTTCATGGTTTCAAAGTAGAATCCTGCCTTAATCACTTCAATCCGACCCCTAATTGGTAATAAACCAAGAGTCAATGTTACACAAGTGTCGAGTTATTCCATCATACCAAGACATCGCGCCAATTCCTTAATTCAATTCTTTCCCACGCACTACCCCTTGTTACCGTCATCCCGTGCTATTGCGTTAGACGTAGGCAACAAAGAGGAAAATGAAAAATATCATGCTCTCATCCCTTCCGGATGTGATAAATCTCCTAGCATCGGATACAGGTAAGAAAAAATAATCACATACCTTCTGCGTCCAAACATTGCGCATTCATTATAGAACAACGTGAGCAAGCTTGGCATCAGTTATTCTATAAATGCTCATAACTGCTTAAAATAATGATGTATCATGTCGTGAAGATTAATGAATTGCTTTGCGTCAGTACTTTTCACGGCGTGTACAATGACTGCGAAAACTGGACTTCGCAGTGTGCTCTCTGCGCTTTGCAAGGGACGAAAGCTCTTTTGGGATACTTTTGTGTCGCAAACCCATTTTTACCCTACGTCAACCGAAAAAACTTTGTTCGGATATAACAATTTGGAAAACCTCACCTTTCGGTGTACTCACAATATTGTCCATGCGAAGAACTAAAAGTGACGAAGAAAATGTTTTGT
Organism: Ophion ellenae; assembly: GCA_963210295.1. Classification (NCBI taxonomy): domain Eukaryota; kingdom Metazoa; phylum Arthropoda; class Insecta; order Hymenoptera; family Ichneumonidae; genus Ophion; species Ophion ellenae. The sequence goes on along the minus strand of OY723385.1, from coordinate 21,879,515 downwards.
TAGACTTTCTCCACAGTAGTGTTCATGTAAAAAACTCTGACTAACATTTCAGAACTTGAACCATCAGAAGATTTCTCTCGCCGCTGAACAAGATGACAATTTTCACATTCTGTGGAAATTTGAATAACTTGCCCTACTGCTTATCAAACTTGTCATTTTATTTAGCAGCGATAGATATGGTATGATGATTCACTGAATCCCTCTAAAGAAAGTTTGAAATGTTATTCAGAGGTTTTCACGTCGACAGTACTGTGGAGAAAGTCTAACGAGTCATTGCTTTCAACCCTTGTAGTTCTTCGCTTGGGCACTATTGCGAGTACAACGAAAGCTGAGATTTTTCCAGTTTTCATATGCGACCGAAATTTGTTTGGGGTATGCGGTAGAGAAATTTGTGTGCGGTTCAGGAGTATCTGCAAAACGCTTGTGTCTCTTGAAAAGCGCAGAAAGACTACAAAGTGCAGCTTTCGCACTCACCGTACAGATAGTTTTAAACGCTGACTCAAGTTAATCCATCTGTCTTGACAACAGGAAATTTAGTTTTCCAAAACAATGAATATTCATAGAACAACTGATGCCGAGCTTGTTCACATAGTTCTGTAATGCATCAGCAATGTTTGGCCCTATAAGGTGGAAAAATATTGAGTGGTTTGAATGCTTTGAACAAAAATTGGATTGTGAGACTGTAAGAGTGAGGGATCTGAACTTGACTACGAAAATGTTTCAAGTGCGGTCAAGTTGCATGTATTTATATTTTCCATTTCTCTATTTGTATTATTAAGGGGCGTCTTCTTTTTGTAAATTGAGGTAGTGAATTTCTAACAAAGTGTGTAAAAACGTTTGAAGCATTTTCACAGCCTGCACAGACCAAAAACAGTTCGAGGATTCAAGGAGGATTAATTTCCAATCCAAAAAAGGTTTGAGCCTTTAAGAAGAATTCGTTTTAGTTGCAAAAAAAGTTTGAGCATTTAAGAATTCATTTTCGTTCCATTCCAGTAATGCAAACTTCAGCGTCATGGAGTTCGGATTACAAAGATTACCCAAACAAAAAAATTGTGTACATTTTTCAGTGATTTTCAAATTGCTCTATCTCCGCGAAAAATCATCATAGGAATTTTTTTTAAAAAGCATTACAAAGGTTAGAATCTCTAGATTTCAAGCTTCCGCTCAAAATAATTGTTTGCCCTTTGGTATTAATAAATCAAAAGAAGTGTCGCAAAAGCAAATCTCCGGTTTTTGTTTCGAAAAGGTGTACAGACAAGGAAAAATTTGTTTGATTAATGACGCAATCAGACGTATTTTCCTTGAATCACCCTTTCTATTTTGAACTTTGAAACAAGTATATATCAATTACACGATCAAAGTTAAATGACACTTTTGACTTGAATAATCAATAACTCACAGACTAATTATCGTACATAAATTTAAAGGGCAGTTCTGGACAGCTGAAAGTATGCTCTTCAAGGTAAGAAAAAATCAATTTTTAATGAATTTGTCTTCTGTGAGATGTGCGAATAAAAAATGTCAAAAATGCTGTTTATTCTTTAAATTGCAAAAGTTACGACATCTTGGCGGATAGCTATCGCGAATATTATCCTCAGGCATTTTTTCCAAGTTGATAATGTTCACAAAAAGTACGCTAAGCGTAAAGTTGTCCCGACTTTTACCCTGTAGATGAAAGTTTTGAATTTAGTAAAAACGAATTGAAGGAAAATCATTATTGTTTTAGGCCACTATTATTTCGCTTACTCGGTAAAAAAAAATATTTTTTCGACAATTGACAGGTTTTTTCACTCATGTAAAGTCAGAATTTGTACAAAGAAAAAAATTTAACTTTTCAATAAACAAAATTTTCTTTTTGTTTTTAAAAAGGAATTTACTTTTATTCGTTTCTCAATTTATTATTGAATAATAACAAACACCCTCTCAAAGTAAAAAGTTCCATTCTTTAACCTTTTTTGTTTGAAAAATGGATGTTAGAAATTGTAACCTCTCTGTATTTCCGATGCTTTTATTAATTTAAAATTAATCCTCTCATAAATTAGCATATTGTGAATTCTTTATTGTAAACAAATCGTGAAAAGAAGAAAACAAGTTGTATTAATTTCTTTTAAAAATTGTTCCGTAATAAAAGGTAATGCTTTAAACGAGTTTGAAATTGCAGACGTCTAGTTTGTTCAGATATATTGAAATTCCCCTTTCAAAAACATATGAAATCGCTTTTAAAAACTTTTTCAAAAAAGTATAAAAAAACGCCAAGTAATAAAAATCCCTCAAAATCGTTATCACTTGTTTTCCTATATAAAAAATTCTGATTTATCTCAAATATCTCCAAAGTTTCATTTAAGTTCAAAAAATGATTTAATTTTACTTCAAATACTGTAAAACTTCAATACTTTACTGATGCAAATGTACAAAAAAAGTGAAATCAGTTTTATGAAATAGCCGAGCAAGCTTACTAGTCATGTTGCACACAAAATTGTTAAAGCTTAGAAATAATATTTTTTGTAATATTTAATTTTATAAAGTCATATTATTTTATAAGAAAAAATTGATATCACCATTAAATAAAAGTACAATGTAGGTAACACACAAGTACACTGGAAATGCTGTGCAACGACTTGGCGTGCATGGTTAAAAAAAAGTTCGGCGAAAAATGTCGTCATTTATTATGCAAGTGAAAACCAGATTCATGTGGAGTACGAATCAAATGAGTGACGTACCCTTCGATAATACGGCACTTGAAATGTTAATTTATTTGGATAATACGAAAAAAATGTATATACAAGCATTTACCTTTTATTCTATAACACAATAACCGCATATCTCATGAAATATATTGCGTCTTATAGACTTTGATGTAATGGATATAGTATGCATCTAAACCACAGCATCGGCAGGTTTTAAAGATTAGCATAAGTGTTTTATCCTCCTGCTAGTGGAAAGAGAAATATTGTACCGATAAAGCTCTAGTAGATATGATTGCTAATCGCCCTGGTACCTGATGGGACATGATAAATTGAAATGTTCCTAATACTCCCGTAAGTCGACGCCACGTCATAATGTAAAATTATATATATATATATATATATATATATATATATATATATATATATATACCGACGCAAAAATTATTTTCGCGGGCAGTCGGAACGGAAAATGCTGTATCTTCGCGAGCTTTTTCCTTACCATGCACGCCAAGTCGTTGCACAGCATTTTCAGTGTACTTGTGTGTTACCTACTTTGTACTTTTATCTAATGGTAATATCAATTTTTTCTTATAATAGTAATATGACTTTTTAAAATTAAATATTTAAAAAAATATATTATTCCTAAGCTTTAACAATTTTGTGTGCAACATGACTAGTAAACTTGCTTGGCTACTTCATAAAAGTGATTTCACTTTTTTTTGTACATTTGCATTAAAGAAGTAAACTAAAACCATTTTTTGAACTTAAATGAAAAGCATAGTTTGAGATATTTGAGATAAATCAGAATTTTTTATATAGGAAAACAAGCGATAACGATTTTGAGGGATTTTTATTACGTGGCGTTTTTTTTACTTTTAATTATACAATAATCCTTTTATTCAATTTGTTTTTTCTTGATCCGCAGGTCGGTATTCGCGACAGGTTCCCAATTTTTACCTAACTAATTATTTTTTGTATGCTTTTCCCTAATATTCCTCTCGTGCTTCCTCTGCCTTAAACCAGTAATCGTGGGAAGTTAAATAAATTAATTATCTTTTTTCTTTTTTAGCGATTCCTCCTACTTTTCTTATCTTGAAATATTTTGCTCCTTTCAGGTTCCCTTTCTTTTTCTTTCCTCCTTAGACACTTTCCCTACCCTTAATCCTTGTAATTTCTAATTTCCCTAACCCTTGGGGTTCGTAATCGTCCATCTCGGAATGTGAAAATGCTTTTTGTAAGCAGATGACTCCACTCGTTCTGTTGTTTCGGTTTTCCTCGGTAACACTTTCCCTACCCTTGAGGTTAGTAATCTCGTCACTTGGTACTTCTCGATTTTTCAGAGCAAGAAGGAGGAGTGACATTCCTCCAAATTTCCCGTCCTTATATACTAAGATTTTACCGCCTTTTCGTACCCCTTCCCTTCCTTCTTACCCGGCATTCCCTTTATTGTTAACTTTTTCTCTTTTATTAAATAAATTTTACATCTCATCTGTTTTTGTGTTTTTCTTTGTGTTAAAGATAGTAGTAGCTGGTTGAATATTCCCGCGTAAAGTAGCGGCGAGGCGACTGCCACGTGGTAGGAAGAAGATGGCGCGCGGGTTTTGCGGAGCGACTGCGTGCGAGCTCGGACGGTTGGGAGGCTTCTTCTCGTACCGGCGACGAAAGAGAGAGGTCGAGCGGACGAGAGTAAGCGAGTGAGAGAAAGAGAGAGAAAAAGAACTAACGTGCGTGCGACGGCGGTGAGTGCCGGGCGCTCGGACTAGAAAAACGGGTACTGTGTGTGTGGCCCGGAGAAAAGGAAAAGACTGTGTGGAATTGTCGAACTCTGTCAATTAGTGTTAACCGTAGCCTTAATTATTCTTAATTCATTATTACAATAAATCAGCTCTTGCATTCCCTCTCTCTCGTTTTGTGCGTGTTACCGTCGTCCGGACTCTCGTAAAACAGAGTTATAACCCTATACATTTAACATTCAGAAGTGGGATAGGAACTGCGTGCCGGGAAAAAAAACAAAAGGACAGTGAATACTCCGAAAAGAAAAAAAAATTACGTATGCGCGCAAAGTGACGAGAAAGCAAAAAAAACGATACGGTGAGCTACGAATGGTGGACGTGAACGATTTCGAAGCTTTTGTGCAACGTGCGAAAAAAACGACGCCGTTAAACCATTCGGTTGTGCGCGGGAGGGGTCGGGGATTGCCGGTCGACGCGGAACACCGACCAGGCGCACAAAATGGCGGACGGACGACGCCGGCTGACCACGTGCTCGTCGCGGAGCACGAGAGAGACACGGATACGCGGGTATCGGCCGCGGCGACTTCGCGCTCTCTCGTAGGACACGTGGTGGGGCAGGCGCAGAATTTGTCACACGGGAGCAGCGACCAATCGGAGGGTGGCGCGGTCCCGCGCGAACAGTCATCAGCAATCGAGGGGCATATTAGCCCGCCTCTCGTGGACGCGTTGCGAAATGCGCTAGCAGCCGACACACCGGAAAATGTACAACGATTGCTCGCCGGATTATTGGCCAACCTTCAGGCACAGTCGTCAGCCACCCTAATCCCGACGGTCCAAATGATTCCGGACTTCTCCAGCGATATCGAGGAATTCGCGGGCGAGCAGGACGGTCTACGCGCTCAGGAGTGGCTGGAAAATTTGGAGGCGCTGAGTAAACTACATCATTGGTCAGGAGAGTACCTCTTCGCAGCGGCGCGTATGCATTTACGATACGGCGCAAGAGACTGGTTCCGAGCCCGGGTGAGTGAGTTAAAGTCGTGGGAGTCATTTCGAGAGGCCTTCGTGGCCACGTTTGTGGTGGGAGACGACATCTCCACGAAATGGGCGCGCATGAAGGCACGGCGACAGGAAAAGTCGGAGTCTGTCACGCGCTATTTTCATGCGAAAGTGAGGCTGTGCGCGCCGTTGGGACTATCGTATCGGGAGCAACGTGCCGAAATTTTATCTGGATTGTGGTCGCGAGAACTGTGTAATTTAACGATGCCGTAACGATTACTTCACGATGTAGTTTATTATAAAAAAAATTGAGTAACCAGAAGCGTGAGGGCGAGGGACGCAGTGTGCGTGAGGCTGCCAGGATTAAAGATAAAGCCAGTGACGCGAGTCGACCGCGAATCGACGAGTCGCTCCGAGAGGAGACAACGAGAACACCCTTGCCTGAAAGACTATGTTATAATTGCCGAAAAACGGGGCACCTATCACGTGATTGCCTGGAAGAGCGACGAGGGCCCGTTTGTTTCAGGTGTCATCAGAAGGGACATGTGAAAAGTCAGTGCCCATCGGACGGGAGGGCAGAGACATAAACTGTAGCGGCGTCGGAGCCGTGTCACAATCCGGCTGCGGCAAAATATTATAAAAGTGTCCTAGTAAACGGACGTGCACTGATTGCGTTCGTAGATACCGGTAGCGCAGAGTGCACCATCAAGGCGTCGCGGGTGGTGTCGGAACGGCTCGAGATGGCGGCAGTGACAACAAACCTCAAACCATTCGGCTCGCCAGAATACAACATCAAGACCGTGGGCACTGTGTGCACCGATGTCGAGATGGACGGCGTCAAGGTGTCGGGGGTGATGCTGCGTGTGGTGCCGGACAACGTCCAAGTCGTGGACGTATTAATCGGGCGCACCTTCACCGAGGCCCCAAATGTCGGATTTATGAAGTTGGGTAACGAGCTGACATTTTTTAGTCGTCCACAGGTGCCGTCGGACGGCGCCTTGCCATCAACGTCCTCATCTACAGGGCAGGAGAACGCTGTGTTGTTCATTGAGCAGGACGAGCTCGATGCAAGTCACTCTATTCGGGCGAAGGAAGCACCGTGGGGGCGCAGAAAGGACGACGCGGTCGCAAGACGCCTGAGCCGCCTCGAAAAACAGCTCGAGGGCGTCATGAGCAGAGTCGACGTGCTGGAGTGCGAATTTCTCGTCGAACGGAAAGCAGTTTAAGAACTCCGTGCAGACTGGGAGGCCGGTCGCCAGGAAATTCAAGCACTACGGCGGAGTCTCAAGCCACCGCTCGAGGAATGGGCTAACCAGGAGTCGATGAAGGAAGGAAGCCAGCGTCGAGGAGCAGCGCGAAGGAACGGTGCGACGATGAGTGTACCTCCCGACGAGAGGCAAGGTGCGATCAACCGGTCGAGTCAAGTGAGATTTATGCCCAGCGGGGTCGATGGACATGGTAGCGGTGTGCATGTCATCGTATGGGCGAGTTATGTGTTCATGTACCTGTCTTCTTTTGCGTGGCCTTTTGGGTAGATGTTGAAATTGCGAAGCGTGCGTTAAAAAAAAAAGAAGTAATAATAATAAATAAAGACTTCGTCACAAGGCGCTGTGATAAAAAAAAAAATGTTATCGTAGTCGTATGTAGTGTGCATGTGTGAAGTATGTTAAGATACTCTGCGGCGAAAAAGCTCGATGACGAGCTTCCGTCAGGATAGCCGAACTGTTAAAGATAGTAGTAGCTGGTTGAATGTTCCCGCGTAAAGTAGCGGCGAGGCGACTGCCACGTGGTAGGAAGGAGATGGCGCGCGGGTTTTGCGGAGCGACTGCGTGCGAGCTCGGACGGTTGGGAGGCTTCTTCTCGTACCGGCGACGAAAGAGAGAGGTCGAGCGGACGAGAGTAAGCGAGTGAGAAAAAGAGAGAGAAAAAGAACTAACGTGCGTGCGACGGCGGTGAGTGCCGGGCGCTTGGACTAGGAAAACGGGTACTGTGTGTGTGGCCCGGAGAAGAGGAAAAGACTGTGTGGAATTGTCGAACTCTGTCAATTAGTGTTAACCGTAGCCTTAATTATTCTTAATTCATTATCACAATAAATCAGCTCTTGCATTCCCTCTCTCTCGTTTTGTGCGTGTTACCGTCGTCCGGACTCTCGTAAAACAGAGTTATAACCCTATACATTTAACATTTGTTTTCTTTTCCCCGTCTCATTTTTCCTTGCCTTCAGCCAGGGCCGTGCCCAGCCAGAGATGCTCTGCTTCGCGATCGTTGTCGTCCTTGCCGCCTGCGAAACCAATATCGTGCCGGAAACGCTCTGCTACGCTGACGTCGTCGGTGTTGCCGTTCTCGTATACGTCCTTCTTTTCTTCCGAATGCGACCATGGCTTCGGTTTTCTTGACTGGCCGCATAGGGCAAGGATTGAGTCCCTCGCTATGTTTCTGGTAGAGGTTTTCGGATGTGCATGATATCTCGTTGCCATTGATGATGAGGATTTCCACTTAAATTCTATTAACGCTGATCGATGGAGTTGGACATTTTGGATGAACTGTGTTCCGGAGTGCCCTCCGACCATTTTCTCCCTAAGGAATGAACTGCTCACGAAGGCTCCCATAGCCTTGTTTAACTTCATGATTTCTTGATTTTTATGTGTGCTGCTCCCGGCTGTAATTTGTCCAGCTGGGTTCTGATTCAGCGGCTGTTTGTTCCCTGTTTTGTCGATTTGTTTAGTGGACTCGTCTGACCAAGAAAGACATTTGCTTGTCCCTTTTGTTTTTGTACTCTTTGTATTTTGTGAGCTCGGATCTGTTCATCGTTGGAGATGTAGATCATCCCCAGTTACCTTAGTTGCGAGGGCTCTTCCTCTTCCTCTTCCTTCTCGTTTTGAATGTTCCGTTTCTTCTGCATTCTTTCCTTCTTCTTCAGGTTTCTGTTGTGCCTATATTGTGCCTCCTCCATGGCTGCCGGAAATACTTCCTCGTCTTCCGTTGCGCCTCGTGATGATTCGATTACCGTCGTAATTGCCATCGTTTCGGGCGCAACGTTTAGCAGTTTCCCTGGTCCTGTACCCGTCCAGCAGATTGCCCATTTTGCGTGCCGGATGTTGGTGCCTCCGGTTGCTCTCTCGGGGGCGTGTTCCTGACCACTGGTCCCCCGAGATTACCTAGATTCCATGGAGATGCAGCAAGGTTCAGGTAAGTCCGGCTGTTTCCATGACCTTAGTGCCACGGCTGCTGCCTCTGGAATGGTGGCGGTGCTGAGTTGAAAGGTTTTGCTTCGGTCCCGAATCTTTTTCCCCACTGATGTTGATTTTGTAAGGGTGGCAGTGGTCCTTGCCACTCTGAATACCCAGGTGTCCCTGGCTGGTATGCTCCCTGCGGCCGTGGCCCCCGAATGTCCCGAATCTTATGTTTTTCCATAGGTTGTTTGACTGCCATACAGGAATGATGGGTTCCTGTCGACGGGGCATGGATCTTTGGGCATTTAGGGGTCCTGCCGTCCATACTTTCCAATATGTAATCACTATAGTGTATTTTCTTATTTCAAATCAATTGTGGCTCTATAAGCGGGTGGACAATTATTCTATATATTGATTAATATATTCCTTTTGATATTTTAACAGGTTTTACTTAATTTTACAGATTTCTTCATCTTAGCTTAATTCTATTTGTTATTCTTGACAGGAATAGCGCGGTTCTTCCTTACAATTACTAATATCTAACGGTGACTTAAAGATTATTCACAACAGTTCCGGATGGCTAGACTTTATGAATGAATCGTTTTTCTTATGTCCCTTGAGGATTATTTTTCTCTCTATCATGCGGCCTGAACACAATCTTGTTTATTTTGACATCACACATAATTTCACGAATTATCCAAGCCCGACGTGCGTGAACTTTCCTTTCGAGCAAACGCAATGCTATTCGATTATTACAATTACGCTGTTCGATTCGTTGCAGTCTTTTTATTACAAATTAATCAATCTCGATATTCACGCAAACAATTTTTAAATATGCCGAGCGGGTTACTGATCTATAATCACCATGATCAATCCCTCGGTGGCTCTTTTCTTGCTCCGGAACCTGACGCCCCACCTCTTCCCCTACTGGGGTGCACGGTCCAGAAGATTCGGACAAAATACCTCCTCCCGGTCCTCCAAGAGGGGACGTACAACTTTGTCGCACCCACGCCGCGCGAGATGTCTCTCGGGGCGCACCAATTTTCGACGTGCTGGATTCACGAGGCGAGCAGCTGAGCGGTCCCGGAGCGAAAGAGACCGAGTTGTCAATCCCGATCCACAGGAGGATGCCGGCCATCCCCTCTCTTTCTCTCACGTGGTACAATTTCGTTGGTACCTTGCCGTGATTATGACACGAATTATTTTCTCCCGGCGCGCGGGAATATATGAATAACTTTCTTAACTTATCGCTAAACGATCATTACAATTATCCTCCTCTAGTCTCGTGAATAGGACACCTCGCGCACAGTATCAACGAGACTAGTATCTTTCATTGAACTCCGAACCCATACATAAATACATATACATATATATATATATATATATATATATATATATGTGTGTGTGTGTGTGTGTGTGTGTGTGTGTGTGTGTGTGTGTGTGTGTATGTATATATACATAGCGGAGGGTGCTGCAGCACTCATACCGAAGCCGGGAACGGGGCGATCACCCTACATGAGCCGATGATAAGGTCGCAAGCTACACCGACTATATATACCCTTAACGACAGCGGGGTCGCTGGGAACCACTAAACGACATGCATTACCTCCGAAGGACTTTTCGACGCAATAACGTCCGTAATATAAATGGAAGAATTTCGCACTTACGCGATCAAATGCACTGGATGGACATGGCTGACACACCAGAACCAAATCTCCTTTCCGAATGTTTACCTCGGAAATAGACTTTTGGGCCCTTTTTCGACCTTAGAAACTACGCAATAATTGTTCATGAAACTACGCAATAATTGTTCATCGGCCAAGATAATTTTTTGTTCGTGGGAAACATTGATAGCCGCGGGGGAAACGCTATTAGTTTACCGACCTCGTCCTCAACGCGGCTACCTGTATGAAGCTCGTATGGAGTGAATCCCGTGCTAGAATGCGTGGTAATATTCAGGAGTCCTTCTATACGCGAGACGTACCGTGCCCATGCCGAATGCGTCTCAGAACAGAAGGTTCGAAATAACCGCCCAAGCTCTCTCATCACCCTTTCCGTGGGATTACTTTGGGGATGTTGGATCGAGCAAAACGGAGCCTTGACATTATGTTTTTCGAGAGTTCGACGCCACTTGGGAGACGTAAATGGCGTGTCATTGTCCGCAAGGATGGCAACCGGTTTCCCAATCTCTGGGAAGTAATGCTTAATCAATTTAGCTAGAGCGACTTAGGTGTTAGCCTTCCTTATTGGATAGAGCTTTACAAATTTGGATAATACATCCAGAACAACGAATATATATTGCACTCCGCCGATCGAGCACGGCAGAGGTCCATAAAAATCAACGGTCACTAAATCACGGGGTTCTGTGGCCTCGACCATCTGATACTGACCTTGCATGGCATAATTTAATCCTTTGACTCGTTGGCACAAATCACAGGATCGTACGTAATTTTGAACATCGTAGGATATCTTGTTCCAATAAAAATACGTCCGAATATGCCTCAGGGTTTTCGCGGCCCCAGGGTGACCCAGCGAGTGGGAGACGGATAATGTCTAAATAGTATCTCATCATGAATTTGGCAAATCTCTGTATAGCTTCCCGTTTCTATATCCTCCCTCAATTTCATTATGTTGGGGTCTTGTAGGTGCAAGTCTTAGATTTTCTCGAAATCATTTTTGAGAGTTTCGGGTAAAGACGCTATGTTACGAGTCAACTTGACTATACTGGTATCCTTTGTGGATCTCGCACCCGGTAGACGCAATTCTGATAATATCGCTCCGATGTTGACGGATCCTCGCTCGTCGTCCTCACGTTTCCCCACAGGATTTCTACTAACAAAATCTGAGACGATGTCATCTCGCCCTGTACAGTATGTGACAGTGAACGTGAATTGTTGCAGTATTGTACTTCATCTTTTAAGTCGTTGCGTGTGGTAGGGGGTACTATTCAAGAAGCCCAATCCCTTGTGATCAGTTATGATTCCAAATGGCCTACCCGTAAGATACTTTTGACATTTTGATACGGAATAATCGATCGCTAGAAGCTCTTTCTCAGTGGTGCTGCAATTTCTTTCGGCGCTATTGAGGCAACGACTAACAAGAGAAATTACATGATGGTTTTCTTCCATATCAGTTTGGTACAGAATCCCGCTAATGCCTTTATCAGATGCATCTGTCTGTAGCTTAAACAATTGGTTGGGAAGGAAATGTCTCAACGTAATCGAATTTGCGAAATTGTTCTTCAATTCCTCAAATGCTCGTGTATGTTCATCGGTCCATTGCCAAACACCTTTACTTTTTAATAACGATCGAAATGGGTTGATAAAATATGAATGTTTGACGCTAAATTGCCGGTAATACGTACACACTCCAATAAAGCGTTGCAACTGCTTTTGGCTTGTTGGTCTTTCGAACTGGCGAATAACCTCGAGTTTATCGGGAGCGGGGCAGATCCATAAAGAAAGGCAGTATACTGGCGCGACTCATTTTTCAATGGTATCTGCCCTCATCCGTTCGCGAGATCTGAGGTGGTCATTATTTTAATTCCGTGATACTTCTGTACCAGCTCTTCGATGAGGGGTGGCGACTCATTATCGGTTTCAATTACCTGGTTTATGAACCGTGCGTCGAGGCAAATTCGCAATCGGCCATCCTTTTTCTGCACTACCCGTAGCGGGCTACAATAGGCGCTGTTAGATCTCTCAATAATACCATTCAGTAGCATCTGCTGGAGCTCTAACTCTACAGCGCTCCGAAGAGCGAGGGAGACGGGGTACGTACGACAAACGATTGTTTTTGGGGTTTTTAAACGGATTTCGTGTTCATAGAAGCCAGCCCCCGTTGTCTTGGCCGTGAATAGTCGCTTGTATTTCGCTAAAGTCGAATACATTGTGGATTGTTGCTCACCTGATAAATCAGGGATCCCTTGGGCAATTGTGTGAAGATCGTCAAAGAAATTCTGGTCTTCCCCATCGACATTTAGCCGACCAACAGATCCCTCGTATAACTCGTTATCGGTACGATGTTTCTGTGCTTCTATGCCTGTTTCTTGCCCAGTCAGGATATCTCTCAGCTCGTAATTAAATTTCCATTCGCTCACTGTAGGATTCATATTCGGGATCATGGTCCCGGACAAAATCTGGATACGCGATTTAACAGAATCGGGCATTATATCCAATTTCGGGGCAGATTCTTGGCCCCACAACGGCGGCTTTGCCTTCTCCTTCTATAACATTATGTTCATCGTGAAGGTTTTGTCTGGGCTCGCTACCGCCAATAGGGGGAACTTTGTCTGATGCTTGCATTTGCTTATATTCCTCTCGCGTATAAGGTTTTTGTGAGTGCACTGTTTCGCTAGCCGTATCCCCCTGAGTATGATTAACGTCCTGATTCATATCCTCCTGAATTACCTTAAGACTATTCGTACACACAGATTACTTGAATATACATTATCTCGTCTTGTTAAGACGAAACCACTCTTTCCTCCGAAGACCGATCAAATAATACTAGCTCTGGGGAAATCGCCGAACCTTGGAGTGTCGTCGTCAAACTTCCGTAGTCGATGCCGATTTGATTCTGATAAAACCAATCATTCCCCAAAATCACCGGGGATGTTAAATATGGAACCACAAGGAAGGTGGTCCTCAATGTGTGTTGACCCACCCATATCTCGATTCGAATCTGTTTCCTTACTCTTGTCGGTTTTTTACCCACTGCGGCGGTAACCACCACATTGGTGACTGGTAATTCCTGTATTTTGAAATGTTTTTATAAATAGATGAAATATTCTTCGAAAACACAGGTCACTTGACTACACGAATCGACTAAAGCGACGATGGGAATTGCGAAGACATGTATTACCAGTTGGGGACACTTCAAAAACAGTTCCGCGCATGTCTTGTTCGTCTCATCAAGGACTTCGTTATTGAGGTCCGCGAATATGTCAATCGGGTCCAATGGCGCTGGTGGACCACTATTTAGCGCCCCCGTATTTAATTTAAAAGATTCTCTTCATCGCGTGGATTCTGCTGACCAGAAATCGGGGGTGGAGGTACACTCATACATGGAATAGGCGTCAGAGGCGCCTGGCAGGTGAGAGGCGGAGGTGCACTATATGATTGGACATGCATGACTGCCGCCTCCAAACATGACCCATTATAATGAGCTATCCTGTTCGAAGTTTGCGACCTCCCCTGATAGTCCGATACCCGGGCATTGTGATTGGTGGTCTCTGTCGGGTTCACCGAAGTCCTACCGGCTCGCGATCTTGTGCCATCATTGTACTTATTTCTGCCGTTACTGAACGAATTATTTTGTCTCATTCTCTCGCGCTCCGCGTTAGCCAGGTCGAGCATCGATAAGGCATTTGAGACGGATGTTATATTGGCAAAGTCGGTATTGACCATAGCTTCCCGAACTCGAAAAGGTAATTGTTGAACAACCGTGTAATTGATTTCGTAAGGATCTAATTGGAGGCAAATATACTGAGCTTCCTTTACTTGTGTCAGACAGTAGCTTTGCAGCGTTCCCCCCTGCGGGTTAAATTTTCGATTCGACCACTGACTCTTCAGACGCGCAAGGACCTGAACCGAATAAAATTCCTCTAAAAAAGCTACTCGAAATAATTCATAGTTAGAGCAGGTGGTGCGATTGGCGTTCAACCATATTTTTGCCCGACCCTCCAATGCATTGTCCGCGTCTAAAACCTGCATGTCACCGTCAATTTTTTTAATGACAAAATACCTTACAAGCTGCTCCAAAAATTCCTTCGGGTTTGATTTCGCTTCGCTATCGAATTTCGGAGTACGCACGTCAATTTTCACTGATTGGATCCCGCAGATCAGCCCATCCAAGCCACCGACCCCGCCTCCGCCTTCCTGAGCATCATCGGAGGTGGCTGCTTGTAGCTGTTCAATAGCTCTTTACTGTTGTGCCGTAGTTCTACGCAGCTTTTGCAGTTCCTCCGCTTCCCCTTCGTTTGCCAACAAGTCGGCCCGCAACGCCTCAAGCTCGGCCCTTTCGGCGGCTATCTTCTCCCTCTCAGAGCACAATCGCTGTTCTTGCTCGGCCATGTCTAAGGATTTATACGAATTATGAGTGCGATTCGAATTATCACCTTGAATTACGATCGGTTCCGAGCTATCCGAGTTCGAATATTCGGTTGTTTCACCGGCCTTCAACTGTTCATGTAAATTTTTATTAATCTTTCTATGAATTGGATATTTCGTGTGGTCGAACTCGATTAGCTCTAACAGTTATTTTCGCTGGAATCGAAGCGTTAGGCGAATCACCTTGCGATCGAGTTTTTATTGGTGTCTGCTGTAGGGCCATTAATGCCCATTATTATTCTTGTTCTACCAAATAATATATCATATCGGACTCTTGACTAGGGGCTTGTCGGGCCGCACGTTGGGCGCCATTTTGTAATCACTATCGTGTATTTTCTTATTTCAAATCAATTTTGGCTCTATAAGCTGGTGGACAATTATTCTATATATTTTTAAATATATTCATTTTCATATTTTAACAGATTTTACTTAATTTTACAGATTTCTTCATCTTAGGTTAATTCTATTTTTCATTCTTGACAAGAATAGCGCGGTTCTTCCTTACAATTACTAATATCTAACGGTGACTTAATGATTATTCACAACAGTTCCGGATGGCTAGACTTTATGAACGAGTCCTTTTTCATATGTCCCTCGAGGATTATTTCCCTCTCTATCATGCGGCCTGAACACAATCTTGTTTATTTTTACATCACACATAAGTTCACGAATTATCCAAGGCCGAGAGCGCGTGAACTTTCCTTTTAAGCAAACGCAACGCTTTTCGATTATTACAATTACGCTGTTCGATTCGTTGCAGTCTTTTTATTACAAATAAATCAATCTCGATATTCACGCAAACAATTTTTAAATATGTCGAGCGGGTTACTCATCTTTAATTACCATGATCAATCCCTCGGTGGCTCTTTCCTTGCTCCGGAACCTGACGCCCCACCTCTTCCCCTACTGGGGTGCACGGTCCAGACGATTGGGACAAAATAACTCCTCCCGGTCCTCCACGACGGGACGTACAACTTTGTCGCACCCACGCCGCGTAAGCTGTCTCTCGGGGCGCACCAATTTTCAACGTGCTGGATTCACGAGGCGAGCAGCTGAGCGGTCCCGGGGCGAAAGAGACCGAGTTGTTGATCCAGATCCACAGGAGGATGCCGGCCATCCCCTCTCTCTCTCTCTCTCTCTCTCTCTCTCTCTCTCTCTCTCTCGCTCACGTGGTACAATTTCGTTGGTACCTTGCCATGATTATGACACGAATTCTTTTCTACCGGCGTGCGGGAATATATGAATAGCTTTCTTAGCATATCGCTAAACGATAATTTCAAATAGTTCAAGGAAAGAATCGATCGTTTTTATTCCGCTCACGCGTACAGCCACCCTGATTGACTTATCGAAATGGTTTGCCAATTTCCGGTTGATAATTTCTTCTTCCGGGCCTTAGCTGGGATCCTTGGCATTCCCAAAAATTTGAGTTGCATATTTTGCTCGAGTCGTTCGATGTCCATCCCACTCATATGCCCCGAATTCTAGGTTTCTCCGAATTTTATCCTGTATCTCTTGGCTCCAATAGCGTGTCCAGAATTTTTCTTTGAAATCTTCAATTGTCTTCGACAATGCTCTACCAATCCTTTGCAGTACCTTGAAGTGATTGGCTGATGAGATAGTGGAGGTCGGCGTTTCCGATGATCCTCCAGAATTCCACAAAGTCCTTCAAAAATCGGATTGGTCTTTTTGTGCCGTCGCCAATATATGTGGGTGATTTTTGTTTTGAAGCGTATGCCTGACTTGCATTGAGCCCGACTCCCCATGTCGTGTTGCATATAGTGGCTGAATCCTGCGCTCGGATATTTTTTTCACACTCAATGATTCGTCTAGAGTGATCCGTAACGACTTTTCCCACCTCCTTCGATGAATAAAGGGGATTAGATATCGTCCTTCTAATGTCTTCCATTCGGGTATCGAAATCATCCTGTTTCTCATGATTTTTTTTTCTTATCTGATCTTGGTTTTGTTCGATCATTTTCTAGGCACTAACGAGTTTCCGTTCAGTCCGTTCTTTGATCTTGTTAATCTCGTTTGCTAGTTTTTTGTTTGTTTCTTCCTGTAGTTGGCGCGACCTCACGATGCATCGGTCATCTTGCTGTTTGATTTCGACTTTGGTAGTGATGCGTCCCCTTCTTTGCTCAATGCGGATATTATTCATGGCTTTTATGAGGGCCTTCGTAAGTTCGCTCGCCTCAGTTCCTATCGTATTAATGTAGACTGAGTTTTGACTAACGTCAAATGTTTCCGCGTTCACTAGTTCACCTAGCCAGGGTCCTATTGCCGACCATCGCCCAATATTTCGCCGATCTCGTTGACGGGCCTCCTCTAGTAACCCGTCCGCTATCGTTGATTCCCAGTGAAGGGAGTTTTCGTTATTGCGCGGTGCCATTTTTTTTTTTTTAAATTTATCACCACCTTGTTACGAGTATTTCTTTATTATGATCGAGTCCCTGTTCGGGCGCCAAATGTAACAGGTCGGTAATTCGTTACAATATATTTGTTTGTTCGAAACTTGATCAGGGATTAAATTAATTTAGACTCGAGGATTTGGGGTGGTAATTTACAATGAAAATGATTTATTCAACTTTATGGATGCAACACGATATAATTTAACGCCCTGAATGAGTGTAATGTGTTGTTTGTGTCGTTTTTCGTGTAATTCATCCCGAGCTGATCCTTTGGTCGGTAAAGGTTTGATTCACGGGGTTAATCGAGAGGTAAAAGTTCCCGAGTGCGACCGGTATCGATTATCATGCGTCGGTAACAGTCACCCCTTCCTTACTTGCACTGGCGCTCGGGGCGCGATGGACCGGCACGCGATGGATCGCGGTGCGCTGGCTCATCGCGGTCGGCGCCCGCTCTCTGTTGATGTTCTCGGTGTACGCATGCCTTTTAATTTCGCTCGCAGATATCCCTTTTTTTGTTGTTTCTTGCCTTTTATAACTCCCTTATACTAATTGTGATATCGGTGTGTTAGCGTATGTGTGTGTATGATTTCGCACCTCCTGTTACCTCCTGTCCCTTTATTTTCTCCTGATATGATTGTTCTATTTAACTTACAATAAATCTTTCCGTTTCGCTATTAATTAATTATACAATAATCCTTTTTATTCAATTTATTTTTTCATTATCCATGGGTCGGTATTTGCGAGAGGGTCCCTATTTTTACCTAACTAATTATTTGTTGAATGCTTTTCCCTAATATTTCTCTCGTGCTCCCTTTCCCTTGAACCAGTAATCGTGCGAAGTTAAATAAATTATTCATCTTTTTTTCTTTTTTAGCGATTCCTCCTACTTTTCTTATCTTCAAATATTTTGCTCCTTTCAGGTTCCGTTTCTTTTTCTTTTCTCCTTAGACACTGTCCCTGCTCTTGGGGTTAGTAATCGTGTCACGGCGTAATCGTCCAATTCGCGGAATGTGAAAGTGCTTTTTGTAAGCGGATAACTCCACTCGTTCTGTTGTTTCGGTTGTCCTCGGTAACACTTTCCCTACCCTTGGCGTAATCGCGTCACTTAGTACTTCTCGATTCTTCAGAGCAAGAAGGACTTTCCTCCAAATTTCCCGTCCTTATATACGAAGATTTTACCGCCTTTTCATACCCCTTCTCTTTCTTCTTACCCGGCATTCCCTTCATTGTTAACTTTTTCTCTTTTATTAAATAAATTTTACTTCTCATCTGTTTTTGCGTTTTTTTTTGTTTTCTTTTCCCTGTCTCCTTTTTCGATGTGGTGTGCCGCCTTTAGTTTCCTATTCCCTCACCCATTCTTGTTTTTCTCTTTACTGTCTTTCTGTTCGCTTATAGTTTAGTTTATCTGTGGGTCTTCTAATTGCCCTTGAGTTTTTGTTTCGGCCGGTTATTCCCCCCTCTCTTATTCCTATCACGAAGTCGGTTATTTTTTTAGTACGTGGTGGGGTTATTTATTTATGAGACGAACGTGTACGTCTCAATATATATATATGAAGAGAAAGAAAAGTTTTAGATCAAACCTGAACAGTCTACACATTCATATCATATACGTACACATTGTACACTGAGGAATGATAAGGCAGTTGTTTCCTAAGCAACCATAATCAAGGAAGAAATAATTTTGTGTCGTAACGAATAATGACCAACGAAAATACACTATCTACTACGAGATAGACAAGATGTGCTGGATCATTTTTTAATTCTTCTGATTATGCTTGCATTTTTTGCGTACATGAATATTCTCTTTTATCTTACCGAATAAATCGATGGAATCCATTAAAGAAACGGAGTTACACCAATTTTGGTTAGTAACTTTCAGGAACGATCTAGAACATGGAAATCATCTCAAATCGATCTAAATAACTCGAAGATTATCGAAGATAATAAGTAGATGTACTAGGCCGATTTTGACGCAAGGGGAGGTGGTGTGTCAAGATTAGGGAATCCAAGGTGGCGCGACGGTCGAGGGAAGGCCGCCGGGGCGCGTGTGACGTCACAGAGGAGCATGTGGTCCGCGAAGTGGGTGGCGGGAGGGGGGGGGGTCCGGCATGTGGTAGGCGAGTGCGCGGCTGCAGTGGAGGGAAATGGAAGGGGTTGGTGGCCGAGAGTGGGGGAAAAGGATCCAACACGCAGAAGCCGGGGGCGAGAAGGGAGAGGTTTAAGGGGGGATTGTCTTTTTTTTTTGCAAAATTTACCGCTTTTTGGGAATTTTTTTGTGAAGAAAGTATGCAACGGAAAACTTGTGAAACTTGGCATATAGTTTTATTGATCTGTTTACTACATACAACATTTTTTTTTAACAATTTCATCAAAAAATCCCCCCTTAAACGCGTTTTTCTTGAAACAGCTTTTTCACAACTGGTGTGCACGATTTCTCAAAAACTATTCAACCAATTGCCTTCAAATTTGGACAGAATGCTCAGCTGACATCCTTTTATCGTTTGATGAAGCAAAAAAGCAATACGTTTAATAGTTTTTTTATTTATAACAAAAAATCGATCAATTTTTTTCGAAAAATCGATACTTTAAGTTCAAAACGTCACCAAATCGTCAATTTTTTTTCCCTTCATCGAACGATAGCTATATGTGTCTAAAGTAAAATGCTTTTTGGGTTTTTGTTGCAGGATGAACGTGAAGGCTGTAATCGTGCACACCATCAAAAAAGGACCATCGCGCGTCGAGGGGGGTGGGAGGCGGATTTTTTGATGAAATTGTTTAAAAAATTTTTTGTATGTAGTAAACAGATCAATAAAACTATATGCCAAGTTTCACAAGTTTTCCGTTGTATACTTTCTTCACAAAAAAATTCCCAAAAAGCGGTAAATTTTGCGAAAAAAAAGACAATCCCCCCTTAATGAAACATACCCTTTTTGATATTATAACAATCACTTTTTATTTTTAATTGTGTGTGTGTGTGTGTGTGTGTGTGTGTGTGTGTGTGTGTGTGTGTCCGCGCATGAGTTACAAAATGAGTCTCCATTCATAACCCGTGTCACCAAACTGAAACAAACAAGAAAAAACATTTTTTTTATTGTTAAGACTTTTTTTACATTTTTTTTTTCATTCTTATGATTCAATTCACAACACTCACAATGATTTTTGATCGCGTGCATGTAAAACACGCGGGTTTCGGCATCGCTTGGAATAAAGGCTCTCTGCAGTCCTTGCAATACTTGCCCTCAATGAATTTCAGTATTTCGACAGTGTGGACGCGGACCTCACGCATTTCCGTAAGAACGCCTCTTGCATTGGCGAAACACGATATGCACAGCGAAATATCCATGTGCACGCCTTCATAAAACAGATGGTGCACGCAAACTTTGTCCATATCGTTGAAACTATTTAGGGCCACTCTATTTAAATAGCGTTCCGAGTATTCATAGTCTTCACCATCATCACTATCACTCGCATAATCCGAGTCATCCGAGATGACTTGATCGTCGTTGTCGTCATGGTTGGCGTTGTCGACATCATCATCATCTTCATCGACAGCGTCGTCGTCGACGTCGTCCTCAATAGCGATGACCTCAGGCTCTTCATCTTCAATGGCGATGACCTCAGGCCCTTCATCTTCAATAACGAAGACCTCGGGCTCATCATCATCGTCCGGTGTGGCAACTCCA
This sequence comes from Ophion ellenae, assembly GCA_963210295.1. Lineage (NCBI taxonomy): Eukaryota > Metazoa > Arthropoda > Insecta > Hymenoptera > Ichneumonidae > Ophion > Ophion ellenae. The sequence goes on along the minus strand of OY723385.1, from coordinate 21,858,728 downwards.
TTGTTGACGTCCATGCAGCGTTCACCACCGTCATTGATTTCAACGACGTCACTATCATAATAGTGATATTCAGCTAAATATACATCGTCAACCACGATAATTTCTTCTTCACTATCCGAAATCACGATTTCTTCAGCCATTTTTAATCTTTCTCACGCTATCTTGTCGATGTACAGTCAAAAGTCCACTCTCCGGAGGTTCGAGAATATAATGATGAAAACTGCTGCCCCAAATGCCCACTTTGGGGAAGTGCATATTTTCGAATCCCTATAGGTTTTTTCTAGTATGGTGGGGATGCCTATCTGCTGTTCGATTTTTTTAAAAATAGTTTTAGTACGAGAGATGGAAAGCGCTTTCACACTCGAACATAGGCGAAATACGACAAAAAAAAATCGTTGTCTCTTAAGAAGTTACGTAGAGGGCTAAGAAAAGGTGCATGAGTTTATCCAGATGTTCTTCTTTTTTCAACTATCTGGACGGAGGCTCATGTCCGAGACACTGTTATACACTGCAACGTTTCAACCACCTCGTCCGAAAGTCTCAAATATTACGACTCTTTTTTTTCTTAGGTCGAGCGCCAGGGACCATCATACCCTATCGCTTTGCATGTGCAACTCGAGCCTCATCATTCCATAGGTCCACACTTGAAAACCCATTACATTTTACGACAGCATGCGACGAAGACAGTGATCCGGGGAAAAAAATGCATTTCCATTTTACAGGGCTTTAGTTTTTCATCTCTGAATGATAATATATACAGAGAGTGCAACGTCAAACCTTGATGCCGACACTTGAGATCATGCAGGTCTGGACAAATTAGCCCCAAGGTTAAGGATTTTTTCTTCGTTAACACCACTCTCCAAGCTATTAGATTTCTTTATTGCTCCGCTATTCAGAGCATATATGATAACGGGGTGTTTATTTTGAAAAACTATAAATTTTCGGAGATCTATGGATAAAGTTTGTCATACTCGTTTCAGTTCAACGGTATTGAATCTATCGAATATTGGATTCCCAATAACTATAGGTCAAATTAAAAATAAAATAAAAATTGTGCTTCAAAACAATTTATCCATTAATGTGTGTACCACCGAAGAAGACATTGCTCCGATACGCGTGGCTTAACATAATAAGAAGAAAAGCATATCAATTTACTATACATACAAGATACCGAAGATAACAATGTATGACATAGATAAAGAATCTGTCATGCCTCGTGAGCGCAGGAGTAAACAGAGACAGCCATCAAAAATATATATATATACCATTGGTGTGTGAAATCAACATAATTACTATATCGTTATATGTGCTAGACGAATCAAACAACAATCCATTATTTCGGAGGTGTCGGCATTACTTTAGATCAAAGGATAAACTCACATGAGATCGATTGTGGAACACTAAAGCACTGCCCCATCCCACTAACAATTAATACCAATAAGTGGCTCCAAATCATCAACTCCAGTCGGAAAACACGACATCCATTCATTGAAAATGCCTCTTTGGAGTGTTTTTGACTAATGATGGAGAGAAGATGAGCGTGTGCAAAGACTGATGAGAAGAACGTAGCAAAGGATATGTATCAATATCATGAAGTATTTAGTATTGATTACCACATGTGCTTTTCATATGACGAATCGCTATCATAGTATCAATCACATCACAGCGCTGATTCTATATCATGGTTTGTGGCAAAACTGGAAAAACTAGTGCTGTGCATAAAATACCTTTTCAACGAAAATTAATGCTCATCATGGGTTAATTCTAATCCGTTCACGCTATGGTAATAATTGTGTATTCAGTCGTCATCAACCAATAGAGGTAGAAGTTGAATTACTCAAGATACGATGGCGTATGCCCCATATAATATTAGATGAGATCAATAAATTATCACTACTTCGAACATTGGAAAGTGGGCGATACTTGAATATGAGTTTTCGCTCTTGGGATGTGTACGACTGTCCATTGCTTTAAAGCACAACGAAACATTCATGGACCGTAAAAGCTGCCTTCCAACTAGAGAAACCAAAATATGTAATTGGTGCGGCGCAGACTGGTAAAAAAGATAATCTATGGCAAAGGACATTATATTATTCACCGACTGCAAACTCATAAGGACTAAACTTTATCTCAAGTCAGCATTCATTTCTAAAGATGACTCAAATTTGCACTTCAAAAAGGTTTCGGCATTTTGTTCAATATGTACTCTCGATTTCGTAAATATCATTATGACTGAAATAGTGATCGTTCTTTACTAACCATCGCAAAGTCTTAATGTAACTGCCCTCCCGCGGATAATGATTGATCGCATCAAAACGAGCCTGTAAAAAAATGCTGCCGTTGATGTGTGAATTGAGTTCGAATGCAAAGAAGATTCACCTTCGAAAACAGCTGCATATTGATATAATCTTGCACGATCGCGTTGATGGATATTGTCCATTGACCGATATTATTCGTAAAATTGTATAGATCATCAAAATTCCGAGAGATACGAAGCATCATGGTTGATTCGCAATCGTCATGGTCTAAAGTGGACCTATGGAAACGTTCTATACAGCGTGACTGAAGGTTTAATAACAGCTGCAGTTGAAGGTTCAACGGAAGACGACATGTGTCCAATCGTATATGTTAAGGGTCATGAAAAACGAAAATAGCTAGCTGATATAGCTAGCTATAGCTAGCTAGCTGAAAATAGCTAGCTAAATATGAAGAATGGGCTATTTATTGAGTCGTTGAATATAGACTTTGACGATATGGATGTCTCAAGTAAATTAGATGGAAGTTCCACTCTACGATGTGGAAAGCATACAAACAATTGTGCCTTACAAAATGTATTTAAAATCTTTAAATGGTGGCTGAATCATAACGATTCGTGCAAATAAAAAAAATGTAACATTATGTACTTATTATTCTCCTCACCCCGTACTCAGTTATGTCAGCATGATCTGATATCGGATTGTGCGACTGAAGACAATATTACGTTCGAATGTGAAACTCAATTTTTTGAATAGAATTTGATTGAAAATAAATTAATATAATCGCTCAATGATGATTGGATACATTCATCGGTATACGATCGATAGATGTTCGTGAGCCGTTTGTTGGAAGTTTGCGAGGCATTTGAAAGTTTTCGACAGTCGTTCGTGAGACGTTCCAGAGTCTTCCGAAGACATTCATGAAGGGTTCGAAGACGCTTGAGAAACTTTCAAAGACATTCACGAGGGGTTCGAAGACGTTCAACAGACTTTCGACGGCATTCATAATACGTTTGAAGACATTCGTGAGGGGTTCGAAGATGATTAAGAGACTTTCACAGACATTCACAAGAGGTGCGAAGACGTTCAGAGATTTTCGAAGACATTCAAGAGATTTTTGACAATACTCATGATACGTTTGAAGACATCTACGAGGGGTTCGACGACGTTTTAGAGACTTTCAAAGACATTCACGAGGGGTTTGAAGACGTTCAAGAAACGTTCGAATACGTTCTGGAGACTTTTGACGACATTCATAATACGTTTGAAGACATTCATGAGGGGTTCGAAGACGCTTGAGAGACTTTCAAAGACAATCACAAGAGGTGCGAAGACTTTCAGAGATTTTCGAAGACATTCAAGAGATCTTTGACAATACTCATGATACGTTTGAAGACATCTACGAGGGGTTCGACGACGTTTTAGAGACTTTCATAGACATTCACGAGGGGTTTGAAGACGTTCAAGAAACGTCCGAATACGTTCTGGAGACTTTTGACGACATTCATAATACGTTTGAAGACATTCATGAGGTGTTCGAAGACGCTTGAGAGACTTTCAAAGACATTCACGAGGGGTTCGAAGACGTTCAGGAGACTTTCGACGACATTCACAATACGTCTGAAGACATTCATGAGAGATTCGAAGACGCTTAAGAGACTTTCAAAGACATTCGCGAGAGCTTTGAAGACGTTCAAGATGCTTTCAAAGACGTTTAGAGATCTTCGACGACATTCATAATACGATTTTCGGCAACATCCATAAATCGAACACTTTCATGACGCTTGAGTTTCGCTGGAATTGTTATGGTTTGTTTGGGATTTTCACATTTCACCAAAACTATGCGCACCCAAACATACCGAAACACATTTCACCAAAACTGTGAAAATCCCAAACAAACCAAAACAATTCCACCGAAACTCAAGCATCATGAAAGTGTTCGATTTATGGATGTCGCCGAAAATCGTATTATGAATGTCGTCGAAGATCTGTAAACGTCTTCGAAAGCATCTTGAACGTCTTCAAAGCTCTCGCGAATGTCTTTGAAAGTCTCTTAAGCGTCTTCGTATCCCTCATGAATGTCTTCAAACGTATTATGAATGTCGTAAAAAGTCTCCAGAACGTATTCGAACGTTTCGTGAACGTCTTCAAACCCCTCGTGAATGTCTTTGAAAGTCTCTAAAACGTCGTCGAACCCCTCGTCGATGTCTTCAAACGTATCATGAATATTGTCAAAGATCTCTTGAATGTCTTCAAAAATCTCTGAACGTCCTCGCACCTCTTGTTAATGTCTTTGAAAGTCTCTTAAGCATCTTCAAACCCCTCATGAATGTCTTCAAACGTATTATGAATGCCGTCGAAAGTCTCTTGAACGTCTTCGAACTCCTCGTGAATCTCTTTGAAAGTCTCTCAAGCGTCTTCGAACCCCTCATGAATGTCTTCAAACGTATTATGAATGCCGTCGAAAGTCTCTTGAACGTCTTCGAACCCCTCGTCAATGTCTTTGAAAGTCTCTCAAGCGTCTTCGAACCTCTCATGAATGTCTTCAAAGGTCTTGTGACCGTTTTCGAAAGTCTCATGAACGTCTCACGAACACCTTCAAACGTCTCATGAACGTCGTAGAAAGTCTTTTGATACTCTTTGAACCCCTCATACATGTCTTTAACGTGTTATGAATGTTTTCGAACGTCTCTTGAATGTCTTCGAACGTTTCATGAATGTCTTCGGAAGGCTCTGGAACGTCTCACGAACGACTGTCGAAAACTTTCAAATGCCTCGCAAACTTCCAACAAACGGCTCACGAACATCTATCGAACGTATACCGATGAATGTATTCAATCATCATTGAGCGATTATGTTAATTTATTTTCAATCAAATTCCATACCAAAAATTGATTTTCACATTCGAAAGTAATATTGTCTTCAGTCGACCAATCCGATATCAGATCATGCTGGCATAACTGAGTACGGGGTGAGGAGAATAATAAGTACATAATGTTACATTCCTTTTATTTGCACGAATCTTTATGATTCAGCCACCATTTAAAGATTTTAAATACATTTTGTAAGGCACAATTGTTTGTATGCTTTCCACATCGTAGAGGAGAACGTCCATCTAATTTACTTGAGACATCCATATCGTCAAAGTCTATATTCAACGACTCAATAAATAGCCCATTCTTCATATTTAGTATATCAGCTAGCCATTTTCGTTTTTCATGACCCTTAACATATACGATTGGACACATGTCGTCTTCCGTTGAACCTTCAACTGCAGCTGTTATTAAACCTTCAATCACGCTGTATAGAACGTTTCCATAGGTCCACTTTAGACCATGACGATTGCGAATCAACCATGATGCGTCGTATCTCTCGGAATTTTGCTGATCTATACAATTTGACGAATAATATCGGTCAATGGACAATATCCAACAACGCGATCGTGTAAGATTAAATCAATATGCAGCTGTATTCGAAGGTGAATCTTCTTTGCATTCGAACTCTATTCACACATCTACGGCAGCATTTTTTTACAGGCTCGTTTTGATGCGATCAATCATTATCCGCGGGAGGGCAGTTACATTAAGACTTGGCGATGGTTAGTTAAGAACGATCACTATTTCAGTCATAATGATATTTACGAAATTGAGAGTACATATTGAACAAAATGCCGAAACTTTTTTGAAGTCCAAATTTGAGTCATCTTTAGAAAAGAATGCTGACTTGAGATAAAGTTTAGTCCTTATGAGTTTGCAGTCGGTGAACAATATAATGTCCTTTGCCATAGATTATCCTTTTTACCAGTCTGCGCCGCACCAATTACATATTTTGGTTTCTCTAGTTGGGAGGCAGCTTTTACGGTCCATGAATGTTTCGTTGTGCTTCCAATGTTCGAAGTAGTGATAATTTATTGATCTCATCTAATATTATGTGGGGCATACGCCATTGTATCTTGAGTAATTCAACTTCTACCTCTATTGATTGATGATGACTGAATACACAATTATTGCCATAGCGTGAACGGATTAGAATTAACCCATGATGAGCATTAATTTTCGTTGAAAAGGTATTTTATGCACAGCACTCGTTTTTACAGTTTTGCCACAAACCATGATATGGAATCAGCGCTGTGATGTGATTGATACTATGATAGCGATTCGTCATATGAAAAGCACATGTGGTAATCAATACTAAATACTTCATGATATTGATACATATCCTTTGCTACGTTCTTCTCATCAGTCGTTGTACACTCTCTTCTTCTCTCCATAATTAGTCAAAAACACTCCAAATAGGCATTTTCAATGAATGGATGTCGTGCTTTCCGACTGGAGTTGATTATTTGGAGCCACTTATTGGTATTAATTGTTAGTGGGATGGGGCAGTGCTTTAGTATTCCACAATCGATCTCATGTGAGTTTATCCTTCGATCTAAAGTAATGCCGACACCTGCGAAACAATGGATTGTTGTTTGATTCGTCTAGCACGTATAACGATATAGTGATTATGTTAACTTCACACACCGATGGTATATATATATATATATATATATATATATATATATATATATATATATTTGATGGCTGTCTCTGTTTAGTCCTGCGCTCACGAGGCATGACAAGTTCTTTATCTATGTCATACATTGTTATCTTCGGTATCTTGTATGTATAGCAAATTGATATGCTTTTCTTCTTCTTATGTTGAGCAACGCGTATCGGAGCAATGTCTTCTTCGGTGGTACACACATTAATGGATATATTGTTTTGAAGCACAATTTTTATTTTATTTTTAATTTGACCTATAGTTATTGGGAATCCAATATTCGATAGATTCAATACCGTTGAACTGAAACGAGTATGACAAACTTTATCCATAGATCTCCGAAAATTTATAGTTTTTCAAAATAAACACCCCGTTATCATATATGCTCTGAATAGTGGAGCAATAAAAAAATCTAATAGCTTGGAGAGTGGTGTTAACGAAGAAAAAATCCTTAACCTTGGGGCTAACTTGTCCAGACCTGCATGATCTCAAGTGCCGGCATCAAGGTTTGACGTTGCACTCTCTGTATATATTATCATTCAGAGATGAAAAACTAAAGCCCTGTAAAATGGAAATGCATTTTTTTCCCCGGATCACTGTCTTCGTCGCATGCTGTCGCAAAATGTTATGGGTTTTCAAGTGTGGACCTATGAAATGATGAGGCTGGAGTTGCACATGCAAAGCGATAGGGTATGACGGTCCCTGGCGCTCGACGTAAGAAAAAAAAGAGTCGTAAAATTTGAGACTTTCGGACCAGGTGGTTGAAACGTTGCAGTGTATAACAGTGTCTCGGACATGAGCCTCCGTCCAGATAGTTGAAAAAAGAAGAACATCTCGATAAATCCATGCACCTTTTCTTAGCCCTCTACGTAACTTCTTAAGAGACAACGATTTTTTTTTGTCGTGTTTCGCCTATGTTCAAGTGTAAATGCGCTTTCCATCTCTCGTGCTAAAACTATGTTAAAAAAAATCGAACAGCAGATAGGCATCCCCACCATACTAGAAAAAACCTATAGGGATTCGAAAATATGCACTTCCCCAAAAAGGGCATTTGGGGCAGCAGTTTTCATCATTATAGTCTCGAATCTCCGGAGAGTGCACTTTTGACTGTACATCGACAAGATAGCGTGAGAAAGATTAAAAATGGCTGAAGAAATCGTGATTTCGGATAGTGAAGAAGAAATTATCGTGGTTGACGATGTATATTTAGCTGAATATCACTATTATGATAGTGACGTCGGTGAAATCAATGACGGTGGTGAACGCTGCATGGACGTCAACAATGGAGTTGCCAAACCGGACGATGATGATGAGCCCGAGGTCTTCGTTATTGAAGATGAAGAGCCTGAGGTCATCGCCATTGAAGATGAAGAGCCTGAGGTCATCGCCATTGAGGACGACGTCGACAACGTCGCTGTCGATGAAGATGATGATGATGTCGACAACGCCAACCATGACGACAACGACGATCAAGTCATCTCGGATGACTCGGATTTTGCGAGTGATAGTGATGATGGTGATCACTATGAATACTCGGAACGCTATTTAAATAGAGTGGCCTTAAATAGTTCCAACGATATGGACAAAGTTTGCGTGCACCATCTGTTTTATGAAGGCGTGCACATGGATATTTCGCTGTGCATATCGTGTTTCGCCAATGCAAGAGGCCTTCTTATGGGAATGCGTGAAGTCCGCGTCCACACCGTTAAAATACTGAAATTCATTGAGGGCAAATATTGCAAGGACTGCAGGGAGCCTTTATTCCAAGCGATGCCGAAATCCGCGTGTTTGAGATGCACGGGATCAAAAATCATTGTGAGTGTTGTGAATTGAATCATAAGAATGAAAAAAAATTTTTTTTTAAAAGTCTTAACAATGAAGATAATGTTTTTTCTTGTTTGTTTCAGTTTGGTGACACGGGTTGTGAATAGAGACTCATTTTGTCACTCATACGCGAACACACACACACACATACACACACACAATTAAAAATAAAATGTGATTGTTATAATAACAAAAAGTGTATGTTTCATTAACCCCTTTCCCTTCTCGCCCCCGGCTTCCGCGTGTTGGATCCTTTTCCCCCTCTCGGCCACCAACCCCTTCCATTTCCCTCCACTGCAGCCGCGCACTCGCCTACCACATGCCGGACCCCCCTCCCCCCCGCTCCCGCCAGGCACTTCGCGGACCACATGCTCCTCTGTGGCGTCACACGCGCCCCGGCGACCTTCCCTCGACCGTAGCGCCACCTCGGCTTCCCTAATCTTGACACACCACCTCCCCTTGCGCCAGAATCGGCCTAGTACCTCTACTATAATAGATAAGTTTATAGGTTTGTAAATTGTGAAAAAATCTAGATTCTAGATTACTGGTATCATCCAAATAATCTGGGTTAATAGTCGATGATCTAGTCCAATTGGCTACTTTGTATTTCATAGACCTGCGTGATAATAACACTGAAAAAAAATGACTTAGGCTGACTAAATGCGTCATTGGGGGACGCCACCCTGCTGCAAATTCCCAAACAGGAACCTGTATGGGAACCCGTACGGAATCCCACGTGGTGTTTTCGTACAGGCAACCCGTACGGAATCCCACGTGGTTACCCATACGGGTTCCTGTATGGGATCCCGTACGGGATCTCACGTGATAACCCGTACGGGTTCCTGTATGGGAACCCATGCGGGATCCCACGTGGTGTTTTCGTACAGGGAACCCGTACGGGATCCCACGTGGCGACCCATACGGGTTTCTGTATGGGATCCCGTACGGGATCTCACCTGATAACCCGTTCGGGTTCCTGTATGGGAACCCTTACGGGATCCCACGTAGTGTTTTCGTACAGGGATCCCGTACGGGATCCCACGTGGTGACCCATACGGGACCCCACGTGGTGTTTTCGTACAGGGAACCCGTACGGGATCCCGTATAGGAACCCGTACCGGTTACTAATGTCAAAATGAGAAAAGGCAAAATTAAAAATTGGTTTTTGCAGTTTTATTTATCTTCATTGTTACAAAAGTAACACGCTTTATCTAACTTAAACTAACTTCAACACGCTTTCGCGGTTGTTGACCTGTTATCACAGTCATCTTTATTGGTCATCTTGATTATCATGCACCTGCCACACTGTTATTTTTTAAACTGCCATTTTCTTTTTCGTAAAGGATCCGTTTCTGTTTTTTGTTGAGGTCGTATATTTTCTCGGATATGGCACGACCGAACCGCGATATGGCCTTTTTGAACTCACGACCTGTCAGGCTTTGCTCATTTTGCAAGCGGTCGCCATAGCAGTCTGAAAAAGCAGAAACAAATACATTAAACAAAGGGAAAAAATTGCAAATTGATAACGGGTCGTCCATTAATCACGTGAGGCTCAAATAGGGGGGGGGGGGGTTGGACAACATCACGATTGATCACGCTGGGGGAGGGGGTGTTGTGCCATATTGCGTGTATTTTTTTTGTGCAACTACGCGAACAATGCCCTTTCAATATACTGACCATATATATTATTTCGTTATTCATAATAAAATACCGCACTCTATATAACTTGTGTCTGACGTTTCTTAACAAAAAAATACACGTGATGTTGCGGGCGGGGGGGGGGGGGCCTAGAAACCTCACCACATATCACCAAGAGGGGGGGGGGGGGGCTCAAAGAGTGGCAAAAAATACCTCACATGATTAATGGACGACCCCTAATACACAAGCACATGTTCACCGGTGCAGAAGGCTTTATACTTATGATATATCGTTGATTTCTTTTTCGGAGTCAGCGGTTTTCGTATCTGCCCTGGTACCCTTGCAGTCGCTTTCTCGTCCAGGCACCTATTGACAAGGTCATCTCCCCACACCGCAAATACCAAATTTTTGATGAACTTAGAGTTAGACCTCCCTTGAATGTCGTCCCAAACATCTTCTCGAATTCGGATTCCTCCGCCAAGATCAATCTATATATGACAAAATATTATTTCATAGCAGTAATAAAAATTGCATACATGGAAATAAAACGTACAGATATATGGTACCTTACCACACCATCCTTTGCGGAGTATTTTGGAGCCAATGACGCGTCCACATTTTTTCCCAATTTGCCCTCTGACAAAAACATAGCATGAATATTAGATATTTATAAAATTATAAATTTCTTTACTTTTAACCTTGCGTATTAATTTGAAAGATTTTCAATTTTTTCTAGATGTCTTTTTTGGATTTTTTAGATATTTTAAATGCTTATGTCATTTGCGACATTTTAATTGGCATAATAAATCATCTATAACAAAGCGGAAGTAAATGATTCGATTTACTTCCGCTTAGCGATAGCGATTACCTTCTCTTCCTTTTTGTTTCAATGATGCGTTATCTTTTCGTCGTCTTCATCGGAACTCGATTTTCGTTTTATGTTTGGCAGTTTCACTCGGCCTATTGCTTTCATTTGATTTTCGATATCATTTTTACTTGCTGAAATTAAATAAAAAATCAATTATTAGGGGCATATATTGTTAGGTTGTTGCATATTGTACTGCTAATACATATGGACAAGGAAATATACCGATAAAAAGGATGGAGATTTCCAAGGGGCTGTAGAAAGAAAACTCTTTTTTCAACTGTACAGATTTTTTGCTGCATACAGTAATTGAATTAAACTGTACTTTACATCTTGACAAATATGTGCGTCGCACGTAATGTGTATGTTTTACGTTGAGCAAACAAATTTTTTTCTAAACGCAGAACGTCTTTTACGAGTGTAACGACACAATTTTATGAAAGAAAAAAACCTCAGTAAAACAGAGGGTTACAGAGTTAGAGAGAGATAGGGAAATATAGAACATCCTATGTAGTATATATGTGTCTGATACGTGCTACTGCTGTGTTTTCGCCGCTGTATTTTCACCGAGAGTAAGAGAGAAAGAGAAATCACTATAGGGTGAGCCGTTTTTTATTCTGAAATTCTACACAGAAATTATTATATTCATTGCACAATGACATAATTCATGTGTATATATTATAACTAACATGAAATAAGCTAAGCTAAACAAATCGCGTTCTTCGATTATTATGACCTTTGTTATGCCCTCTGTGCGTGCGGCTATTTTCTACTCATGCAAATGCGGGAGAGAATTTTTCGGCTGTTATATGTACATGCCACATTTACGCGTCCTTTGTGTCCTATATAAGCTATATAAGCTATATGAAGCATTCTACACTAAGTGAAACACTAAAAATTCATGTGATTTTTAAATGGGCTTATAATTTGTTTTTAAGTTAATTCGAGTGTCAAAAGCAACTACAAATTTTTTTAGACTTTTAAATTGGATTTTACACTCGAATTTGGATACCGGGAAATTTTTCTCGTTTTTTTTTTCGATTCATTATACTCGAAAAGTGATGCATTGTACAAGAACAACGTCAAGAATTAAACTTAGGTTTTCTAATGTACTTTTCAATCATATATGTTTCGTAACTGTTAAAAATTCTGCTAATGTATTTTTCAACAAAATAAGGTAAAAATATTTTTTTTCGTCATGTTCGCCCACTTTTATTTTTCTATCAATTTAAGAGACCTTTTGTTGATGTCATAATAAACCACAGGAAAATTGGCATGATGGAGAATTCATATCTTCCAGTTATTCTTTAAGGTTAATTGATGAAGAATTTCATCGAACCATGGATATTGAATATCGACAATTATTTTGGGCACAACAGTGGATTGCGACGAATATTTAGTGTTATCTAAAACTATTTTGTCCTCCTCCTTTCAATTCAATTATGATTTTGTCTGCCTCGAAATTTTTCATTTTTGAATATTTTTATCGTTAAACAATGAGTGAATCATAATATGGTTAATCTACTAATACGCAAAAGCCACCGATGAGAAAACCATGTAGAATAAAAATGTATCGAATCGTTTTGACCGAGTTCTTCCGCAAAATCAATTGTATTAGCATTGAGAGTGAGCAAACCAGATCATTCAACAAACAAGAAGCAAGATTTTTTTTTATACGAGAATAACGCTACGAAAACCGGTGAACAAATGAAAAATTTTGAGACAAACAAACAAAACCATAATTGAATTGAAAGGAGGGGACACAATGATTCTAGATAATACTAAATATTCGTCGCAATCCACTGTTGTGCCTAAAACAACGGTCGATATTCAATATCCATGGTTCGATAAGATTCTTCATCAGTTAACCTTAAAAAATAATTGGAAGATATGAATTCTCCATCATGCCAATTTTTCTGTGGTTTGTTATGACATCAACGAAAGTTCTTTCAAATTTATAGAAAAATAAAAGTGGGCGAACTTGGCGAAAAAAAAATTATTTTTACCTTATTTCGTTGAAAAATACATTAGTAGAATTGTTAACAGTTACGAAACATATATGATTGAAAAGTACATTCGAAAACCTAAATTTTCTTCTTTAACGTTTTTTTTTTGTACAATGCATCACTTTTTGAGTATAATGAATCGAAAAAAAAACGAGAAAAATTTCCCGGTATCCAAATTCCAGTGTAAAATTCAATTTAAAAATCTAAAAAAAATAGTTTCTTTTGACACTCGAATGAACTTAAAAACAAATTATGAGCCCGTTAAAAAATTACATGATTTTTTAGTATTTCACTTGGTGTGGCTTCATATACCAACAAATATTGAGTCCCGCCGAATGTCCTTAAATACATCTTTAATAATTATAATAAATATTGGTTTTTTCCTTAGGTACACGCTTTTCGCGTTTGTTACCTATTCTTTCCCATCATTATGACCGTTCTTTCCTCTACTGTTTACTCCTTTTTTTGTCTTCATTTTTCTCCCTGTTCCCCCCTGTTGCGGCCGCAGCCGACTTCCCCCTCTGTATTATATTCATCATGACATTTCTGTCATGGGTATAGGGAAACTGCGGAAAACCTATACCAATACAGCCGGTCATCGAGTTCGCCCCCCAGTCGTGGAACTAGTCTTATTTCGCCGCGAAATGCCGAAGAAAAACATTTCACGACGAAATATACGCGACTGGGATTCGAACCCGGGACCTCCCGGTCCGCTGGTTTAGTGGCGAGCACGCTAACCACTAGACCATCGCACCAGTTAATTATAATAAATATATATACTTACTGCCCAAGACAAGAACGTTTGCTTTGACGTATTCCAGCAATTCTTCATACTCTTCGTCGTTTGAAGTATCAGCATTGAACTTGCGAACACTGTACGTTTTGTGCTTCTTAAAATCGTCTTTGTTTTTTGGTGAACATTTAAAAAATATTTTACTGGCACTGTCTCGATAGCATTGGTAGTAAGGTACCTCATACGTGCATACATTATGCCATTGCTTTCGGTCGCCATATCGCCAAAATAATATATACGATCTGTCTACCCTGCTGCAAATTCCCACACAGGAACCTGTATAGGATCCCGTACGGGATCCCACGTTGTGTTTTTGTACAGGGAACCCGCATGGAAACCCGTACGGGTTCCCACGTGGTGACCCATCCGGGTTCCTGTATGGGAACCCGTACGGGTTCCCACGTGGTGACTCATACGGGTTCCTGTATGGGATCCTGTACGGGATCCCACGTGGTGTTCCGTACGGGTTCCCATACGGAATCCCACGTGGTGTTTTCGTACAGGGAACCCGTACAGGTTACTAATGTTAAAAATGAGAAAAGGCAAAATTAAAAATTCGTTTTTGCAGTTTTATTTGTCTTAATTGTGACAAAAGTAATAATAAAAAAAAATAAAAACGATAAGTGAAAAAAAGTACTCTTACATGCATCATTGGTTTGTTGTTATTGTTTAGTACCGGTGTTGTGTTACGAAAAATTGTTGAGAAAAAGAGAAAATTAATTGCAGTCGCCACTGCCAATATTTTTAGTGTGTGTTTCCACACTAATGTACACGAGAATGAATATATTGCACCGCTAACGAACTTGTTAGTTTCTATTAATAGCCATTGTAATAGTAAATTAATCATATAATATTGTTGCAATTTTCTCTAAACACATTTTTGTAAGACGTAAAATGATAACATAATAAAAAAGTTTAATAAAAAAAAACATTAAGATATTGCGTTTAATTAATTTTGACTAAGAACTGTGTATTAAATATTTCACGCTATTTTGCGAGGCCGGGACTCACGTTGAAAAACAATACTTTTGACTTCAGATAAAACATTTTCAAAAAAACGTTGACATTAGTGATCAATGATTTATTTTCTCACGAAAGTGTATATACAAATTTAAAAGATTAGAAGTTTCACATTTGTTTTGATTCAATGGTGATTAGCTTATTAAGTGCTGTCTCAAAAATTAAGCCACCCACATTGCCCCACACAGGTTCCCATGTAGGTTCCTGTACAGGAATTTATTTTTTGCGTTCTCCCGTACAGGCTCCCGTACAGGATTCAGCTTCCCACGTTGCCCCACACAGGTTTCCATGCAGGTTCCCGTTCAGGAATTTATTTCCTGCGTTCTCCTGTACAGGATCTCGTACAGGATTCAGCTTCTCACGTTGCCCCACACAGGTTCCCGTACAGGAATTTATTTCCTGCGTTCTCCCGTACAAGATTCCGTATAGGATTTAGCTTCCCACGTTGCCCCACACAGGTTCCCATGCAGGTTCCCGTGTAGGAATTTATTTCCTGTGTTCTACCGTACAGGATCCCGCACAGGAATTTATTTCCTGCGTTCTCCCGTACAGGATCCAGTACAGGATTCAGCTTCCTACGTTGCCCCACACAGGTTCCCATGCAGGTTCCTGTACAGAAATGTTCATCCTGTACAGGAAACCGTACGGGATGCCACACTTTCCTTGGCTGGCCCATGCTTTCCCACACATTCCCACACTAAAACCCGTACGGGAATTTGCAGCAGGGTATAAATTGGGAAATTCGCACGCGCCACTTTTTTCGGTACACGTTGGACACTTGTTATCAGCAAGCTAACACGAGACTCCTGCGACTACTGACTGACCTATTCACATGATCGTAGGTCGTATGCGCCGGCAACGTTACCCCGGCAACTCGCGTTGCTATAGACGCACGCGTATGTACAGCAAAATGTGGAGGGCCGTGTAATCTCATTGGTCTTATGATTCCCAGATTTTCCTACACATATGCGGGTGTATGTGTAGCCAAATTTGGGAACCAAATGAGAGTCGCGGCACTACACATCTTTCGGTTCAGTGTACGGAGCAGGGGGCTGGCGGCTTCGGAATTGTTGCTACGCGAATGTCCGCTGTTTGTAGTGTCCTACTCTGCCACTCGCAGCGCTAGTTGTTCTCGACAATCATGATGCGCGCACAAGGGCTATGTATGTGTACGCACGCACACTGATAATCGGGCAATACCCATATACCACCAACAATACACGCTAATGGTTTAATATGGTGTATGCGGCATTGCGGGTCGCGCGCCGGCGCAATAAGAAATTGTGGAAAGACGGGGAGAAGTAGTAGAAGTAAATTAAGCGATCGAAAAGCTTAGCATTTTTATATACGGTAAGGGATAGGAGGTGCCAGCCCCCTGGTACGGAGTAATAATATTATCACTTCGTGTGGTCCAGTTTAGGAAGTGAATAATCTAAAATCTGAAGTTCATTTTGTTTGTGTTTTTCGTGCAAATTATCATGAACCGCACAGGTCCAAAATATAAAGAGTACCTGCTACCAAACTCGAAAGATCGTATTCCCAGGAGTACTCAGACTAGCAAGAAGAGGCGATTAGAGAATCAAGTGACGAAAAAGGTTATTTGATTGCACATATATGTACATTAATAAACAAAATTTCTGCATGCTTTTTGTTTTAAGGGGTTACATCTAGTTGGCGACCGGAAAAAGCATGTTGTGATTTTTTTGTGGGAAAATGGTTGCAGGTATTGAACTGTTCTTTTTTCACAGTAAACGGTACATCTTTGAGTATATTTCATAATTTTTTATTGAAAAAAATTCATAAATGTTAAAGATGCGCGTTTTTTCTCAAAACGACTTTGTCAGAATTGGTGACCACGATATCATGACTCAAAAAACGAGTGGACCGATTCATTTGAACTTTTGCACACATTTTTGTATATCAAAAGGCAGTCTTCAATCGACAGATTTTTCTTTCGATGCATACTTTTTTTTGTGTCAAAGAAAATGGAATGATTTTGTCACCAAAATTTAGACTCACTTTCAATCAGCGACCATTTTTTTAAAATTAATATTCTATCAAATTCTCCGATTAAAGACTAGATAATGCGATACAAAAACTAAGTTCATTTGGTTTTTTGAGTCGTATGATTAGTTGGAAACGTACAGTTGGCCACCGTGGAAGACCTTTTTTGAACAGCAGTCCGAGTGATACACTATATCTTGTACATTTATGAATTGTTTTCAATTAAAAGATCATGAAACATATTCAAAGATATACTCTTTACTGTGAAAAAAAGCAGTTCAAAATCTGCAACCATTTTCCCAAAAAAAATCACAAAAACACGCCTTTTTCGGCCGCAAACTACATGTAACCCCTTAAACTAAATTTTATAAACAAAAAAATCGTATACCGTTTTCCATATAAATTGCATGCTTTATAAATGATATGAACTAATTTTGTTATGATTATAATATATAAGAAAAAAATTGTTTAAATCGAAAAAAGTGGTTCTAAACACTCTACATATTATGTATTATTATCACATTGGCCATTTTTGAACCTTATATCTTTAGTTCATTCATACTAGTAAATGGTCAAAATATATTTTCTTAAATCACGAAAGGATCTTGCGATGGGCATAACAATTTTCAAAAAATGTTACGCTATAAATGTAAATGTACGGTTCACAAATGGCTCTTTTGGCGTGAAATGTCTCATATATATTTTCATATGTTTTATGACACGTTTTCTCTTCTAATAGGCTTACCATTCTCCTGTGGGCATGGGCAACGCTCAAGACGTTCGAAATAATGATTCGAAGGACAAAACGCAAGAAACTGTTGATACCGAGTCTATACTGATGTGCGGTACAGAAATGTCTGAACAGCGGCTAAATGAAATTCAATCAGTCATTCAAGTGCAAGCTGCTGAATGGAATTTCGATCACACTGCAGGGGGTTCATACGCAGTAACAACAATGAATTGCATGGTCGGTCGTCATTATTGTATCTAATCTCGAATATATCATATCTATATTAGAGCTTCCGTAATATGAAATTTGTATTGTTGTATTTTTGAGAATAACTAATTCAACGAACCACTTGAAGTTTATAATTTGTTATCATTCGAAAATGTTGACATTCTTATCGCAAAAGAAGCTTTGGCAAAGGTAAAAATTAAAAAATTAGTACGGTCAGTTGAATGTAAGTAGAGGAGCTAGGCCGGTTCTAACTCAGGGATCTCAGCGGGGAGCGGGGCTGGGGAGTCGAGCGCGGGGAAGCCGCGGTATACATGGCGGCGGGGGAGAGGATCCTGTATGCGGCAGCTGAGTGCGGGGTTCCGGCGGACGGAAAGGGGAGGGGTGTTAGAGAGTGGGGAGGCCAGTTTTTGGTGACGATGTCTTCCTGGCGATAGCTGGACCCGTGGGCAAGAGGGGGAAGCCACTGTCGACTCTGTGGGGGAGGGAGCATCATAGAGTCGCGGTTCCTTGAAAACCCATAAAATCCGATAAGTTATTATAAACATTATAGATGTAAGCGGAGCATTTTTTTCTAGACTATTCACAGGAGTTTATATATATTTAAAAAAAAACAACTTAGACAAATGTGTGCATGTGTGTGTGTGTGTGTGTGTGTGTGTGTGTGTGTGTGTGTGTGCGTGCGTGCGTGCGTGCGTGCGTGCGTGCGTGCGTGCGTGCGTGCGTGCGTGCGTGCGTGCGTGCGTGCGTGCGTGCGTGCGTGCGTGCGTGCGTGCGTGCGTGTGTGTGTGTGTGTGTGTGTGTGTGTGTGTGTGTGTGTGGGAAACTCCCATTTATGGCTAGGAACCACCTCGTCCGCAAGTCTCAAATTTTAGGACTCTTTTTTTTTCTTACGTCGAGCGCCAGGGATCGTCATACCCTATCGCTTCACATGTGCAACTCCAGCCTCATCATTCCATAGGTCCACACTTGAAAACCCATAAAATTTTACGACAGCATGCGACGAAGACAGTCATCCGGGGAAAAAAATGCATTTCCATTTTATAGGGCTTTAGTTTTTCATCTCTGAATGATAATATATACAGAGAGTGCAAACGTCAAACCTTGATGTCGACACTTGAGATCATGCAGGTCTGGACAAGTTAGCCCTAGGGTTAAGGATTTTTTTTCTTCGTTAAAACCACTCTTTAAGCTATTAGATTTTTTTATTGCTCCGCTATTCAGAGCATATATGATAACGCGGTGTTTATTTTTAAAAACTATAAACTTTCGGAGATCTATGGATAAAGACCTTTTTTAGGCTTCGACCGTGGACCACTTGAGCGCCGATGGAGAGCCCATCAATTTTTTTTCACTACACGCATCTCGACTGAGATGCTCTTTTATTTTTCCCGGCAATCCAATGTGACATTAGAAAATTCTCGTGGATTGGTGATATTTTCCGAGATGGTAGGGAAAGACGAAAAATGTCTAAAGGGGAAAACCATTTTTAATGATCTGCCGCGCTCAAAAGTGTTCGCACTTTGGATCGAGCAGTCAGTTAGTGAACATCATCTCTTTTCGGAAGCCTCGTTTCATCAAATATGGAGGGCAACGCGGAAAAGTCAGAACAAATCTTGCATGACCAAGCCGCGCTTCTAAATTCATACGAAGATTTTGCTGTGTGGGAACAACGGTGCAGTGAGGTTATCGAAGAATTGGAAACGCAAAGCCGGATTAAGCGCCCGCGACTATCAATTGGACTTCAACAGTCAATGATAGCCCAAATAGCGCGGCTGGAAGGGTTGAGGAATTCTGTGCGTAATCATTGTATACACACGGGTGCAGGACACGGTCATCATGGGCTAATCTGGCGAGAGAAAGACACATCCTTCAATAGTCGAATATTGACCGGTTCCGTAATCAATTGCAACCACATGGAACCACGGCAATTTCTCAACGATGCTCGCGACCTAGTGCTTCAACATGTGCAAAATACTATCTGCAAACACAACAGTGTCAAGGTTAATGCAGTGTTCAATGGTGAATTCGCGAGTGGAGACAAACATGCTAATAAAAGAGTCAACACGCGAAACTGTGAACTCTTTAACACAAGCGATTTGAATGAGTGGTACCAGCAACGCGTTATGGAGCCCACTTTAACCTTACTGGACGAATTTCAAGAACGAGATAGTGGCTGGGATCTACGGAAAATACTTAACCTCACGATAAATGTGAATAAGTATGATCCAATGCGTGCTGGGTGCACCATATCATTACCGTGGGAAATAATGATGAAGAGAGCTGTGATCAACGTCAAATCCAATGATAACGCATGTTTCGCGTGGGCAGTTGTCGCTGCTTTATACCCAGCCGAACGAAACAGTAACCGTCCGTCCTCTTACCCACATTACTCAAGCGTACTGAATCTACAGGACATTCAATTGCCGGTAACCATACACCAAATAAAAAAATTTGAGCTGCAAAACGATTTATCCATCTACGTGTACACCACCACCACCACCGCCAAAAAGGACATCGTTCCAATACGCGTGACTCAAAATAAGAAGGAAAAGCACATCAATTTGTTGTACACGCAAGATACCGAGGACAACAAGGTGGGGCATTTTACATGGATTAAGAACTTGTCGAGACTCGTAAACGCACAACTGAGCCACAAGGAGCACAAAAAATATATCTGTGAAAGGTATGTAAAGTTAACATAAGTTATATTCCGTTGGCATGTACTAGATGGATTGAACGAAACAATGTTTTTTTTTGCAGGTGCTTGCATTACTTCGCATCCGAGGATAAATTGCAATCGCACGATGTCGATTGTGGAGCAATAAACGACTGCGCGATCCGACTACCGAATGACACCAACAAGTGGCTCCAATTCACCAACTTTAGCCGGAAAGAGCGACATCCGTTCATTGTGTATGCCGATTTGGAGTGTGGTTTAGCAAAGACTGATGGGAAGACCCAAGCAAAAGATATGTATCAGCACCATGAAGTATTTAGTATCGGATATTACGTGTGTTGTTCGTATGATCAATCGCTCTCTTCGTATCACTCGCGTCGCAGTGCTGATTGTGTATCGTGGTTTGTCGAAGAACTGAAAAATCTAGCATTGCGCATAAAAGAAATTTTCTGCGACAATGTCCCAATGATTTATCTGACACCGAGCGAGTGGGCAAGTTTTCGCAAAGCGACCCAATGTCATATATGCAGGAAACCATTCGCGCAAGACGATATACGCGTTCGAGATCATTGCCATCTGACTGGACGCTATAGAGGCCCTGCCTATTCTAATCGCAATTTAAACTACAAACAGTCATTCTTCACTCCAGTAGTCTTTCACAGTTTATCGTGTTACGATGCACATTGTATCATCAAGGAAGTAGCCACAGCGTTCGAAGGAAAGACCGATGTGCTTCCAATCACAAAAGAGAAATACGTCTCCTTTACGAAGCACATTCAAATCATAGACGATTCTAAACAGAAAATCCAATTGCGCTTCATCGATTCATACAAATTCCTCAATACCAGTCTCGACAAATTAGCCTCATTTTTGACCGAGGACAAACTCAAAATTTTACGCAAGCAATTTTCAACTCTATTGACGAACAATTTCAATTTGCTGACGCGAAAACGGGTCTTCCCTTATGAGTATATTGACAACGTGAGCAGGTTGGACGACACTTGCGTACCACCACGTGGCGCATTTTATAATTCCCTGACAGATGCTACAGTATCCGAGAGGGAGTACGCATATGCGGAGAACGTTTGGGAGCGGTCCTCCATTCGAACGCTGGGTGACTATAGCGATTTGTACTTGAAGACAGATGTCTTGTTATTAGCTGATATTTTCGAAAACTTTCGGAATACGTGCATTGAGAGCTATGGCCTAGATCCCGCGTATTACTACACATTGCCGGGGTATACCTGGGATGCAACGTTAAAACACTCGAATGTCAAGTTTGAATTACTAACCGACATCGACATGGTTTTATTCGTTGAGCGGGGTATACGCGGTAGTCTCAGTCAATGCTCAAACCGATATGCACACGCTAATAATAGGTACATGGAGTCGTTTGATCCATCGAAAGCATCATCATACTTGATGTATTTTGACGTCAACCATTTGTATGGATGGGCAGTGCGTCAAACCTTGCCATATGCAGATTTTCGATGGGTCAACGACGTGTCCAAGTTTGATCCATTATCCATTACGCTAGACTCACCTATAGGCTACATCCTTGAGGTCGACTTGGAATATCTCCAATCTCTACATGATGCGCACAAAGACCTACCGTTTTGCCCAATACACGAAAAACCACCGGGTAAGCAGCAGGAAAAGCTGCTAGCAACCGTCTGCGATAAAAAAACGCTACATCATATACTACAGGAATTTACAACAATGTTTACGTCATGGACTTTCCCTCACGAAAATCCATAGGGTATTACAATTCACACAATCCCCATGGCTACGTTCATATATCGAGTTAAATACCCAGTTTCGAACGCTGGCCAAAAACGATTTTGAAAAGAATGTATTCAAATTGATGAATAATGCGGGGTTTGGCAAAACGATGGAGAATGTGCGCAATCATGTAGATGTAAAGCTTTTGACAAAATGGGATGGCAGGTATGGCGCGGAGGCAATGATTGCGAAGCCAAACTTCCACAGCCGAAGCGTTTTTTTTCCGAAAACCTCGTTGCCGTAGAATTGCGCAATTTCGAGGTGAAATTCAACAAGCCGATATATGTGGGTAGGTGCATACTCGCTATATCCAAAACGTGCTTGTATGGATTCCATCACGAGTATATGGTACCTCTGTATCGATATAAATGTAAAGTCATGTATACCGATACGGATAGTCTCATATATGAAATTGAGAGCGATGATATATATGCCGACATGAAGCGCGACATTTCAAAATTTGATACAAGCGATTTTTCGGCGGACAATAGGTATGGTATACCGCTCGTCAACAAGAAGGTGCCCGGTCTCGTGAAGGACGATTGTAATGGAGCAATTATGACCGAGTTCATTGGACTTCGATCGAAAATGTATGCGACCCGTGTCGAGGGTAAGAAGGATACTAAAAAAGTTAAAGGTGTCAAGAGCAGTGTTGTGGCTAGGACAATCACGTTTGACGACTATGCCCGATGCTTGAAGGAAGACATTGAAATGATGCGTAGTCAAACGTGTATTCGATCGAAGTTGCACAAGGTCTATACCATTCGTGAGACGAAAATCGCTCTAAGTCCTCATGATGATAAGCGGTATATCATACCTGGGACCTCCGATACCCTACCATGGGGGCATTACAGAATACCGTCGTGAAAAGTTTGCTAATTTTTTTTTTCCGCAACCTTGATGTAAAATTGTGTATATTTCTGTGAATATTGATTCATAAAACTCGTGAAAATTATGTATATATTTTGTTAAAGTTATGTTTGTTGTTGTAAATATTTATTCGTGTAAGAATGGATTTATGATTTTCTGTAAATAAAGAAACGAACTTTTTATAATCCCATGTGTTCATTCACTCTATCCATCTCCTCGTACCCACGTTCCACGAAAAAAGGGATTATCGACGGCGAGAAGGGAAAAAAGCAAGCCTGCTGTGGAGTCGGTTGGCGGCCTTGGAGGGATGCGGGGACGACCAGCAGGTCAAGAGTCATAAAACATACCTATTTTTCCATTTTCTTTATTATCGACTACAAATCGGATTTACTTATCCAACTATTGTGGCTATTGTCGAAAACTAACCACTTTACAAACATTCGCTTCTTCAATACCGCTTCAACGATATAGATATCGGGGTGCTTGACCCTGAGAAGCTCTTGTTCGTAGAAACCACCGGCGATCGGTTCATATTTATGGTCCTTCAAGTGATGCGTGACGGGATGAGTTTTTTTCACACGATAGATTGAAAATATTTCCGTTGTCCAGTTTTCAAAAACAGTCTTAAATTTGCTGATTCTCACTTTATCACCAACGGCGAATTTCGGCGATCTTTACATCGGAGGCTTATTGAAAATCTGCTGCAATTGCTTCTCATTTTCCGCGTTGACATTTCTCGGCTTCATCTTAATGGTGCGGTGTACAGAATCGTTGTACTCGGCAATTAGATTATCAAGAATATCGATCCACTTATAATTACCACGAAGACTAAATTGCATCCACATCTTGTTCTTCAATGTGCGATTGAAACGCTCGCAAATGGATGCCTTCAAGTTGCTATATGTTGAATACATGTGAATATTGTACTTTTTCATGATGGCCTTAAAGTCACAATTCTAGAATTCTTTTCCCCGATCAACGTGTAAGTTCTGCGGTATGCGTCCCTTAACGAGGATCGACTTCATTGCTGCTGCTGCATCTTTGCCGTTCTTACTCAGCATTGGCACGGCCCAGGCGAATTTCGAAAAGGTATCGATGACGGTGAGGAAAAATTTGTGTTTGGAGTTGCGACGCGCGTATGACGACATATCGACGAGATCAGCTTGCCAGGTCTCGTCCAAGCCACGGATGTCCACATGTCGACGCGGATAGTTTCGTCGAGCAGGCTTATGTAGCTCCAGCACGAGAGCGCGCAAGCTGATCTCGTCGATATGTCTTCATACGCGCGTCGCAACTCCAAACACAAATTTCTCCTCACCGTCATCGATACCTTCTCAAAATTCGCCTGGGCCGTGCTAATGCTGAGTATGAATGGCAAAGATGCAGCAGCAGCAATGAAGTCGATCCTCGTTAAGGGACCCATACCGCAGAACTTACACGTTGATCGGAGAAAATAATTCTACAATTGTGACTTTAAGGCCATCATGAAAAAGTACAATATTCACATGTATTCAACATATAGCAACTTGAAGGCATCCATTTGCGAGCGTTTCAATCGTACATTGAAGAACAAGATGTGGATGCAATTTAGTCTTCGTGGTAATCATAAGTGGATAGATATTCTTGATAATCTAATTGCCGAGTACAACAATTCTGTACACCGCACCATTAAGATGAAGCCGAGAAATGTCAACGCGGAAAATGAGAAGCAATTGCAGCAGATTTTCAATAAGCCTCCAATGAAAAGATCGCCGCAATTCGCCGTTGGTGATAAAGTGAGAATCAGCAAATTTAAGACTGTTTTTGAAAACTGGACAACGGAAATATTTTCAATCTATCGTGTGAAAAAAACTCATCCCGTCACGTATCACTTGAAGGACCATAAATATGAACCGATCGCCGGTGGTTTCTACGAACAAGAGCTTCTCAGGGTCAAGCACCCCGATATCTATATCATTGAAGCGGTATTGAAGAAGCGAATGTTTGTAAAGTGGTTAGTTTTCGACAATAGCCACAATAGTTGGATAAGTAAATCCGATTTGTAGTCGATAATAAAGAAAATGGAAAAATAGGTATGTTTTATGACTCTTGACCTGCTGGTCGTCCCCGCATCCCTCCAAGGCCGCCAACCGACTCCACAGCAGGCTTGCTTTTTTCCCTTCTCGCCGTCGATAATCCCTTTTTTTCGTGGAACGTGGGTACGAGGAGATGGATAGAGGGAATGAACACATGGGATTATAAAAAGTTCGTTTCTTTATTTACAGAAAATCATAAATCCATTCTTACACGATTAAATATTTACAACAACAAACATAACTTTAACAAAATATATACATAATTTTCAAGAGTTTTATGAATCAATATTCACAGAAATATACACAATTTTACATCAAGGTTGCGGAAAAAAAAATTAGCAAACTTTTCACGACGGTATTCTGTAATGCCCCCATGGTAGGGTATCGGAGGTCCCAGGTATGATATACCGCTTATCATCATGAGGACTTAGAGCGATTTTCGTCTCACGAATGGTGTAGACCTTGTGCAACTTCGATCGAATACACGTTTGACTACGCATCATTTCAATGTCTTCCTTCAAGCATCGGGCATAGTCGTCAAACGTGATTGTCCTAGCCACAACACTGCTCTTGACACCTTTAACTTTTTTAGTATCCTTCTTACCCTCGACACAGGTCGCATACATTTTCGATCGAAGTCCAATGAACTCGGTCATAATTGTACCATTGCATTCGTCTTTCATGAGACCGGGTACCTTCTTGTTGACAAGCGGCATATCATACCTATTGTCCGCTGAATAGTCGCTCGTATCAAATTTTTCAATGTCGCACTTCATGTCTGCGTATACATCTTCGCTCTCAATGGCATATATGAGGCTATCTGTATCGGTATACATCACTTTACATCTATTCCGATACAATGGTACCATATAATCGTGATGAAATCCATACAAGCACGTTTTGGATATGTCGAGTATGCACATACCCACATATATCGGCTTGTTGAACTACACCTCGAGATTGCGCAATTCCACGGCAACGAGGTTTTCGGAAAAAACCCTTCGGCTGTGGAAGTTTGGCTTCGCAATCATTGTTTCCGCCCCATACCTGCCCTCCCATTTTGTCAAAAGCTTTACATCTACATGATTGCGCACATTCTCCATCGTTTTGCTAAACACCGCATTATTCATCAATTTGAATAAATTCTTTTCAAAATCGTTTTTGGCCAGCGATCGAAACTGAGTATTTAACTCGATATATGAACGTAGCCATGGGGATTGTGTGACTTGTAATACCCTATGGATTTTCGTGAGGCAAAGTCCATGACGTAAAGATGCTTGTAAATTTCTGTAGTGTATGATGTAGCGTTTTTTATCGCAGACGGTTGCTAGTAGCTTTTCCTGCTGCTTACCCGGTGGTTTTTCGTGTATTGGGCAAAACGGTAGGTCTTTGTGCGCATCATGTAGAGATTGGGGATATTCCAAGTCGTCCTCAAGGATGTAGCCTGTTGGTGAATTTAGCGCGATGGATAATGGATCAAACTTGGACACGTCGTTGACCCATCGAAAATCTGCATATGGCAAGGTTTGACGCACTGCCCATCCATACAAATTGTTGACGTCAAAATACATCAAGTATGATGATGCTTTCGATGGATCAAACGACTCCATGTACCGATTATTAGCGTGTGCATATCGGTTTGAGCATTGACTGAGACCACCGCGTATACCCCGCTCAACGAATAAAACCATGTCGATGTCAGTTAGTAGTAATTCAAACTTGACATTCGAGTGTTTTAACATTGCATCCCAGGTATACCCTGGCAATGTGTAGTAATACGCGGGATCGAGGCCATAGCTCTCAATGCACGTATTCCGAAAGTTTTCGAAAATATCAGCTAATACCAAGACATCTGTCTTCAAGTACAAATCGCTATAGTCACCCAGCGTTCGAATGGAGAACCGCTCCCAAACGTTCTCCGCATGTGCGTACTCGCTCTCCGATACTGTAGCATCTGTCAGGGAACTATAAAATGCGTTACGTGGTGGTAAGGAAGTGTCGTCCAACCTGCTCACGTTGTCAATATACTCATAAGGGAAGACCCCTTTTCGTGTCAGCAAATTTAAATTGTCCGTCGATAGAGTTGAAAATTGCTTGCGTAAAACTTTGAGTTTGTCCTCGGTCAAAAATGAGGCTAATTCGTCGAGACTGGTATTGAGGAATTTGTATGAATCAAAGAAGCGCAATTGGATTTTCTGTTTAGAATCGTCTGTGATTTGAATGTGCTTCGTGAAGGAGATGTATTTCTCTTTTGTGATTGGAAGCACATCGGTCTTTCCTTCGAACACTGTGGCTACTTCCTTGATGATAAAATGTGCATCGTAATACGATAAACTGTGAAAGACTACTGGAATGAAGAATGACTGTTTGTAGTTTAAATTGCGATTAGAATGGGCAGGGCCTCTATAGCGTCCAGTCAGATGGCAATGATCTCGAACGCGTATATCGTTTTGCGCGAATGGTTTCCTGCAGATATGACATTGGGTCGCTTTGCGAAAACTTGCCCACTCGCTCGGTGTCAGATAAATCATTGGGACATTGTCACAGAAAATTTCTTTTATGCGCAATGCTAGATTTTTCAGTTCTTCGACAAACCACGATACACAATCAGCACTGCGACGCGAGTGATACGAAGAGAGCGAACGATCGTACGATCGTACGAACACACGTAATATCCGATACTAAACACTTCATGGTGCTGATACATATCTTTTGCTTGGGTCTTCCCATCAGTCTTTGCTAAAACACACTCCAAATCGGCATACACAATGAACGGTAGTCGCTCTTTCCGGCCAAAGTTGGTGAATAGGAGCCACTTGTTGGTGTCATTCGGTAGTCGGATCGCGCAGTCGTTTATTGCTCCACAATCGACATCGTGCGATTGCAATTTATCCTCGGATGCGAAGTAATGCAAGCACCTGCAAAAAAAACATTGTTTCGTTCAATCCATCTAGTACATGCCAACGGAATATAACTTATGTTAACTTTACATACCTTTCACATATATATTTTTTGTGCTCCTTCTTGCTCAGTTGTGCGTTTACGAGTCTCGACAAGTTCTTAATCCATGTAAAATGCCCCACCTTGTTGTCCTCGGTATCTTGCGTGTACAACAAATTGATGTGCTTTTCCTTCTTATTTTGAGTCACGCGTATTGGAACGATGTCCTTTTTGGCGGTGGTGGTGGTGGTGTACACGTTGATGGATAAATCGTTTTGCAGCTCAAATTTTTTTATTTGGTGTATGGTTACCGGGAATTAAATGTCCTGTGGATTCAGTACGCTTGAGTAATGTGGGTAAGATGACGGACGGTCACTGTTTCGTTCGGCTGGGTATAAAGCAGCGGCAACTGCCCACGCGAAACATGCGTTATCATTGGATTTGACGTTGATCACAGCTCTCTTCATCATTATTTCTCACGGTAATGATATGGAGCACCCAGCACGCATTGGATTATACTTATTCACATTTATCGTGAGGTTACGTATTTTCCGTAGAGCCCAGCCACTATCTTGTTCTTGAAATTCGTCCAGTAAGGTTAAAGTGGTCTCCATAACGCGTTGCTGGTACCACTCATTCAAATCGCTTGTGTTAAAGAGTTCACAGTTTCGCGTGTTGACACTTTTATTAGCATGTTTGTCTCCACTCGCGAATTCACCATTGAACACTGCATTAACTTTGACACTGTTGTGTTTGCAGATAGTATTTTGCACATGTTGAAGCACTAGGTCGCGAGCATCGTTGAGAAATTGCCGTGGTTCGATGTGGTTGCGATTGATTACGGAACCGGTCAATATTCGACTATTGAAGGATGTGTCAATCTCTCGCCAGATTAGCCCATGATGACCGTGTCCTGCACCCGTGTGTATACAATGATTACGCACAGAATTCCTCAACCCTTCCAGCCGCGCTATTTGGGCTATTAATGACTGTTGAAGTCCAATTGATAGTCGCGGGCGCTTAATCCGGCTTTGCGTTTCCAATTCTTCGATTAACTCAACGCACCGTTGTTCCCACACAGCAAAATCTTCGTATGAATTTAGAAGTGCGGCTTGGTCGTGCAAGATTTGTTCTGACTTCTCTGCGTTGCCCTCCATATTTGATGAAACAAGGCTTCCGAAAAGAGATGATGTTCACTAACTGACTGCTCGATCCAAAGTGCGAACACTTTCGAGCGCGGCAGATCATTAAAAATGGTTTTCCCCTTTAGACATTTTTTGTCTTTCCCTATCATCTCGGAAAATATCACCAACCCACGAGAATTTTCTAATGTCACATTGGATTGCCGGGAAAAATAAAAGAGCATCTCAGTCGAGATGCGTGTAGTGAAAAAAAAATTGATGGGCTCTCCATCGGCGCTCAAGTGGTCCACGGTCGAAGCCTAAGAAAGGTCGTTATCCATAGATCTCCGAAAGTTTATAGTTTTTAAAAATAAACACCGCGTTATCATATATGCTCTGAATAGCGGAGCAATAAAAAAATCTAATAGCTTGACGAGTGGTTTTAAAGAAGAAAAAAAATCCTTAACCATAGGGCTAACTTATCCAGACCTGCATGATCTCAAGTGTCGACATCAAGGTTTGACGTTGCACTCTCTGTATATATTATCATTCAGAGATGAAAAACTAAAGCCCTGTAAAATGGAAATGCATTTTTTCCCCGGATCACTGTCTTCGTCGCATGCTGTCGTAAAATTGTATGGGTTTTCAAGTGTGGACCTATGGAATGATGAGGCTGGAGTTGCACATGTGAAGCGATATGGTATGACGGTCCCTGGCGCTCGACGTAAGAAAAAAAGAGTCCTAAAATTTGAGACTTGCGGACGAGGTGGTTCCTATCCATAAATGGGAGTTTCCCACACACACACACACACACACACACACACACACACACACACACACACACACACACACACACACACACACACACACACACACACACACACACACACACACACACACACACACACACACACACACACACACACAAAATTTGCATAATGTTATAAATGTTTTAGTTTTTTCCAACATTTTTTAAATTTAATATCTTATCCATACATGGAATATCAAAATAATTTAAAATTCAAGTGGTTTTGTAATTTACATAGGTCAGACTATATGATATGAAGACTGTATTTTTTCTGTAAAGGAACACGAATATAATAATGGGCCAATAGAAAGTGATAAATCTGAAGACTACAACGAAACAGATAATGAAGCCATCGACAATCTCGTTGAAGCATGTGATCGACGTCTACCGAACACCAGTATAAACGCAGACGATGATAATAATCGTGATAAAGGACTTACTACCCTGCAGAAAATGATGGATGACAAAAACTTTTTAACTCCAATTAACGCATCAGTTCGTATAAGCAGAGGGGAACTTCTTATGAATATTGTGAAGTACGCTGTAGTGCATAGCCTTTCCTTAACCTCAGTAGCTCAGTTAGTACAGTTGATAAATTGCATTTTTAGCAAGGCTGTGTTAGTAGCAGGAACGCGATATCTAATAGATAAATTATTCAACTCAGCGAATTGCGTGCAGTTTTATGCAACATGTACACAGTGCGTACTTATGTGGGTCAATTCACATGTAATGATCGTACTCTAACTTGTAGTAGATGCGAAATAGACTTTAACGTTCATGATTCTGCGTACACAGACTTTTTCATAACCATGGATACGTCATCTGCCATCTCTGAATTAATTATGGCTAACAGTGAATATTATCAAAGTGTTGTAAACGGAACAAGAACCGACAGTAAAAATATTCGAGATATGTATGATGGTAAGGAATACCGGAAATTTGTCAAAAGTTTGGATTCAGCTGATAGATACCGATACGCAACTACTACTTTCAATACCGCTGGAGCACCTGTATTTAAAAGTTCATCGTATTCAATATGGCCCATTCAATTAATGATAAACGAATTACCTTTTCACGTCAGAAACACTGAGTTATTGGTGGCTGGATTGTGGTTTGGAAAAAACAAACCCGGCATGAAAGAACGACATCGTGGAAAATATGAACAGACTTTTCGAAAAAGGTCTGAAATGTAATATAAATGGAGCCGAATGTGCCATGCAAATTTTCACGCTGATAGCTTGTGTAGATTGTGTAGCCCGTGCTCCAATGTAAGGATTAACACAATTTGATGGTCGTTATGGTTGCAATTGGTGTCTCCATCCTAGTGAGTGGGTAACTAACAAGAAAAAACCGAACTCCGGAACCGTCAAATACCCTTTGCTAGACACACCTCCGAAATGTAGAAATGCATATGATACTATCAGACACATGGAGCAAGTTTCAGACACAGGCGAAAAAGTGTTCGGTGTGAAGAATCCGTCAGAATTGATAAATCTCAACAAGTTTGATATCATCATAGATTTTGTGCCTGATAATATGCATTGTTGTTCAGGAGGTGCAAAGCTATTCGCAAAAATGTGGTTTGGTAGCAGCAAAGAAACTTCTAGTATATTAAAGAAAAATGAAATTGACGAAGTTAACACTATTGTATCAGCCATTAAAGCTCCAAATCAAGTTGCTCGATTGACCCGTCCAGTCACGGATAAAGAATATTGAAAATCTCGTGAATGGGAAAACTGGATCTTGTACTTCAGTCTACCAACTCTTAAACCTTTTCTACATACTGAATTGATAGAACACCGGGCTCTATTCGTTGAGGCGTTGTACATCCTTCTTCAAGAAGCAATTCCAATTTCAGAAATCGATCGAGCTGATTATTTATTGCACCAGTTTGTGGCGGATACAGAGAAAAATATATTCAAAGGTGGCAATGGCATTCAATGTGCATATTTTATTACATCTTGCAAGAAGTGTCTTAGACTGGGGACCATTATGGGCCCACTCAGCGTATGGATTTGAATCGGGAAATGGAAAATTATTGAAAATCATATTTGCTGCGAAAGGAGTTTATCAACAAATATGCCGTAATATAAGTCTACAATATGCCCTGTTTAAATTAAAATAATACGTATTTCCCGTCAGCTCAACAGTCGTGGAAAAATTTTACATGAGTCTTTACTCTAAAACCGTTAAGAAAACGTTAAAAACAACTAACGCCAGGTATTTTTTTCCTGCAAAAATAAATCACACAAAGTGGTCAGAGCAATTATTACAAGTGCCATTGGCGACGGCAACAGGATATATTAAAATGGTCAAAAATGAATGCTTGTACTCATCTTCGACAAAGATTAATCGGAGTTCAGACAATAGTTTTGCACAAATGCGTGATGGATCTTACATCAGGATTGTAAAGTTCGCAGTAATAAGAGAGACACTTGATGAATATACTATAGCACGAAGGATACGTGTAAGTAAAGTGTTTCGTGGTATTTCGGTGTTACGAAAAATTGTGGAGATAAAGAGAAATTTAATTGCAGTCCCCACTGCCAACATTTTTAGGGTGTGTTTCCACACTAAGGTACACGAGGATGTATATATTGTACCGCTAACGAACTTGTATTTCTATTAATAGCCATAATAAAAACATTTAATAAACAAAGCATTAAGATATTGCGTTTAATTAAGTTTAACTAAGAACTTTGTATTAAATATTTCACGCCATTTTGCGAGGCTGGGACCCACGTTGAAAAACAATACTTTTGACTTCAGATAAAACCTTTTCAAAAAAACGTTGACAGTAGTGATTAATGATATATTATCTCACGAAAGTGTAGATACAAATTTAAAAAATTAGCAGTTTCACATTTGTTTTGATTCAATCGTGATTAGCTTATTAAGCGCTGTCTCAAAAAATAAGCTACATTGCCCCACACAGGTTCCCATGTAGGTTCCTGTACAGGAATTTATTTTCTGCATTCTCCCGTACATGATCCCGTACAGGATTCAGCATCCCACGTTGCCCCACACCGGTCCGCATGCAGGTTCCTGTACAGGAATTTATTTCCTGCGTTCTCCCGTACAGGATCCCGTACAGGATTCAGCTTCCCACGTTGCCCCACACAGGTTCCCATGCAGGTTCCCGTACAGGAATTTATTTCCTGCGTTCTCCTGTACTGGATCCCGTACAGGATTCAGCTTCCCACATTGCCCCACACAGGTTCCCATGCAGGTTCCCGTACAGGAATTTATTTCTTGCGTTCTCCCGTACAGGGTCCCGTACAGGATTCAGCTTCCCACGTCGCCCCACACAGGTTCCCACGCAGGTTTCCGTACAGGAATTTATTTCCTGCATTCTCCCGTATAGGATCCCGTACAGGATTCAGCATCCCACGTTGCCCCACATCGGTTCCCATGCAGGTTCCTGTACAGGAATTTATTTCCTGCGTTCTCCCGTACAGGATCCCGTACAGCATTCGGCTTCCCACGTTGCCCTACACAGGTTTCCATGCAGGTTTCCGTACAGGAATTTATTTCCTGCGTCCTTCCGTACAGGATGCCGCACAGGATTTAGCCTCCCACGTTGCCCCACACAGATTCCCATGCAGGTTCCTGTACAGGAATGTTCATCCTGTACAGGAAACCGTACGGGATCCCACACTTTCCTTGGTTGTCCCATGCTTTCCCACACATTCCCACACTAAAACCCGTACGGGAATTTGCAACAGGGCAACGAGTGATTTATTCTATTGGACTAACGAATACTCGGAATAATCGTATATTTCAGTGATTCATCTTAATATTTCGTTGGCCACCTGCGAACGAACAATTTCATTGATCCAAGTGATCTTCGTTCGCCGTCCAAGAGTCATTTAGATTGTTTACACATTTTCTAAGTTATCCTTGAAGTGTTTAAATTCATGTGGCGATTGCTTAAAAATATTTCAATGTCATACTGAAGCTAGAATCAGATAAAAAATCAAAATATATATGTGAACATTGGCAATTTTATAAAACCGCCACTTGGTCAGCCATCCTTTCAATTGTTCTATTGTATAAGACTTGGAAAGATGTTCATTCATCAATGCATTTCCAATAACATATTTCGCATAATATACGACAATAATCATATATATATATATTTGAGTTTCAATGCATGCTCTTGTAGGTTCCAACGTATTACCCGGTCCCAAAGGAACCCTTTCCTATCACTCGCACTTTGCTAATCTAACCTAACTTCCATTGCGTCCACAGTAATTTTAAGGGAAACTGTGGAGAACTCGTGCCGGTATAGACGGCCCCACATTCTTATGATGCCCTGGTGCACAGACTTCAACTCATGTATCTACACCAAAGTATCATAAGTCGCAGTCGGTATACGG
This sequence comes from Ophion ellenae, assembly GCA_963210295.1. NCBI lineage: Eukaryota > Metazoa > Arthropoda > Insecta > Hymenoptera > Ichneumonidae > Ophion > Ophion ellenae. The sequence continues at coordinate 21,824,171 of OY723385.1, read as the reverse complement.
CTACGTGCCCACCGCTCCGAGTATCGGCTGTACATAGCACTGCTGAACTCGACGTACGGCCGAAGCTGAATCCCGATCGCCCATTCACCAATGTCGGTTGCGAGTAATCATATAATATAAAGTGTGATAGGATCGACAGGTATGGGCGCGCGGTCGGTGTGCAGGCTCGGCGGTGCAGTGAGGCAGTTTATCTGAGTTTCTGATGGTAATACAACTGAAACTCAGCCGAATATAGCCGCCTGTATGGGCCCAGCTTTTCCGCAGTTTCCCTGGGCCCTCGTGAAAATGCGATACAATAGTGCATTAGGAAAGAGTGGCTGCAGTCAACACTCGGGGGGGGGGGGGGGGGGGGGACTCTGGAAGGATTGTGAATGTCGGAAGGAATGGAAGGAATAAAGGAGTGGATGGTAAAAGGGGAAGGACCCCGTACCTCTGAGGAATACATATATAATTTTTTTTTTTAATATAAAGTATGATATAATAAACACTATTTTTAAGGTATAAATATTACATTTTCCATCAAAGGGTTTCCGATGAATCGGTCCAAAGAGCCAATTTACAATCTTCGATGAAAAAACGAAGAAAAGAAAAAAAGTGCGAGAAAGATACGAACGGGAAACGATAATATAAAGCCATGGGGCCTCCGGGAGGCTCGCGTATCACCATTGGTGGTACTAAAATGGATAATTGGTCAAGTACACTTGTCGACAATGTTACGGAGTGCTCGACTAGGAGATTTCTCGACCATCAACGACAACGTAATGTTCCGTGCACAGGCCACAATGGAGTGCGAGGCGCGGCGGCAAAGTATTGCCGCAATTACCATTATTATTGCAATTATGACGATTGCCCGTGGCGAGTAAGAATTACATCGGGTTATATACACCAACTTCGCGTTGCTACATGTTCTCGCTCTTTTCTTCCTTCCCTACGATTCTATATACGTAGGCCCTTGTATACGTAGGTCGTTGTATCGTACTTCACGGACAATCATGAAGATTCCTTTTCTCGGCGCAGTTTCCGTACATCCGCGGGTTGTAAATTTTTCATACCAGACTACACAAAATTCGTGTGAAAGTCATTTTTCGCCTTCAAATGGCCACGTTCCGAACTCGTCTCAAAGCCGTGCTTCCTCGTCGATGTTATTTCCTGATGCCGCGGTTTTCATCAAGTCCTCGCCTAAAGAAATTCTTGCTACATTGGTGCTGGTGCTCTTTCAAACAGGCCCTATTTTCTATATTTGTGTGTAACTCTTCGCCTACGACCTTGGATATTTTTTCTTCCAACAGCTACACTGCAGATTCAAGAATAGTGCTCGGATAATTGCAACCTGCGGATAGGTTTATTTTATTTCTGGATAATTCTGTTAGATTTAGAACCAGATTTCACGGAAAATAGAAGGACATACAGGCTCGGCCAAATTATTGTTCTCATTGTGTGTGCACACGCACCTCGCAAATGAGTTCATATATTTTAGACACGAGCTTTGTAGAAAAAAAAACATTATTTGAAAGATAGTGTAAATGTCTAGTGCACTGTTCATATCGTTATACAGTGACGTGCAAAAGTTTTGAGGACCCGATTTTTTTGAGTAAAGTGATGAAATATTTCATTCCTGAACTCGATAATCATTTCAATTTCCTACGAGAGCTATGATATGAATAATAGCGTGATATATATATTTTTTGTGGCGTATTATTTGTTTACAGCGTCGAACGAGTTTCGTCAGTGAGCAAAAGTATCGGGCCGCTATCACGCCCGGCTTCATACGCACAATTTGTCTGCATTTTCTTTCGTATCAGTTTCAGAACCAGTCGCTCCAGTTGTTCCATGTCGCATTTTCTCTTCCGTGAATAATGATAGAGGGTAAGACGTAAGCTCGTACGTCAGATGATTTTCTAAATCTTCTGGCGATTCTTTTGTCATGCACATCATCATTTGGAAAAGCAATAATGGATCAATAGGAATCGGTGCTGAATACACTTTGACACTGCTGGACATAACTGCTACAGAAAGTACTTTGTTCTTTCTCTTGAAGTGGAAAGAATTTAAATCGTTCCCGGCCATCTGACTTAATAACTCCGTGCCAATTCCTAAACACTGATGGCAGTTGATGGATGCATTACCAAGTGTTGTGCCGAATGACCATACGTTTATGCCCTCGATGAACGGAGAATGTTTAGCAAACCAATTACAGACTTTTTCGCCGTCACTGTTATCCCGAGTTATTCGCAAGCCTCGCATGTCAACATATTGTTCTGATGCAGCACTGAATACGCCGCAGAAGTTTTCCATTTGTTCGCAGATATTTTGCATGTAGACCATTCCCATAGTCCATCTGGTGAGCGTACTGTCAGTAATTCCTCGACCTTGCGTAAGACCTCCGGACGTTTTCATAGACCGCATTAATGTTTGTTCGATCGTCATGTCTGGCATAATGCCAGACCAAAATTTATTTGTTCGTCGTATCGTGAAGCAACTACTTTCGGTACATTCTTTGAATTCAACTTCAGACATTTCATTCGGTAATTGCACCATATCTTATAAATACAAGTGAGCAGCTTTTGCATAAAGGAAATGACCACTAGCATGAAAATATGGGAACATTTTTTGTATCGTGTCGAGGTGCAGGGTCCAATTGCCTGACCGCTCAGCTTCTATAAAATGCTTTACTAATGTAACCATGCGGAAATATTGGATCCAGAGCTTTGCAGCCGGGCCCCTTTTATCAATATTTCGTAATTTTTCGTAAGCAGCTTTAATTATGATGTTTTCTGGGGCAGATAGAACAGCAGATTTTTCGGGATCATTTATCACGAAATCCATTTCGTCACGTTCTTCTTCAGTAAATTCAATGCCATCCATAATTATCTTCGCTAGTGACTGATGAATCAATATGTGTCTTCTGACACCTTTTGAATACCCGTGGCCTGACATGATTTTGTCAATGCTATTAGCGGCATGAATAGTTTCGAAGAACGCTGTCAGCCCGCTGCCTGCCATGATGTAGCCTATCGCGCCAAGAAATGACATCAATAAATAGATACCCCCAAGGCGAAGAATAATATTTTTCACCGGAGAGGTTGGTTCGGCACCAGAAATGGTTTCGAAGGCTTTCATGTAGAAAGGTAGATCAAAAGTCACGATGCAAGAAATCTGGTTGTTTGCTTTGCACTTCTCAACGGCCGTAAGCAGAGCGGTATAGATTGTACCGTATTCCGACGGTGGTGCGTCGATAAATGACAAACAAAGAATTCTTGATTTCGCAAAACTTTTTTCGCTTGTGACTTCTTCCATGAAACCGTTTTAACCAGGAATCTTTGGAGCCATGGACCACCTGTCATACAGTCACATAAAATCAGACATCGTAGGTAGAATCTTTCTATCAATCGGAGGAGGAACGATGATGTCTGCCGCAACAACTGAATTACTCTAACTTGTATTTCTTTTTTCGCAGTTGACAATTGCCGAATGTCCAAAATGTCCCAACTCCGTTGCCAATATTTTTTCTGGCGCGCGTGAAATCACTTCATCTCGACTCATGGCATCAAAAGGAGTAATGCAAGTGATTCCTTCCATTGCATGAAACGTGCCTTTTCCATCGAGAGTATTCACATTAAAGTCAGCGTTGTCAAAAACGAATTGCGAGAATGCACTTTGTAACATTTCGGGTTGCGGACGTTGAATACACGACGACTCAAAAAGCAGAACTTCTTTATATGGAGAACAAAATCCCAACGCTGCCAAGACGTCGACGAGATGTCGCGAAGCGAATTTTCTACACAGAAAAGATCCAACTCCCAGTAGTAAAGGTGAGAGGAAAGAACGCGGTTTAACTGCACTGATAATTGCATGTGCAATGCTGGTACATTTCGCGGCCAACTTCTCTGGTGATTTTTGTTTTTCCTTTTTTATCACTTCACTCAAAAACAAACGAAGAGACTTTAGAACGGATGAATCGACGTCTTTCATAAAAACATCAGAAGACGAATAAGTGTCCATATCGTATCGGCATGATCGTATGTCTTCCAAAACGATAACAGCAGTGTTGCACACCTCTTACTTTCACCAATCGTACATCTCCATCACTTAAAGATTTATCACATATAAAACACGTACTCATTTTAAACGACGTCCTGACATTCAATTTTACGTAAAAAATTGTAGAACGCTTGGGTGTTCTTTATCGCTTGTGAAATAGAACTGATCAGTCCGTTAAAATTTGCGCGTCCAAAATCGTTCCTTGCCCTCCACTCAGGTAGTTTTTGTGGAAGAAAAAGGGGAGGAGACACACGTTTGAGCATGTCCAGGTACAAACAAGGCATATAAAATGTTAGGAGAAACCCAGCACCGTGCAGCTGCTTACCTTTCTATATACCTGTATTCTATTCAAATTATCATACAGGTTCAGACTCGTCCACGTCGCTGGATTCGGCGCGACATATATTTATATATATATATAAAACTACGGCAGTAATCATCGTAGGCCAGGACGTCGATCTGCTAATATTGTTGACTGCATTAGCGCACAAGAAAAAAAATCTATTTCCGCAAGCCCGGAAAAGGACGTACTCCAGAATCCCCATACAACCCACGTTGTCTGAAGCCGGAGTATGGTGAAAACGTAAGAGAAAACATTATATTTTTACATGCATTCAGCTGTTGTGACACAACGTCAGCTCGGTTTAAAATTGGAAAATAAAAAGCTCTGACGACATTAAAGAATTACGAAGAATTACTGACGGCTGTGGTATTGTTCAACGATAGGAGGAGTGATCCCAACATGATTGCTCAAGCTGGCAAGCGTTTTTTTATTGCTTTGTATGGAGGTAATAAAAACGAACTGTCCATCGACTCTCTCCGATACAAGAACTTTGGCAAGTTAGCTCGGAACACCAAGCTCAACTTAACAATTCTACCACCGACGTAGGATGCAGCCCGTTACCATTCCTTCAGAGTATATCATCAAGTCCAAAGTTGGCTGGGATTTCACCATGATCCGGAAGAATGGGGCTCGAAGCTGGGGCGCTGCAAATCGCTTTTCACCAAATAGAACGAAAAAAGCTCCTGCGCCGCAAGGTTTGCTGCGGCGCAGGATTTATAGATTCTTTTGCTGTTCATGACTTGAACATGGAAGAAGAAAACTTGCAAACCATCGAAAATCGCCCTTCCTGTTCCAAACAAAGAAAATTGTTTTAAATCTATCGACGACGTTTACAATTTGACAAGAACAATTTTTATATTATTATGATGATGATGCGATCCTAATTTGTAAATCGCGACTCAAATCGCGCAAATGATAATGAATATGAATAAATGAATGAATTTTCTTTTTTTTTTTCAAACAATTCGTCAAAATATTTTTATTGTGCAAACTTTCCTCCTATCGCCCATATCCCTCCTTTTCATGATAAATATGATTGTTACCGTCTCTATTATGAAATTCTTCGATTACATTTTTTTTGGCATGCTAGAGTAACGTATTACCACTGATCGCTGTTTTTCTTTACCTGACGGCCACTTTCATTGCGCTAGAACTCAGCAACTATTGATTTCACAAAAAAAAAGTTTTATACAAAGATTTTGTAGAAAATTTAATGCTCTACAACTTTGATCATTACATTTTTTTCGTATTTCCGAAAATGATCGATATATTTTCCAAAAACAAAAATTAGGCTTTTTAATCGGTTATATCTGGGCAAATATTAACAATAGAGAAAATAGTTTTAAAATAAGATGGGAAATTTTATCCCCTACAAAAAAGGTTCTAACGATTTTTAACATAAAACTCACCGTTTCCAAGATATTTGCAAAAATGCGTTTTTCAAGATGGCGGCTAACGCTCGCGGTTTCGGACGACACAAACTTGGTTTTATACTTAGGGGACACTCTCTGACATAATCCAATCGAAAAATCAATTATCAGGATTTTTTGCTGAGGGAATGTTTAAAAATCCTGGACTATAGTGGTAAACCGCGAAAAACTACGAAATACGTTGACGAAATTATAAAAAGGTTGACCGTTATAGATCCATGAAAAAACTGTAGCAGGTATTTCGAGAGAATTACGTAGTGAAAATCGTGCCGACATTAGTCTAAGTACAGTATCCCGACGTCTGAAGGCCGTAGATTGGACGCATTGGTGTAAAAAAGCGACTCATCAGTAGAACAAATCTAAAGGCCTAATTAAATTTTGCAGAAAAATAGCAGTATTGAACAGCATCAGGTTAGCGGAAAGCGCTTTTTTCCGATAAATCCAAATTTTTATTATTCGCAAGTGATGGTCGGAAGTACGTTAGACGTCCAACAGGCACCAGATTTAACGTAAGGCATCAAATTCCTACGGTTGAACACGGTGGTGAGAGCATTCAAGTTTCGGGAGTATTTTCTGGACGCTACAATCTACAGAAATATATTGCAAGACCATATGCTCCCATTTTTAATGGAGGAAATGCCGCGTGGTTGAGTTTTCCAATACGATAACAACCCTAAACATGCTTTACGTCTTGTAAAAGATTTCCTTCGAAGCCGAAAAGGACGCCTTCTCGACTAGCCATCGCAATCACCGGACCTAAATCCGATTAAGGGGTGAGATGCAGTCAGAATTTTCAAAAAGTCGATTTTTTTACATTTTCTTGAAGTATGATGTTTCGAAAATATTCCCTGAAAATTTCAAGTCAATCCGATTAATAGTTTCCGAGATATCCCACATTTAGTGAAGGGGCGTCGGGTCTCCATAGCAGATAGCGACTGACAAACGCGCAAACGATAATACCCAGGAAGGCAGCATGCTTCGAAGACAACAACAAATTGATATTTTGGAAGCTTCCACATCGGCAGAAGCCCTATTGTATGGGCCATGAATTGATGATTCGATGTAAGTAATTTTTCAATTAGAGCTATATTTCTATACATAAATCAAGTGTAACATTGGAAAACACTTTCAGGAATTTTCAAAAATGTATTTCTTGAAAACTATGAACTTTAGCAAAATTTTATAAAAAAAAACTTTCGTTTAAAAATTACCCAAAATGTTTAAAAAATGATTATACATCCCGAAATTTTTTTAACTCTTTGAAAAATTGTTTTAACAATTAACTATAAACAATTGAATGCTCGACTTTTCGGCAAAAATTGTGATATTCGGATTCAGCGGATCAAAATACATAAAAAAAAGTTTTGCCTCATCCATCGAGCTCAACATTTTACGAACATAAGTATAATACCGTATCCACATCGAAAAACTTTAAACGTGTTTTTTTCGAAACTATGTTTTTTAAGTCGGTGACCAATATAATTCAAAAACCACTCGATAGATTTTGATGAAATTTGGTGTGCTTATTGATAGCATTAAAAACTAGTCCTTAATCGAAGGATTTTTATTTTTGTTTAAAATTTCGTTTTTTTAAACATTAAACGAGCGATTTTTTGGTCAAAAATCGGCAGTTATCTGTCGGAAGCCGCCAATTTGTTAATTAAAAAAAAACCTTCGATTAAGGACTAGATTTATTATTAAACTAATGATTTTTTTTGGTTTTTTGATTTCAGATGATCCAGTAAAACTTTATGATGGTCACCGCAAAGCACTGCATGCCGAAGGGGGCGATATTTCTATAAATAATCAATTTTTTTGTTTTAAATTTGTCCAAGTCCAATTGAAATATAACACAAAAAGTCTGTGTAACCACTTTTGTAAAACAAAATTAATTACTATAAAAAATAATTGTTGAAAATGCTCGTTTGTTCACGCCTCTGACTGCATCTCACCCCTTAATCATATGTGGCAAGACCTGAAAGGTTGTGTTGGAACAAAAAATCACTCTAACAAGATGGAATTGTGGTATCATTTGCGACATGAGTGGGAAAACTTTCTACAAGAATGGAGCGTCCATGCCGCGTCGATGTGGCATGGTTATCGCTGCTAAAGGCATGGCGACAAAGTACTGAGTCAAGTGAGAAAAGTCAAATCTCGTTATGTTATTTTGAAAAGAATTGTTATGTTTTTCATACTCAATAGTATGTGGCCCAATACTTTTGCACACTCGTTAAATAAAAAGTGATGGGAAATTAAATATTCAAGAACAATATCTATGTATATATAGACGCTGCTTACGAAAAGTAGCACGATTCAAAGATCTTACGAAAAGTCACCCTTTTTCAATTTCACGTCGAAAACTTGCATGATTATAGGCTTTCGCCACGAAAACTAGCTTGTTTGATTTTCACTGTAAAAACTAGTGTAAAAGGAGTAAATTTAAAACCTTAAGGATCTCATCGCTCGTACAATCTGAACCAAAAAGAGTTTTGGTGAGAATTTAAAGTCCTTCGTGCTCAGGTAAAAATCTGGAAATGTAAATCATTAGTATTTTTTTAAATATGACAATTTTTGCATAATGCCATTTTCATTTTATACTCGTTGCTTTTATTAACATTTTGATAATAATTATCAATTTCAACCGACAATAATAATTTTTATTTAAAAAATAACGTTATTGAAAACGTCATTCAACAAGTGTACTGTAATCTTACAGATGGTTATCGTCTAATATGTTTGAAAAATCTTGCTGATGTTCGATTGGAATTAAACTTCTGTCAAGCGTGGCCTGTAAATCTTTTTTTTCTTGGTGCAAGAGACAATTTTTTATCTGACGTCTGTTTTAATTTGAACATTCGAACATCATCCATGTTTTAGTTTTTTTAAGATTTTCATCTTTCGTCTTTCTTGGTCAAAATCACATGTAACGTAGACTGTATCGACGTAAGGTTGAAAGGATCTTTCCCGAATACTTGCAGTTTTAATTGGAGACCAATTTAAATATTTTGAGAGGTCTCAAAATCTGAAAAATCACACGTCTCGTTCTCGATGATAGTCAATGTAGTTATTCAGAGGCAGTGATAATCCCCGATTTTTGTAATCTTTTATTTTTTATTTTATTATAATAACGGTAGATACATTACCAGGAAAGACTACTTACAATCATTCTATAATTGCTCGAACAAATTGGTCATTGGGAGCCTAAATGGGTTTGTTGTAAAACTTGAAAAAAGTTTGAGAGTTCGTAGACCATCCAGCGCTGCGTCCTATCGCTGCACTATCGACTCCTTTCTTATAGGCAGCAGAAACAGATGCGTGTCTAGTACTGTAAGCTGTGAATTGCTCAGTATCGACACCAGCTTTTTTAAGAAGTACTTCAACCCAATGACCAATTGTCTACGATGATACTCCTTTAAATAGCTTCATTGCAATAAGTAGATTTTCTGTATTCTCGTTTCTAAAATCTTTAGTAACTCCTCTGTACAGTAGCATTGACGAGGCTACACATAATGCCGGTTTATCGACAATAAACGGTAAAATTAATTCAGGCTGGAAAACCCCTGGTTTAGATGTTTTAATCTGGTCAGTAATTTTTATGCGAATACCATCACGACATTTAAATTTTTTTTTTTTTCATCAACGCTAACGTTTGCAGCCTTTGCGCAGTTGTTAATGCCAAAAGTGTTACAACTTTCTGAGCAGCATCTTTTAATTTGAGCTCTTGTAAAGGATGTGATTTTTCAAATTGTTTTAAAACAGGCGAAATATTCCAGGTAGCAGCGTATTTTGGTTTCGCTGGTCTCGATTTAAATACTCCTTTTTGAAAACGTGAGATTGAACCATCATTATATATGTTATATATTGAAATCAATAAAATAGCGGAATGAATAATATTCAACGTACTATAACTTAAACCACAATTGAATCTGCTATTAAAAAATGTAATAATGTCAGATGTTTCCGCTCCGTGAATATCCACATTCTTAGATTCAGTCAAATTCAACCAACTCTTCAAACTGCACTCGTATTATTTGAGAGTGGACTTAGTGAGAGAATCGATCGTCACATTCACGGATTCTTCATCAATTCCTTTTTTCAGAAAAGCTGACTGGATAATTTCCCTGCCATCATCGAAAGGTGAGGCGATATGGGATGGATCATTTCTCTGAAAGGAGATATCAATAACGAATGGCTAGGTTTAAAAGTGATGGTGGGTTCAATAAGTCAACATGTAAATAGTGGATACTATGGTTGAGAAGACCATGCAGGTACCACAAACACCCCTACCGCTTTGTCGTTTATTATCTTCCTCAAAGTACGGAAGATAAGTGCGAAAGGAGGAAATGCATAAAATATCTCATCATTCCAGCAAACCGTAAATGCATCCACCTTTTCTGCCTTAGGATCGGGAAAGCGCGAATAGAACCTTTTACACTTTTTGTTCAGCCTGGATGCGAATAAGTCGACAAAAAAAGGACCATATATCTCTTCGATTTGATCGAAAAGAATTTGGGAAATTTCCCATTCTGTATCTCTATTCGTATTAAGGGAATCTTTATCTGCATCAAAATTTTCTGTCGAACTGATATATGATACCCTTAACCATATTTTTCTACTTTCACAACACACCCAGATTTCCCTTGAAAGTTCACTAAGATGCGGCAATTGTACTCACCCAGCACGGTTTACATGCTCTACAGCTGTAGTATTGTGTAATCGAAGTAAAATTTCGGATTCGTATAGGGTAGAACTAAAGCATTTTAAGGCAAAAATGGCTCCAAGTAATTCGCGGTAATTAATGTGTTTTCTTTTTTCTTTTTCGCTCCAAAAACCATAGCCACGTACATTTTCACAATAACAACCCCAACCTGAAAGTGATGCGTCTGAAAATATTTCAATGAAGCATTGATGACTCCTAGTTGGATCGGAACCGATAGATGCATTAATTTTCCACCATTGAAGATCGACTTCTCTATATTGATTTATGCAATTTTTTGTTCGTAATCACCGCCGTTAAACTTTAAGGCTAAAATGATTGTCTCTAAAGTCTTTTACAATGGATAAAACCATAGGCAACTGCTGGACAAGCAGCCGTCAAAACTCCTAAAGATTTTGCAAATTCACGCACTTTATATATTTTCTTCCTTTCGCATCTATCTACAATTCCCGTAATTTGCCTTTTCTTTTTATCCGTCAAATTCAAGGAAAAATTCACGGAGTCAATAATAAAACCTGAATATTTACACTGTTAGTTCGCCTTCATTGCGCTTTTTTCAAAGTTTATGATAAACCCTAGTTCTTCAGGATATTGACCGCGTCATGAGAATTTTAATTTCATAACGTTTTTAATGATTTATAATAATGAAATCGTCCAAATATACTACTACTAGCATCCCTTTCAGTCTCAGTTTATTAAGTACTGGCTTCAGTATTTTGGTGAAAATGTACGGACTGATACATAAACTAAATGTTAAGCAGATAAATTGTAATAGTTTCTCTTTGAACTCGAATCTTAGACATGTTTTATGTTTGTGATAAATCGGCACTACAAAATAGGCGTCTTTCAAATCTATAGAAGTCATAAAATCTCCCCCAGATATTATAAATTGAGAACAGATCTAATATACTCTAACTCTTAAAATGTGACGGTTTAATGAATTCATTTAATTCCTTCAAATTAAAAATGAATCGATTCGATCCATCAAGTTTCTGTACTAGAAAAAAGAGAGAGATAATCTGATCTTTGCTATGATTGGATTCTTCTATAGCACCTTTTTGTAACAATTTGACTTCGATTTGAATCAATTCCGTATCCCTTTGAGATAATACTTTTTGTTTAGGTGGATTGTTCTGAAATGGTTTTTCAGTAAAAGGAATTCGGTATCCTTCTATATAACTCGGAATATATCTTTCTGTTGTAATCTGTTTCCATTTATGTATGAAAAGCCGTAAACGCCCGGCAGCTCCAGCTACCTTACTTATTTCTTCGATGATGATTGGTTTCTCGTTTGATTGTGGATCGTTTTGAATGAGTTCGGTGCTTGATGGAACGGCTTTTTCTTGGCTTGAAAAATTTGTCGTTTATGACCCACCTGCCGAAAATTCGCAGGATAGGTATTTCGAGTTTCCCTGGTTTCGAGATGGTACAATCATTTTTTTGTTGACCTTTATCTTTAATTCCCGCACATGCCTTCTCAATTTCTTCTGCGACCTTTTCCTTGAGATTGTTGCCATTTAGCCATTCGGCCTAAATCATCGCCTCCACGGTAGGTTTCATGTCCTTATTCAACTGCGGCGTGATGAAAGATTTTCGAGCCTTGGTAATTTCCGAGATTTTGATAAATAAAAACATCAGTTAGAATCTGTCCAGCGTGACTCGGATAATCCGTCAAAATTTTTTCATCGACTCCATCATCCGCGGAATCGATGAGCATAGATACTGCTGCACCTAGAGCAGCGATAGCTGTTCCTACACAATTTTGTGTGTTCAAGAAATGCATATATCTCTTCTTAGAAATATCTGAAAGCAAAGGGACGATCTCGAAATTTACTTTTGGAGTTTCTCCGAAAATATCACTTTTTCTATTGGATAACGCCAAAATCTTTTTTTGTTTTTTTTTTTGAAGACCTTCCTTGATCCATCTGGACCATGGATTTATCAGTTCTCCATAGTATGTAACCTCTTTAAGTTTCGATTCATTGAGGTCCACTCCTAGGACTTTCAATACGTTGTCTCTCAACGCTGACAAGGAGACGGCTCGACCGTGGGGTCGGGGATTTGGCCGATTTTTTTTGTGGTGAAAGAGGACCCCTAGCATCTCACGTGGTTAGAGTAGTAGGACGCACTACTCGGAAAATTCCGAGAAAAATCGATTCAAAGTGTCTTAGGCGCCTTATGAGTTTAAAATATCAGGCACTTGTCGAGCCGCCGTCTAGTGTAGACGGTTAGGGCTCGGTCTTTGGCGCCGGACGTCGTGCGTTCGATTCCTCCTTCGGATCTTATTTTATTTATTTATTTTTTTTGTTATCCCAACTTATTTAAAACGTTATCCCAACTTATTCAAAACGTTTCTCATCCCTACATTATTAAAAAAAATGTATTTACATCATTTTTTAAAATTATTTTCATATTTTTTACATTATTTTCTTTTTTTTCCAATAAAACAATTCATAACGGTGGGTTTTTTATTTTTCATTGTAAAGTATATGAGGAGGAACATTGGGTTTTTAATGAGAATAACAAAGTCGGTTAGGAAAAATTCAATTTTTATTCATATAATACTTATATACAAAAACCGCAGTGGTAATTATCGTAGAAACAAACAAAGCAATAATTTTTGCGACATCTTGCGCACCATATAAAAGCGGCTTTTTTACAATAGCAGGGAGTTTACAATACATCCGTACAAAAACATATCCCATTAACATTCATGAAAATGTTTCTAGTAACTGATCATTTTGAGGAAAACCAGGCGTATTGAATCATGTCTCGGAATATTGGTGACGATAATTGATGGTGAATTATTGAATGGATATTTATACAATCGGATTTTTATACAAGCAGAATCGTGAAATTAATTCCGGGAAGATTGTATAAAAATCCATCCAATAATTCATCATCAATTATCGTCACCAATATTCCGAGACATGATTCAATACGCCTGGTTTGCCTCGAAATTATCAGTTACTAGAAACATTTTCATGAATGTTAATGGGACATGTGTTTGTACGGATGGATTGCAAACTCCCTGTGATTGTAAAAAATCCGCTTTTATGTGTTGCGCAAAATGTCGCAAAAATTATTGCTTTGTTTGTTTCTACGATAATTACCACTGAGGTTTTTGTATATAATTATTATATGAATAAAAATTGAATTTTTCCTAATCGACTTTGTTCTTCTCATTAAAAACAAAATGTTCCTCCTCATATACTTTACAATTAAAACTAAAAAAAACCCACCGTTATGAATTGTTTTATTGAAATAAAAATAATAATTTTTGAAAAACGAAAATAATTTTAAAAAATAATGTAAATAAATTAAAAAAAATAATGTCGGGATGAGAAGCGTTTTAATAATTGTTGGAATAACAAAAAAAAAAAAGATCCGAAGGAGAAATCGAACGGGAGACCTCCGGCGCAAAAGACCGAGCCCTAACCGTCTACACTAGACGGCGGCTCGACAAGTGCCTGATATTTTAAACTCATAAGGCGCCTAAGACACTTTGAATCGATTTTTCTCGGAATTTTCCTAGTAGTGCGTCCTACTACTTTAACCACGTGAGGTGATAGGGGTCCTATTTCACCCCAAACAAATTCGGCCAAATCCCCGACCCCACGGTCGTGCCGTCTCCTTGTGAGTCCCCTAAACATTTCTGAACAACCTTTCTATAATTACTTCATTGTCGGCCAAATTTTTCTCGACAAGAGAATCATTTTCATTTGCAATATTGATAACAGAGATTTCGAATTACGAAGAGACATAGGATTGGGATGGACTTATTGTGCTTATTGTGGATTAATACATTCTTGTTGACTTATTCGCAATATTGCCCTGCCGAAATCGTGTGGATTTTGAATAATATTCGCATGGAATGATTAAGCTTTTGTTATTTTTATCTGCTGAGGATTTGCTCGTGTGGAGTTGTACTCGCCGATTTCCCCAGCCATTACAGCTTCAACTGTCGACTGATCTGGCTGTTTTTTTCTCGTTTGGAGTCTCAACCATTTTTGCAATAATCTTTGTTAGATCATCAATCTGCTTTTGCAATTCTTTGAATTTTCCTTCGTCTCATTTCCTATGACGATGACCGTCCTTCGATCCGGATCGGTCAGTAGAGGAGCTAGGCCGGTTCTAACCCAGGGATCTCAGGGGGGGAGCGGGGCGGGGGATTCGAGCGCGGGGAAGCCGGGGTATGCGAGGCAGAGGGGGGGGGGGGGGGATCCTGCATGCGGCAGCCGAGTGCGGGGTTCCGGCGGAGGGAAAGGGGAGGGGGTGTTATAGAGTGGGGATGCTAGTTTTTGGTGACGATGTCTTCCCGGCGATAGCTGGACCCGCGGGCGAGAGGGGGAAGCCGCTGTCGACTCTGTGGGGGAGGGGGCATCAAAGAGTCGCGGGTCCTTGAAAACCCATAAAATCCGATAATTTATTATCAACATTATAGATGTAAGTGGAGCATTTTTGGCTAGGACTATTCACATGAGTTTAATATATAAAAAAAAACAACTTACACAAATGTGCGGGATCTCAGGGGGGAGCGGGGCGGGGGGCTCCAGCGCGGGGCAGCCAAGTGCGGGGGTACGGCGGAGGGGAGAGGGGTCGCCGGGCGCGTGTGACGTCACAGGGGGGGCCTCTGTGGAGGGGGGCCATGTGATCTGTCAAGCGACTAGCGGGAGGGAGAAGCCGGCGGCGATGAGTATTTTGCGTGTGTGTGTGTGTGTATGTGTGGAACGACGGGGGGGGGGGGGGGGGGGGGGGGGTAAAAAGAATGCTTCGAATTAAGTGACAATAAAACAATAGTTTATTAATAATTAAATTGAACAATGGCCTGGCATAATATATATTATACATAAAATCTTTGGTGTGTGTGTGTGTGTGTGTGTGTGTGTGTGTGTGTGTTTGGCTGGTTTTCATTGTTTCAAATTATTTTATTTTGAATATCCGCAGCGGATACGTTATCCTGGAACATAACAAATCATGAATCTTATTAACATCTAAAACATAATCATATTTTGAATCATACTAAAGATAATACGAACCATCGACCAAGTATAAGTTCAGGCAGGTGGGGCACGTGTCGCGCATTGAAACTTGGTGAGTCCTCCCCCCCGCAGTTGTTACAAAATATTCCCTGGATGTTGTTAAACCGTTCGCTGAAGTGGCCACATCTTTCAATTAGTTGATCATCCGTGCCCCGCATATCAAAGTATCACAGCACGCAAAATTTCGCCCGATCATTTTCGGTGAGATATTCGTAGTTCACACAGCCCATTACGCCCCGGTTCAATCGATTTATTCGCTGCTGGTCCACTATGATTTCACGCACATAATGGACTCCCTTATCTGAGGCATCACCCAATCCACTATCAAATGATTCCGTATCACTGTCCATCTCGGCCAGTTCCATGTCATCATGTGCAAGCACTTCAATGTCCGCGCACTCATCATCGTCATCATCGGCGATATCAATAACGTCTTCGTCTACCCCAACTTCCACTTCGTCGTCATGGGCGATATTCACGACAACCTTCATCTCATCATCGACGAGATCGATCACTTCAATTTGGTTCGACATTTTTCTTAACTGATTTTCCGTTTTCCGACTCTTCCACAAGGACACCTCGGAGGTTGAAGACAGGAATGGCGAAAACTGCTGTTCCGATCCTTCTTCGGATTTCGATTTTTGGATCCTCATAGGCTTATAGTAGGGTGGGGGCTTATTGTAGAAAAAAACCTCGCAAGATAGTGCATCCTGGCCAGGGGATAAACGAAAAGTTTTTTTTTTCTTTAACTATCCCGGTAGGGGTAGGCATCTGCTGTCCAGAAAAGTGTGCACTCATAGAGGTGAAAGCTGACAAGGCTCGCCAATCATTAACTTTCGCGATCTCTACAGAACCGCGTCTAGGTCATGGAGACTGAACTGGCGTATTATAAAGAGCATCTTAGAGTTTTTAATATATATTGCCACGTGTTCCAGTATGTATGAAGTCCAGCCTGTCACGAATCATAGCGCTCTTCGCAGAGCAACATCAAACCCATTCAAGTGACACTTGAGGCTATACAGTTTTTACCAAATCAGCCATATTCTAAAGACAATTTTTTTGTTCGTCGACGTTCAATGCCAGCCTCCGAGCATAGGGAACATTTTGAAAAAATAACATTCCGCTCAAGTAATGTCTTGGCTATCCAAAACACATACGAAAACGAGGTATTTATTATAAAACGATCAACTTTGTGGATCTGTGGCCGGAGAATTTTTTTTTTTATGCTTCGACCACTGATCCCACTGCATGCACCATTTGAGCATAGATGCACTCGCGGTCTAGAATACTCACAAAAATACTTTTCTTTTTTGCTCCCGTTGAACCCCGATCGGCTCGTTCTGCGTGTGTATTTATTTTTCATGCTTTCCACGTTAAAATATATCAGCGTGATATTGAAAAACTCTGGTGGAGGTGATTCTATTACATTTTCCGAGCTAGAAGGGAACGACAAAAATATTTTCTGATGGGAGACCATTTTTAATCGTCGGCAGCGCTCAAAAGTGGCCACACTTTGAATGAAGCAGTGAGTTCACATATCTCTCTGGCAAGACTTTTCAACTCGTTAATATGGAGAATAACAATAAACCATCAGAAGAAATCTTGCACAACCCAGCCACGCTCTTAAGTTCGATCAACGACTTTGCTGTGTGGGAAATACAGATCGTCGAGTTCATCGAAGTACTGAAATCGCAAAGCCGAATTAAGCGCCATCGATTATCAACTAAACATCAATAGTCATTGATAGGCCAAATACCGAATCTGGAAGGATTGAAGTATTTCATGTACAGGCATTCTATATGCATGGGTGCAGGACACAGCGGTGATGGGTTGATGTGGCGAGAACTCGACTTGAACGCGTGATGGTCTATACTTTAACTTCTGCTCGATGAATTTCAACAACGTGGAAGTGGTTGATCTTTACAAAGGATACGTAATCTTACAATAAATGTAAATAAGTATAAATCAATACGCGTTAAATGTTATATCTCATTGCCACGGGAAATAATGATTATGAGGGCTGCGATTAATGTACAATCAAGAGATAATGCACGTTTCGCATGGGTGACAGTTACAGCTTTATACCCAGCTGAACGAAACAGTGACCACGGATCTTCTTACATGCATTATCCATCGGTATTGAATCTATCGAATATTGGATTCCCAATAACTATAGGTCAAATTTAAATTAAAAAAAATGTGCTTCAAAACAATTTATCCATTAATGTGTGTACCACCGAAGAAGACATTGCTCCGATACGCGTGGCTCAACATAAAAAGAAGAAAAGCATATCAATTTGCTATACATACAAGATACCGAAGATAACAATGTATGAAATATCACATAGATAAAGAACCTGTCAAGCCTCGTGAGCGGAGAACAGAGACAACCATTAAAAAATATATGCATGCCATCGGTGTATGAAGTTAACACAATTACTATATCGTCATATGTGCTAGACGAATTAAACAACAATCTATTATTTCGCCGGTGTCGGCATTACTTTAGATCAACGGATAAACTGCAATCACATGAGATCGATTATGGAGCAATAAAGCACTGCGCCATCCGACTATCAAATGATACTAATAAGTGGCGTCAAATCATCAACTCCAATCGGAAAGCAACACATCCATTCACTGTAAATGCCTACTTGGAGTGTTTTTTTTTAAACTAATTATAGAGAGAAGATGAGAGTGTGCAAAGACTGATGCGAAGAACGTAGCAGAGGATATGTATCAATATCATGAAGTATTTACCATTGATTACCACATGTGTTCTTCATATGATGAATCGCTATCATAGTATCGATCACATCACAGCGCCGATTTCATATCATAGTTTGTGACAGAACTGGAAAAACTAGTGCTGTACATAAAATACATTTTCTACGAAAATTAATGCTCGTCATGAGTTAATTCTAATACCTTCACGCTATGGCAATAATTGTGCATTCAGTCATCATCAACTACTAGAGGTAGAAGTTGAATTACTCAAGATACAATGGCGTATGCCCCACATAATATTAGATGAGATCAATAAATTATCATTACATCGACCATTGGAAAGTGGGCGATAATTGAATGTGGGTTTTCGCTCTTGGGATCTATACGACTTTCCATCGCTTCAAAGCACAACGAAACATTCATGGACCGTAAAAGCTGCCTCCCAACTAGAGAAACCAAAATATGTAATTGGTGCGGTGCAGACTGGTAAAAAAGATAATGTATGGCAAAGGACATTATATTATTCACCGACTGCAAACTCACAAGTGCTAAACTTTATCTCAATTCAGGATTCTTTTCTCAAGATGACTCGAATATGGACTTCAAAAAAGTTTCGACATTTTGTTCAATAGGTACTCTCGATTTTGTAAATACCATTATGACTGCAATAGTGATCATTCTTTACTAACCATCGCTGAGTCTTAATGTAACGACCCTCTCACGGTTAATGGTTGATCGCATCAGAAATATGTAATTGGTGGCTGAATCATAAAGATTCATGCAAATAAAATAAATGTAACGTTATGTACTTTTTATTCTCCTCACCCCGTACTTAGTTATGTCAGCATCACCAGCTATCGGATTGTGCAACTGAAAACAATATTACTTTCGAATGTGAAACTCATTTTTTTTTGTATGGAATTTAATTGAAAATAAATCAATATAATCGCCCAATGATAATCGAAGACATTCATCAGTATACGTTCGTTAGACGTTCGTGAGCCGTTTGTTGGAAGTTTGCGAGGCATTCGAAGATTTTCGATAGTCGTTCGTGAAACGTTCCAGAGACTTCCGAAGACATTCATACGATGTTCGAAGCCATTTAAGAGACGTTCGAAAACATTCATAAGGCGTTTGAAGACACGCATGAGGGGTTCAAAAAGTTTCAAGAGCCTTTCTACGACGCTCATGAGACGTTTGAAGATGTTCGTGAGACATTCCAGAGACTTTCGAAAACGTTCATAAGACGTTTGAAGACATTCATGAGAGGTGCGAAGACCTTCGGAGACTTTCGAAGACGTTCAAGAGATCTGTGACGATATTTATAATACGTTTAAAGACATTGGTGAGGGGTTCGAAGCCGTTTAAGAGACTTTAAAAGACATTTACAAGGGGTTTGGAGACGTTCAAGAAACTTCCGAATACGTTCAAGAGACTTTCGACGACATTCATAATACGTCTGAAGACATTCATGAGGGGTTCGAAGACGCTTAAGAGAGGCTTTCAAAGACATTCACGAGGAGTTTGTCCAAAGACATTCATAATACGTTTGAAGACATTCAAGAGACTTTCGACGACATTCATAAGACGTTTGAAGAGGTGCATGAGGCCTTCAAAGAGTTTCAAGAGACTTTCTACGACGATCATGAGACGGTCGAAGATGTTCGTGAGATATTCAAAAAACTCTCGAAAACGTTCATAAGAAATTTGAAGACATTCATGAGAGGTGCGAAGACCTTCAGTGACGTTCGAAGACATTCAAGAGATCTTTAACGATATTCATAATACGTTTGAGACATTGATGAGGGGGTTCGATGACGTTTTAGAGACTTTCAAATACATTCTCGAGGGGTTTGAAGACGTTCAAGAAACTTTCGAATACGTTCAAGAGACTTTCGACGACATTCATAATACGTTTGATTACATTCATGAGGGATTCGAAGACGCTTGAGAGACTTTCAAAGACGTTCACGAGGGGTTCGAAGACGTTTAAGAGACTTCCGACGGCGTACATAATATGTTTGAAGACATTCATGTGGGGTTCGAAGATGCTTAAGAGACTTTCAAAGACATTCACGAGAGGTGCGAAGACATTCAGAAATTTTCGAAGACATTCAAGAGTTCTTTGACAATATTCATAATACGTTTGAAGACATCGATGAGAGGATCGACGATGTTTTAGAGACTTTCAAAGCCATTCACGGAGGGTTTGAAGACGTTCAAGAAACTTTCGAATACGTTCAAGAGACTTTCGACGACATTCATAATACGTTTGATTACATTCATGAGGGATTCGAAGACGCTTGAGATACTTTCAAAGACGTTCACGAGGGGTTCGAAGACGTTTAAGAGACTTTCGACGGCGTACATAATATGTTTGAAGACATTCATGTGGGGTTCGAAGACGCTTAAGAGACTTTTAAAGAAATTCACGAGTGGTGCGAAGACATTCAGAAACTTTCGAAGACATTCAAGAGTTCTTTGACAATATTCATAATACGTTTGAAGACATCGATGAGAGGATCGACGATGTTTCAGAGACTTTCAAAGACATTCACGAAGGGTTTGAAGGCGTTCGAGAAACTTTCGAATACGTTCGAGAGACTTTCGGCCACATTCATAATACGTTTGAAGACATTCATCAGGGGTTCGAAGACGCTTGAGATACTTTCAAAGACCTTCACGAGAGGTTCGAAGACGTTCAAGAGACTTTCGACGACATTCATGATACGTTTGACGACATTCATGTGGGGTTCGAAGACGCTTAAGAGATTTTCAAATACATTCACGGGAGGTTTGAAGACGTTCAAGAGGCTTTCGAAGACGTTCAGAAATCTTCGACGACATGCATAATACGATCTTCGACGACATCCATAAACCGAAGACATTCATGACGTTTGAGTTTCGCCGTCATACATTCACAACACTTCGCTGTCGTACATTACAAACTCAAACGTCATGAATGTCTTCGGTTTATGGATGTCGTCGAAGATCGTATTATGCATGTCGTCGAAGATTTCTGAACGTCTTCGAAAGCCTCTTGAACGTCTTCAAACCTCCCGTGAATGTATTTGAAAGTCTCTTAAGCGTCTTCGAACCCCACATGAATGTCGTCAAACGTATCATGAATGTCGTCGAAAGTCTCTTGAACGTCTTCGAACCTCTCGTGAAGGTCTTTGAAAGTATCTCAAGCGTCTTCGAACCCCTGATGAATGTCTTCAAACGTATTATGAATGTGGCCGAAAGTCTCTCGAACGTATTCGAAAGTTTCTCGAACGCCTTCAAACCCTTCGTGAATGTCTTTGAAAGTCTCTGAAACATCGTCGATCCTCTCATCGATGTCTTCAAACGTATTATGAATATTGTCAAAGAACTCTTGAATGTCTTCGAAAGTTTCTGAATGTCTTCGCACCACTCGTGAATTTCTTTAAAAGTCTCTTAAGCGTCTTCGAACCCCACATGAATGTCTTCAAACATATTATGTACGCGGTCGAAAGTCTCTTAAACGTCTTCGAACCCCTCGTGAACGTCTTTGAAAGTATCTCAAGCGTCTTCGAATCCCTCATGAATGTAATCAAACGTATTATGAATGTCGTCGAAAGTCTCTTGAACGTATTCGAAAGTTTCTTGAACGTCTTCAAACCCTCCGTGAATGGCTTTGAAAGTCTCTAAAACATCGTCGATCCTCTCATCGATGTCTTCAAACGTATTATGAATATTGTCAAAGAACTCTTGAATGTCTTCGAAAATTTCTGAATGTCTTCGCACCTCTCGTGAATGTCTTTGAAAGTCTCTTAAGCATCTTCGAACCCCACATGAATGTCTTCAAACATATTATGTACGCCGTCGGAAGTCTCTTAAACGTCTTCGAACCCCTCGTGAACGTCTTTGAAAGTCTCTCAAGCGTCTTCGAATCCCTCATGAATGTAATCAAACGTATTATGAATGTCGTTGAAAGTCTCTTGAACGTATTCGAAAGTTTCTTGAACGTCTTCAAACCCCTCGAGAATGTATTTGAAAGTCTCTAAAACGTCATCGAACCCCCTCATCAATGTCTCAAACGTATTATGAATATCGTTAAAGATCTCTTGAATGTCTTCGAACGTCACTGAAGGTCTTCGCACCTCTCATGAATGTCTTCAAATTTCTTATGAACGTTTTCGAGAGTTTTTTGAATATCTCACGAACATCTTCGACCGTCTCATGATCGTCGTAGAAAGTCTCTTGAAACTCTTTGAAGGCCTCATGCACCCCTTCAAACGTCTTATGAATGTCGTCGAAAGTCTCTTGAATGTCTTCAAACGTATTATGAATGTCTTTGGACAAACTCCTCGTGAATGTCTTTGAAAGCCTCTCTTAAGCGTCTTCGAACCCCTCATGAATGTCTTCAGACGTATTATGAATGTCGTCGAAAGTCTCTTGAACGTATTCGGAAGTTTCTTGAACGTCTTCAAACCCCTTGTAAATGTCTTTTAAAGTCTCTTAAACGGCTTCGAACCCCTCACCAATGTCTTTAAACGTATTATAAATATCGTCACAGATCTCTTGAACGTCTTCGAAAGTCTCCGAAGGTCTTCGCACCTCTCATGAATGTCTTCAAACGTCTTATGAACGTTTTCGAAAGTCTCTGGAATGTCTCACGAACATCTTCAAACGTCTCATGAACGTCGTAGAAAGGCTCTTGAAACTTTTTGAACCCCTCATGCGTGTCTTCAAACGCCTTATGAATGTTTTCGAACGTCTCTTAAATGGCTTCGAACATCGTATGAATGTCTTCGGAAGTCTCTGGAACGTTTCACGAACGACTATCGAAAATCTTCGAATGCCTCGCAAACTTCCAACAAACGGCTCACGAACGTCTAACGAACGTATACTGATGAATGTCTTCGATTATCATTGGGCGATTATATTGATTTATTTTCAATTAAATTCCATACAAAAAAAAATGAGTTTCACATTCGAAAGTAATATTGTTTTCAGTTGCACAATCCGATAGCTGGTGATGCTGACATAACTAAGTACGGGGTGAGGAGAATAAAAAGTACATAACGTTACATTTATTTTATTTGCATGAATCTTTATGATTCAGCCACCAATTACATATTTCTGATGCGATCAACCATTAACCGTGAGAGGGTCGTTACATTAAGACTCAGCGATGGTTAGTAAAGAATGATCACTATTGCAGTCATAATGGTATTTACAAAATCGAGAGTACCTATTGAACAAAATGTCGAAACTTTTTTGAAGTCCATATTCGAGTCATCTTGAGAAAAGAATCCTGAATTGAGATAAAGTTTAGCACTTGTGAGTTTGCAGTCGGTGAATAATATAATGTCCTTTGCCATACATTATCTTTTTTACCAGTCTGCACCGCACCAATTACATATTTTGGTTTCTCTAGTTGGGAGGCAGCTTTTACGGTCCATGAATGTTTCGTTGTGCTTTGAAGCGATGGAAAGTCGTATAGATCCCAAGAGCGAAAACCCACATTCAATTATCGCCCACTTTCCAATGGTCGATGTAATGATAATTTATTGATCTCATCTAATATTATGTGGGGCATACGCCATTGTATCTTGAGTAATTCAACTTCTACCTCTAGTAGTTGATGATGACTGAATGCACAATTATTGCCATAGCGTGAAGGTATTAGAATTAACTCATGACGAGCATTAATTTTCGTAGAAAATGTATTTTATGTACAGCACTAGTTTTTCCAGTTCTGTCACAAACTATGATATGAAATCGGCGCTGTGATGTGATCGATACTATGATAGCGATTCATCATATGAAGAACACATGTGGTAATCAATGGTAAATACTTCATGATATTGATACATATCCTCTGCTACGTTCTTCGCATCAGTCTTTGCACACTCTCATCTTCTCTCTATAATTAGTTTTAAAAAAAACACTCCAAGTAGGCATTTACAGTGAATGGATGTGTTGCTTTCCGATTGGAGTTGATGATTTGACGCCACTTATTAGTATCATTTGATAGTCGGATGGCGCAGTGCTTTATTGCTCCATAATCGATCTCATGTGATTGCAGTTTATCCGTTGATCTAAAGTAATGCCGACACCGGCGAAATAATAGATTGTTGTTTAATTCGTCTAGCACATATGACGATATAGTAATTGTGTTAACTTCATACACCGATGGCATGCATATATTTTTTAATGGTTGTCTCTGTTCTCCGCTCACGAGGCTTGACAGGTTCTTTATCTATGTGATATTTCATACATTGTTATCTTCGGTATCTTGTATGTATAGCAAATTGATATGCTTTTCTTCTTTTTATGTTGAGCCACGCGTATCGGAGCAATGTCTTCTTCGGTGGTACACACATTAATGGATAAATTGTTTTGAAGCACATTTTTTTTAATTTAAATTTGACCTATAGTTATTGGGAATCCAATATTCGATAGATTCAATACCGATGGATAATGCATGTAAGAAGATCCGTGGTCACTGTTTCGTTCAGCTGGGTATAAAGCTGTAACTGTCACCCATGCGAAACGTGCATTATCTCTTGATTGTACATTAATCGCAGCCCTCATAATCATTATTTCCCGTGGCAATGAGATATAACATTTAACGCGTATTGATTTATACTTATTTACATTTATTGTAAGATTACGTATCCTTTGTAAAGATCAACCACTTCCACGTTGTTGAAATTCATCGAGCAGAAGTTAAAGTATAGACCATCACGCGTTCAAGTCGAGTTCTCGCCACATCAACCCATCACCGCTGTGTCCTGCACCCATGCATATAGAATGCCTGTACATGAAATACTTCAATCCTTCCAGATTCGGTATTTGGCCTATCAATGACTATTGATGTTTAGTTGATAATCGATGGCGCTTAATTCGGCTTTGCGATTTCAGTACTTCGATGAACTCGACGATCTGTATTTCCCACACAGCAAAGTCGTTGATCGAACTTAAGAGCGTGGCTTGGTTGTGCAAGATTTCTTCTGATGGTTTATTGTTATTCTCCATATTAACGAGTTGAAAAGTCTTGCCAGAGAGATATGTGAACTCACTGCTTCATTCAAAGTGTGGCCACTTTTGAGCGCTGCCGACGATTAAAAATGGTCTCCCATCAGAAAATATTTTTGTCGTTCCCTTCTAGCTCGGAAAATGTAATAGAATCACCTCCACCAGAGTTTTTCAATATCACGCTGATATATTTTAACGTGGAAAGCATGAAAAATAAATACACACGCAGAACGAGCCGATCGGGGTTCAACGGGAGCAAAAAAGAAAAGTATTTTTGTGAGTATTCTAGACCGCGAGTGCATCTATGCTCAAATGGTGCATGCAGTGGGATCAGTGGTCGAAGCATAAAAAAAAAAATTCTCCGGCCACAGATCCACAAAGTTGATCGTTTTATAATAAATACCTCGTTTTCGTATGTGTTTTGGATAGCCAAGACATTACTTGAGCGGAATGTTATTTTTTCAAAATGTTCCCTATGCTCGGAGGCTGGTGTTATGCCCGGAATGTTAATGAGAGGGCTGAGATTAATTTTCCTGAACGACTTAAAAATATTCAGTCTTCTAATCTATCTCGAAAGATTTTTGTCGGGTTAGCTATTAAAGCGCTAGGCGCACCTATCCAGTGGGTTAAAATAAAGGAATTGGGAGGATAAAATAAAGGTAAAGAGTATCCTCCTGATGGATATGAGTAGTAGAATACATATATGTATTGCTATAATAAATCTGAGAAATTGACAATGACGATTACAATTTTGATACAATTTGGTTATTATCGCAGTTTTCTTCCGTAAATTAATTCGATTGATGACTCGATACAATTTAATACGATTACATAAAATACGGGCAGATCGGACTTACGTTTGGTGAACTTGTGATTTGATACCGTGCTGACGCTAGACGTTCGGGTCTCCTCGAAGACAGTGCAATCGTATTGCACTCACGTACGCAAATTACACGTTGAATTTTTGGTAGTTTGGAGTTTGGTTGAACGAATAATTGTTTCTACGCACTACTAATGAGTTCTTATCGGCCTGCGAAGCGTAATGAGACGCTGCACCTCAGTGCCTCACTTTACCCTCGGGCAGTGATGCTTGATCGCGAAGAATCGAAGACGCGTACTCGGAACTAACTTGCAAGGGCACGGAAAAAGACTCAGAGGACAGAGTGCCTTGGCCTCTGTCGAGCTCCGCTCAGTCCTAAGATTCGCGAGAGACTGCCTAATTTGGCTGTAACTCGATGGTGGGTTGCTTCTTGATTTTTAAGTAAGTCAGCGATTTTAATTATCGCTGAGCAACAATTTTCGAAATGGGTATAGGACTGAACGACCGAGGCTTCTTCCGTGTCCTCGTTGAGAGTCATTCGCATCGCAAGTTGCAAGACTCAGCATTGTGAAGAAATCGAAGTTGAAATTGCCAGAATGAATGTTGGTGTTGCAATGGAGGTTTCGCATGCTGGAAAGAATGTGTCATTTCGCAACGTAGGGTTCAAACGAGTTCGCGTTGAAGTGGAAAAGGAAATAGTTTGGTATAAAATATATATAATTAAGACAAAAAAAAACTTAGAAAATGAGATACGGATATAACACCCCCCTTGTTAGATTGAAGCGCGGGGATGGAGTTCGCGAGATTCAAGTGGCTCGTCCCCGAGTCACAACCAGGGGTGAGTTGGTCTTCTATGTTACTAGCGTAACCGCTGGTTTCGGGCTTGTCGGCGAGTTCGTGGAAGTCGGTTGGTACACCACCATTGGTGGAATGCGCTGCTCCAGATTGTTACCTAGTGGTCGGAGGGGCTCCGTGCGACGAGATTTGAGGGACTTCCGGTAGCATCCCATGAGTATTGTCGGGATGCTGTTACGCAGGACATAGACGCCTAATCCTAAAAAGGTAGCCATTGAAATTCCTATGCTTCCAAAAGTCCAACCTTTGTGGTTATGGTACCACTTGCTGCTCTCCTGTTTCTTGGACAGCTCCTTGAGATGTTTTTCCGCAGCATCGAGGTGATATTGAGTGCAGTAGGCGGTCGGTAAACGTTGTCAATCGATGATGAGATTGAGTCTGACGGCGGTAAGGTGACATGTACCGAGAAGCCAGTGCAACCAGGGTCTAATTGGAGTATGCCGGTTCCTCGAAGGGTGATGGAGACAGTGGTTCCTTGACGGCATCGGATTTGTACGGTTTCCGGATTTCTTGCAACCTGTAGCCTCTGTCAGCGATACTAGTACTAAGCGCGACCAGGATTACCGTAGCGCTAAGGTACTTCTCCATCTTGCCCTCAGGTGAACCTGAAACAGATACTCGCTCGAGCGCTTTTTAGATGGCCAACTTGAACTTATTGGGATGTTTCATTTCGGACTTGCCACGACTATTAGTGTACACTATGTTTCCTTTTTCTGTGATGTCAGTAATTTCGTAAGGCCCGTGGTAGTGAGGGCTAAGCTTTCCTTTACGAGGTTCTTGGATTACGTACACATCGTCGCCTACATTGAAGGAAACGGCGTGCGCTTCGCGGTCGTAATTGTGTTTGGAATGCCGTTTTGCTGAATAAAGATTTCTTGCCGCGACATGTCGAATTTCGTCGAGTCGAGTGATAAAGTCGGTCATGTATTCCGTGTATGTGTCGATTTTCTCTACAGACGGGAACGCAGAAATCGGCCGCGAATTCCTCCCGTACATGAGTTCATATGGGGTGAAATTTGTCCCCGTATGCACGGATGTATTATATGCGTGCATGGCGAAAGGTAGGAGTTCGTCCCAGTCGTCAAAACGATCGTGGAAGGCTCTTAGGTATTCCGCTAGAACAGCATGACTGCGTTCAAGCGACCCGTTTGATTGAGGACGGTACGCCGTGGTCGTTATCCTTTTTACCTTGAAGATTTCGGCTAGTTGTTCGAAAAGGTTGCTTGTGAATGCGGTACCACGATCAGTGAGGATGGTCTTCGGAGGGCCGTACAAGGCAATCCACTGTTTTGATAATGCTAAGGCCAATGTTTCTGCCTTGATGTTTGGTACTGGCACAGCTGCGCAGAATTTTGAAAAGTTATCCTGGATGGTGAGGATATGTCGGTTTCCCCTGGGTGTAATATTAAGAGGGCCGACAGTGTCGAGAGCAATTTTTTCAAAGATTTCTGCGGGTGTGTCGGTGATTAGCATTGGTTCTCGCGTTTTTACTCGGACAAGTTTTTGTTTTTGGCAAGTCTTGCATTGTCGGATAAAGGTTTCCGTTTCTTCTTTCATTCCTTTCCACTGATATCGTTCCTGAAGACGTCGGTATGTTTTTACCATGCCCTTGTGTCCTCCAATGAGGCTTTCGTGCGCCTCCCGTATTATTTCATTCCGATGCTGAGGGGGTGGATCGGTTTGGACAAACCCATTGCAAATAGTGATTGTAACAGGCACCCCGTGGAAAGTGCATTCTAACATCTCCTTGAGGGTGTCATAAGGGAGATCCTCGAGGTCGTCTCCACGCTTGGACATTCGTAGAGATCGCAGTCGGTAACGCACTACGGCCGTGCGCAGATTTTGTAGGCATTCGGCAATATCGTGGAACCTGGATTTGTCGAAGTGATGCTGCTTATTGACAATGCTTAGAGTTTTGAATTTTCCTTTTGTTGTTACAACTATGCGTCCCTTGGAAAGACTGCATTTTTGGAGGTTCTGTACGTCGATCTTTCCAAGATCCGAAAGCAATTGACTAATATTATTCAAAGGCATGCCGTCAGCGTTGAGGAAGTGTGCTATATTGTCTTTGTCGTAGGTCAACGCCTCTCGACTCAGTTTAATAACACAATTTCCATCGGTGTCCGAATTGACGGGTTGTTGATCAGTGTCAGATTGCACAATGTCGGAATCGCTTGAGTCAGCATCGACGTATGCAGCCGATGTACCATTTACATGTGCGGTATCTTGTGCTACTGTTTCGCACAGTGTCGAAGGAGGTTGCGTTGATTGGGGCAAAGTCAAAACTTGCGGGTCTGTCGTGATTTTCCTTGGTATGCAATCTCGCTGGTTCTTGGATGGTAATATCCCGATCGTTGCCGATGTCCCTGGAAACGGGCTAGATTTAGCCACAGGTTTACAGGATGGGATTGGTGTCGGGATGGTTGATTTCCGATTGATAGGAACAACGTGTGAAGTTTCCAGATGTGGTCTCGAGATCTCAGACTCTGATCTATCGGACTCTCGTTCCTTGAGGGCGTTGCTGAGGTCATGGATGCATTGATACCCTTTTTCTATTAAGGAACCCAGGTCTTCTGGAGATGATGGGTAATCCTCGACTATTGGTTCTTCGTCAGGTACCTCGCGTAACTGCATGGAATTATCAAAGCGTAAGATTGATTTTTGAAGCTCTTCGAGGAATCCTAAGGATGGTTTGCCATGTTTCGTCACGATGGCCTCCGGTGTCGGTTTCTCTGGAGTTAGAGTTCTGTCCGTGATGCTTTCGGCCTCACTTTCGCTGGAAGGTGGGGGAGCGACCTCGATAATGATGTTGGTTGCCTCTGGTATCAGGGGCTCTATGGTCGGCTTGGCCTCGGGCAAGAAAACATCGTCGCAAAAATTCTCAGCGTTCAAGGGGTCGACGGGCTTCTCTTGATTATTGATGATTCCTTCTTCGCTGGGTAGCATGCTGCGATGAGCAGTGCGAATCGGTGGTACGAGGTCTGTCGAAGATTCGTCACTCATGAGGTCAGAATCTGGCTCTTTGTAAGTCACGCGCTTTGCGAGCGGTCGAATTTCTTCTCGACGTTTCACTCTAGCGCCGATTGAGCCGATTTCTCGTTTGGATTCTGCTCCGGCTAAAGGTTTGGTTAGACCTTTGCTTGCAGGCGGACGATCACGGGAACGCTGCAGGATAGAGGTTGCCGGTGGGGGACCACTTTTCGTGCGCGATTTTACGCCTGATACGCCTGGTTTTTGTATCGGAAAAGCGGTGACGGTGGCGACAGGGTTACGCGACAGCGCGTCGGCGTTCTGATTGAGTTTTCCCGGCTTATATTTTGCGATGAAGTGATATTCCCCAACCTTTACCCTCCAACGTGCACGTCGGTTGGATTGGTCGGTCATATTGTGTAACCAGGCAACAACTTGGTTGTCGGTAACAAGTGTGAAGGGGCGTCCGTATAGATAGGGCCGGAAGTATCCTATCGCCCAGGTGGCTGCTAAACACTCCTTATCGTTGCTGTGATAATTCTTTTCAGCTTCGTTCAGGGTTCGTGATGCGTATGCGATAGGTCGTTCTTTATCATCAATTATTTGGCTCAGTACTGCACCAAGGCCTGCATCGGAAGCATCCGTGGCGAGAATGAACGGTTGGTTAAAGTCCGGGTATTGTAAGACGGGCTTTCTACAGAGAGCATCACGAATTTCGTCGAAACTCTTCTGTTCTTTCTCGGTCCATACGAATTTTCTTTCTTTCCGCAACAAGTCGCTTAGTGGTCTGGCCTTGATAGCGAAGTCCTTGATGAAGCGCCGATAATAATTGGCAAATCCATGAAATTGTCGTACCTCTTTGGTATTCGTAGGAGCAGGATAATTTTTCACCGCTTCTACCTTCAAAGGGTCAGGTCGAACTCCATCTCGGGAAATAATATGCCCCAAGTAGGTCACGTCCGTTCGAAGGAACTGACATTTCTCCGTTTGTAGGGTTAGATTAACCTGCCGAAGACGCGTGAAAAGATTCCGCACTCTTCGGCCGTGCTCTTCCAAAGATGGGGAATAGATGATGATGTCATCGAGATAGACGAACAGCTCGATGCCGTTGAGTCCCGTAAGTGCCACGTTCATATGCCGTTGGAAAACAGGAGGACCGTTACGCAATCCGAAAGGGAGCACGGCAAACTCGTAGTGTCCTTCGGGAGTAGAGAATGCCGTTTTAGGCCGATCCTTCGGGTCTATTTCAATTTGATGGAACCCACTGGCCAGATCGAAAATGCTGAAATATTTGGCGCCACCCAGTTGGTCCAAAATATCAGTGATATTTGGTAGGGGATAAGCATCCGGTAAGGTTTTTTCATTCAATGCGCGATAATCGATGACAACGCGCCATTTTCGATTCCCGTTGGCATCCGGTTTTTTGGGAACAATCCACAACGGAGAATTGTATGGAGAGGCGCTGGGCTGAATTTTTCCTTCATTCAGGAGCTTCTCCATTTGTTTCTTAATTTCTTCTTTGTGAATTACCGGGTAACGATATTGACGAGTATTCACTGGCAACTCATCCGTGGTCGGTATCGTACATTTCATTAGCCTTGATCGGCCCAATTTATCGCCTGGTAAGTGGAAACGGTCAGGGAACGCGGCTACAAGTGAACGTACGTGTTCCGCTTCTTCATCGTTGAGATAGTCCACTTTGAGCAAATCCAGGATTCCAGTAACGCGATCTTTGCCAAGGATAGAATTTTCATCGGGTGAGTCCGAATCAGAAATTTCTTCGGGAGGTCCTCGATATTCAAATGGAATTAAGTATTGGGGTGGAATAGTGACCTCCACGTTTTGCTCGGTCGTGTTGATTGCCATTACGTAACAACTACCATTGAGGTTGGTCACGGCGGCTTCGCCCATGAAAACACCTTCATCAGCTGTTAGACGCGGAAGATATCCCTCTTGCAATGTTGTGTTCTTGAGTTTTATTTGTATCGGCTGTCGGGTGCGAGCGCGGATAGTAACGCGAGTAGCAAATTCGCTGAGATTCTCTGAGTCAGCAGAGTCGGGTAACATCGGGGTCACGCGCTGTTCGGTGTTTACCGAAAAACTGCATACATTGGTATTTTTGTATTCGGACACAAACCTAATTGGTTTTGTAGGGCGACTAGCAATTATTAAGGCACGATGATGGTATGATATTTCAGCGAGTTCCTGCTCCAGATATTCCTCGCCTAATATGCCCACGCCTGGCGAGGGGAGGGTTGCTTTGAAAACGTAAAATTTGACTGGTTGATCGAATACGTTTACTATCGCTGTACCGATTGCCGTTAGCATTTCGTTATCGCAAATTCCGAGTACTCCGACTTGATCATCCTCACTGATCATAACGGTTCCGTGGAGGGCGTTAACTTCAATCATATTGATAACCGCACCGCTATCTGCCAAAAATCTCGCCTTATTATTCTTTAATTCGGGCGCCGGGACTTCCACGACAGCTTTTGGTTGTTTGGCGCTGTTTTGTAAGTTAACAGTTACGATTGGAAGTTCACAGCGGGAGTTTGGCGCGATTTTTGTTGAGCAGCCGTCGACGCGTCGTTCGGACGACTGGGAATCTCGTTTAAAGTCGGTTCTCGTTTCAAATCAACGGTCCTTGTCGGGGGAGTGTTGTTTCTACGGCTAGAGGAATTTCGGGGAGATTCCGGCGTACGTCTGTCATTCGATGGACTTCTATTGTGCACGCGTTCGCGACTGTAAGTATCTCGGTTCCGCGAGCGGTACTCTCGTTTCAATATCCCTCTAGGAGGACTGTTACTTCTGTCTCGTGACGTGGGGTCATAATTGTGACGTGCGCGGGATCGGCAGGGACAGTTTCTGCAATCCTTGCACATCAATTCTTCAATATAGGTCGCGTACGCACGTCGATACGGTGAAAAATCTCGACTCTCGCGGGACAGCGATCTACCATTCTCGTCAGAGGAACTGTCCCGACGGTAGTAACTGCGCCGCGGTTCTATGTGATTTCTACGTGAACTTATTCGTTTTCGGGATCGTCGGTTCCTCTTTTCGTCTTTGCACGCGAGTTCGTGCGCGGATTGGAGGGTCGCGGGGTCACGGCTGTGCACATACGCTCTTATATTGTCAGGCAAGCCGTCAATGTAAACATCGAGAGCGCGAGCCTCGAGTCTACTTTTTGCCGATCTTGCAACATCGTTGCCATCGGTTTCTTCGACTTCGCTCACGGCTTTCCGAACATAGCGTTGAAGGCGTGAGCAGAAATCTGACACGTCTTCATCGCTTCTCATTCGTGCATCAAGAAGACGACTGCGATAATACTCGTAATCCTGATCAGGTGAAAACTTTTCTTTAAGGCTTTTCAAAATTTGATTGGCGGAAGTGAAAGCTTTTCCTTCAACATGTGTGCGGGCTCTACCTCGGAGTTTGGCCAAAATTCCATTTAGAAGTCTGGCTTCCGCTCCTTCAGGTAAGCCCTGTTGAAGTGCTTTTATTTCAGTTTCGTAATCCGAAAATTTCCAATTTCGACCGTCATATTTCGGAATTTTGTCTATAGCATCTTTAACTGTGAGGTAATCTAAGTAGGCAGAATTGTCGAGTATAGTCTGATTTTGCGTGGTAGTATCATTGTTAATTTCAGGCATGGTTAATGTTCAGGAATTTTTAGTTGGTCTAATTTTGATTTGACTCTTTTTTTTATTTTTTTTTTATTTATTTTTTTTTAAATGAGCATAGAATACTAACCGTAGATAGTGATAGCTATCCCACCGCTGCCACCAATTTGTTATGCCCGGAATGTTAATGAGAGGGCTGAGATTAATTTTCCTGAACGACTTAAAAATATTCAGTCTTCTAATCTATCTCGAAAGATTTTTGTCGGGTTAGCTATTAAAGCGCTAGGCGCACCTATCCAGTGGGTTAAAATAAAGGAATTGGGAGGATAAAATAAAGGTAAAGAGTATCCTCCTGATGGATATGAGTAGTAGAATACATATATGTATTGCTATAATAAATCTGAGAAATTGACAATGACGATTACAATTTTGATACAATTTGGTTATTATCGCAGTTTTCTTCCGTAAATTAATTCGATTGATGACTCGATACAATTTAATACGATTACATAAAATACGGGCAGATCGGACTTACGTTTGGTGAACTTGTGATTTGATACCGTGCTGACGCTAGACGTTCGGGTCTCCTCGAAGACAGTGCAATCGTATTGCACTCACGTACGCAAATTACACGTTGAATTTTTGGTAGTTTGGAGTTTGGTTGAACGAATAATTGTTTCTACGCACTACTAATGAGTTCTTATCGGCCTGCGAAGCGTAATGAGACGCTGCACCTCAGTGCCTCACTTTACCCTCGGGCAGTGATGCTTGATCGCGAAGAATCGAAGACGCGTACTCGGAACTAACTTGCAAGGGCACGGAAAAAGACTCAGAGGACAGAGTGCCTTGGCCTCTGTCGAGCTCCGCTCAGTCCTAAGATTCGCGAGAGACTGCCTAATTTGGCTGTAACTCGATGGTGGGTTGCTTCTTGATTTTTAAGTAAGTCAGCGATTTTAATTATCGCTGAGCAACAATTTTCGAAATGGGTATAGGACTGAACGACCGAGGCTTCTTCCGTGTCCTCGTTGAGAGTCATTCGCATCGCAAGTTGCAAGACTCAGCATTGTGAAGAAATCGAAGTTGAAATTGCCAGAATGAATGTTGGTGTTGCAATGGAGGTTTCGCATGCTGGAAAGAATGTGTCATTTCGCAACGTAGGGTTCAAACGAGTTCGCGTTGAAGTGGAAAAGGAAATAGTTTGGTATAAAATATATATAATTAAGACAAAAAAAAACTTAGAAAATGAGATACGGATATAACACTGGCATTGAACGTCGACGAACAAAAAAATTGTCTTTAGAATATGGCTGATTTGGTAAAAACTCTATAGCCTCAAGTGTCACTTGAATGGGTTTGATGTTGCTCTGCGAAGAGCGCTATGATTCGTGACAGGCTGGACTTCATACATACTGGAACACGTGGCAATATATATTAAAAACTCTAAGATGCTCTTTATAATACGCCAGTTCAGTCTCCATGACCTAGACGCGGTTCTGTAGAGATCGCGAAAGTTAATGATTGGCGAGCCTTGTCAGCTTTCACCTCTATGAGTGCACACTTTTCTGGACAGCAGATGCCTACCCCTACCGGGATAGTTAAAGAAAAAAAAACTTTTCGTTTATCCCCTGGCCAGGATGCACTATCTTGCAAGGTTTTTTTCTACAATAAGCCCCCACCCTACTATAAGCCTATGAGGATCCAAAAATCGAAATCCGAAGAAGGATCGGAACAGCAGTTTTCGCCATTCCTGTCTTCAACCTCCGAGGTGTCCTTGTGGAAGAGTCGGAAAACGGAAAATCAGTTAAGAAAAATGTCGAACCAAATTGAAGTGATCGATCTCGTCGATGATGAGATGAAGGTTGTCGTGAATATCGCCCATGACGACGAAGTGGAAGTTGGGGTAGACGAAGACGTTATTGATATCGCCGATGATGACGATGATGAGTGCGCGGACATTGAAGTGCTTGCACATGATGACATGGAACTGGCCGAGATGGACAGTGATACGGAATCATTTGATAGTGGATTGGGTGATGCCTCAGATAAGGGAGTCCATTATGTGCGTGAAATCATAGTGGACCAGCAGCGAATAAATCGATTGAACCGGGGCGTAATGGGCTGTGTGAACTACGAATATCTCACCGAAAATGATCGGGCGAAATTTTGCGTGCTGTGATACTTTGATATGCGGGGCACGGATGATCAACTAATTGAAAGATGTGGCCACTTCAGCGAACGGTTTAACAACATCCAGGGAATATTTTGTAACAACTGCGGGGGGGAGGACTCACCAAGTTTCAATGCGCGACACGTGCCCCACCTGCCTGAACTTATACTTGGTCGATGGTTCGTATTATCTTTAGTATGATTCAAAATATGATTATGTTTTAGATGTTAATAAGATTCATGATTTGTTATGTTCCAGGATAACGTATCCGCTGCGGATATTCAAAATAAAATAATTTGAAACAATGAAAACCAGCCAAACACACACACACACACACACACACACACCAAAGATTTTATGTATAATATATATTATGCCAGGCCATTGTTCAATTTAATTATTAATAAACTATTGTTTTATTGTCACTTAATTCGAAGCATTCTTTTTACCCCCCCCCCCCCCCCCGTCGTTCCACACATACACACACACACACACGCAAAATACTCATCGCCGCCGGCTTCTCCCTCCCGCTAGTCGCTTGACAGATCACATGGCCCCCCTCCACAGAGGCCCCCCCTGTGACGTCACACGCGCCCGGCGACCCCTCTCCCCTCCGCCGTACCCCCGCACTTGGCTGCCCCGCGCTTGAGCCCCCCGCCCCGCTCCCCCCTGAGATCCCGCACATTTGTGTAAGTTGTTTTTTTTTATATATTAAACTAATGTGAATAGTCTAGCCAAAAATGCTCCACTTACATGTATAATGTTGATAATAAATTATCGGATTTTATGGGTTTTCAAGGACCCGCGACTCTATGATGCCCCCTCCCCCACAGAGTCGACAGCGGCTTCCCCCTCTCGCCCGCGGGTCCAGCTATCGCCGGGAAGACATCGTCACCAAAAACTAGCATCCCCACTCTATAACACCCCTCCCCTTTCCCTCCGCCGGAACCCCGCACTCGGCTGCCGCATGCAGGATCCCCCCCCCCCCTCTGCCTCGCATACCCCGGCTTCCCCGCGCTCGAATCCCCCGCCCCGCTCCCCCCTGAGATCCCTGGGTTAGAACCGGCCTAGCTCCTCTACTTCGGTCTCGTTTTCTTTTATGATCCGACATTGGTATATCGTGATATTTTTCAGAAGAATGACTAAAAAAAGTCTTGAATATTCGGCACAACACAACTATACGAAGCGGGGCAAGGATGGATCGGCGGTTCTTTAGACTGGTTTTATTGAAAAAAAAAGAAAATCTGTCCGCTAAACGTTATGAAGTAGGCATGATAAGCATGACTACATTGACTATCATCGAGAATGAGACGTGTCAACGAACAACACGTCTGCACGGAATGTAGAGAATAATTTTCTCTATATGTTCGTTTCTATGGACCACTCTTGAATTTCGATTTTCCAACCTCTCTCAGGGGTTGAAAATTCAGAATGAAATTCTGGGAAGACTGTCGACCGTACGAATTCGCCGCCGTGGAAAAAAGTGTAGCTTGAACCCTCAGCTACATTTTTGTCCACAGCGCCAAACTCGTATCTCTTTATTTTCGGTCAATAGTTTTCCCAGAATTGAATTTTGAATTTTTAACCCCTGAGAGGGGCTAGAAAAAGCAAAATTCAAGGGTGGTCCATAGGAACGAGAATATAGAGAAAATTATTCTCTACATTTCGGATTGTTATTGAGTTATTCGATAAACAATTTTTTTTTATACTTCAACAATTCTTTTGGGGGTGAATATATTATTGGAGAGGGGTGATCAAATACTCGATCGACGCGTCTTTTTAAGGGCTACAACGCTCCCATTTGAACAAAAATGGTGTGCTTTTTTCCTAAAGAGTTATCAAATGAAAACGGATTTTTCAAAATTTCACCCCACCTGAAAAGGTGCGGTGAAATTTTGAAAAATCTGTGCGGCGTTTGTTAATCTCGCTGAGGGTGATAAGAATCATCAGAAACACGATAAACATATAGCCAATAAAGAGGGAGCCAGACAACTAATGTGAAATGACAAAGCCCTAGTACAGTCGTCCTGTATATTCGAATCGGAAAAAATTAGAAGAAGGCTAGTTTTTTACACGATATTTTGTAGGTGCCTAAAGTTTGCGTGCAAGTTTGCTCAAAAATCGGGGTGTAGGATTTTTTTTAAGGGCATGAAAGGGCATGGGAGTGGATTAATGCCAAACTACAACCCCCACGAGGTCGTCGCCTGGAGACAAAATGTGCAGAAAAATCCGGGCTTTATTTTTGTCCACAGCAGCAGAGTCGTAGAAGTTCACTTTGGGGGTGAAAAAGTGGGGTGAAATTTTGAAAAATCCGTTTTCATTCGATAACTCTTTAGGAAAAATGCACACAATTTTTGTTCAAATGGGAGCGTTGTAGCCCTTAAAAAGACGCGTCGATGGAGTATTTGATCATCCCTCTCTAATAATATCTTCACCCCCAAAAGAATTGTTGAAGTATAAAAAAAATTGTTTGTTGAATAACTCAAAAAAATAGATTTTTCGGCGATGGTTTAAATGTACGAAATGAAGATAATCATTTTCTCTATATCCTCGTTCCTATGAACCACCCTTGAATTTAGCTTTTTCTAGCCCCTCTCAGGGGTTCAAAATTCAAAATGAAATTCTAGGAAAACTATTGAACGAAAATAAAGAGATACGGCGCTGTGAACAAATATGTAGCTGAGGGTTCAAGCTACACATTTTTCCACGGCGGCGAATTCGTGCGGTCGATAGTCTTTCCAGAATTTCATTTTGAATTTTCAACCCCCGAAAGAGGTTGGAAAATCGAAATTCAAGGGCGGTCCTAGAAACGATCATATAGAGAACATTATTCTCTACATTCCGTCAATTCGAACCATACCCGAAAAATCGAATGTTTTTGAGTTATTCAATAAACAATTTTTTTGGTATTTCAACCATTTTTTCGAGGATAAATATATTATCGGAGAGTGATGATCAAATACTCGATCGACGCGTCTTTTCGAGGGCTAGAACGCTCCCGTTTGAAGAAAAAGGGAGCGATTTTTTTAAAAAGAGTTGTTGACTTAAGGTGAGGAACCTGAGTAAACAGCGAGAAAACAGGTAAACGGCGGGAATTTTTATCTCAACAACTAATGTTTCGATTGGATCCGGTTTTTTTTTATTGGAAAATATGTATATTGAGGTATGTTTCGGAGTTTTTTAAAATAAATTCGTCCTCTGCTAGCGTTGTTGTTGTGGTCAGCGTCAGACGTATTGTTCGTTGACATGGCTTGTGGTGCCAAGGATTCCGGGCAGTTGGTTGATCTGAAACATGAAAACGCAACGGATTTTGGAAATATAATATGCAAAGGAGTCTGCCTCGTAGGATTTTTTTTGAAATTTTCATTTTTAACAGAAATGCAACCGTTTTAGTTTAACATTTATTTTTCGTTCGCAATTTCCGACGATTTTGGTTGCATAAAAAAGCAATGGTTCAATCAAATAGAAAACCCCTACGAGGCGAACTCCTTTGTATATTATATTTCAAGAATCCGTTACGTTTTCATGTTTCAGATCAACCGACTGCCCGGAATCCTTGGCACCACCGTGACAACCCGAATCAGATATCAGACAAGAAAAATGTCATGACAGATCGTGTATGCTTATATCTGAGCATGTGTGATCATATCAGAGCCATTTTTATAATTTTGAGAGCAGAGCCGTCCGTATCGCAGCAGGTCTAACCAGATCCAATCCCCAGGCAATATCTGATCTTGTTGGACCAGATCTGATTTTATTGGGCCAGATCTGATCATGCCAGACAGATTGGATTTTATTGGGCCAGATCTGATCATGACAGGCAAATCTGATTTTATTGGGCCAAATCTGATCATGTCAGACAGATCTAATTTTATTGGGTCAGATCTGATCATGACAGGCAAATCTGATTTTATTGGGCCAGATCTGATCATGTCAAACAGATCTAATCGTATTAGACCAAATCTGATCATGTAAGAGAGATCTGATCCTACCGGACCAGATCTGACAATTACCGGGGACAATTCCGGGGACCTTACAGGCTGACACTCACGGATTTTGATAAGTCTCAGATATGTTGTCGAGGGACCTACCCTGAGTACCTGAGTAAAGGATTTTATACAACGCTCTTTAGTTTTCGAGAAAAAAGCGTTCGAAAGTTTAGCTCGTAGCTACTATACCGGTACGGTTGCACCTTTGTCGAACCAGCGGGCGTGGCCCAGTGGGCAAGGTTCCCGGCTCTGACGCTCGAGGTCCAGGGTTCGAGTCCCGTAGTGGCGTTTTTTTTTTTTTCAAAAAATATAGATAAATTCGATGGATGATGCAAAACCGTCTTATTATTTATTATTATTTTATTTATTTATCTATTTAAAAAAAATATTAATTTTTTCAATCGTTTACTTTCCGTTTTTGAAATTATTTATTATTATTTCATTTTTCACGCAGAAAAAAAAGAGGGGAAGAAATGGTTTGCATCGAAGTAAATTGAGGAAAGACCGCTGTTTTTAAATGTCAATCAAGTATGCTTTCCAACAACGCTGCTCAAAACTCCGTGCGCCTTACAGGCGCACAAGCTCCGTGCACATTGTATAAAAGCATAGCTTTTATACAATGTATTATACAATATATTATACAATGTTTATACAATGTATAAAAGCTAAATTGTATAAAAGCATAGCTTTTATACAAAGTATTATACAATGTTTATACAATGTATAAAAGCTAAATTGCACTGTAAAAAAAATCTGTATTAAAATTAATATAAAAGTGTAGGAAGTCTTTTTACAGATACCGTTTATGAATTTTAATATTGTCATTTGAAAATCAATGCGCTGCTTTTCGAATGTCTAATAATCGTTCAGTAATATCCCAACACTTAAGTACTGGAAAAATCATATACGTATCGCAAGGAGCGTATTAAAATTAATACGCACAGATTGCATTTTTAAATTAAAAAAAAAGTAAAATTGGCATAGAAAAGTGTATTAATTTTACGGTGTTAGGTTAGTGTAATTGTTGTTATTTGCTTTCTGCGTCTTTAATAAACTCTGTATGAATTTTAATATACAAATTCCGGAATTCTTTTACTGATTCTGTCTGTGAAAACTAATAATCGTTATTTTTAAATTAATACACTACGTTTTGAATGGCTAAGTAATGTGTAGTAATACTGTAATACCAAAGTCCTGGAAAAATCATATACCTATTCAAAAGTATCAGTTGTGGATATATAAAAATTAATGCGAATCAAAATTTGGGTTAAATTACACTTGCTGCTTGTTCGGTTAATTCACCACTTATTTGTTTTTTCCTTAGCTTTTCGCGTTTGTTCCTATCCTTCCCCTCATTGTGACCGTTACTTTCCTCTACTTTCTCCCTGTTCCCCTGCGGCCCAGCTGACCCCCCCCCCCCCCCGCCCCTCTGTATTATATTCATTCATGACTACAATTCGTATTTCTAACTTAGTAGTTTTATTTCGCCGTGAAATCCCGAAGAAAAACATTTCACGACGTAATGTACGCGACTAGGATTCGAACCCGGGATCTTCCGTCCGCTGGTTCGTGGCGAGCACGCTAACCACTAGACCATCGCACCGGCTGTTCATCATTTACTTTAGATTTGGTGTTACTCGATACGTTTTTTTATGATTTGATTTAACATGCTGACCAAAGCACGAAATTGAACTTTGCTGCACTGCATTATATATTAAATCAGACTATCCGAATAAACACATGCTAACAAAGAGAAGGCAGAGCCTGGATGTCGCGAAACGGTTTCTCCTTTCGCGTGGTGAA
This sequence comes from Ophion ellenae, assembly GCA_963210295.1. Taxonomy (NCBI): domain Eukaryota; kingdom Metazoa; phylum Arthropoda; class Insecta; order Hymenoptera; family Ichneumonidae; genus Ophion; species Ophion ellenae. The sequence continues at coordinate 21,782,639 of OY723385.1, read as the reverse complement.
AGTTGAAGTCCTCTGAATTAACGTCGTTTTTTATTTTTGTTCCAATGGGCCTTAGTTGCTGAGATATCGCGATTTGAAAATTTGGGAGTTTCCGATGGAGCCAAGCAGGTTTCGGCTGGCGCGTAGAGTACGATGGGCGTTAATGCTTGAGACAAGAGCGGCCGTAGCTAATACGGTAAGACGACGGACTGGCACTTGAAAAGTCACGGTTCGCGTCCCCGTGCTTTGTTTTTTAATTCAATTTTTATTTTATTTTATAATCTCTCATGACTGCATGGGCAGGTAAATAAGAAAATTCGAAAATATGTATTACTCGTTTTATTTATCTATTATATTAAAATAATTAATGTGGTTGCGGTTGTATTGCGTTAATCTTATGTTCGTGGTGACGTAAGCCTTTGTGCTTCCCTTGCTTTTACGATGGTTTCCTCCCTCCAATTTGTCAGCATACCGATCTGATAGAAGAAGAATCAGAATAATTACCTGCCGCGACATTTGCAAGTGTGAATTAGATTAATTATTTATTTTTTATACCATATTATTTTGCTTTGTAATTGTGACTTTATTATTGGATTAATTATTTAAATATAATAGATAAATAAAACTAGTAATACATATTTTCGAAATTTCTTATTTATATCTGCACATGCAAAGTCTTATAAGAGATTTGAAAGAAAAAAAAAATTGAATTAAAAAAAAGAATGGGGACGCGAACCGTGAACTTTCAGAGTATCAACGCTTAACGTACTCCACGCGCGAGCTGAAACCGGCTTGGCTTCGTCCGAAATTCCCAAATTTTCAAATCGCGATATCTCAGCAACTAAGGCCTATTGGAACAAAAATAAAAAACGACGTTAATCCGGTCTTCAACCTTCACCCCGCGAAAGGAGAACCCGATTCGCGACATCCAAGCTCAGCAGTCTCGTTGTAAATCAGAAAATGTACGTGCCTTCGTATTGTAAATGTCCTATTCATTTCTCAATATTCTCGTCTATCAGAATATTCAGTGCACAAAAAATTGTACACTCCTGAACCCAGTATTGTAAAAATTAAGAGTCAGTTTGTAATTTTCTTACTTCGTCTACATTGTATATATTCAAAACGCTTGTTGTATTTTTCAACTAAGAATATTTATTTTTCTATTAGACGCCTTGAAAAATTGTAGATAGTGTATTAATATTCAATTCGTACGTATTACGAAATGTAAAACCGTATGAAATGTAGGTCCGGTATTGAATTTTACAACACCGAAGCCTAAATACTCATTCATATACGAAGTTTTGAAATTTCATTTGCCATAGTATTTTAAATTTCATATTTCTTTAAACAGCGTTTTGTGATATTCAATGTACAAGGTATTGTACTTTTCAACAGAATGAAGTTAAAAATAATAGTCATATTGCGATTTTTAAATCGCAAAATGCGATTTAGACTTCTTGTCTAAATAATGAAATCATATACGTTTGTTGCACTAATCAAACAAATATTTTTATTATTGTGATGAGCGTTGAAAAACTCATATGCAGCATACTAATATTCAATGTCCCATATATTAAAATGTATACGCATTTATGAAAATTCATTTCCATTACTGAAGTTTCCATTACTGAAGTGCGAATTTGTGTTTCATATTCCGAGTTTAGAAATTTTCAATTATTAAAGTATAGTAAATTTAATGACTTTTTTTACAGTGTGTATAAAAGCATAGCTTCTATACAATGTGCGCGTTGCTCTTTGGTCTTATGATTTGCTTGGTTTTACTACAGAAATATTTTTCTGATGTAACAAGCGACCACGGTGATAGCGAGTAAGAAAAACCTGTATATTGTAATGAAAAATAATAAACTGCAGTTTCTTGTGAAAGATGTTATAATTTATTCCTCTCTTTTTTTCTGCGTGAAAAGTAAAATAATAATAAATCATTTTTTTTTAAATGGAAAGTAAAAAATTTAAAAAATGAATAAAAATGTTTTTTCAATAAAAAATAAATAAAATAATTATAAATAATTAGACGGTTTTGCATCATCCATCGAATTTATTTATATTTTGTGAAAAAAAACGCCATCACGGAACTCGAACCCTGGACCTCGACCGTCAGAGCCGGGAACCTTGCCCACTGGGCCAGCCCCGCTGGTTCGACAAAGGTGCAACCGTACCGGTATAGTAGCTCCGAGCTAAACTTTCGAACGTTTTTTCTCGAAAACTAAAGAGCGTTGTATAAAATCCCTTTACTCAGGTACTCAAGGTAGGTCCCTCTACAACATATCTGAGACTTATCAAAATCCGTGAGTGACGGCCTGTAAGGTCCCCTTGTGAATGTAGAAAAATAAAATACCCTGAATCCCAGTAGACCTGGACATGTATGAACAATAGACCTGCCCATATGATAGAATCATAGTTTATCTGAACTATCAGACCAGGTATGACTCCGACTATATCAGAGCAAATCTTATCCTGTTGAAACAGAGCAAACCTTATTAGAGCAGTCCTGAAGATATTAAAATGTTTACTATAGAGCAGGTAAGGGGGAACGAGGTAAGCAAAACGAGGGTGGAAGGTGTACGCGCGAGGCGACGGAGGAGCAGCAGCGATAGAGGACGGAAGTGATAAGAAGTAGACGGAGAAAGGGATACGGAGAACGGGTGGATAAAACAGAGGCGGTGTGAGACGCGGCAGGTAAAAGGTGAAGGAAGAGATGTGGGACGAAAGAAAGTGGCGGGAGGGGAGCAGCGATGCACATGGACTCGGCGAGGCACGTGGACCCGTTGAGGCGCGAGGGCCAGGGGCGATGGAGAGAGAGGAGGAGGAAGTAGCGAGAAAGCGGGGGAGAAAGACGAACGCGGAACGGCTACGGTTAGAAAGAAGTGAGAGCGTGGGGGAAATTAGCGAGTTATGGAAGAGGAAGAGAGAGCAGATGGAGGATAAAGGGCAGGAGGGAAAAGAGGCCTTCCAGAAGAGCAGGATGGTGCGGCGGTCGCCGGAGGGAGGGAGACAGGAGGGGGGAAGATTAGAGGAGTTGATAGAGGCAATGAGGAGAGAGATACAGAGGGGTCTAGAGGAGGTAAAGGGGCAAGGGAAAAAAGTGGTAAACGAATTAGGGAGGGTGAGAGGAGAGATGAAACTGGCGGAGGAAAGATGGAGAAAGGAAAAGGAGGGAATGGAAAAAAGAATAAGGAAAGTAGAAGGAAAAATGGAAAAAGTAGGGGAACAAGGGAGGGAGATAGTAAGGATCGGAGAAAGACTGTGTGAAATGGAGTGCGCGGAAGAGAGAAAGAAGGGGGGTGAGGGAGAGGGCGACGAAGCGAGGGGAGAGATAGGGGAGGGACTGGTGAAGAGAAGGTTAGAGGAAATGGAGAGGAAGATGGAGCGGAAGGAAAGGGAGGAAAGGAGGAGGAATTTCATAATAAGGGGGGCTACAAGGGAGGGGACGATAAAACAAACGGTAGAAAAGGTGTTAGAGAGAATAGGAGCGACGGGAAGAGTGGAGGGGGCGAGGGAGATTAAAAAAGGGCAAGAAGGAGGGAAAGACATAATGATAGAGGTAAGAATGGAGGAAATAGAGGAGAAAATAGAGGCGATGAGGAGGAAAAAGGAGCTGAGGGGGAGGAACGAAAGAATTGACGACGACTTAACGTGGAAGGAGAATGCAGTGGAAGTTGAAAAGAATAGGAGAGGAAGAGGAAAGAAGGGGGAAAAGGGTGAAGGTGGGGTATGGGAAAGTTTTAATAGAGGGTGAAGTGTGGTATTGGGAGGAGAAAAAGGAAGTATTGAGAGACTGGAGGGGAAAGAAAAGGGGGACAGGAAGAGCAGGGAGAGAAGGCAAGCGGAAAGAGGGGGGAAGGAACCAGGGGGGATCAAAAAATGATTAGAGAGGACGGAGAAAAAGGGCGAGAAAAAGAAAGGAAAGGAAGAAGAAGCGGAGGTGGAAAATAGCGTTTTGGAATGTGGCGGGTCTTACGAATAAGGATTTTTGGAAGGGATTGGAGGATTGGGTTTGTTTGGATTGCGATGGTGGAGACGTGGGTGGAAGAAAAAGGATGGGACAGAATAAGGGAAAGATTGCCGAGGGGGTATACATGGATGGCACAGTGGGCGGTGGAAAGAAATAGAAAGGGAAGAGCAATGGGCGGGATGGTGATAGGGGTCAGAGGGGAGGTGAAAGCGCAAAGGAAAGGTGGCAGGGGGGAGGAAGAGGGGACGATGACGGTAGAGATGGAAGAGGGGGAGAATAGATGGGCAATAATCGGGGTGTACATAAACGGAGATATGGAAAAGAAAACAGAGAGGGTAAAAGAATGGATGGAGCGGCAGGAGGGAAGGAGGGGATTTTAACGCGCTGACGGGAGTGGAAAGGGAAGGAGGACGGGTGGAGAGGGAGGAGAGGGAGGAGGGAAGGAGGTCGAAAGACGGGAAGGTAAACGCGGAAGGAAGAAAGCTGATAAAGGTGCTAGAGGAAACGGGGTGGGAGATTTTGAACGGGAACACAGAAGGAGATGAACAGGGAGAATTCACATATAAAGGGGGAAGGGGGGAGACGGTCATCGACTACGCATTAGGAGACAGGAAAACAAGGGAAGCGGTGGAGAGGATGTGGATAGGGGACAATGTAGAGTCGGATCATTACCCGATAGTGGTGACGATTAAAAAAGGGAAAAGGGAAAGAAAGAGTCAGAGCAAAGGAGAAAGAACGGTAGGAAGTGGCAAATGGACGGAAAGGATGAAAGAGGGGTACAGAAGAAGACTGGAGGAAGTGGAATTAGAGGGAGAGGACATGCAAGGGTTGGCCAAGGAGATAGAGGGGAAAATGAAGGAGGCGATAAAGGTGATGTCACGTCCGGAATGGACGTGGGCATATATTTTTTGATTGCCTCCTTTTTTGCCTACGACAAGCGCAATAGCACGGGATAAGGGTAAAAAGGGGTAGTGCTTGGAATAAGTTAAAAATTAGGAAGTCATGCAGTGATTGACACTTAGAAATAATCCGACGAATTTGTACAAACTTAAGAGGTTTATTACAAATAAGTGATCGGATGAAAAAGGTTACTTATACAGACAAAATGACAATGAAAATAACTATGAAGTCGGGGGAACAATCGGATTAACAAAAAATGAAATTTGTCGCTTACATTGGTCGCTGTGTTTGTGAGCGTATCAGTGTGTAGGTACGCTCACTCGCAAGGATATCGGTTGACGCTCGCAGATGAGGGCCTCGTTGACGGACGCCACGCTTAGCGTTCGGAAAGCGGTCACCAGCACCAGACTCTTGGGGCGCTGAGAGTATTTATGTATATACGCGTAGTTAACAGCACTTGAACTATTTTATGGACTCGAGGCCGCGAGAGTCGACTAAACTTTTATACGACGCTTCGGTCAAAATCCGAAGATGTATAATATTCAAAACTCTATGATATCGGTACTACTCTTCGAATTCTCTCAGAACAAGATTAAGAAGTGAAGTTCATTTGATGGAAGATTTTGCGAGACTGAGATCTGAACGCGATGGAAATTGTTGGAAGAATTGATCTGAACGCGATGGAAATTGTTGGAGAACTAGGTTCTGAATTTGATGTGATGGTGGTTGACGGGAGACGGCTTCGACCTTTTGCACACTGGTTCTTGGTTCGCATGCGAATTTTTAGAGTGAGTGGGAGACAATCTTTGGTTTCTCTTCTTAGAAATAATAGCGCTGGTGGAAGGGGCAATTTCGCTTTGTTAATGGAACGTGCATGAGGTGTGTAGTCGAAATTAGCGCTAAGTCGTTCGTGATAGCGCGGCGACCGTTTGATTCGGACGGCCGGATGTTTTCATACTCCGCTCTGGTTACCGGGTCGAATCATGCAGACTTCTCTTTGTTCCCATGCGGATGGCTAGCGTAAAGTTTTTGGAGTGAGTGCGTGTTTGATTTTTTTGAGCTGCGGCTTTTCGTGGAATATTTGCCTGAGATCACGTTCTTGTTGAAAGCCAATGTGATAGGAAATCCAATGACTGTGGTGGTGCTGCTATCGTGTATATATAACTATGATTTGAATATGCTTGCGGAACGTACGCAAGTTCCGTTTAACGCTGTTACGCGTCTTATTCTTAGATTTATACATTTAATACGCTTCTGACGGCAAATGAGGATATTGGGAATAACCGAGATGAAAAAAACCTAGAGAAAGAAGGGACATTCGCTAGGATGTAACAGTGAGCAAGGAGGATGATGGTAGGGCGGGGAGGGTGACAAGGGAAGGACGGTGGGACGAGGAAAGTAGAAAGAAGAAGAGGGAGATGAGGGAGGAACTAAGGAAATGGAGGAAAGGAGAAAGCACGACGGAACGGTACAAGGGGAAGAAAAGGGAGTACAATAAGATGTGTGAGAGGAAAAAGGAGGAAGAACGAGATAGCCGAATTAGGGAGGTAGCGGAAGCGAAGACGGAAGAGGAAGTGAACAGGGGAAAAAAGAGGAGAGGATGGAATAAAGGCGGTAGAGTGGAAGATAGAAGAGGGGAAGGGAGAGCAAGAAGGAAAAGAAGAGGAGATATGGAGGAGGGTTTAAGGAAAGAGGAAATAAGGATGGCGATACAGAAAATAAAAGAAGGAAAGGCGATGGGGAGAGACGAAATTCCGAACGAAGCGTGGAAGTGGGGAGGAGAGAAGGCGATTGATTGGGCTTGGGAGATCTGCAGGAGGGTGTGGGAAGAGGCGGGTTGACCAGAGGGATGGAAGGAGGGAATTATAGTACCAATTATAAAAAAAGGGAAGGGCGAGAGAGTGGAAGAATACGGGGGGTGACGCTGATGCCGTCGCTGTACAAGGTGTACGCGACGGTGTTGGCAAAAAGGCTGAAAGAGTAGACGGAGAGAGTAGGAGCGGTGCCGTGGAACCAAACAGGATTCAGAGCAGGAATGAGAGCGATAGATAATATATATATATATATATATGTATATATATATATATATATATATATATATATATATATATATATATATATATATATATATATATATATATATATATATATATATATATATATATATATATATATATATATATATATACAGGGTGATCCAGAATAGGTGTAACAGCGGGAAATGCCGGGTTCAGCAGGTTACTCCGAAGATTTCTACTTAGCCGTTTTCTTTTTTTCGCCTCCGTCATCAAATGGGAAGCATTAGAAAATAGGCGTTCGGTCTTCGAAATTAACGCTCGAATTCGCCATGTTGGACGATCGAAAAGGGCAGAAGAGTAGACGAAGGGCCACGAAGTCGTAGCCGACGTCAACACGGTTCTGCGGAACAGCAGCGTTTGACAAATGCCAGCGCGCATGATCTGACGTTTAGCGAATCATTCGCTACGTTGCCTGTCAACCTATTCGGCCCGAGAATCGTGACATACGATTTGACGTTTCACCTATCGTCTGCTATCGCTCGGCGTATTGCGTGCCAAAGCGTGAAGCGCGCCGCAATTAATGACATTTACGAATTTTGCCGCTATTATCCATCGAGAGAGCCTGTTCTTTTTGCTTCCTTAAGAAATAAAAATTAACAAAACCAAAGAATTGTCAATGATTATCGAATTTCGATATACCGAGCGATTTTTCTTGCGTATTGAAAAAAAATTAATACGTAAGTTTTTATTAACAAACTCTTAATAACTTGACGCTACACTTTCGAGAATTGGATATTGTCGGGATTTCATTTCTCATTCGACCACTCCGTTCAGTATCATAGTCGGATTGATCTCCAAAAATACATTTTTCTGTACGAATGTCATCTCAAAGTGTATTCGAGCTGGGTTAGGAAACATGAGGAGAAGCTTTCCATTTCCTCATTCGGGAAGACGAAATCAGTCGGTTCCGGCAGACGAAAATCGATACGACGTTTTCTTAGGATTAAAAATAGATGACAAGATCTTCTGCACCGCCTGAGATACAATTTTTCACGTACCGATACGGGTTGATTCTGGAAATCCGAAAGCGTTGCGACTCTGTTTGCGGTTTCTCTTAAGGGGTAACACCACTCGAGCGGCAGAAAATTAGGCCTAACTTTGACAATTCATTTTGTTAGTATGAAAAAAGGAATAGGATTTCTTATGAGAGGGTTTATGTAAGACATATTAAAGTATGTAAAAATTATTGTAATTTTCATACAAAATAGCGACGACAGAGCCCATCTTGAAAAACTTGTTTTTCAAACTGAGAGGCCGGAATACACGAATCCTTTGCATGAATCGATTTGAATTTTGATCGCAGCTTCATAATTACATTCTCTATGGGCGTACGTAGCCGTTTTTTTTAAATTAAATGTAAACTTTTTTTTCTAAACAATTTATCGGTTATCTTTTGGGCAAGAAATCGATTTATTTCTTTCAATGTCCGCCATTTTTTCAAAATTTGATCGAAAAATCCCTACGTCGTCCCATAGAGAATGTAATTGTGAAGCTACTATCAACATTTCAAATCGATCCGTAGCAAAGGTGTTCAAGTACTCCGTTCTCCCAGATTAAAAAAACTTGTTTTTCAAGATGGGCTCTGTCGCCATTATGCATGAAAATTATAATACATTTTTTTTTCTTTAGTATGTGTTAAGTAAACCCTCTCAAAATAAATCCTATCCGTTTGGCAAACTCCCAAAATAAATTGTCGAATTTAGGCCTTATTTTCTGCCGCGAGAGTGGTGTTACCTCTTAAGAATATTAGAACACCAGCATTATGTAAAGGGTCAACATTTGTGCTACTTTATAATAAAATGTTATTTAATTATTCATTTCACCTGCGATCAGAGTAAATGGGCAATTCATGCTGTGCTGCAAGCTGCGAGTAGGGGCAGTAATATCGGGAACGTCCGATCGAGGCCCCGAGAACCATTCGGAGCACCGATTTTATCTTTGTTAAATAAACAATGCTCCTACCGTCGTTCCCGCAGCATCGTCAGACTTCTCGACCCATTCTGACCGGAAGTAAGATAAAATCGGAGACGAATTCGGGGCAATAATATCGGGAATGTTCGCTCGAGGCCCCGAGAACCATTCCGAGCACCGATTTTATCTTTGTTAAATAGACAATGCTCCTACCGTCGTTCTCGCACCATCGTCAGACTTCTCGACCCATTTTGAACGGAAGTAAGATAAAATCGGAGATGATTTCGGGGCAGTAATATCGGCAATTTCCGATCGAGGCCCCGAAAACTATTCCGAGCACTGATTTTATCTTTGCTAAATAAACAATGCTCCAATCGTCGTTCTCGCTGCATCGTCGGACTTCTCGGCCCATTCTGACCGGAAGTAAGATAAAATCGGCGACGAATTCGGGGCAGTAATATCGGGAACGTCCGAGCGAGGCCCCGAGAACCATTCCGAGCACCGATTTTATCTTTGTTAAATAAACAATGCTCCTACCGTCGTTCTCGCAGCATCGTCAGACGTCTCAGCCCATTCTGACCGGAAGTAAGATAAAATCGGAGACGAATTCGGCGTAGTAATATCGGGAACGTCCGAGCGAGGCGCCGAGAAACATTCCGAGCACCGATTTTATCTTTGTTAAATAAACAATGCTCCTACCGTCGGTCTCGCAGCATCGTCAGACTTCTCGACCCATTCTGACCGGAAGTAAGATAAAATCGGAGACGATTTCGGGGCAATAATATCGGGAATGTTCGCTCGGGGCCCCGAGAACCATTCCGAGCACCGATTTTATCTTTGTTAAATAAACAATGCTCCTACCGTCGTTCTCGCACCATCGTCAGACTTCTCGACCGATTTTGACCGGAAGTAAGATAAAATCGGAGATGATTTCGGGGCGGTAATATCGGGAATTTCCGATCGAGGCCCCGAAAACTATTCCGAGCACTGATTTTATCTTTGTTAAATAAACAATGCTCCAATCGTCGTTCTCGCTGCATCGTCAGACTTCTCGGCCCATTCTGACCGGAAGTAAGATAAAATCGGAGACGAATTCGGGGTAGGAATATCGGGAACGTCCGAGCGAGGCTCCGAGAACCATTCCGAGCACCGATTTTATCTTTGTTAAATAAACAATGCTCCTACCGTCGTTGTCGCAGCATCGTCAGACTTCTCGACCCATTCTGACCGGAAGTAAAATAAAATCGGAGACGAATTCGGGGCAGTAATATCGGGAATGTTCGCTCGAGGCCCCGAGAACCGTTCCGAGCACCGATTTTATCTTTGTTCAATAAACAATGCTCCAATCGTCGTTCTCGCTGCATCGTCAGAATGCTTGACCCATTCTGACTGGAAGTAAAATAAAATCGGAGACTATTTCGGGGCAGTAATATCGGGAATTTCCGATCGAGGCCCAGAAAACTATTTCGAGCAGCGATTTTATCTTTGTTAAATAAACAATGCCCCTACCGTCGGTCTCGCAGCATCGTCAGACTTCTCGACCCATTCTGACCGGAAGTAAGATAAAATCGGAGACGATTTCGGGGCAATAATATCGGGAATGTTCGCTCGAGGCCCCGAGAACCATTCCGATCTACGATTTTATCTTTGTTCAATGAACAATGCCCCTACCGTCGTTCTCGCACCATCGTCAGAATGCTCGACCCATTCTGACCGGAAGTGAAATAAAATCGGATACTATTTCGGGGCAGTAATATCGGGAATTTCCGATCGAGGCCCAGAAAACTATTTCGAGCAGCGATTTTATCTTTGTTAAATAAACAATGCTCCAATCGTCGTTCTCGCTGCATCTTAGACTTCTTGCCCCATTCTGACCGGAAGTAAGATAAAATCGGAGACGAATTCGGGCCAGTAATATCGGGAATGTTCGCTCGAGGCCCCGAGAACCATTCCGAGCACCGATTTTATCTTTGTTAAATAAACAATGCTCCAATCGTCGTTCTCGCTGCATCGTCAGACTTCTAGGCCCATTCTGACCGGAAGTAAGATAAAATCGCAGACGAATTCGGGGTAGTTATATCGGAAACGTCCGAGCGAGGCCCCGAGAAACATTCCGAGCACCAATTTCATCTTTGTTAAATAAACAATGCCCCTACCGTCGGTCTCGCAGCATCGTCAGACTTCTCGACCCATTCTGACCGGAAGTAAGATAAAATCGGAGACGATTTCGGGGCAATAATATCGGGAATGTTCGCTCGAGGCCCCGAGAACCATTCCGATCTACGATTTTATCTATGTTCAATAAACAATGCGCCTACCGTCGTTCTCGCACCATCGTCAGAATGCTCGACCCATTCTGACCGGAAGTAAAATAAAATCGGAGACTATTTCGGGGCAGTAATATCGGGAATTTCCGATCGAGGCCCAGAAAACTATTTCGAGCAGCGATTTTATCTTTGTTAAATAAACAATGCTCCAATCGTCGTTCTCGCTGCATCGTCAGAATGCTTGACCCATTCTGACTGGAAGTAAAATAAAATCGGAGACTATTACGGGGCAGTAATATCGGGAATTTCCGATCGAGGCCCAGAAAACTATTTCGAGCAGCGATTTTATCTTTGTTAAATAAACAATGCCCCTACCGTCGGTCTCGCAGCATCGTCAGACTTCTCGACCCATTCTGACCGGAAGTAAGATAAAATCGGAGACGATTTCGGGGCAATAATATCGGGAATGTTCGCTCGAGGCCCCGAGAACCATTCCGATCTACGATTTTATCTATGTTCAATAAACAATGCCCCTACCGTCGTTCTCGCACCATCGTCAGAATGCTCGACCCATTTTGAACGGAAGTAAGATAAAATCGGAGACGATTTCGGGGCAGTAATATCGGCAATTTCCGATCGAGGCCCCGAAAACTATTCCGAGCACTGATTTTATCTTTGCTAAATAAACAATGCTCCAATCGTCGTTCTCGCTGCATCGTCGGACTTCTCGGCCCATTCTGACCGGAAGTAAGATAAAATCGGCGACGAATTCGGGGCAGTAATATCGGGAACGTCCGAGCGAGGCCCCGAGAACCATTCCGAGCACCGATTTTATCTTTGTTAAATAAACAATGCTCCTACCGTCGTTCTCGCAGCATCGTCAGACGTCTCAGCCCATTCTGACCGGAAGTAAGATAAAATCGGAGACGAATTCGGCGTAGTAATATCGGGAACGTCCGAGCGAGGCGCCGAGAAACATTCCGAGCACCGATTTTATCTTTGTTAAATAAACAATGCTCCTACCGTCGGTCTCGCAGCATCGTCAGACTTCTCGACCCATTCTGACCGGAAGTAAGATAAAATCGGAGACGATTTCGGGGCAATAATATCGGGAATGTTCGCTCGGGGCCCCGAGAACCATTCCGAGCACCGATTTTATCTTTGTTAAATAAACAATGCTCCTACCGTCGTTCTCGCACCATCGTCAGACTTCTCGACCGATTTTGACCGGAAGTAAGATAAAATCGGAGACGATTTCGGGGCGGTAATATCGGGAATTTCCGATCGAGGCCCCGAAAACTATTCCGAGCACTGATTTTATCTTTGTTAAATAAACAATGCTCCAATCGTCGTTCTCGCTGCATCGTCAGACTTCTCGGCCCATTCTGACCGGAAGTAAGATAAAATCGGAGACGAATTCGGGGTAGGAATATCGGGAACGTCCGAGCGCGGCTCCGAGAACCATTCCGAGCACCGATTTTATCTTTGTTAAATAAACAATGCTCCTACCGTCGTTGTCGCAGCATCGTCAGACTTCTCGACCCATTCTGACCGGAAGTAAAATAAAATCGGAGACGAATTCGGGGCAGTAATATCGGGAATGTTCGCTCGAGGCCCCGAGAACCGTTCCGAGCACCGATTTTATCTTTGTTCAATAAACAATGCTCCAATCGTCGTTCTCGCTGCATCGTCAGAATGCTTGACCCATTCTGACTGGAAGTAAAATAAAATCGGAGACTATTTCGGGGCAGTAATATCGGGAATTTCCGATCGAGGCCCAGAAAACTATTTCGAGCAGCGATTTTATCTTTGTTAAATAAACAATGCTCCAATCGTCGTTCTCGCTGCATCTTAGACTTCTTGCCCCATTCTGACCGGAAGTAAGATAAAATCGGAGACGAATTCGGGCCAGTAATATCGGGAATGTTCGCTCGAGGCCCCGAGAACCATTCCGAGCACCGATTTTATCTTTGTTAAATAAACAATGCTCCAATCGTCGTTCTCGCTGCATCGTCAGACTTCTAGGCCCATTCTGACCGGAAGTAAGATAAAATCGCAGACGAATTCGGGGTAGTTATATCGGAAACGTCCGAGCGAGGCCCCGAGAAACATTCCGAGCACCAATTTTATCTTTGTTGAATAAACAATGCCCCTACCGTCGGTCTCGCAGCATCGTCAGACTTCTCGACCCATTCTGACCGGAAGTAAGATAAAATCGGAGACGATTTCGGGGCAATAATATCGGGAATGTTCGCTCGAGGCCCCGAGAACCATTCCGATCTACGATTTTATCTATGTTCAATAAACAATGCCCCTACCGTCGTTCTCGCACCATCGTCAGAATGCTCGACCCATTCTGACCGGAAGTAAAATAAAATCGGAGACTATTTCGGGGCAGTAATATCGGGAATTTCCGATCGAGGCCCAGAAAACTATTTCGAGCAGCGATTTTATCTTTGTTAAATAAACAATGCTCCAATCGTCGTTCTCGCTGCATCTTAGACTTCTTGCCCCATTCTGACCGGAAGTAAGATAAAATCGGAGACGAATTCGGGGCAGTAATATCGGGAACGTACGATCGAGGCCCCGAGAACCATTCCGAGCTACGATTTTATCTTTGTTGAATAAACAATGCTCCTACCGTCGTTCTCGCACCATCGCCAGACTTCTCGACCCATTCTGACCGGAAGTAAGACAAAATCGGAGACGATTTCGGGGCAGTGATATCGGGAATGTTCGCTCGAAGCACCGAGAACCATTCCGAGCACCGATTTTATCTTTGTTAAATAAACAATGCTCCGACCGTCGTTCTCGCTGCATGGTCAGACTTCTCGACCCATTCTGACCGGAAGTAAGATAAAATCGGTGACGATTTCGAGGCAGTAATATCGGGAACGTACGATCCAGGCCCCGAGAACCATTCCGATCTACGATTTTATCTTTGTTCAATAAACAATGCCCCTACCGTCGTTCTCGCACCATCGTCAGAATGCTCGACCCATTCTAACCGGAAGTAAGATAAAATCGGAGACTATTTCGGGGCAGTAATATCGGGAATTTCCGATCGAGGCCCCGAAAACTATTTCGAGCACCGAGTTTATCTTTGTTAAATAAACAATGCTCCAATCGTCGTTTTCGCTGCATCTTTAGACTTCTTGCCCCATTCCGACCGGAAATAAGATAAAATCGGAGACGAATTCGGTCCAGTAATATCGGGAAAGTTCGCTCGAGGCCCCGAGAACCATCCCGAGCACCGATTTTATCTTTGTTAAATAAACGATTCTCCTACCGTCGTGCTCGCAGCATCGTCAGACTTCTCGACCCATTCTGACCGGAAGTAAGATAAAATCGGTGACGATTTCAGGGCAGTAATATCGGGAATGTTCGCTTGAGGCCCCGAGAACCATTCCGAGCACCGATTTTATCTTTGCTAAATAAACAATGCTCCTACCGCCATTCTCGCAGCATCGTCAGACTTTTCGACCCATTCTGAAGGGAAGTAAGATAAAATCGGAGACGATTTCGGGGCAGTAATATCGGGAATGTTCGCTCGAGGCACCGAGAACCATTCCGAGCACCGATTTTATCTTTGTTAAATAAACAATGCTCCGACCGTCGTTCTCGCTGCATCGTCAGACTTCTCGACCCATTCTGACCGGAAGTAAAATAAAATCGGTGACGATTTCGGGGCAGTAAAATCGGGAATGTTCGCTCGAGGCCCCCTAGAAATATTCCGAGCACCGATTTTATCTTTGTTAAATAAACAATTCTCCTGCCGTCGTTCTCGCAGCATCGTCAGACTTGTCGACCCATTCTGATCGGAAGTAAGATAAAATCGGAGACGAATTCGGGGCAGTAATATCGGGAATCTTCGCTCGAGGCCCCGAGAACCATTCCGAGCACCGATTTTATCTTTGTTAATTAAACAATGCTCCTACCGTCGTCCTCGCACCATCGTCAGAATGCTCTACCCATTCTGACCGGAAGTAAGATAAAATCGCAGACTATTAGAGAACGTAATTATGAAGCTGCGATCAAAATTCAAATCGATTCATGCTAAGGGCTCGCGTATTCCGGCCTCCCAGTTTGAAAAACAATTTTTTCAAGATGGGCTCTGTCGTCGCTATTTTGTATGAAAATTACAATAATTTTTACATACTTTAATATGTCTTACATAAACCCTCTCATAAAAAATGCTATTCCTTGTTTCATACTGCCAAAATAAATTGTCAAAGTTAGGCCTAATTTTCTGCCGCTCGAGTGGTGTTACCCCTTAAGAGGAACCGCAAACAGAGTCGCAACGCTTTGGGATTTCCATAATCAACCCGTATCGGTACGTGACAAATTGTATCTCAGGCGGTGCAGAAGATCTTCTCATCTATTTTCAATCCTAAAAAACGTCGTATCGATTTTCGTCTGCCGGAACCGACTGATTTCGCCTCCCCCAATGAGAAAATGGAAAGCTTCTCCTCATGTTTCCTAACCCAGCTCCAACACACTTCGAGATGATATTCGTACAGAAAAATGTATTTTTGGATATCAATCCGACTATGATACTGAACGGAGTGGTCGAATGAGAAATGAAATCCCGAAAACATCCAATTCTCGAAAATGTAGCGTCAAGTTATTGAGAGTTTGTTAATAAAAACTTACGTATTGATTTTTTTTCAATACGCAAAAAAAAATCGCTCGGTATATTGAAATTCGATAATCATTCACAATTCTTTGGTTTCGTTAATTTTTATTACTTAAGGAAGCAAAAAGAACAGGCTCTCTCGGTGGATAATCGCGGCAAAATTCGTAAAGGTCATTAATTGCGGCGCGCTTCACGCTATGGCACGCAATACGCCGAGCGATAGCAGACGATAGGTGAACCGTCAAATCGTGTGTCACGATTCTCGGGCCGAATAGGTTGACAGGCAACGTAGCGAATCATTCGCTAAACGTCAGATCATGCGCGCTGGCATTTGTCAAACGCTGCTGTTTCGCAGAACCTTCTTGACGTCGGCTACGACTTCGTGGCCCTTCGTCTACTCTTCTGCCCTTTTCGATCGTCCAACATTGCGGATTCGAGCGTTAATTTCGAAGATCGAACGCCTATTTTCTAATGCTTCCCATTTGATGACGGAGGCGAAAAAAAGAAAACGGCTCGGTAGAAATCTTCGGAGTAGCTTGCCGAACCCGGCATTTCCCGCTGTTACACCTATTCTGGATCACCCTGTATATATATATATATATATATATATATATATATATATATATATATATGTATATGTATATGTATATGTGTGTATATATATATATATATATATATCTAATAGATAATTATTTGATAGGGAAGCAGGTGGCGAAGAGGAGAGGAAAGCTCATAGCAGCATTCATTGACCTGAGAGCAGCCTTTGACTCGATAGATCGCGGAGAAATAGCGAAGGCAATGGAGGAGAGAGGCATAAGGAAAGGGTTAAGAGAGAGAGTAAAATAAATATATGGGGAGACGAGGCGTAGGGTGAAAGTAGGGGAGAGCCGCGAGAGGTGTTTTGGATGGAGAAGGGGGTAAGACAGGGATGCCCTTTAAGCCCGGCGGTATTCAATATAATCACGGCAGACCTGGAAGAGGAGCAAAGAAAAGGGGAATGGGGAGAAATTAAAATAGGGAGAGAAAAAATATTTTCACTGGCATACGCGGACGATGTGGAGGTGATGGCGGAGCGGGAGGAAGACATGGAGAATATGATCAGGAGGCTGGAGAGGTACTTTGAAAGGAAGAAGCTGGAAGTAAACGTGGGAAAGACGAAGGTAATGAGGTTTAGGAAATGAGGGGGAAGGTTTAAAAAGAAGACGTGGAAATGGGGCGAGGAACAGATATAGGAAGTGAAGGAATTCAAGTACCTGGGGTATGTGTTTAAGAGGAATGGGGCGCAGGGGGCACAGGTGAAAGAGAGAATAAAGAAGGCAGGGACAGTAATGAGACAGGTGTGGGGAATAGGGAAGAGGGATTTCGGGCAGGATGTGGGAAGGATGTGGCTATTTGACACGCTGGTGAGGACGATGCTGGGGTATGGGGCGGAGATCTGGGGGTGGGGGGAAAGGGAGGCAATGGAGGCACTGCAGGAAAGGTATATAAGATGGGTGCTGGGGTTAGACTGGAGGACACCAGGATATATGGCAAGAGAGGAAATGAAAAGGGAAAAAATAAGAACGAGAGCAGCAAAAAGAGCATGGAGATATGAGGAAAAGTTAGAGATGGGGGGAGGAAGTGAGTAGGCGAGGTAATGCTGGGAGGAAATAAGGGAAAGGGAGAGGAGGGGTTAACCAGGAAGGTCAACGTGGGAGAGGGGGCGGGAGGATTGCAGGGAAAAAAGGAGGCGGAGGGGAGAGGTGGAACAAGAACAAGAAAGGGAGGGGTACGGGAGAATAGAGGCGGAGGACAGAGAAGAACAAAAAAGAAAGAGGTGGGAAAGGATAAGGGGATCGAGGTTTAATGGATGGTACGAAGGGGTCGTAACAACAGGGGTACCAGGGTATTTAAAGAGAGTGTGGGGAGCGGAAAGGTACAGGAGGGTAGCGAGGTTTAGGTTAGAGAACGAAATGAGAGAGGGGCGATATTGAGAGACGGAGGAAGAGAGGAAATGTAGGATGTGTGGGGAGGAGGGTGAATCATGGGAACATGTAATAGACAGTTGCGGAGGAGGATAAGAGGAGGAAAGGGGGATAGGACAAAGGGTAAGAGAAATTTTGGATGAAGGAGGAGGGGGAGAGGAATGGATGAAAAGGTTGCAGGAAAGGAGGAAGGAAAGGGAGGAGGAGAATTATGAGAGAGGAGGAGAGGTAGAATCGGTATGAGAGAGGAATGGAGTGAGAGGGGGAAACGGAAGTAGGGCGGTAAGGAGAGGAGCGAGCGGAGTAGGTTTAAGTAGAATTAAGGCGAAAAAAAGAGAAGAGCAGCGGCGCGAGCGAAGGAGAGCGAGGGGCTGGCGAAATAGGATTAAGGATGGGTTAAGATAGTGTGTAAATAGTAGGGAATAGAAGTGGAAGCTGCGGAATTGTGGAAAGTACACTTGTTCGATTTATTAGTTATTTTTAGCTGTAATAAACTTTTATTGTTTTATAGTAATTTTCGCTTCTTACCCTTTATTGTCCATGCCTTGATATAAGAGAATAACTTTATTAGCGATCGGAGTTATAGCGAAAAAGCTATTTCTACATCATAAAATTCATTTGCGACAATTAATAATATTACAATGCACAGGAGGGTTCGCGGTATCATCCTTATTCGTACGTTTTGCAATTTGCCACGATGATATCTTTAAGTTATTATTCCCAATCTTAAAAATATTATAAGTCGTACCGATGTTTATGCCGACAATAAACTAACGCACGCCGTAGCTACTATAAAATGAGTCACCAGAGAACTAGAATACTTATCTCGGTTTAGTCTCTCGCCGCTAATTGATTTAGTGTTTGGACATTTTCTTCGGCGGGGAAGCGACGATTTTATCTCTGTTCCCTACGGTGATTCGGTACGAACTGTCGATTACTCCTAATTGCCGGGAGATCCAACCGTGATACATTTCGGGTCCGATTGTTACATCCTAGCGAGTGTGCCTTCTCTCGGTTATTCCCAATATCCTCATTTGCCGTTATAAGCTTATTAGTATATGTGTATAAATCTAAGAATAAAACACGTTACAGCATTAAACGGAACTTGCGTACGTTCCGCGAGCATATTTAAATCACAGCGATATATACACGATAGCCGCACCGCCGCAGCCAGTCATCGACTTTTCCTATCCCATTGGCTATCAACAAGAACACGATCTCAGGCGCATATTGCAGGAAGAGCTGTCGAACCAAAAACCAACCATCAGCTCGATCAACAGACTCCGAAAATCCTACGCCGGCCCAACCACATGGGAACCAAGAGAAGCCTCGACCCTAGATTATTTAAACATAACATAGCCTAGACAACTCCGACGAATTTATAACACTGACTAAAAAATAAGACATCCGGTCTCGCTGCGTAGTCCGATATATAAGCCTCGCGACATGAGAAGTCACCATAGCCATACATTGGCATAACACAAACCATGCGAATGCTTAGGTCTCTGATATCGAACTCTATATCCCATGCGCTTTTTTGCCGAAACACGGGATAAAGGTCCCCTGCCTTCGATGCGTGCAATTCTATATAAGGAATGATCGAGAACGATTCTGCGAATCATGAATATCGCGACCAATCACGCTAAACCTTAAAGTTCCTTCTCCCACTATCGAACCCCTCCTAATTTTCATATCAAGAAAGACTTCCTTCCTGAAGTCAGTCTTCCAACAATTTCCATCGAGTTCAGATCAAGTCTCCCGACAATCTTCATCAAATACAGACCTCAATCTCGCAAAATCTTCAATCAAATGAACTTCACTTCTTAATCTTGTTCTGACAGAATTCGAAGTGTAGTACCGGTATCATAGAGTTTCGAATATTACACATCTTCGGGTTGTCACCAAAGTGCCGTATAAACGTTTAGTCGACTCTCGCGGCCTCGAGTCCGTAAAATAGTTCAAGTGCTGTTTACTGTCTACTGTCTTAAAGTCTGGTGCTAGTGACCGCTTTCCGAACGCTAAGCGTGGCGTCCGTTAACGAGGCCCTTATCTGCGAGCGTCAACCGATATCCTTGCGAGCGAGCGTACCTACACACTGATACACTCACAAACACAGCGACCAATGTCAGCGGCAAATTTTATTTTATGTTAATCCGATTGTTCCCCCGGCTTCATAGTCATTTTCATTGCCAATTTTTTTGTAAAAGCAACTTTATTCATCCGATCACTTATTTGTAATAGATCTTTAGTTAAGTTTGTACAAATTCGTCGGATTATTTAGAAATACCAATCACTGCATGACTTTTTAATTTTTAACTCATTCCAAGCGCTACCCCTTTTTACCCTCATTCCGTGCTATTGCGCTTGTCGTAGGCAAAAAAGGAGGGAAACAAAAAAATATATGCCGACGTCCCTTCCGGACGTGACACGATTCGGGTAGCTTCGGCTATTTTCGGTGACTCATACTTCACACGAACGTTAACGATGAATTAATCGTTACACTTTTGCAGACCGACCATCCTGTTGTAGCAGTTGCGGTGAAGCAGTGAGTTTTTTAGTGCTCTCGACCCCTTGTAGCGTGATCACCGCCCTTGCCCCTGCATTTCTTGGGCTCGTTCTACTGTCATCCCTCATTGAATGAGCAGGAGCGGTATCACGTGACGATAGAACGTCACGTAGGAACAAGATTTACTCGTCGAAGTTAGCGAGCTTTTTTCACCGTTGGGTTCGTATCCAGCCCCGACGAGTCGTTTCGTCGAACTTTTGGAGCAAGATATGTACTGGGATGCAGTCTCGTTCGTTAACTCCGAGAGCTTTCAGTGCTGACAGATGCAATTATGCCGTGCTTATCATTGCACTGAGTTCTGCTGACGACTCCCTTTGTATGCCCGGGATGCCGAAAGTAGCGGAGAGGTGATGATCGACAAAGTTTCCTTTGGGTTCAAACGTTTCCTTCAGCAGGTTTCAGGCTGCCAGGTAGCTTGCGTTTCTCGTGTCGAAACTTATCACCAGCCGTTCGGGCGCCCGCGGAGACATGTCCGAAGGTATTTTAGCGTCTCTGTGTCCGCAAGATCCAAACGTAGGCCAATAGACGATTGGAAGTCTTCCTTGAAGCTCAGCCAGTTCTCGTATTTGCCGTCGAATTTTCGTAGAGCCTGCTCCGGAAGGCGCGTTGTGGGTGCTGCGATGCAAAACTGATTTGGTGACGATCGCTGCTCGCTAGGTGCACTGTTTGTATTGGAGAGTGTTGGTGCAGACATTCTGCTTTCCAGATCTCGTCCGGTTCCTATGAGACGATAATAGTCATCTTCCATCACGGCGCGATTTGCCGAGTGGTCACACATGGGATCGAGCACTTCTAAATCGTCGGTTAGACTATTTAGTTCTGCGAGATTGTTCGTGAGGCGCTCATTGTAAACCTTGAGTATCGCGGGTTCAGGTTTCTTTCTTTGCGCGTCTAAATGTTTTTTAAAGGACGTGAGCTGCCCCTTGATGTAGGCTCGCTTGCGGACGAGTCTATCCTTCATTCTCTGTTGTTCCTCTGAAAGAGACATGGTCGTGCAGTTCGAAGCGAGTTTGAAGGGTGTGAACGATGACGAGTGAACCGAATTGACAACAAATTGGTACGAGCTTATCGTCTGGCGATGTCGACTATGCATTCGATTGTTCTTGTTTCTTCACTGTCACAATCACTACAGTAGCACGCTGCCACTATCTCCACATTAGCACTGTCAAGAATGTTTTCTTAGATAGTCCGTAACCGTAATGATTAAGCCCGGATCACGTGTTATCCTGCTCAAAGGACCAAAATATGGGATACGCCGGGACCGCGCGGTAAAACTTCGACCTGTCGGGGATGTAAGGCGGGACTTACACTGTGGCGGTGACGTAGTCCCTGGGTATCATCGTCAGGGAAATTAATCACCATCGACTTGATATGTATTTCGGAAGTGAAGTTAGTTTCTCGAAGACGAAAACCAGAAAAAATATTGTTTACTTTGAAATTCAACGCTTTACACTAATGACTTAAGGTTTACTTGGTGTTATGGTAATGCGTCTTACATACGTGGGTCATTTGACAAGTACCTAGCCTCACCGCTAGATGGTGTCACTATTGCAAGAGAAATACACTATAGTGTATTACCGTCTCGTAGACGGCTACTGACAAAATTTCAGCTGGATCGGACTTGTAGTTCTCTTTTGAGAGCGTGTGAAAGCAAGTGTGTCCGTTGATTTTTGAAAGAATGGAGAAAGAACAATATCGGTTGGTGATTCGATTCTTGTTTTAGGAAGGGAAATCGCGCAGTGAAATTAAAGAATGCTTGGATGCAGTGTATGGGGATGCTTCTCCTTCGATGGCGACCGTTAAATTTTGGTATAACGAGTTTCAACGTGGTCGTACGTCGGTTTTTGATGATCCACGCCCAGGTGCTCCAAAAACAGCCACTACGGAGGAGAACGTGACAAAAATACACGATATCGTTTTGTCAGACCGCCGATTAAAGGTGCACGAGATAGCTGTGATAGTAGGCATCTTAGAAGAACGCGGGTGGCATATCCTACATGAGACTTTGGGTATGAGGAAGCTGTCAGCAAGGTGGGTGCCGCGTTTGCTGACTGCAGACAACAAGCGCATTCGTGTGACCACTTCAGAGCAGTGTTTGGAGCTGTTTAATCGTAATCCAAAAGAGTTTTTGCGCCGTTACGTGACCGTCGACGAAACATGGATTCACTGGTATACTCCAGAGACCAAGGGGCAGTCCAAACAGTGGACCTTACCCGGTGAACCTGCTCCAAAGAAGGCGAAGACGGTCCCGTCGGCTGGAAAGGTGATGGCCACTGTTTTCTGGGATTCTCAAGGTGTGATTTTTATTGACTACCTGGAGAAGGGCAAGACGGTCGCGGGACAGTACTACGCCGAACTATTGAGCCGATTTAACGCCGTGTTAAAAGAAAAACGGCCCCATTTGTCGAGAAAGAAAGTGCTTTTTCACCATGATAATGCACCGGCTCACACCTCCGCACTCGCCACGGCTAAATTGGTCGAATTACGCTATGAACTGCTGCCCCATCCACCGTATTCTCCAGATTTGGCTCCGTGCGATTTTTTTTTGTTTCCGAATCTAAAAAATTCACTCGCCGGGAAGAAATTCCACTCCAATAACGAAATAATCGCCGCCACGGAGGCCTATTTTGCAGACCAAGAGATAACATTTTTTTTCAATGGGGTTAAAAAATTTGGAACACCGCTGGGCCAAGTGTATTCAACTAAAAGGAGACTACATTGAAATATAAATTTTATTTTTAGCAAAATTTTGGTGTTTTCATTTGTAGGCTAGGTACTTATCAAATGACCCACGTATTGCGCTTAGAAGTAGTCTCAAGGCACAGTGTGATTTTAATGTTTTGCAGACACGAGACGATGTCAACTGTTGCCCAATGGTTCTTGATGCGTCTCGGTCGAGGTGAAGGTTTTGACTTTGTGCTTGAAAGTAGTCTTAAGGCACAGTGTGATGTTTTTTAGACACGAGACGATCTCAACTGTTGCCCAGTAATTCTTGATGTGTCTCGGTCCAGTTGAAGTTATCAACTGAAAATCCGTAGGTGGTGACGATAGCTCCTCAAAAAAGGGCATAGGTGAGACTCACCTATATCCTTCGCCTTTCATGAAGTTATCATCGGTGCAAAATTAAGAGTGGGAGGATTTTGTCTCATCACCAATCACGGAAGGGAGTTTTGGGCGGGGCAGAAGGGTGCAACGTAGACATTGCTGTCAGACCCAAGCTTGACTGTATGGAAATTCCCGTGACGCGCTAGTCACTATAATAAAAAGTTTTTCGCGCTTGAGTCGAGCATCGAATGGGCGCGGAGGTTAAACCCTTCATTAGACTCTGCGGCGATGCTGGTCAGATAGTCTTCGAGGATAGTCCATGCTGCACGTGTACTTTATTTTTCACAAGATCTTGAAGTATTTCTTTACGGCAATGAAGGTAATACGGCTTAAACTGTAAAGAGATTATAAATCGTTGAATCTGCTAGCCAAATGTAGCAGTTGTTCGATTCGAGCGAAGTGACATATTTTTAGATACTGAAAAGTAAGAAAGATGAACTTGACATTGCTCGAAGACAAGAAAAAATGTATATCAGTTCTTATCGAACACCTGGAAATATGGATTTGTCTCGCATAAAGGGCAATTAGTGAAAAATGTCTGCAGGCATCGCAAAGTGAAATATATGGATTTATTAGTTCAATGGCAAACACCACCAGGTCACAAGTATGAATTATTCTTGCATTAAACTTGGGCAGTGGAAAATTCTCAGAGCCTTTGGTATCAAAACGTCAGAAATCTGAATTTCTTTTGAATTAATCAGACCAAAAATATATATCTTTGGGTACTGCGATCCCGAAATTCATCCGAAAACAAAAACAAAAAATTAATCCTTGCTTCATGGGCCCAAGTGGGATCAACAAAGCGCACCGTCCGTATAAGTCTAGTGGATGAGTATGTAAGAAATATACACTTCACTGACGGGAGTTCATGGTTATAAGAATAATTAAATTGTGTGTGCTTAATAATAAAAAGTTGAAAAACTATTTATGATCCCATTATCTCACCACGTTATGGATTCCTTTTCTTAGGTTTCTTGAAACACTTTTTCCTGCTTAATATGAATTTCAAACTATACATGTATAGTTTCTTCAAACATATTTGAAACTCACTATTCGTCGGATTGAATCTGAGAAAAAAAAGGTTTCTGCCCTTCAAAAAACGAAATTAAATCGCTTCGAAATTTTTTCAAAAGTTACAAAAGTGCGCCAGGTAATAAAAAAATCGCCTCAGAAACATGGTTTACAAATTAGTATTATCTGTTTAAATTCAAACAGTGGTTTTACTATGCTTTTTCATTGATCAATTATGCCAAAAAAATGAAACGATTGTTGTAATAGCCAAGTATAATGTACGTATTATGCAACTGTACAAGAAATGTTGTACACAAAATTGTTAAACCTTAGAAATACACTTATTGAACATGTTTTATTTTTATTTTAAAAATTACATGATCATAATAAACAATTGAAATCACGATTATAAAAAAATACAACTTATGAACCACCCAAGTACACTGGAAATTCCGTGCAAAGTCATGGCATGCATGGTTAAGAAAATAATGCTTGTTGAAAGATTTGGACTTCCTAACTACTCAACTCTCAGGTTTAAAGTAATGAAATTGCTAAGCTAGATGGTAGCGGTTGGAGATGGTATTCTTCAGATTATGGTAACATGCACGTTCTGGAAAGTGAACTTTGCATAAAGGTATTTTAGAGAAGTAAAATTATTCTCCAGCTTCTTCACATAACCACAGTAAAAGCCAATTTTTTTAACAACCACACTTTGTTATCCTCTATTGGTTATGTGAATGGTAATTGAATGAATGAGCCAATGAAGTACAGATCAGTTCAGTGATGTGCCCTCCAGCCCTCGCTAGAGATAATTATTTGTAAGGTAAACCATGTTTTCGAGGGGATTTTTCATTACTTGGCGTACTTTTCAACTTTTGAAAACTTTTAAATTCATACATTGAGCCATTTTGCCAGACCGAATCCAACGCTTTTTCAAAGTCGATTAATATTGCACCCATTATATGTCCTCTGGGAAGATACGTGTTGATATCGGAGAAGAGTTGATTGACTGTCAGTCATGTTTACGAAAACATCATCATCAATGGTGAATTTAATTGCAACCTTCTAATCCAAAATTACGAGGCTTTTGCTCTCAGGGATATCATCCATATCCAGTCACTATTCTTGGTCCCCTCTCCGGCAACTTCGCATGCGGTCTACTGCAACGTATGGCTCGACGTTATCTTACTTGATTCGGAAGAGAAACTTCTTTCGTTCTGGAAATCCCCTGCTCCGTTTATTGCTGGCCACGATCTCCTCTCACTGACGTACAACTTAAGCTTACGTCACTTTTCACCTCGAACTATTATTAGGCATAGTTTAATCGATTTCGACGAACGCGTTTTTTCTGCTAAGGTTGAGTCAGCATTATCGCAACCATCAGACTCGCCACTAGTTTCGGCCCTCAGCTTTGATCAACTAGTTTCGTCTCTCTCATCTACTATTACCAAAACGTTCAACGAGTGTGCTCCTTGTAATGCAATGTAATGTGTAATGACAAAAAATGCATTACACATTACATTGTAATGGGCAATGGACATTTTTTACATTACAAAGTATAATGTAATGAGTAATGGAAAGCTTTAACTTTACAAAATTCAATGTAATAAGTAATGGAATTTGTGCACATTACTAATGTAATGTAATGGAAAAAGTCTCCATTACCTATTACAACGTAATATGGGTTATTGTTCGTTTCCCATTAGGGGCAGCGGATTTTTCACTGGGTCGAACTAACCCGATGGTAGTAACCGCGCGTTTGTGTTCACCAGTGGCAGTAGCGGTATTGGCCCGGGCCAAACTGACCCAATGATCGTAACCAAGTGTTACTCGGCTACGAAACTGGTTAGCGGTGTTTTCCCCGGGTCAAACTGGCCCAATAGCAGTGACCGCGCTTTTCTTGGTCTGTAGATGCAGTAGCGGTTTTGACCCGGGTCAAAGCGACCCAATGGTAGTCACCAAGTGTTACTCGGTTACCAGTAGGGGTAGCGGTGTTTTCCCCTGGTCAAACGCTCCCAATAGTAGTAACCGCGCTTTTCTTGGTCTCCAGAGGCAATAGCTATATTAATTCAATGATTCGATTTTGGTATTTTCCATTTCCTGTAGAATTGCTTGTAGGATAGCTAAAACAGACTTTAAAAATTTCGTCCGCAATGAAAGATAGCTGAATTTTGTGAAAATGATGAATTCATTGAAATATTCTATTTTCTCCTGTATTTAAATATCTCCATTGGTGTTATGTTTTTTAATATATTTTTTCGACAATTGTGCGTGTAAAATGTTCAGTGAAAGTTCGGAGCATCCATAATTAATTAGAAAGTAGAATTGAGTCCTTGAGAACGATTGATATTATCATTACAATTAATGATGTTATTACCATGATCATTTCGTTGAGTGACTGGGTCGATGAAAAGAAAGAAAGACCCACCTTTTTTCGGAAAAAAAAATACGAAACCTGCGTCGTTCTTAACCGCGTTTGCAATGATTTTTATCACTTTTTCGGCATTGCTGGGCGACGAGTCGAGAGATCGCGTGAAACTTGCACCTTGTACGATATCCGAACGGTATGGATTCGTTTTTCTCAAGAATGCTGATAGAAGTCAATTTTTTCCCTGATATTGGGTCAGTTTGACGCGGGGAAAACACCGCTACTCCTACTGATAGCCGAGTAACATTTGATTACCATCATTGGGTCAGTTTGACCCGAGCCAAAACCACTATTGCCACTGGTGATCAACAAACGCACGGTTACTACCATCGGGGTACATCGAGTAATGTAAAAAAATTCCATTGCTCATTACATTACATCTTTTAATGTTGAACATCCAATGTAATGAGTAATGGCACAGAGTAATTGTTTACATTACAAAATGTAATGTCATGAGTAATGGAAATTTGTTATATTGCTGAATGTAATGTAATCGGTAACGAAATTTTCTTTCATTACAAAATGTAAAGTAATGAGTAATGAAAACGATAATGCATTGCGAAAAGTAATGCATTATTTGCATCCCTGTTCTCAACTACAACAATGGGATAACCGTATAAAAACATCATCCGGTCATACAATAGAAAATGTTATAACCAAGGCTCCGTTCGAATGTAAAGTCCATTGGAAAAATAGTTTTTGAGACACGACTTCCGCCGTTTCATAGAACATAGTTTCGAAAAAATGTCTTAGCACAATAGGTAATCTGGTCCTTCACAAAAGTCGTCATTTCTCGGTAAATCCTTTGAATTCTCGCAAAATCTTTGTTTCACCTAGGCTTTAAGGTACAAATGAAATCGTATTTTTGAAATTTTCAACTCACGCAAACCCTTAAGGGGTGAATGCAGTCAGAAGCGTGAAAAAACGAGCATTTTCAATATTTTTTGAAAATTGTAATCAAGTTTGTTTTATAATTGTGGGTACACAGACTTTTTATGTTATATTTCAACATGACTTGTACAAATTTTCAAAGAAAAATATTGATTATTTATAAAAAATATCGCTATCTTTGTCGGACCCCCTTCGGCATGTAGTGCTTTGCGGTGACCATCATAAGATTTTACTGGATCATCTAAAATCAAAACACCAAAAAAAATCATTAGTTTGATAATAAATCTAGTCCTTCATAGAATTTTTTTTCTTCAAAAAATTAGCAAAATGGCGGCTTCCAACAGATAACTTTCGATTTTCGACCAAAAGATCGCTCGTTTCTTGTTTAAAAAAATAGAAATCTTCAACAAAAATGAAAATCCTTCGATTAAGGACTAGTTTTTAATGCTATCAATAAGCACACCAAATTTCATCCAAATCCATCCAGTGGTTTTTTAATTATAGTGGTCACCGATTTGAAACACATAGTTTCGAGAAAAACGCATTTAAAGTTTTTCGACCTGGATACGGCATTATATGATCGTAAAATGTTGAGCTCGATGGATGAAGCTAAACTTTAAAAATATATTTTGATGAGCTGAATCCCAATATCACAATTTTTGCCGAAAAGTCGAGCATTCAATTGTTTATAGCCAATTGTTAAAACAATTATCAAAAAAATTAAAGTTTTTCGGGATGAATTATTTCTTTCTTAACATTTTGGGCAATTTTAAAACGAAAGTATTCTCTATAACATCTTGCTAAAGTTTATAGTTTTTGAGTAATAATTCTTTGAATATTTCTAAAAGAGTTTTTCAATTTTACACTTCATTTATGTATAGGAATACTAATTAAAAAATTACTTACATCGACTCATCAATTCCGGGCCCATACAATAGGGGTTCTGCCGATGGGGATGCTTCCAAAATATCAATTTGTTGTTGTTTTCGAATCGAAAATTTTCAGTTACGAACAAGACTATTTATAGAATATAATAGGGGGGGGGGCGCGAAACCGGTTGCTTGCAGCTGCCGTCAGCTACCTGCCATGGGGACCCGACCCCCCTTCACTAATTGTGGGATATCCCGGAAACTATTCATCGGATTGATTTTAAATTTTCAGGGAATATTTTCAAAACGTCATGCTTCGAGAAAATGTTTAAAAAATCGATTTTTAGAAAATTCTGACTGCATCTCACCCCTTAAAGGAACTAGAAGTAACCGTCGTGTGACAGTGATATCTTCATCGGCAACGTTGACAGTATAAAGATCGTATTTTTCGCTCGACAACTACCAATTTTTTTTCGTTACATTGTTTGATCAAGCGAACCCCCATGTGGTGAGTGAACGGGTGTTCGCGGGAACGACTATATTAAATACACGATATGTGTATTTGAAACAAATAGTAGAAACATTCTCCCGAACTATCAAATTTTGACGATAATGAGAAGTGAGAAAAAGCGGTCTCGTTCAGTTGCCGAGGACTCGCTTGCCAGACACCGCCGTATACACAGCAAGCTATCCAAGAAGAAAATTCCGGGAGTACACGCGATCAATTGTTTGATCTCGCTCTCTCTCTCGCTCGTGACCATCGAACTTCTCTCATCATCAAAGCCCAGGCCTGGCGAATTTTATCGGGTTCGATGATCATCACGACAACGAGGAAACAGAAAAAGATAAGAAATTATTCGTACTGAAATAATCATGTGTTACACCGAGAATCTCTCTCAGAAGATATGGCGTGTGTAAAGGACAGGGCGACATAAAAGAAAAGCGGTGTGACCAGTGTCACGTCCTGAGGGGACGTGGGCATATACCTATCGCGGTTCCCTCTTTTTAGCCTACGCCTAGCGCACTAGCTCGGGATGAGGGTGTAAAAGGGAAAGGTGCATGCAAATGTGGGAATGACGCAGTGACTCGATTGATAAATGAATTGATTTACGCAAATGATTGAGAATTCGGGGTTTATTATAATTAACCAATTTGGTTAATTCTATTAAATTAATAATACAAAAATATACATGAAATATTTCGCTTACATTTGCCGATGGGTCGTGAATACGCTAATCTGTTTATAGCCGTCAGGTTCGGGCCTCCGCAGGTAGGTCGGACCCCTCGGTTGCGCACGTTTGGTAACAATGATGGCTCGGGTCGACACAAAATTTAACACGTGGGTATATATCGCGGGTATATATCGCGAGACGAGGTTGGAATTAAATTACTATTAACGCAAAACAATACGATGTACACATTTAACGTAGACACTTAATAAAATTCTCGTAGTTCGCGTTATTATAAAGTGTAATTTGGAAGTTATAGTTCGCGTTCGCTTTATGGAGACAGTTTTTGTAATTGTTCGTACGCGATAGAGACTTAAGGGAGACGTTTTCTCAGCGAGTGATGATGGGACACTGACTCCAAGATTTTTCTATTCTAGCTTGTAAGATATTTTGGATGCGGGGATGGTGGGAGAAGAAGTTTCTCGAAAAGAGCGTTTTCGTCATGCGTTAATTTTTTGATTGGTGGGAAGGATGTAGGAAATTTACAAGTGCATATGATTGGTCGAGTTGGAAGGGGAAATATTTTTGAGGACTATGATTGGGTGTAGGCTATGATGTGTGTGATCTCCATCTCGATTCTCGGAAACTAGTCCGCGTCTCGTTATCTGGAGCGTTGGAAAAATATAGGGAGGAAAAAGGGCCTTGGTCGCGTTGCCGCGCTTGTCTCAAGATAGGCTTTGTTGACCCAGGTGTGAGAGCGCATGGGAAATACTAACGTAGTTTTATTGCCGGGCCAACTTTTTGGCATGAAGGATTTTCTTTTGGAGAATGTATATTTTTGTGGAGTAAGGATTTGGATATTTTCGTGTGTCTTCGTGTGTTGTACACGTACGTTCTTATGGCTAAAGATTTTATCATCAACTGCGTTTGACGGTTGCGTGCAGATATGGTCAAGACCGACTGTGCTCTCGCGTGGGATATTTTGCGCGACGCTCGCTTCTTATCGATATATTTCGTTTCGGCTGTGGTACGCCTAATTCTAAAGAAAATATAAGGACCCGTCGAAAAATGGGAATGCCGTTATCGTGTGTATTGGTTTTCGTAGTTTTCCACGATTTCCATGTGGCATCGGGTAAGCCCGCGTTTTCGCCGGAGTTGAATAAAATAGGAGAGGAAAAAGAAATAGATAGTGCTTTTTCTCGCGACGTTACACCAGATCTTTGTATCATAAATTAATACGGGCGAGCGGTATGTAACCTGAAGTAAACGTAATTTTTCTTATAACAACAAACCGGCATTATCTGTCGAATCTGATTGTATTTGTTCGTCGCGGCTGCCAGTCTATAAATGACGAAGGATCCTTCGTATTCCGAAGTTGTAATCGAAAACCAAAAACAATAATTATATTTCCACCATTCACCTGTACGAATCACTTACCTTACGCGTTTCTATATATATATATATATATATATATATATATATATATATATATGATGGAACCGACAACGGGGCGATGCAACGGCTTTTCCCTGTGAGATTGCGGAGATGCCGACCTATATTGATGTCCGAATGCCTACAATCGGTGTGCTTGTTTTCTGCGTTTTGTTAATAATTTATATTCGTTAATCATTTTCATTTCTCTTTTGCATCCTTTTTGAAATCAGTTCGCCATCATAATATATTCTGTGCTATTATTTATAAACGGTCATTACTTAAGTTTTTCCATTTTGAAGAAAAGAAATACCATTACACCCATTACAATATTTTCACATTCCGTTAAAATTAAGACTATATGTATATATTTTCTTGATCTGCCTGCTTCGATGTGATCGTGCAGTGTGTCAATCTTGTAGTCTCACATAGGTCGTCTTATATTATGTTAAAAAATACTATTGAAATACGAATTCTTTTGTTTTAGGCCAAGTCATATCCAAAGTCAACTTCAAAAAATTTCATTAGGACCCTTATTTTGTATTGTACATTCTTATAGCTTACCTCGATAGATGTACAAAACACTATGGATAAGTATTTTTCATCGAGTAGATGCTTTGGCAGTTATGTTACTTGAAAGTTACAATACTGCCGGTATTGGCTCAAGGCGTATGCGGTAATGCTGATGCCGGTGGCATTGTAACTTCCAAGTCCTATAACTGAAAAAGTACTTGATAAAAAAAGTATTTATCCATAGTGTTTTGAAAAACGGTGTTTTGAAAGGAACGCTAAAGGAATAAACGATAAGAAAATAAGGGCTGTACCAAAAATGGTGAACGTGTCCTCCATCTGACCTAGGTGGCTATACTCAAGGTCACATTAACATTTGCATTATTCCCCTCTACAAATGGAACCATTTTTATTTCGAACCTTTTTTATTATAACCGCCATTTCCTGAGATACAAGCCTGTTACACTTTATCTGAGACACCCTGTATATATATATATATATATATATATATATATATGTGTGTGTGTGTGTGTGTGTGTGTGTGTGTGTGTGTGTGTGTGTGTGTGTGTGTGTGTGTGTGTGTGTGTGTGTGTGTGTGTGTGTGTCTGCGGGTTGTGTGTAAATGAGCAAGGAGAAACAGTGTACGCTGTACATAACCGGAAGGATGTTACACAATCGGAAACGCATGCGGCCCGGGATAGGCTTTCTTTTCGCTGTCTTTATTCAAGAAGGCACCTGAAGAGACCACACGAATAATACGGATGGAAGGAATGAGAACGTTCCCGCACAAGATCCCTGCCACTAGAATGGAGAGGATGTTGCAAATTACATGCATGCATCGAACTTACATGCAAAGTATATCTACCCTATTATGCGTACGACGGATCATACACATTTCGTACGCATAGGAATCACATAGGAAAGTTGAAAACATTTTTCCACTAAAAAAACCTACTTTAACTTTATATCTTCAAAAATGAAGTTGGTATATTCGCCGACACTCGGGTGGAGAGGGGAGGGTGCATTTTAAACTTTCTGAGACCCCGCGTACTATTTTTAGAACGAAATCATAAACTCGTATTAGCTCTGTGCAAGCCCTTGGAGGGGATAAGCGAATCTACCCCAGCACGTTGGTGGCGAAACGGAAAAATAACTCTGGACCTTTTCCGTGTCATTAGCATCGTGTTATTCAATAAAATGGGACATCCTACTTGTTGTGTAATGAATTCTAAAAACAATAGTGTACGTAAAAAGTGCAAATTCTACCAATATCTAACAGCGAAGTATAAAGTGGAACAGATAAACAAGTGGATTGCAGGTGTGAGGAGAAAAAAGTAAGTCACATAACCTCACTTTTTAGAGCCTGACGCAGAAAAGCAAGCACAACGTACGTCATACTTATGGAATAAGTAATGAAAAAAGTAAAGTGTGTTCACTATATTCCCAGTCCAGATGGATCACCATGATGTCCAAAGCCGTGGGATGCAATATGCAGCGAGCATTTTATCGGAAATAAAATATTAGAGGAATCATCAAGTGAAAGCTACATTCCAACCATATTCCCTCCTGCATTTACATCAAAAGTCGTGTATATAACCGGAGCCATGAAGAGGTATACAAATTTATATACAAATCAAGTATGCCAGTAATTTTAATTAGCTGTCCTATAACGTTTATAAATATTTTATCTTCATTGCAGACATGAACGATTCATGAAGCGAAGGACGAACAAACGAGCACCAATAAGCACAAAAACACGGCAACAAGTTATTGAAGAGCTGATGGAGCCGTCGGAGTTCGACCAAGATAATAATGTAGGACCAAATCAATTTTTTTTCACCCAACTTCATTAAACTAGACGAAACCTTCATTTGCAATTGATACATCAAAAACACGACTTCTTGTAGTGATTTTGAAATCCAAACAGAAATAATAATAAGTCCAAGCCTCATTACAGTGCTTAATAAAAAACAATTTAAAGATAAACAGTGTGGTACGACACAAAATGTATACATAAATCAGTCAGTTGGACTTGATGTCAAGAATGACACATTTACTACTACAAGAAGTTTTGCTGGCATTTCATCAATCAAAAATGATGAACAGTGTCTCAATCTTGCTGGTGTGACACTTGAGCATTTTCAATTTTTATTAAGAAGAGTAAATGATACTGCAGGAAATTGTAAAATTTCCAAAGAGAATAGACTGTTTATATTTTTGGTTGAAATGAAAACTGGGTTAACCTTTTCAGGAATCAGTGTTTTTTCTTCTATACATTGAACCACGGCTTCAAGAATTTTCTTTTCAATTCTGCAAGACTTAGCTAGTGCTACAGCTAATTTAGTATTCTGGCCGAGTAAGGACGTAGTACAAGGGACAATGCCCGAATGTTTTCATCCTGATTATAGTAACACTTGTGTTATCATTGATTGTATGGAATTCAGAATCGAAATCCCCGCCAGTTATCGAAATAACCGTGTGTATACTTATCCACATAACAAAAAAACTTATACTGCAAAACTTCTCATCGGAATCACTTCAGCAGGCTTTATTAGTTTCCAATCAAAAGTGGCTGGTGGAAGAAAAAGTTATTCGCAAATGACAGTTGAATCAGGTTTACTAGATTTATTATTGGGAGTACAAATAAGTCTCCGCTGTTGGACAAAAGATGGCCCCACCAGGACGTTATGGTTGAAATTGTCAGATGTAAAACGTCATATCGTAAGGTTAAACATCTGGCAAGACCATAACCTTGAAATATTAGCAATTTTGTATCAGCATCACATAATTTTTTTTGTGCGAAAATGTCCCGTTTTGAGCCGAATAAGCATTATTTGCGGGAACGTTAAAACTCTTCTTTACTTTTTTAATTTGAGAACACCTGCAGCTGAGGCGAATCGATTGCGTGTAGAAGCATATGGTGAGGCTGCTTTAACGTAGTACTAGCGGATTGACTAGTCAACAGAAAATCTATAAATTATCGAATCTGAAAAAAGCAAAATATGATATATTTGGGTATAATAATAAACCTGATACAGAAAATAATTATTTGAGAAGTGCATGTGATAACTGTTTGTATTATAGTTTGGTAAGTGAAGTAAAACCGCACTTAGATTTGACTTTTGGTGTCACAGGCCGCCATTTCATAATTATGACAATATTCGTGGCGACGCTGTATTCAGGTGCTTCCGATACATGTCAAGCATGTGTTTGTTTACCGTATGTGTAATCGTGCGTTGTAGTGTATTTGTAAGGTGCATATTGTAACAAGAGAGATGGCAGACGCGGCTAGCGAACGCAAAAATGGGTTTCCGGAGTTAGAATTTTTTAGCAATGGAGATCGCTAGAGACAAATAAATACGTTCAGCATTTTCTCTCTTTAGCGGGCTTTAACTTCGGCAGGTTCGGCGATCGAATTCTCTAGCAACGGAGATCGCTAGAGTCCTGCTCTACAAAAGAGCGGTGAAATTTGGCGATCGTGGATTGTTTAAACAAATGGGCTCAAATAGATTTCATTTTTCGACAACGGTCATCGGTGGAATTTTAATAACGGTCGAACTTTCTAGCAAACGCGGTTGCTAGAGACTCGTCCTGTGGACTGCTCGTGACATTTTACCATCCTTGTTGAATTGCTTTAACGGGGTCCTCTAGTGTGAAGGCCGTTTTTTAATGCTTTTTGGGGATTTTTTTTGACAATCCATTAAAATGAAATAATATATAAATTTGATCTAATTTTTATTAACTTTTAAACAAACTTTGTGAATTTTTTGAAGTCATTATATAGAATATAGTCGAAGATACACCGCCCAACAGGAACACATATATCAACAGAGGTGCTCCACTGATTCCGGCCGTTCTGCTTATCTAAAAATTAAAAAAACCAAACGCAATTTTAATTGTGAGACTTGAGGCTCTACATGGAACCAAAATAAAGTTAGAATTATGGATATAAAGAAAACTGACGAAGCAATCTTAATTGTTTTAGTTCAACTTGTAGTTATATATGTACTAAAGATGCAGTATACATTTGAGCAGAATCAATCAAATAGTTTTTGATATATCATGGCAGCAGTTTGAAAAAATCGTGTTTTGGGAAAAATGTGTTTGAAAGTTGATGTATATAATTCATAATAAAATCGTCTCTCTTCGACATGTTCGTGAGTCGTTTCGTCCCAGACCACGCCGGGAGGTTCATCGTATAACACCGCTATCCTGCTATGTGCCAGCATTTTTTATATTGTTCATTAAATATACACATGACCAGTAACGTGTGCTTTTAAATATTAACAAGAACCGATCCCCAACACCATAGTGGCGTCGAGGCAAAAAAAATAACAGTGAACGTAAAAAGAATGCTTTAAAATGAACGGATGCGATTAAAGTGGCACGTGGCAGAAAAATTATAGTAATACAAGATGGCGGAATTGATAGAACAATTGAGAGAAAGATACGACAGAGCATTTAGAAAACTCGAAATAAGTAGTGGTAATAGACCGGTTCTAACGCAGCGATCTCAGGGGGGAGCGGGGCGGAGGTCCAGCGTGGGGAAGCCAAGTGCGGCGGTACGGCGGGGGGGGGGGGGGCTTGTGCTCCCGCACAGTCTGCATGAGCAGATCCTATGCCGCTTCACAGAGATTAAGATTCACTTGCAGTACTCTCATTCTCGCTTACGGATGAGCGTCTGGTAGGCCTTCTTATACGCTGGGCATTTGAAGCTTCCTGCCGCATGCTTGCAAGCATCATCATCCTCTTTGCCGCTACACAGAGCACAGCAGGGTTCTGCAGCGCACTTTTCGGCCTTGTGACCTTGCGGCCTTGAGCTTTTGCAACTGCTAGACAGATGCCCATAGTGCCAGTACTTGAAGCACTTAGTTGGCTTCACTATCTCACGGATTCAAAAGACTGCCCAGCCAACTAGAACTTTCCCTATATTGGTAGCCTTCTTCGCGACCGAGGCAGGTAATGTCAACGTCGCTGTTAGGGTGCCACTGTACGCTTTCCGGGTAGATTTGACAGCTTCAGTTTCCACCAAGGGGTTCTCGCCTAGAACGTCCTGGAGGGCTTCGCAGATCTCCTGCTTCGTCGCATCTTCGGCCAGGTCTTTGATTTCGATCGTAGTGAGCTGCAACCTGCTTGATGTCACCCCCCATCGTTCAACGTATTTTCGAGACACTTTGTTCCACCTCCTTCAATTTTTCGTCGTTCTTCATCTTAGATAGGATCTCAGTATAGCTGAGATCTCCTTTACGCTTGATGATAAGTGCATTAGGGAGTGCAGGCTCCTTGCGCTGCTTCCTTCGCGGTTTCCGTTGCACTTGCTTCCAGTCAGCACTGGCAGCCTTCTTGGTCATGTTCCCGTTGTCTTTGGGAGGTTCCGGTGGTGGCTCCTCTCGTATTTTCTTCTTCCTTTTGGGCTTGCAGATTTCTGTCGGAGGCGGAGTGCACTTCTTCTTCTCCGCGTTTTCCGGACGTTGTCCGGTTTGTGACGTGGCACAGTGGGGCAGAATCCCAAAAAGCTGGCCAAAATTCGGAAAGTGTCCAAAATGATCTCCAATTCTCTTCTCGGGGGTTTTCGGGGTCGCTGAATACGAATCTGTTATCAGAATTACGATTTTCAAAATGGCGGACCCAAAATGGCGGACATAATTCAACCAATTAGTCAAATAATTCAGTAAAAAATACCCAATCATATTTCTTAAGGGTTTTTGGGATCGCTGATTACGAATTTGTTATAGGAATGTTAATTTTCAAAATAGCAGACGCGATATATAGACGATTCCACAAAAATTTGCAATTTTTAAATATTTTTTAATAGAAAATGTTTCATAATATTTTTAGGTTTAAATGAGTAAAAAATCTCTTGAGCCATGTTTTTATTTTTGAACAATTCCTTGAGTACAAAATTTGCAATAAATCAAATATCTGTTATTTACTTCTAGTAACAAAAATCTTGTATGTCATCTTCAATGTTGGAATCATTCGATTCGGATTCTGATGTTGACCCACTTGTATCCAAATCGGAATTGTTCCTTATCTCTTGTCTGGTGACTTCAGGTTGTTTTAACATTTCTATAGCTTCTTTATGTAAAGATTTCGCCGGTCTCTGGGGCAATTTCCTGATGCTTGAGAGAAATGGATCTGATGATACTAAGAGCCTATAGAAAATGTCTCTCATATTCGATTCTCGAGAGCATTTTCTTGAATGATGTAACCTGTAGTTCTTTATGTCCTTATTGCGTGACTCTTGGGCCTCTTCAGAAAGTTGTCCGATCGGTAAAAGGGCAGATTTTACAATTTCTGCTCCGTGCATCAACACTTTGTGCACAGATGTTGGCATGTAATACCATGGATATAAAGCAACGAATAAACGGGCAGTATTTACACAATAGTCTTTGAATTTTTCTTCGTCTATATCATACCCGCTCGAAATTGCCTGCAAAATAACATGAAATCGGTGAATTAAATTTTCATCGACTCCTGTTATTTCAGCAGATATATTAGCATTTTCGAAAAAGCGGCGGGCGGTATTTCCATCGTTCGAGCTGCCATATCCTGGCTTTGGTCGATCAACGATAAGCCCCAGTGTTGTCTTAAATTGAGTCTGTATGTCTTCCTTGCGTACTTTCACAATCTTTTTCACTTCCTCTTCACGAGCTTGCCACTTTTGAGTTGTGAGCTTATACGACAAATGCAAACAGCACTCGAAAAAACGAATCCACGCATGTAATGTAGATATGCCAAATCTTAAATTATCTGTAGTAATGTCCATTTTTATAATTTTGTCGATGTTATTAAAATCTTTAGAGGTGACTTTGCACAGGAAGCAGCGTTGTGCAGAAGTGGTACCGGTTACAGCGTTACAGACTTTGCCGTCTATCATCGTAAACGACATACAATAGGTTACTGAAATTGATTTTTCATTTTGTTCAGTAGTGTATGGTGCAAGACCCGCAATCTGCTGTTCAATGTCGGTAACTTCTTTCAATGTTGATTGTACATCTTCATGTACAAACTGCAATCGTATTGGTCTGCAGAATCGAGGAGATGAAGGTCTAGGATTTTTCCACACAATAGTTCCTTCATCCGTCTCGTGATTGTTGTAGATTAATTGCAAAGGTACCAGAGAAGTATAAAAAATGCTTTCATCAGATTTTCCAGCCTCATCAAATTTTTGCTTATAAACACTTTGACCGCTGCTTCCATCACATCCCCATTTACAGTGAAGTACTAATTTCTGCAGAATTTCAGAATTTAGAGTATCGATGGCATCAGCCTGAAGTTGTATAATTATGTATGTGGTATGATCAAGTAAAGCCTGTAGTTTAATTTGTGCGCACGACTCAGTAATATTCATGTACACAACTGATGGATAACAACGATTTTTTGCTTTTTCTACTTCATGGTATGATGGGTATAATTTGCATTTACGTGCTCTAGCTGCATTTCTTGATAGCTGATAAGAGCGCTTTGATTCTCCTTTCTCGATCATCAAAGAAAGTGCTTCGTCTAGGGTTAACTTTCTCGATCATCAAAGAAAGTGCTTCGTCTGGGGTTAAAGGTGTCTCATTTTTTGACCGAACAGCAGCTATATATTTTGAGGCTCTTGTTGGGCTGGTTAATGTGACATCTTTAAGAACTTGAGCAGCATCCACTTGACCAGAAGTCCTTAAACTCATTTGAGCAGCATACGTCAATTCTTCTGTAGATAAAGTAGAACGTATTTCTTCAGTCTTTCGCCTCTTAGATCTATCGCTGGATGAAGCAAAGGATTTCGAAGGTCGTCCAGATGTTCCTTTTTCATCATTCTTCACAATCTTCTCAGATGTTGATGTTGTGCATTCAGTATCGGATAATGTTGAAAAACATACGGTGCCATTCAACTATTCTTCATTATTTTTTAGAAACTTTTCTTGGCCTCTATTTGCTGCTTTCCATCTGGATCGAAAATTTGCAAATAACAGTCCTAATGAATTTTCATCCTCGTCTACTTGTATCACATGTTCTGTTTTCTTGAAAATTGCATCTTTCAAAACTCCAATAACGAATTTCTGTTCGTTTTTTAAACTGTTTTTCACCATGAAAAAAACATCTCTTCTTGATAATTCCATATTTGAAGATTGGGAAGACTCTGTAAAATACCAATATAAACATGTACAAAATTGAATGACATTATTTTGAAATCATTTTATACTTAACAAAACTATATACGGTGTTCTGACTCGAAATGTACAAAAATAATTTATTACTACTAAAAATGATTTTATATTTGCAAAGAAAACGAATATTTATGATATAAATGATTAACAAATATATTTACATACATTCTGCACGAAAAAAACCGAAATTACATAAAATCTGTCTTTACGAGAATCACCTCTGTGTCAGTATACAACAGGTATAATAAAGCCTGAACAGCAGGCGGGCTCCTTTCTTTCATACATGGCTGCACTAGGAGCCCCTCGTCAGTCCTTGCCGAATCGCCGTCTACACTACGTATACACTATGTACGTATACACTAATACACCTTTACTGCCGAAAACCGTTACGCCGTACAAACATGGGGGAAACACAGTTCTAGCTACTGAGAGTTCTTGCAGGAATATTTTATAAAATGTTGAGATTTTCGTAAAGCGTACATTTAGAATAATAAATTACTGTATTAAAATTTAAATGATCTATGAATATTAATCAATAAATGAACATACTAAAAATGGAATTGATAAATAAATATTAATCTATGTTAATAGACAGAAAATATACCAACGCGCTGTAACGTAATAATCAATGGATTACATTCACACGTCCGTTAATGTCGCGCCACGTATTTCTCCCTAAAAATTAGTCTAACTATTCGTTGAGCACTCCTGAGCAGCCAGTTTTTTAGTATATTATATTTAGTACTGTACACTATCAGTTTCTTGTTGAAACAAGGTCGAGACTCGCGAAGACATTTTTAAAACTACTTTAGAAAATCGATTTTCGAAAAAAAATGTATAATTTTTTATGTTTACTTGTTGCAAAAGTTAGATATTTCAAACATAAAATAAGCAATAACTGTGCATAATTATATTTTCTGCATACCTTCAGAAAGTTTTTCCATTTCGCAGAATTAAAATTGAGACAGTTTCGTCCGTTTCACAGCACTTCGAAACAGGCAAGAATTTTTCGACGCGTACGCTTGTTTAATGCGTACCGAACGGCGGCTGAATGTCGACTTATGTCGAGGCGACCCTAGAGCAGGTATAAACCTGCCCGGTCCGGAATTTCGTCCTAGGACTGTCAGTAAACAAGATCTGAACATATATAGACGAATATATACAACTCAAAAATTTGACTTTTGGCCAGCTTTTTGGGATTCTGCCCCACTGTGCGTGGTCACCACATAGGCGAAAGTTTTCGGTGTCGTCTGTGTCGAGGCAGCGTTCGTTAGTGCTGGTGCTATGCCCACCACCGTCTTGTCTGCTTTTTCCTCCAACCTGAGCACCCGTTTGTACGAAGTGCTCATGGAGCTGGCGAGCTTTCGGATTTCACCGTGGACGTTCGACTTGCCCTTGATGAAATACAGGAGGCTAGTGATTTGGCTACCTAGCATGTAGAGCTCTTCTCTCCACTTCTCTTCCTTTCCTTCACTTGGAACATTGTGCGCCATGGAGGCCAAGTGGACCTCCATGGTACTGCGGTCGTTTGGTGACAACGCCTGGGAGCCCGCTCGCTCACTTTCTGGAGGCGCCAGTACTGGGGTTTCGTTCCCCTGCACCCTAATCGGTATATCCTTCATTGAACTTCCCATAATCATTTGTTGTCGAGGTTTGTTCCCCGTGTCTGTTTGGTCCACGGGAGGTATTTTAATTGCCTTCTACCCTGTATATCTATATGGACATCTCCATATCCATATCTATATCCAGATAGATATCTCTATACGTATATGTATATCTATAAAGATATTTCTACATCCATGTCCATATTTATATACCGGGCATCCCCCTATCCGCCACCTGGGGACGCGCCTTATAGGGGTTTCAGACTCCGCATGTGGTGTGTGTGTGTCTGTGTTTGTGCGTGTGTATGTGTGCGCGTACGTGTGTGTGTGTATTTGGGTGGAGCGAAGGGGGGAGGGGGTCAAAAGAATGCTTTGAATTAAATGTCAATAATACAATAGTTTATTAATAATTAAATTAAACAATGACCTTACATAGTATATACTATACATGAAATATTTGGTGTGTGTGTGTGTGTTGCATGTTTTTCATTTTTTTCTTATTATTTTAATTTCAACGATCAAATTTGGCGATCTATGGCCGGAGCGTTTTTTAAGGCTTCGACCGCTGATCCCGCTCCATGCAACATTGAAGCACAGATGCACTCGCGGTCTGGGATACTCACAAATTACTTTTTTTTGCTCCCATTGAACCCCGACCGGCTCGTTCTGTGCCTGTATTTATTTTTCATGCTTTCCGCGATAATAGATATCAACGTAATATTAACAAACTCTGGTGCAGGTGATTCTATTATATTTTCCGAGCTATAAGGGAACGACAAAAATATTTTCTGATGGGAGACCATTTCCAATTATTGACAGCGGTCAAAAGTGGCCACACTTTGAATGAAGCAATGAGTTAACCAAATCTCTCTGGGAAGATTTTTCAACTCGTTAATATGGAGAACAACAATGGACCATCAGAAGAAATCTTGCACAACCAAGCCACGCTTTTAAGTTCGATCGACGACTCTGCCGTGTGGGAGCAACAGATCGTTGAGTTCATCGGCGTACTGAAAACGCAAAGCCGAATTAAGCGCCAACGATTATCAACTAGACATCAATAGTCATTGATAGGCCAAATACCGCATCTGGCAGAATTGAAGTATTCCATGTACAGTCATTGCATATGCATGGGTGCAGGACACAGCGGTGATGGGTTAATGTGGCGAGAAATCGACTTGAACGCATAATGGTCTATACTTTAACCCCTGCTCGATGAATTTCAACAACGGGGAAGTGGTTGACCTTCACAAAAAATAGGTAATTTTACAATAAATGCAAATAAGTATAAATCAATCAGCGTTGAATGTTATATCTCATTGCCACGGGAAATAATGATTATGAGGGCTGCGATTAATGTGCAATCAAGAGGTAATACACGTTTCGCATGGGTGACAGTCGCAGCTTTGTATCCAGCTAAACGAAACAGTGACCACGCATCTTCTTACATGCATTATTCAACGGTATTGAATCTATCGAATATTGGATTCCCACTGACTATAGGTCAAATTAAAAAAAAAATTGACCTTCAAAACAATTTATTCATCAATGTGTATACCACCAAAGAAAACATTGCTCCGATACGCGTGGCTCAACATAAGAGAAAGAAAAGCATATCAATTTGCTATACATACAAGATACCGAGGATAATGTATGACATTTTACATAGATCAATAACCTGTCAAACCTCGTGAGCGCAGAACTAAACAGAGGCAGCCATAAAAAAAATATATATATGACATTGGTGTGTGAAGTTAACATCATTACTATATCGTTATATGTGCTAGACGAATTAAACAACAATCCATTATTTCACAGGTGTTTGCATTGCGTTAGATCAGGGGACAAATTGCAACCACATGAGGTCGATTGTGGAGCAATAAAGCACTGCACCAGCCGACTATCGAATGATACCAATAAGTGGCTCCAAATCATCAACTCCAATCGGAAAGCACCACGTCCATTCACTGGATATGCCTATTTGGAGAGTTTTTTTTTTACTAATGATGGAGAGTAAATGAGAGTGTGCAAAAGACTGATGAAAAGAACGTAGCAGAGGATATGTGTCAATATCGATAAGTATTTAGTAATGATTACCACATCTGTTTTTCATATGACGAATCGCTATCATAGTATCGATCACGTCACAGCGCTGATTCCATATCATGGTTTGCGGCAGAATTGGAAAAACTAGTGCTATGCATAAAATACATTTTCTACGAAAATTAATGATTGCCATGAGTTAATTCTAATACGCTCACGCTATGGCAATAATTTTGTATTCAGTCATCATCAACCAATCGAGGTAGAAGTTGAACTACTCAAGATACAATGGCGTATGTCCCACATAATATTAGATGAGATCAATAAATTATCATTACTGCGAACATTGGAAAGT
This sequence comes from Ophion ellenae, assembly GCA_963210295.1. NCBI lineage: Eukaryota > Metazoa > Arthropoda > Insecta > Hymenoptera > Ichneumonidae > Ophion > Ophion ellenae. The sequence goes on along the minus strand of OY723385.1, from coordinate 21,738,793 downwards.
GGGCATTACTTGAATATGAGTTTTCGCTCTTGAGATCTGTACGACTGTCCAGCGCTTCAAAGCACAACGAAACATTCATAGAGCGTAAAAGCTGCCTCTCAACTAGAGAAACCAAAATATGTAATTGGTGCGGCGCAGACTGGTAAAAAAGATAATCGATGGCAAAGGACATTATATTATTCACCGACTGCAAATTCACAACTGCTAAACTTTATCTCAATTCAGCATTCTTTTCTCAAGATTACTCGAATTTGGACTTCAAAAAAGTTTCGTCATTTTGTTGAATATGTACTCTCGATTGTCTAAATACCATTATGACTGCAATGATAATCGTTCTTTACTAACCATCGCCAAGTCTTAATGTAACGGCCCTCTCACGGTTAATGATTGATCGCATCAGAACGAGCCTGTGAAACATGCTACCATAGATGTGTGAATAGAGTTCGAATGCAAAGAAGATTCACCACCGAATACAACTGCACAGTGTTTTAATCTTACATGATCGCGTTGTTGAATATTTTCTATTAACCGACATTATCCGTAAAATTGTATAGATCAGCAAAATTCCGAGAGATACGAATCATCATGGTTGATTCGCAATCATCATTGTCTAAAGTGGGCATATGGAAACGGTCCATATAGCATGACTGACGGCTTAATAACAGCTGCAGTTGAAGGTTCAACGGAAGACGACGTGTGTCCTATCGTATATGTTAGGGGTCATGAAAAAACGAGAATGGCTAGCTGATATACTAAATATGAAAAATGAACTATTTATTGAGTCGTTCAATATAGACTTTAACGATATGGATGTCTCAAGTAAATTAGATGGAAGTTTTACTCTACGATGTGAAAGGCATAAAAACAATTGTGCCTTACAAAATGTATTTAAAATCCTTAATTGGTGGCTGAATCATAAAGATTCATGCAAATAAAAGAAATGTAACATTATGTACGTTTTATTCTACTCACCCCGTTCTTAGTTATGTCAGCATCATCTGATATCGGATTGTGCAACTGAATACAATATTACTTTCGAATCTGAAACTAAATTTTTTGTGTGGAATTTGATTGAAAATAAATTAATATAATCACCCAATGATGATCGACGACATTCATCGGTATACGTTCGATAGATGTTCATGAGCCGTTTGTTGGAAGTTTGCGAGGCATTCGGAGATTTTCGACAGTCGTTCGTGAAACGTTCCAGAGATTTTCGAAGACATTCATAAGACGTTCGAAGACATTCGAAAATATTCATAACACGTTGAAGACACGCATGAGGGGTTCAAAGAGATTTAAGAGACTTTCTACGACGTTCATGAAAGATTTTTAGATGTTCGTGAGACGTTTAAGAGACTTTCTAAAACGTTCATAAGAAGTTTGAAGACATTCATGAGAGGTTCGAAGACGTTCAAGAGATCTGTGACGATATTCATAATACGTTCAAAGACATCGATGAGGGGTTCGAAGACGTTTAAGAGACTTTCGAAGACATTTACGAGGGGTGTGAAGACGTTTAAGAAACTTTCGAATACGTTCAAGAGACTTTGGACGACATTCATAATACGTTTGAGGACATTCTTGAGGGGTTCGAAAACGCTTAAGAGAGACTTTCAAAGACATTCACGAGGGGTTTGTCCGAAGACATATTTAAGACGTTCGAAGACATTCAAGAGACGTTCGAAAACATTCATAAGACGTTTTAAGACATGCATGAGGGGTTTAAAGAGTTTCAAGAGACTTTATACAACGTTCATGAGACGGTTGAGGATGTTCCTGAGACATTCAAGAGACTTTCGAAAACGTTCAAGAGACTTTCGACGACATTCATAAGACGTTTGAAGACATTCAAGAGTCGTTCGGAAACATTCATTAGACGCTTGAAGACATGCATGAGGGGTTCAAAGAGTTTCAAGAGACACTCTTCGACGTTCATGAGACGTTCAAGAGACTTTCGAAAATGTTCATAAGAGGTTTGAGGACATTCGTGAGAATTGCGAAGACCTTCAGAGACTTTCGAAGACAATCAAGAGATCTTTAACGATATTCATAATACGTTTGAAGATATCGATGTGGGGTTCAACGACGTTTTAGAGACTTTCAAAGACAATTACGAGGGGTTCAACGACGTTTTAGAGACTTTCAAAGACAATTACGAGGGGTTCAACAACGTTTTAGAGACGTTCAAAGACATTCACGAGGGGTTTAAAGATGTTCAAGAAACTTTCGAATACGTCCAAGAGACTATCGACGACATTTCATCATACGTTTGAAGCCATTCATGAGGGGTTCGCAGACGCTTGAGAGACTTTCAAAGACATTCACTAGGGGTTTGAAGACGTTCAAGAAACTTTCGACGACATTCATAATACGTTTGAAGACATTCATGAAGGGTTCGAAGACGCTTGAGAGACCTTCGACGATATTCATGATACGTTTAGCGGAGACTTTGTCCTTGGAGTGCCATATTTCAGGTGTTTACATTTTATTTTTTTTTTTAAAGGAAACGAGTAAAGCTTTTTGAGTGCGGTTTTTTTCTTGCTTTTATTCAGGATATACAGAACGTTAAAAAAAATTAAAAAAAAACCAAAATGGCGGCCGTTGCAGCTCCGCGAAAACAGGTCCTCAAATCGCGGGAGGTAAACGGCTGACATTACTGCCCCCTCTTTGTTGATCTGAAACACAAATTCAAAGCACATTATCAATCTGTGACCCTTTGGTCATGGAATTACGGATGGGTTTTTCGTTTAGTACAAATTTCGGAAAATGGCGGCAATTAAAAAAAATCGAATTTTCGCGATTTTCTTCGCATAAAAAGATAAATAATAAATGCAAAAATGTATCTATCGAAAAAACGATCCGTCATTCCGTGAAAACATATTTTCTGAGTATGCTCTCCAAATTTCAGGTCGATATGTTAACTACAGCGGTAAGGAGAACGTCAGCCATTTTTAAACACGTGTTTTCAAGAAAAACGCGTTTAAAGTTTTGTAATGTGTTTGCACAAATGTGTTTATAATTACTGCTAATCGGCAATGCCTGGTCCCTAGAGGCGTCCCTCCTCTTCTTGTAGCTTCTCATGTTGAGCCGCTAACATCTCCCGCTAACTTCAAGGACAAAGTCTCCCTTAAAGACGGTTTATGGATGTCGTCGAAGATCGTATTATGTATGTCGTCGAAGATCTCTGAACGTCTTCGAAAGCCTCTTGAACGTCTTCAAATCTCCCGCGAATGTCTTTGAAAGTCTCTTAAGCGTCTTCGAACCCCTCATGAATGTCTTCAAACGTATTATGAATGTGGTCGAAAGTATCTTGAACCTCTTCGAACCCCTCGTGAATGTCTTTGAAAGTCTCTCAAGCGTCTTCGAAAGGCTCTGAACGTCTTCGCACCTCTCGTATATATCTTTGAAAGTCGCTTAAGCGTCATCGAACCCTTCATGAATGTCTTCAAACATATTATGAATGTCGTCGAAAGTTTCTTGAACGTCTTCAAACCCCTAGTGAATGTCTTTGAAAGTCTCTCAAGCGTCTTCGAACTCCTCATGAATGGCTTCAAACGTATTATGAAATGTCGTCGATAGTCTCTTGGACGTATTCGAAAGTTTCTTGAACATCTTCAAAGCCCTCGTGAATGTCTTTGAAAGTCTTTAAAACGTCGGTGAACCCCTAGTGAAATAATGGATTGTTGTTTAATTTGTCTAGCACATATAACGATATGATAATTATGTTAACTTCACACACCGATGGCATATATATATATTTTTTAATGGCTCCCTCTGTTTAGTTCTGCGCTGACGAGATTTGACAGATTATTGATCTATGTAAAATGTCATACATTCCCGTGCGGAAAACTGATAGGGCATCCCTAATAAAAATAAGGGCCTTTCAGGGCTTTCCTAGTGCTTTCCCTAGTAGGGATTTCCACAATGGACCCAGACTTGGCCATTATCGGGATAAACTTGTAGGGATTCCCACAATAGGCCCCGACTTGGCCATTATGGGGATAAACCTGTAGGGATTTCCACAAAAGGACCCGACTTGGCCATTATAGGGATCAACCTGTAGGGATTTCCACAATAGGCCCAGACTTTGCCAGTATAGGGATAAACAAGTAGGGATCTCCACAATAGGCCCAGATCTGACTATTATAGCGATAAACCAGTATAAATAGCTTAGGCTACATGGTTGATGGTATTTCAATTATTCAAATCGATTATATACTTCGATCGAATAATATTATCGAACGCAAATTGGGAAAAAGCGTAAGGGCATTAGCAAATAAAAAATCAACGATGAACACAAATATGCAGACAAACATCAGACAGTATTTATTTATCAAATTAAAGAAACATTTTACATAGACACAAACAATTACTCATGGTTTCACTCATACATGGAGTAATGCTAGCGCATAAGTGTGAACAGTCTCAACCAGTTTTCTCGACATTTTTATAGCAACTAATTTCCGCTCAATACTCATCATAGGGAAAATTATTTCTTCTGAAGACTTCGCTGATATTCCCCATTCATAAACTTTATCTGACTGTGTAGGATAAGTAAATAAATTGGTCTTTGTTTTCCAGATTTTTCCCTCAATGGAAATAGATTCTAGTGATTCAGTAGACCCATATATTTTTTTTTATTTCTACTACACATCCATTCCTTAGAATGGATTATTTTTTGTATTCATTTTGTCATGGTAGTTTGTCATAAAGGCTCACATGCAAATACGCAATCACATTTCTACGCGCGCATACATACATACACATGTACTCACGCCCACACCTATGCATATGAACAATTACATAAAAACAAATACAGATATACCCTGACGCATTTAACATACACGTATATCCACTGATACGGATATTTTATGGCGCTGAAATGGTTATGATGAGGCGCCGTTGAGGCATTTGCAGGGCGCTAAAATGGTTTTGATGAGGCTCCATTGAGGCAACTTATAAGGCCCCGGTCGTTGCGCCTTTAAGGGCCCTTGTTGACAAAGTGTGACCGGCCGCTAACGGCCCTCATGTGGCTTCCAGATTAGGGCCCGAATAAAGTTAGGGGAATATTATTGGGGCCCGATCACAGCCCCAACTCAATTTCCGCACGGGTTATTATCCTCGGTATCTTGTATGTATAGCAAATTGATATGCTTTTCTTTCTCTTATGTTGAGCGACGCGTACCCGAGCAATGTCTTCTTTGGTGGTATACACATTGATGGATAAATTGTTTTGAAGGACAATTTTTTTTAACAATTTGACCTATAGTCCGTGGGAATCCAATGTTCGATAGATTCAATACCGTTGAATAATGCATGTAAGAAGATGCGTCACTGTCACGTCACGTCACTGTTTCGTTCAGCTGGATATAAAGCTGCGACTGTCATCTATGCAAAACGTGTATTATCTCTTGACTGCACATTAAGGGGTTACTCCCACTTCCGATTTTGAAAAAAATCGATTTTTTTTTATTGCATTTTTTTGAAGTATACGTATCTGAGAATATGTCCTGGAAATTTCAAGTCGATCCGAACAAAATTGACTGAGATATGACCGTTGAAAGAGAAGAATCCGCATTGAAAGAGCGTTGAAAGAGAAACTTTAAACGCGTTTTTTCTCAAAATGGCATTTCTGACGTCGGTGACCAAGATTACTCGAACACTAATGAACCGATCTTCTTGAAATTTTTGCAGGCTTACTTAATACATAAAAATCTTAATACATAAAGTCACTATTTCGATTCACAAAGGACTTTTTACATACAAGCGTTTATGCTTTCGTGTCGCATGAGCCCCAGGCTTATTTTAACGAGAAATGAAGAAAATCTTGCAAGGACTAGAGGGGGTTGTGTGTTTCTTTGATGCCATTATGATTAGTGGTCCCACGATGGTTATCCACAACGATAGATTAAGAGAGGTTCTCAGCCAATTGAAAGAATGTGGTTTGACCGCAAATTAAAACAAATGTGTTTTCGGTAGAGATAAGATACAATTTTTGGGGTATATCCCCGATGGTACAGGCATTCATGCGGCTACGGATAAAATTAAAGCGATTACGGAAGCTCCGGCACCAACGCATATCACCCAGCTAAGAGCAGTTTTGGGTATGATAAATTATTACTCAAAATGTATAAAGAACTTTGCGCAAGTGTTAAATCTGTTGTATCGCCCGTCACAGAAAGACGTATCGTGGCAATGGAAGCGAGAGCAGGAGGAAGCGTTTAAAGAGGCAAAACGTTGTTTGACGTCGTCGGAGGTGCTAGTATATTACGACGCTAAGCTACCAGTTAAAATTGCGTGTGATGCCTCGCCTTTTGGCGTAGGAGTAGTGCTATCGCTCGTATACGCAGACAAGAATGAAACACCAATCCCCTTCGCGTCAAGATCGTTAAAAAATATTCACAGCTTGATAAATAGGCTTTTAGTCTTGTGTTCGTGTAAAAAGATTCCATCAATATCTCTATGGACGAGAATTTATTCCAGAAACCGATCACAAGCCTCGTATATATATGTTGGCCCTAAAAAGGGATATCCGCAAATGGCCGCAAGTCGAGTGCAGCGTTGGGCTGTATTTTTGTCTGCATACCTCTTTGAAATTAAACACGGCAAGGGTGTTAACAACAGCCGAGCTGATAGCCTCTCACGCATTTCATTGACAATCGACGAAACAAAATTTAAAGAATTAGAAGATTGTTCGTATTTAAATTATATAATTGACGAAATCGAAACGATCGATGCGACCCGTATTGCAGAGGAAACAAATAAAGATCCACTTTTAAGGCAGATTTGTGAGTATGCAATGGAAGGATGGCCTGTAAAAGCACGTGAAGAACTCAGTGCTTTTAAAAATCGGGAATTAGAATTAACCATGGAGGAAGGATGTTTATTATAGGGACATCGTGTAGAAATTCCGCGGTCCATGCGTGGAGAACTTCTCCAGGAATTGCATTATAGTCACATTGAAGTAGTTAAAATGAAAGCTCATTCGTGAATTGACGATCTCGTTGAAACGAGAAGCTCGTTCGTATATTTGGTGGCCGAACATGAATGATGATATAGTAAAGATAACAAAATCGTGTATGCCGTGTTCAAAATGATCGAATATCCCGCTGAGGTCAGTTTTGCATTCATGGAAATGGCCTGAAGGACCAAATAATAGGACCGACGCAGATGTTTTGGGTCTTATAGAAAATAAAATGTATTTAATAACAGTGGATGCCTTTTCAAAATGGATCAATGTAAATGAAGTACCTGACATCACGTCGGCGACGACAATTAACGTGTTCAAAGAATATATTTGTACGTGGGGAATTCCTCTAAAATTAGTGACAGACAACGGCCCTAATTTTTGCTCCGAATTGTTTAAAGAATTTTTTAAAAAGTATGGTATCCATCACGTACGAAACAGCTCCGTATCACCCAGCGTCACACGGCGCAGTTGAAAATGCTGTTAAAACTTTTAAAAAGAAATGTAAGATCTTAAGGGCATCGGGTCAGTAAAAACATGATGCCATACGTACGTTTCTGTTCCATTATAGAGCAACGCCTCATAGTACGACAAACTGTAGCTCAGCGGAATTACAAATCGGGAGGGATTCTCGTACAAGACTAGACCTGGTTAGACCACATCTTAGGAAATACGTCGAAAATAAGCGACTTACCAAAAAAAGATTGTTTCCAGGAAACAGAAAATTTAAATGTGATAACGAAGAAATTGTAACAATGAAAAATTACGCGATCAATAACTGGGAGAAGGCGCGAGTCATGGAAAAATTATCCCCTGTGACATTTGCGGTGAAATCGATAGAAAATAATAAAACCAATGGGCGTCATTCCGATCAGCTAAGAAATTGTGATATAGAAAAAGATAGAATCGATACCGGCGCGAGGGAAAGGAGAGAAGAAGAAGGGAGAGAGGGAAGCGTAACGAATGTTCCACCCGAAGTGGAAAGGGTTAAGACAAGTGACACAGTAACAATTCACGATGCGAGGAGTGAACAGGTTTTACCTGCGAGTATAGATATACTAGCGACGCGTAGATCATCTAGAATTAAGAAACCGAGAAGAAAAATTGTTATTCAATGTATGTGCGAGACAATTGGGATCCACGGTATACGTGGAAGAATTGCTATGCAATGTATGCGAAAAGGATTTGTTATAAAAATCGTCATTTATCGTGATCCATGGTGTCCATGGAAGAATTGTTATGCAATATATGTGAAAAAGGATTTGTCATAAAAATCGTCATTGATTGTGATTCATGGTATACGTGGAAGAATTGTTATGCAATGTATGCGAACATCGATTTAAAAAATCTGGTGTGGAGGAGTGTGCTATATTCATACTTGGAATCTACGTCACTGTAAAGTGCTGCCCTCATTTATCGAAACCACTTCTCCCTCTTCATCATGTGCGGGAATCGTTTCGTCCCAGACCACGCTGGGAGGTTCATCGTGTAACACCGCTATCCTGCGATGCGCCAGCATCTTTTATATTGTTCATTAAATATACTTATTACCAGTAACGTGTGCTTTTAAATATTACCAAGAACCAATCCCGAACACCAGAGGCATGTTCTCCGCGGGTCGAATGCTCGAGCAATAGAGATAGCCCAACTCTCTGCAAGAGGGCGGTCAAATTTCACAACTAATGATTATGGTTTAAACAAATACATTCAGCACTTTTTCTCTCTGCCGGGATTTATCTTCGGCAGATTCTCCGCGGATCGAATTCTCTACAATGGGAAACGGTAGTCTCGCTCTACAAAATAACGGTGAACAAACCTAATCGACGGCTAGGGAATTTAAAAAAGTGGATACGTAGCCCTATTCCTAAAAAGCAGATCGTAGGATAGGTAACCCGATCGATGCTAGGGGAAAAAATAACGTGGATAGATAACTCGATATTTAAAAGGCAGGCGGTAAGTCAGACAACCCCATCCATGGCTTGGGAACAAAAAAATAACGATATAAATCCGGATATTTCAACGGCTGCAAGTAGGTTCAATCATACGAGCGATGTATAGGGAACAAGAAAACGTTGGCATATAGCTTGATATTTTGAAGGCACGCGGTAGGTAAGATGACCCGATTGATGGCTGAGTAACCAAAAATAGCGTGGATAGATAACCCGATAGTAGAGGAACTAGAGCCATTCTGGAAAAAGTAGGGGCGAGGGGGGTGTGGGGATAGGGGCGTCCGCGGGCGGAGGATTACGGGAGGGGTTGGGTCGTTCGGTGGGGGAAGTGGCGGTGGTGAGTCTAGGAAGAGGAGTGGGAGGATTGGGTGTCTGGCGGTCCTGTGAAGACCTTGGACCGTTTTGGGAAATTGGGGGAGGGGGTGACGATTCGCGGGGGAGAGGCTGCTCAAAACCTCGGGGTCCATGGTGAGTGATAACGGTTGTAGGCACGGGGGTCACGGGCAAGAGGGACGTTGGCAGCCAGAGGACATCGTAGATGATGCGTCGATTTTTTTGGGGGCGGCGAGGGGGGGCGTTATTCATACAGGTGAATCGTTTTTTCAGACGATGGGGAAAAGTTGTCTTAAACATGTGGATATCAGCATCTACTCTACTATCAACATGTGTAGGTCAGCATCTACGATATGCTCTTGGCAACTTAAGGCAATTGTAATGCTAGATGTCAAGTGAGATTTTACGAACAACTTTTTTATGCAGCTGTAGTAACAAATGCCAGCTCTTATAAAATTTCATTGCATCCGACCTTGTATTCATTCCGAAAGATAACGTCGAGATGTTTGCATGTGTGAGTATGTATGCAGTGCACCCCGCGAAGAACACATCGAGTGGCTCGCAGAGGGGGGTGCGGGGTGCCCGGCGAGTGACGTCATGCGGGCACAGGATGCCCAAAAATACGGGGTCCATGAGAAGGGGAAACGCAACGCCGAATCAAGCGACCGCGATTATCGCTCGGAAATCAACAATCATTGGTAGCACGAATTGCTCACCTAGAACGTTTAAAGAATGTTCTACGCAGACGATTATTACATGATTTTCACAATTTACGTGAATGCTATACACAACGATTTGTCGAGCCTACTCTAGCATCCCTTGAAGATTTGCAAACACGTGATGGTGGATGGGAATTATCGCGGATACTGAGCTTAACTTTAAATGTCAACAAATAGAATCCAATGTGTGCCGGGTGTCAAACTGTTTTATCGCGGGAAATAATCATGAAGAAAGCGGTGGTGAATGTAAAGTCGAAGGGTAACGCATGTTTCGCGAGGTCAGTGGTCGCTGCTCTTCACCCAGCTGAAACACATGTGAACATGGTAACTTCGTATCCTCGCTACTCAACTGTACTGCAGCTTCAGGGCATTGCTTTTTCAATTACTCTCAATCAAATAAAGAAATTTGAATCGGAAAACAAAGTTTCATTTAATGTATGAACAACTGCAAACGGAAACACGGTTCCGATCCGAATATGCGACGGAAAGCTGGATAAACACATCAATTTGTTGTACGTGGAGGATTCATCGGACCACAGCGCGGGACACTTTGTATGGATAAAAAAATTATCCCGGCTCGTGAACGCGTAGCTTAGCAAAAGAACCGGCAAAAACCCATATGTGATCGGTGGGGCCGTGTTAAAATTGCGAAATTTGAATGATCAGAACGCTCAAAACTCCGGAAGAATACTACCCCGAAAGATCAAAAGTCCGAAAGAATTTTACACGAGAGATCAAAACTCTTTACTATTCTCCTCTTTTTATTAAGAAGTAATTATCCGTCAATCTTGAAATTTCTCTAGACAATGTTATACGCTCTGCATCATTTACAGTCAACTGTATAGACTTTCGCTGGCATGATCTTGATGAACCTTCTAATTTCGAAACATTAAAATTAGGAATTTCAAACCGTCGGCGCATTCAAAGTTCGGAATTTCGACCCGGCCCCTAATCGGTGAGTAAAAACCCTACTTGAGAATAAAAAAATATATACTTATGTAGATCGATATTATAAATGGTATTACCGTTTTTGTTACACGTGTCTGCATTACTTCTACGCGGAGGCCAAATTGCGATCACACGAGGTGGATTGTCGAAAATTGAATGATTGCGCCATTCGATTACCGGGTGCAATGGGCAAATGGCTAACATTCAGAAACTTTCTGCGAACTAACACAACTGAAACTCAGCCAAATATAGCCGCCTGTATCGGCCCAGGTTTTCCGCAGTTTCCCTGCGCCCTCGTGCAAATGCGATACAGTAGTTAGTGCATTAGGAAAGAGTGGCTGCGGCCAACACTCTAGGGGGGACCTTTGGAAGGAGCTGACAAAGTTTTTGGTGATAAAAAAAGGTATGTTTCCATTTGAAAAAAAAACATGTCGGCCATTTTAACGCCGCCATTTTTAATTTTGGATCGACCAAATTTTTTTTTCAAACGTCTCCCTTTATCCCCTAAAACTTCTGTTATACACAATATTTGAACCGAGCAACATTTTCCGAGATAAATCAGGTGTAAGATTAAAATCGTCCACCCGGTATACCAATATCATGAAGTGTTTAGCATCGCGTTTCATGGTTCGTTGGGAATCTTCAAAATTTAGCTTTGAGCATCAACGAAATTTTATCGGATAATGTTCCCATGGCGCCTGTAACACCAGATGAGTGGACCGAATATCGAAGCGTCACTCATTGTCAGTGTCATATATGAGGAAACCATTTGCTGAAGGAGACATACGTGTTCGCGATCATTGTCATTTGACCGGACGTTATAGAGGCCCCGCTCATTTTAATTGCAATTTGAATTAGATGAGCAGTCATTTTTCATTCCTGTAGTTTTTCATAATTTGTCTGGTTATGATGCACATTTCATCATCAAAGAAGTCGCCACAGCGTTCGAAGGGAAAACCGACGTGCTTCCCATAACATTAGAGAAATACAATTCTTTCATGTAAACAGTTCAAACGGCAGACAAGTCACAACATCAGGATCAATTACGCTGCATCGATTACAAATTTCTCAATGCGAGTCTGGATGAACTGGCATCATTTTTTATGGCGGACGAACTCAAAATCTCGCTGTCATAATTTCACGATGCACCGGTAGACAATTTTATCCTATTAACTCGAAAGGGTGTCGTCCCCTATGAAAACATTGATAGCGTAAACGGATTGGATGGCCCTTGTAACGCGAGTGATAACAAACATCCAAGCGCGCCAGCGTCAAACACACAACCAATGTAAGCTGACTTTTTCTTTTTGTACACGGAAAAAAAATGATTCGTCAAAATTAATAGTTGGTGTTTATAAATTACTGAGGAAAGATGAACATAATGCAGTTTCACATTGTAAACCAATCATGTTACAGCACTTTTAGGAAAAAATAATGGATCAGACGTGCTTTTTTATTATTCGAACCGATGGAAATGGAGATTGAAACTGTAAAAAAAACATAGTGATCACCGCGATAAAGGAAACTGTCGATTTTACAAATTAAATATAAGATATCGCGGTACTCAATGCGTAAAATATACGGAATACCTACAAAAAAGTGAGATTAGACTGGTAATCACTGATTTGAACCATAAAATTCTTCAACAAGAAAATGTTAAAAATGAGATTAAATTCTATTGAAATTTGGTATTGTCTTCTGAAAAATGTGGTGTGAGTTTAAATTAAAAACTGCACGGTACACCTTGCAAATTGTATCGTAGCTCGGTATTATTCAATAGTACAGATTTAATTTTTACAGAGTCAATTGTCATTTTTTAACAAATCGGGCAAAGCACATTTTGATAACGGGTTGTTGAATACGAATACGGATATTCAAATTTATTAGTGTGATACATGAAAAAAATTCTGAAGCGCTCAGTAGAAGTTACAGCCGACATTGCGCGGTACACCGCGTGTATCTCGAATTTTTACAATGTGCACTGTAAACGCGTGACCGCGTCAACCTAAACAAAGAAAAATTCTATCGCGTGGTCACCCTCAGTCTCGATATCTACTCAGTGCTCTTTTGGATCTCGTGGCGTAAAGTTTTGCGCAGTGTCTTCGAGAAGCGACAATTATTTATAATCAATGTGAAAACGGACACACAAACACACAGTGAACAAGGACGAACTGTTAGTGAAGAAAAAGTGCAGTGAAAGATTTGTTGCTGCTGAAAAAAGGACGAAAAAACGAAGTGAGTATTGTATTTGTACTTTTCTATCTCGCTTTCACGTATAATGATGCTTGATGTACATAAAGCTATTCACTATCTGCATTATTATTTCGCAAGTCGGTCCATTTACCGTTTACAGTTTCACATTGTAAAAATTCGTGAGTCGGTCCATCTACTGTTTACAGATTCACATTGTAAAAATTCGTGAGGCGGTTCATCTACTGTTCACAGGTCCACATTATACAAAATCGTGAGTCGATTTATCTACTGTTCACAGTTTCACGCTGCGAAAATTTATCGATTGCTTAGCATAAACTCAATAGTCCTACAGTTCTTTGTGTGAAACGTGGCGTGCACTTTTCAGAGTTTCACGTAGCAAATATCGAAGATTTTGTGGCGAGAGGCGCTATTGATGGGAGACACAGTACATTTTGATGGGATTTCCATCAAAATTTACAGGATTTTTTTTTCCGTGTATTATTTATCGTAGCCCTGTTCGCTCTAACCCGCCTAGTATCTTTTAATAAGTAACATAGTGTCAATCGTACAACGATTCTGTTGAATTACCGAAGTACCGAAACCTCGCGTTAATTCCGTAATTCTATTCTGACCCCCGCACTACCCCTTTCTACCCTCATCCCGTGCTATTGCGCTAGGCGTAGGCAACAAAAAGGGAAATCAAAATATTAAGCTCACGTCCCTTCAGGATGTGACAGTATTTATGTGACCCAACAAACTTTAAGGCGTCTGGCCATCTTGTCCGATGGAAAAATGGGTATATTAAAAAAAAACTCGAAAGTATGACCGGAATATTTTTATTTTTTTACACAACGTCGGAAAGGGCTTCAAGTATAACGTCAATAAATTTCCGTTCAAGATATTAAAAAATGACGCCGTTATGTACATTACCGCGGAGGCCCTCCGCACGATACGCGCGGTCGATGTCCCAGCTGTTATCCGGTTATGTCACATCTGGAAAAAAAATCAGCTCATTCGTGAGTGGTGTCGCTACAATGTAGCGTAGCGGATTTTTTTCGACCATTAAAAAAATTATGGTGAACTGAAGAAAAATTTGTATTTTTCACCGAAATTTCCCGAGCAAAAACAATAATAAAACAAAATATAATCAAGTTATCGCAAAAATCCTACGTGACATTTTAGATAATGTATCTAAAATTCTTGTGTAAAAATTTGTGTTACATCCTAGCGAATGTCCCTTCTCTCATCTAGGGTTTTTCATCTCGGTTATTCCCAATATCCTCATTTGCCGTCAGAAGCGTATTAAATGTATAAATCTAAGCGCTAAACGTAACTTGCGTACGTTCCGCGAGCATATTCAAATAATAGCGATATATACACGATAGCAGTACCGCCACAGTCATTGAGTTTTCCTATCACAATGGCTTTCAACAAGAACATGATCTCAGGCAAATATTCCACGAAAAGCCGCAGCTCAAAAAAATCAAACAGGCACTCACTCCAAAAACTTTACGCTAGCCATCCGTATGGGGACAAAGAGAAGTCTGCATGATTCGACCCGGTAACCAGAGCGGAGTATGAAAACATCCGGCCGTCCGAATCAAACGGTCACCGCGCTATCGCGAACGGCTTAGCGCGAATTTCGACTACACACCTCATGCACGTTCCGTTAACAAAGCGAAATTGCCCCTTCCACCAGCGCCATTATTTCTAAGAAGAGAAACCAAAGATTTTCTCCCACTCACTCGAAAAATTCGCATGCGAACCAAGAAGGGTCAGTGTGCAAAAGGTCGAAGCAGTCGCCCGTCATCTACCATCGACTCAAGTTCTTCTATCAAGTCTAAATCTCAGTCTCCCGATAATCTTCATCAAGTTCAATCTCAGTCTCCCGTCAACCAATATTTCCGTCAACCGAATCACTCCTTGTATCAAGTCTTAACCCAGAAGCCTAACGAATATCTCCGATTATCTTTCATACGAACCGTCTTCATTTTTCGAGTTACAAAAGTTTTATTTTACACTTGTATAATTTCTATCATCGGTCCGTGAATATCATTCTCAATTCATCGACCTTGCGCGCCGTTCATATTTCTATCTACGCGTAGTGCCGTCGTAGTAAACGCGTCGAGTATACACACGACCAGCCTAAAATCCTGCGAGCGTCTTATCAGCAATTGTACCAGCGAGCGCACCAGGCCAAGACCGAAGGCCCTTGTAACGCGAGCGACAACAAACATCCACGCGAGCGAGCGAGCGAGCGAACGACCGAGTGTCAAACACAACGAATGTAAGCTAACTTTACCTTTTCTTTTTGTATCATTCATCGTAAACCTGATCGCTTCTAACCGTCTAGTAATCGTACAATAAACACCATAGTGTCAATCGTACACCAAGTCTGTCGAATTATCCCTCAATTTCGAAACATCGTGTCAATTCCTTAATTCTACTCTTTCCCACGCACTACCCCTTTTTACCCTCATCCCGTGCTATTGCGCTAGGCGTAGGCAACAAAGAGGGAAACGAAAATATTATGCTCTCATCCCTTCCGGATGTGACATTTGAAAGCAATCGGACCGATAGTTGACGATATTTCGATAGTACCAGTTCAAAAAATGTAGTTTCGAGATCATGGCAAAAGAAAGTAAATGTGCGGTTATTCAGCGGACGGTCGACCGCCCGCAGTGGCTCAACCTTCCTGCCGAAAAATAACTGTAACTTGGTCAGTTTTGCGTTTTTCAATACGTACTATGGCTTTAATTGTTCTTAACAGTTCAGGGTTTATTTTTTAAAAAATGAAAAAAAGTACATGGTGGCCAAATGCCTTGAATGCGTTTTCCTCGAAAGACCGTTTTTCGACTGAATTTTGCGTTTTTCAATACGTACTATGGCTTGAATTGTTCTTAACAGTTCAGGGTTTATTTTTAAAAAATGAAAAAAAGTACATGGTGGCCAAATGCCTTAAATGCGTTTTCCTCGCAAGACCGTTTTTCGACGGCTTGTTGATAAAATCTTCGAAACTACTGAACCGATCCTTATTAAATTTTAACCACATATTTTCATAAATTTTGATATTTACTATCTTTTGCCAAACACGTTGAAAAAAAAACACGTTTCGTTTTTGCTTTTTCGAAAAATGCCCACTATTTTGTTATTTTTGCATATATCAAAAATCGTACGATATGCGCTACAGCCATTAACATACTGAATCTAAAACCGTTAGATTTTTTTGTTTCGGATGATCCATCTCCGAAATTTCATCAACAGCGCAGACCTACCATTTCTGACCATTAAATGTATTTCGAAAGCGTAATTATTAAGTGTAACAACTTTTAATAAATAGCTATAATATAAACCTATCAACAAAAATCATGACAATAGCCTTTTGAGCATCTAAAGTGAGAAGAGCCCTTAACAAAAGTAGCTCACTAGACGTTGAACTATTTTAAAGATCCTCTGGACAAAAAACTGCCTGTGCATGATATGGATCTTCGACGATGGGCCTTACGTGCACGAGAAATTGTAGAAATGCCAACCGTAGATTTTAAAGCATCCGCTTCTTGGGTAAGAACATTAGAAAACCAACATCGAATTGTGTCACGGAAGATTACTAAATGTGTAACAACACAACAATTATTGAATACTGATACGCTTCAAAACAAAGCAACCGAATTCATAGAAACGGTGAAAGTCAACATCGCCAACGTTGGAGCTGAAAATACATTTAATTCTGATCAAATTGAATTCAATTTAGAGCTACATACAGGCCGCACATTGGCAAAAGAAGGGCAGAAATACATTGAGATAGTAGAGCAATCGAAAACATCAACAACACACAGTTATACCATACAGCCGTTGGTTTCTGCGAGTGGCAAGCTTTTGGCACCTATGTTGATCGTTTTGAACGAATCTATTGGCAAATTTGGACCTCGAGTGGAAGAAACTATGTTCAGAGCCAAAAATATATATTACTCTTGGCTTTGAAATCTGGAATATTGACGATTAATCATTTCAAGCGTTAGTTCCAAGAAGTATATGTTCCTAAAACGGGACCAAAATCGGTAACACTTCTGGATTCTTGTAGCGGTCAATGTCCAACTGCATTTAAAGAAATGGATACGCAAGGGGAAGACATTTAAGTTTTAACCATTCCAGCAGGTAAATATAGTGCAGCAGTTTCATTAGTTCTGTGGACAATTAGTTTACATGATAATTTATCACTAGTGCAGGTACAGCGGGAATGATACAGCCCCTTGATGTTGATGGCTCCCGAGTATGGAAAAACTTCGTCAAACACTTTTCTGGCGCAGTAATATTATGCAATTACGATGTCAATCTGCTCTTAAGAGACAATATTGTTAAGTTACAATATCTTACACACAACCAGTTTTCTTCCCCGCGGTTTACAAGCCTTTTCAAATATGCGTGGTTCAAAATCGGTTACAAAGAAGAAAGACCACCAAACTTCAAAAATCCGGTAGAATTTTGCTATTCACAAAATGGTCCGACTTGCGTTATATGCGGCAAAGCAGCTATTATCACTTGTGCGTGGTGTACGGAATCTCTATGTTTCAAACACTTTTATCATGACTGTCATTATTGTAATAAGTATAATCCATAAAGAAACATAGAGTTGAAACGTTTGCTACTTAAGTAAGCATGAGACAATTTTTCCGATTATATTGTAATCTTTAAAGGCAGTCCGTGTCGGGGGAGAATTTCTTCGTAAATATACAATTGTAATTCAGTTGCTTCCTGAAGCACGAAATCAGTCCGTGATTGCGAGCCTTGCCGCTACCCATATTCGCGGAAAACTGAAGAGTGATTTGTTACCAGTTATTCACGAATTATTGCAATAAACAAAACGCCATTTGTTGCTGTACTCAGCATTATCATCATGAACGTCTAGTAGTCGAAGAATACAACATTTTTTCCCTTTAAACTTTATTTTTATTTCGGCCCGTTCAAAAGTTATAGAAGAAACAAATATTTTAAGGGTGCGTTGACCTCTTAAGAGTGTCGGCTCGCCAAAACGAAAAAATTTGTATCGACCAATTCTACTGCCTGTACTTTCTTTGTAACCCATTTTTATTTCTACAAATTTTTATCCATGTCGCACGGTAAGAACTTTGAACGTTTGCCGTTCGGGAGAGAGCCGCTGAGGGGGGGGGGGGATGTTACAAAAATGTAATTGCGTCATAAAACGAACTTATATTGACGTGAATTTAGACCGGAATGCCAGAAGGCTAGCGGTTATGCGATGCTCTTGGCTAAAAAATCAAAGGGCCCTTTCAACCCCTTAATTGTGAGATATCGGAAAAAGAAAAAACACGTATCTTTCCCATTCTCTACAGGTATGCAAATTTACAACCCAATCGATTCAAATTCTTGGAGATACGGTTGAAAAAAACTGCATTTTTGCAATAAACAATGTGAAAATTTGTTGCTATCTGCATCGTTCTTATCTCCCATGTATTTTAACGGGTCGGAATTTGTTACAATTAAATTTATTTGTTCGGGACTCGATCAGCAAGGAAATTAATTGAGACCCTGTCGTTTTTTTGGTATTTTATAATAAAATGTTATTTATTCAATTTTATGGCTCGATATGATGTGAAAGATCGATGCATACAAGTGTTTCTTTTGTGTCGCGGTATGTATATTTCGCGTAAATATTTGCGTTACTTCTCCGTCCGTAAAATACTCGGCTCGCGGATTGACTCAGATGGTAAGGATGTTTGAACGCGGTTGCTCTATCATCCGTCGATACTTTTCTTCCCCCTCTCCTTTGTGAACTGTCGCTCGCGGCGCGGTAAGTTATGGCGCGCTCTCGCCTACGGCACTCGGAGTCCACGGTGCGCCTTCCCCTAAACCGCGCGTGGCGCTCTGGGTCGCGGTACGCTCGTGGCGCGCGGTGCCACGCGCGCTCTCATGCTACACGCCCATGGAGACTAGAGGTAAAGGAGCCCGAACGCAGTGTTGAAGAAATGGTCTGAAAAAGTGATGACGGCAACGACTTACACCACCTACCGCGTGGCGGCGCCTCTACTGCGGCGATACCGGAAACGTTGGGAAACGTGGGGAAACGCGGTGATTCGAAATAGTTTGTCATACATTTTTTCTATAAAATTGATGAGTTATATTGATATGCTTTTGTTCATAGTTATGAAATGTCAATATATCAGTCATTTGTCGACTTGGAGCCGATCGATACTGCAAATGTTTTGTTTTTATTCGTTGACATGAACGATTAAATAACCATAACGCAACCTAACCCCTAATGCAACCCAACCAAAACCTAACCGCTTATTCGATTTCAAAAGAGAAATATTTTTTTAATTCACGACAAACAAAAATAAGACAATATAGAATTTACATTACACCTCAAACCAACCAAGAATCCAAACCGAATCTAAACTCCATCCGGAGGGAACTGCTTAAATATTAAAAAACTACTTATTCTAGTGATGCAAGTGATAGCTCAATGGTTAGCACGCTGGAGTAACGTGCGCCAGAGCCCGGGTTCACACCCTCGTCGGGAAAGTTTTTTTTCGCAATAAATATTGCTCATAAACTAAGTGTCGAAGTGAAAAAATCAGTTTTTTTTGCTCCTAAATGTAAGTCGTTTTTTAAAAAAGTGAACGGATATTATGGACTACTAATTATAGACGAAAACTCTCGCAAAACAAAAATACTGACGATGCATGAATAATAAGCGTTAATTTCGGGACCACCGATATTTGATTTGTTTCTTACACGCCCATCAAATGTTCACAATGCTCAAAATACAGATACGAAGGTGGCAGAGATGTTGTGGGATTAAAAAATGTGTACATCTTCCCGATTAGATTGTACATATACATGGTTCGTTGTATAATTAATCATTTGTAGTTCGTTGATTTGTTTTTCACAAAATTGCACACGACTTGTATTTCATGAAATTATATATTTGTTAAAATATTTCGCGATGGTGTGGAACAGCCCATACATTGATGTAGCGCAGGACAGGCTGGAGGCTCGTTGACGGTTTGTTGAATTTTTTATTGCCATCTGACTTTTGCTGGATTCAAGAAATTCTCAACCGCGTATATCAACTGCATTGTGATAATGAATTCTTTTTTGTTTTCAATAAATTATTCTACAATATCTGCGTGCGTACATGAAGGGTATTAAAATTCAAAAATTAAACATTGCAAAAAGTGTTTCGTCGATTTCGCGAGCGAGGCTCGAACTTCTTGCGCTAAGCCTCATTATTCTCGTTCGTGTGGCCTGTTTTTTTTTTTCATGCATTAATATTTTTATTCTAGCAGCACGAATCAAATTAATTACACGCTGTGAGATCGCGAACGCTGATTATTGAAGAAAAAAAATATATCGAAAGGATCGTCAAGGTGAGTTGGAGTCTTCGAATAAATGTGTTTGGCTTAATTGCGATAAAGCCAGTAACGAACATTCGGTGTTGATCGTTTCTTCATCTTCAATTGATTAAAAAAACAAATGTGGCGAGTTACGAAAAATCCTCGATGTGTCTCTCGAGTGAAGAAGAATACAAAGAAGATCGAACAATATTTGCTTGCTGATAAAAATGGTTTAAAAATCAGATTAACAGTAAATATCTACGCAATATTTACTGGCCGATTAAAAAAATTGTATATTTATCATTTACTCCAAGGATACGTTTTTTCTCTCAAATGAATATTTTCGAAAGTGCCACAATGCTTATCTTGAAAATTGATTAATTTAAACTGCGGCTGAATGGAACTCGAGTTTATAATTTGTACATCTGTCCCTCGTGTACACACGAGACGTATCGGGGATGGTCAGCCCCTTCGAAGTACGCACAACCTACGCCCACTCAACAATAATTAATCAAACATTCAATATTTCGGCTGTGTAGCAGTGTAAACGCACTTTTCCCCTTTCACGCCTACATTTATTCGAGACGGTGGTTCGATATTGAGCCTCGAGCGCTCTCAATTTCTCTGGACTCTGAATGGGATCCATGGCATCTTTCTTGACCGCAGTACTTGGGGTTTCTGTCGCGATACCTGTTTCAGGAGAAAAAGTATTAGTTTTTCATGCCTTTTGTTGGCGAGAGCCTGATTTTCCAATTTGGTGTCCCTCACCTGTCGTATAATGGTTGTTACACTGGGCATTAATATTATTCCGACTCCTTCTTGCCTGATGTATGTCCTTGAGACCTTACTGTTTGAAGTTCTGAAAGTATTGGTGTGAATTGACCAAAAATGGTTGGACGTCGGCTTCCGGATATTGAAGCTTGACATTGTGTTAATGCCTGCGAATAACACGAGAAATGAATATTAATCGAAGATCTGATACTCCAGAGTATGCGCGTGTACAATTTCTCCGCGCTAATCTCTTGGACTTGATGCTTAGAACTGTTTTTTTAAAATAATTCTGACCACTGTTCATGAATAAGTGTGGTCAAACGTTTGGGTGTTCTTTGCAAGCTCGAGGATCTCGTTATCGTTCTTTCGTGCCTGAGGTTAACGAGTTCAACTCCCCGCGAGCAAACGATCCGGGTACGAATGGAGCTCGAACTCGTTTGCATCATTTATTTGTTTTTGGTTATACCGTGGAGCAAAATGTTTATCGTACGAAGCGGCGTATAGTTTGTTCTCCTGTCGCAAAAAACAATTATTGATTATTGCATTGAAGGAGAGAAAGGTGTTGCAAAAAAATTGAACGAGAAAAGAGAAGGAAATAAATAGAAGAGAATGCAAGGCAAATAAAAAAGCGACAAAAAAATAACCCGCAAAGGATGCAGTACAGATTATACAGGGTGACCCACGATAGAATGTCATCCGTGAAATGCGGAGTTGGGGGTGAAATTCCGAGACGATTGGTATAAGCATGTATGGGTCCCAGATCAACCCCTGAATTGTTATTAATTTTTCAAGGCAGCCAAACAGGCGCGCCCGCTGAGCGGGCCTACGTCGGTGAACCAATCCGCCGGGCACTACCACATGTGCGTGTCGCTCATCGACGTAGGCCCGCTCAACGGGCGCGCCTGATTGACTGCCTTGAAAAATTAATAACAATTCAGGGGTTGATCTGGGACCCATACATGCTTATACCAATCGTCTCGGAAATTCACCCCCATCTTCTCATTTCACGGATGACATTCTATCGTGGGACACCCGTATAAGATAAAATATTACTATTCTTACCCCGTTATATACTGCGATGGGCAATGCATCTGCAACCAACGAATAGTTCCTGCGGGCAATAATACCGATTTCTCCATCAGGCATTTGTGTACGATCTTCTTTGATCACATCGGAGTCAAAGAAGTGAAGCTCGCACACTAAAGCACTCGGAGCAAGCTGGTGTTGGGTGGCCTCGCTCCATCGCTGCAGCATATTCTGCAATTTAATATATTAAATTTCAAACCACAAAAAAATGTCAGTGACATGCACTGATATTATAAGTACAGTGAACTTCCGCTTACTCTCGCACTGTCAGGATCCTGATCTGGACCCTTTTCCGCCACTAAAGAGCAAAAGCATGAGCGAGACTTTCCCCTCAAGCGGGAGGGTTAGCGACAGTTATTCATTAAACACTTAGCGGGAGTTTGCTGTTTTGATCGCATAATCGACAAAGCACTTTGTCGATCGCATAATCGACAAAGCACTTGGCGGCACTGCTATGCGATTTTTAGCTCGACAGGGGAACCGCCTTGACTGGATACTGAGCAGTGCTGCTAAGTGCTTTACTGTCGATCATAAGAAAAAAATGTAGAGCAAAAGACTTACTCCGGGTACTTGAAAAACCGATAGCTGCCGTAATCCAGCACGCGTCCATTCCGCCCTGACGGCACGTCGCCCAGTTCGGCATCCCGGATACGCGCACGGCTTACGCATCTCGACCTCGATGAAGCAATCCGCAAAAATAAAGAAATTCATTATTGTAAATATTAGATGTCTTGCCGGGTAATATTGTGTTATTGTAATATGCAGGTTGAATAAATTAAACTGGCGTCTAATTTCCACGCTGCAAGCTAGTATAATGGTTGAAATTGATAATATGTATTGTTTATTAATTTTGTTCATATTCCAACTCGAAATATGCACATTAATCCCTCGCTGCAATAGAAATTACGCCGGCTTCGAGCGTGGAAAAAAAACGTCACATATGGCGCCATAACCTCAATTTATTTAACCGGCAAATTATAATAACCCCAAATGTCATTAAATATGTAAAAAAATGCCTTCTCCTTACCAGTACGTTATCTTTTACGAGGTAACGAGTCACAATATTTTGCAGGAGCACTTTTTTCACTTTATACACACTTTATACACACGCGAAAGAAATACACCGCGAATAAAAACGTATAAAATGGAAATAAAACTCAGAGCTCACTTCGTTGTATGACCAACGCGAAACTTCACAGCGGTAACTTTGGAACAAGAGCGCTACCGTGGCTGAATTTCAAACTAGGAAATATCATCGCTTTTACATGTCACTTTTTTACCCATTCCGCCATATGCGTTCGGACTCCTTTACTCTAGTCTTCATGGACACGCCGTTCCTGAGTCCCCCCTCTCTAGCGACTCTCTTACTCACGACGCGGTGGGTCGCGACGCGCTTTCTCGTAATTACGCTCCGTGAGCATAATCGATTATCGCGCGTCGGTAATCGATTACTCTAATTTTTGCTCATGCCGTCGAATGGGGCCACGTACCCTCCTATCAGAGTTAGGCGTAATTCTATTTATAAATACGGATACGAATTCATTCACATCATGAATTTCATGTGAATATAAATACAAATTTATTCATACTGCACTTATTTGTATTCACATGCATACATACAAATACAATTGTATTCACAAATATTCTAAACATACAAATAAATTTACAGGAAAAATGTGAATATTTACAAAAAATCCGGTGAATTAGAAGAATTCACAATAAAATCTGTGAATGCAAATGTATTCACACAAAATTGTAAATCAAATTTACAATGATTAGATTAAAATTTTCACCAAAAGTTAGTTTTTACATATTTTGAGAGAAAACATTGCGTCGAGGGAAATACATTTTTGCAAAAAAAGTTGTGAGTTTCAAATATTACATTATAAATATGGAAATTCACAAAATGGTTTGTGAATTTCCTCAAGTTGAAGAAAATTTAAATCGAATTCACGACAATTATATTAAAATTTACACCACAAGGGAGTTCTTACGTATTTTAAAAGAAAACATTGTGTTGAGGCAAATACATTTTTACACAAAAAGTGGTGAGTTTCCAATATTAGTTTGTAAATACGAAATATTACATTGTAATCAATCATCAATCAAATATTACAATGTAAATACGAAAGAGTAGAGGCGACGCGGTTTCTCATTTAGTTCTAAGCCTTTCGCACGGACAGTGTGTTCTTCAGCTGATGCATACAAAACTGAGACAGCACTTGTTGTTCGGACCAACGACCGTGGTAAGTTATGTACTTTACATGATAGATAATTTTTTTTATATAATGATGTTCCATGTGATAAACGGTGGAAATCAAGCTACTAATATCTACATTCATCAGGAGTTGGCAAACTTTTTTCACTGCTATGCCAATTTACCCTAATTTCTGAATTTTCAACCCAAAAATCCTTTCGATCCAATCATTTACAAAAAATTACTTGTATGTATCTGCTTAATAGATATAAAAGTAAGGTATATTTCTTCTCAACTTTTTCTATAATTTACTTATCTATTGATTTTTTTTAGTTCCTCGCGAGCGGTAGATTTTTGGCCGGAAGCCGCTTGAGGCCTGCTGGCCGCCGGTTGCCCACCCCCAATCTTGCCAAAGGCTTAGAACTAAATGAGAAACCGTGTTACCCCTACTCTTTCGTATTTACATTGTAATATTTGATTGATGATTGATTACAATGTAATATTTCGTATTTACAAAGTAATATTTGAAACTCACTACTTTTTGTGTAAAAATTTATTTGCCTCAACACAATGTTTTCTCTTAAAATACATAAGAACTCACTTGTGGTGTAAATTTTAATATAATTGTCGTGAATTTGATTTTAATTTTCTTCAACTTGAGGAAATTCACAACTAATTTTGTGAATTTTTCATATTTATAATATAATATTTGAAACTCACAACTTTTTTTGCAAAAATTTATTTGCCTTGACCCAGTGTTTCCTGTCAAAATACGTAAGAACTCACTTTTGGTGTAAATGTTTCATCTAATCATCGTAAATCTGATTTTAATTTGTCTTAAATACGAAAAAAATTCACGACTTATTTTGTGAATTTTTTTGTATTTACAATTTTTTGTTAATACATATACATTCACAGATTTTGATGTGATTTTTTTTTAAATCACAGGATTTTTTGTAAATATTCACAACTTTTTCTATGAATTTATTTGTATGTTCAGAATAGTTGTAAATACAATTGTATTTGTATTTATGCATGTGAATACAAATAAGGGAAGTATGAATAAATTTGAATTTATATTCACATGAAAATCACGATGTGAATAAATTTGTATTCGTATCTATAAATAGAATTAAGCCCAACTCTGCCTCCTATAATGATTTACTGCACGTTCTATGTCTTGTGTCTGTGTGATGTTCAAACTCGCGATGCCTCTCCAACCTTCAGGTTCTCCTGATACTTGCGGAGATCCTCGCCGTTATTTTATGTTCTACAGGTGTATGTGTGTGTACGTGTTGTTGTCAGGACCTCCTTGCCTTTTATATTCTCCTAATACCAATTTTATATCTATCTTCTCGTAATTTATTCCTCCTCCTTTCATTCTTAATGTTTTTTGGTGATCTCTTTTTTATTCTTATAACGTTTTCTGTTTTTGTATTTATAGACTTAAAAAACTATGTCCCAATTCTATCCTTTTTCAGTTTCTTAAGGTTCCCCTCTTTCAGATTTTCCTCTCCGAAAAGGAGGTACTCTGCTGAGCGGTACTTTTTAATCCACGTAAAAAGTCTAACTCTACGATAGCGACTCCTTACGTCTCTTGTTTTTCACGGTTCCCCTCTTTCAGCTTTTCTCTGCGAGACGGAAGTACTTTGCTGAGCTGTACTTGTCGATCCACAAGGGATTACAGAAGTGACGTTCCTTCCAATGTCCTCCTCTTTTATACTAATGTTTTATTGTTTATTGTTCCCCTTTCCTTACCAATTACCCATCATCCCCATTATTTTTAACTTTGTTTCTTACTTTAAATGAATTTTACTCGCCCTTTATTTTTTGTTGCTGGCTCTGCTTTCATTCCAACGTCTTTTTCCCCTTCCCTTACTTATTACCTATCGTTCCTTTTATTGTTAACTTTTTATAATGTTTTTGTTTTTTTTCTGTTTCTCTCCCTCTTATTGTTAACTTTTTATACGTTTGGCTGTTTTTGTCCTTTTATGTTTGTTTTTTCCCTTATCTTTCTTTCCGCTTATTGTTTTGTGACCTTGAGTTTTTTGTGATTATTTACGTCTTTCGGAGGTCCTCCTTGTTCTATCTTCCCCCTCCTCTGCTTCTATCACGAGATCGTTTGCCTTGTTCCTCGTTCGTGGTCGGGGTATCGCGCATGAGACGGACCAGTACGTCTCAGTATAGTACACGAAAAAATAAACATTGCTGCAATTTGAAATATTTTTATATCTCGTACCATTAAAACGTTATCAACGAAAAACACTCCGCTTTTCGAGAGTGCATTTCAACTCTTAAAAATCGCGTTCCGCAGATATAAAAAAATAAGTATCGCCTATTTTTACCTATTCTACAAGTATGCCAAATTTAATCTAAATCGGAGAGATTGTCCTCGCAACTTTTCCTTATTAGTGCGTAAAGTAGTCGACCCAGTCGTCGTCAGGGTCCTAGTGATCGTCATATTTACACATTAAATGAGTATTTTAAGACAAGAATCAGTGCTTCGTGCAGATTTGTGATATATTAGCTCCCGGGAGGTATTCACTACGTTGTATTACATTCTCACACTCCCAACTAAGGTAAGTCCGGAGGAGATGGCTCTACTAATTTTAGGGATCAGTTGTCGAGAAACCATGATGAATAAAACAATCATTTTAATCGCAAACGAAACTTTAATTATATTTATTATCAACAACAATCACTTTCGAAATCAACAAATATGTCACATCAACAACTTTAAAAAATGTTACGATTGGCCATCTCTCCCAGAGTGTACGGTTGTGATGGCCACTGGGGTCGGGGGGAAATTGTACTCTTTTCTCCTTTTCTCAGTACTCCCATTACTCTTTCCACCTTTTCTCTCGCCTTTATGACCTTTCAACTTCTTTTTTTTTACTACCGCAATTGAAGCACATGTATTCATACTCCGTACAATTTTATTGCCTCCAGAGCTTACAAATATTCGATTGCAGTCAATCTTCACTGAGTTGTTTCTTATAATAGTTATCGCCGCAGCATGTGCAGTTGTCTTCCTCTTTATCTTCGTTTCCAGTTTCAGCGGTATCGCAGAGGACCATGGGAATTTCTTCGCAACTGCTGTCTGACAAGGAACATCCCTCACGTGACACCTTTCGATTTGATTGAAATTTGCATATTGTTCAGTTCGTGAAAGTAATAACTTGACCACTGTGTGCCTTATTCTTTAATTGTTTGTTGAATAAATGTGGAGAGCGATGTCATCGCTTCTCGGGTTTCTGGTCATCTCTGGTTCCTTTATTTTTCTATCAACATCTTCTTTTGTCAACTGACCCTAGCGACGATCTTTCTTTCTTATCGCAATAACCTGAACACATCACATGTATCAGCGCGTACACCGGCGGGCTTGAAAGACTTTGGCTTTCAACGAGACAATGATACACTAAAAAATTCATTAACTCCTATAATTACATGACTGAACCTTACGTCAATCAATCGGTAAAACGCAAATCTTGGGGAGAGTGCATTGAATTCTTCCAGTTTGCGTTTGGATTGTCACCGTTGAAGCAATCCATCCCTTCCAGGATGCACGTCCACAATTCTCCCCAGGCGCCATTGGAGCGGAGGGGTGATAACGCGAATCAAAATCATGGCACCAATTTTGACACCCTCATTTGAATACTTTGATTTCCACTTCGTTCTCTGTTGTAACTGTGAGACGTATTTGCGAGACCAGCGATGCCAAAAATCTTGGCGTATTTTGGCGATTAGTTTGTACCGGTTCAAGCGGCTCGATGCAACGTTTGGAACATCGGTTCAGGTAACGCCGTCAGGGCCAAACCGATTAAGAAATGTCCTGGTGTTAGCACCTTGAGCTCACTTGGATCAGTCGATAGAGGAACTAAAGGCCTTGAATTTCGACACGCTTCAATTTGACAGAAAACGGTAGCTAATTCTCCGAACGAAATACTAGTTTCTCCGATCACGGTCTTAGCCTGCGTTTTTGCCGATTTTACCCCGGAGTCCCACAATCCTCCTACATGAGGAGATTGAGCGGGAATGAATTTCCAGTGGATTGACTGCTGGGCGGCGAATTTTACCGCGTCTTCTTGATGCGTTTGATCAGTGAGGAGGGTAATAAAGTTTTTCATGAGATTGTTAGCTCCTACGAAGTTTGTGCCGTTGTTAGAGAAAATAGTCTTGGGTCTACCTCGGCGGGCTATGAGTCGTTTTAAGGAATTGATAAATACATGAGTCGTCATGTCCGAGACGATTTGGAGATGGACAGCTTTTGTCGCCATGCAAACAAATAAACATAGATAAGCCTCCGCTGTCTTGTTGCGCGATATCTTGACCGTGTATGGACCGGCGTAATCGACTCCAGTGCATGAAAAGGGCCTACTGAGCGTGACGCGCTCTGGAGGTAGATTTCCCATTAGCTGCGTTGGACTAACTGGTCGCCTTTCAAACCACGTTACACATTAGCGCAAAATGGAACGAATCGCATTTCTGGCAGATAAAATCCAGTATTCTTCGCGGATCGTCGCTAATAGAGCAGACGGCCCTGCGTGTAGGTGCCTACGATGGAATTGCGGTATTATTAATGTAGCTAACGGGTGCTTCGCTGATAGGACAGGAAATCGCGTGATAGGATAGGAAACCGCGTTTTGACGGGTAGCGGAGCGTGTCTAAGACGCACCCCGACTCGCATGACGCCGTCTTCATCGACGAATGGGTGAAGCTCCAAGATACAGCTCTTCCGGTCGACTTCCTCTTTGCATTTGAGATCAGCCAACTCTTGAGCGAACGAGTGCTTCTGCCTTAATTTTACAATGATGATCATTGCCCCTTCCAAGTCCTTGACAGTCAAAGGACCAGTCTTACGATCCTTTTGCGGGACCTTGGTGTTTTGGGCGAAGAGAACTACGTAAGCCATGACGCGCTTTAGCTTTAAGAGGGAATGGTACCTCATCACGGTCGGTATGGCAGATCGCGATAGTAGATACCCACGGATTTCCGAAACGGCTCTTCAGAATCTCATGAAATTTGACCAGACAATGTCAAATTGATAAACGAACGGCTGTCTTTTCATTAGATTTCTTGAATCGAAGAAAAAAAACGTAGATTGTATTACCATGCTGAACTCGTGATGGAAATGATGAAAAATAAAGAGTTTGGCTAAAGCCACGACTTGGAAAGAAGTAGAGCCGTGTAGCCACGTTGAAAACACGTCTTTTGGCACTTCAATCATTTCATTCCTCCGCATAATTGAGGAAATCCGTGGAAAGTTGTAAATAGTAGGTGATTGTTGACGATTCCGAGGAAATCTCGCTCGACATTTGGGAACTGAGTTCCCGTGAATTCTGCCATGGCCGATTGGCGTGCACCGAGAATTTGACAGTTCAAATATGGCGATGTGCGAACTCGCTCAAAAATCTCATTGTTGCTTTTCGAAGCAGCAAAGTGTTAGAAACAAGCTGTATGATGTATTACGTGCGACGATATCACTGAAAATATTTGTATCGTGCGATTTATCTGGCGAACCGCGAGCGACGTGGAGGTATGTACTCATTGTGCCCGTTCTTTTTTTCGTAGAATTATTTTTCTTTACTTCTATTGCCTTTACTTCTATTTGTTTTTGTGTGTTTTTACTTATTCTTTTTGTTTGCGATTTTTGTTACCGGTAGCTCTACTCGCGATAAAGTATATGCGAAATCTCACAAATGGATGTGAGGTTAAAATATACTTTCTCGAGAGTACGGTGAGTGAGAAAACTGAGCAATAATTTATGACTTTTGCTTTACAGCTTTATTTATGCAATAATTTATGACTATATAAATTTATGAGCAATAATTTATGACTATGCTTTACAGCTAGACCTTCATGGGGGCATTGCAGAGAGAGCTGTGATTCGCAAATAGCACGGATACAAATTTATTTTTCTATTGTCATTTCCTCATTTTCATTGCTTTCAGGGTTTGATTTTATAAATTTTATTATTTTACAATTTAAATATGAAAAAAATGTAAAAAAACAAAAATGACGAAATAAAATTACGAAAACAAATTTTCGTTGCGTTCCATCGATGCAAACTTCAAGACCATAAAACCAGCGCACACATATTACACCAGAAGAAAGACCATTGCAGGTACAGATAGGCCTCTGAAGATAAAAAAGGGTCCTTTAAATGGTTTTGAACAATCGTGCGTAATGGAATATTAAATAAATATACAATATGGATAATTAAATCGTGTGAAAGGTGGAGGGTGGGAGTTGCATGAAATTTACTCGTATTGTCACTAGAAAATAAAAGGCCTACTATTTAATTTGCATTATTAATTATTAAAAGTCGTTTTCAGTTCATCCAGAAATGGTTTTTCCTGAAATAAAGGAAGGATAACAATTTTCTAAAAGGAAAAGAGTGAGACTGAATGAAGATAGGTGGTGGTGGTGGCGTAAGAAAGTCGACTGCACGAACGGGTAAATAAAAATTACAAAGTATTTAAAAAAATCTACAGACATTTCACAAAGTGAAATGGCATTGAAAATGTCATCCATCCATCCATTCATTCATTCATTCATTTATTTATTTATTTATTCATTCATACATGCATCCATCTCTCTCTCACTCTCTCTCTCTCTCTCTCTCTCTCTCTCCTCCCCCCCCCTCTTTCTGCCTCCCTATCTCTGTCTCTATTCCACTGGAATATATAGATACAAGTTCGTGTGGTCGTGTATTACCGTTGGTACTGTTGATAAACGCTGGGCTACAGGCCCAAAACACATGATCAGGTTGAAGATGTTGCTTCAGGCTGTGCATCAGCAGCGAACACTTGCTGAGAGATACAAAAATCTTTGCCTACCGATCATAAATGTGGTAGAAAAAAAGCTCATTTTTTAAATGACTGATTGCAAATATTGTCACTGCATTTTACAGCGAGCCGCCAGCGAACACTCACGGGGTATCATGATTTACCTCAATATTTGGCGACGGGTTCCATTCGAGAAGAAAATGCTATCAATTATTTAGATGATTGAATCTGTAGTATGAAACTAGATGGAACGAGAGCGCTAATATCTTCATATACGCGCTGTCGTTCGCTGTGCGTCACCAGCAAAGACTTGCTGAGCGGTGCGAAGTTCTTCGCACCCACTGATCACAAATGTGGTCGAGATAAAAGATCATTATTTAAGTGATTGATTGCAAATATTGTCACTGCATTTTACAGCGAGCCGCCAGCGAACAGTCACGGTGTGTCATGATTTACCTTGATACTTGGCGACGGGCTCCATTCGAAAAGAAAATGCCATCAATTATTTAGATGATTGAATCCGTAGTATAAAACTAGATGGAACGAGAGCGCTAATATCTTCATATGAGCGCAGTCGTTCGCAGTGCGTCACCAGCAAAGACTTGCTGAGTGGTGCGAAGTTCTTCGCACCTACCGATCATAAGCGTGGTCGAGATGAAAGTCCATTATTTAAATAATTGATTGCAAATGTTGTCACTGCATTTTACAGCGAGCCGCCAGCAAACACGGTGCGTGTGTCATGATTTACCTCAATATTTGGCGATGGGCTCCATTCGAAAAAAAATGCCATCAATTATTTAGATGATTGAATCCGTAGTATAAAACTAGATGGAACGAGAGCGCTAATATCTTCATATGAGTGCTGTCGTTCGCAGTGCGTCACCAGCAAAGACTCGCTGAGCGGTGCGAAATCCATCGCACCTACCGATCACAAATGTGGTCGAGAAAAAAGTCCATTGTTTAAATAATTGATAGCAAATATTATCACTGCATTTCACAGCGAGCCGCCAGCGAACATTCACGGTGTGTCATGATTTACCTCAATATTTGGCGACGGGCTCCATTCGAGAAGAAAATGCCACCAATTATTTAGATGATTGAATCGGTAGTATAAAACTAGATGGAACGAGAGCGCTCATATCGTCATATGAGCGCCGTCGTTCGCAGTGCGTTACCAGCAAAGACTTGCTGAGCGGTGCGAAGCTCTTCGCACCTACCGGTCACAAGCGTGGTCGAGAAAAGAGTTTATTGTGTAAATGATTGATTGCAAATATCGTCACTGCATTTTTCTGCCAGCCGCCGGCGAACACTCACGGTGTGTCATGATTTACGTCAATATTTGGCGACGCGCTATACGCGAGAAGAAAATGCAATTAATTATTTAGATAATTGAATGTGTAATGTAAAACTAGATCGAACGGAAGCGCTAATATCTTCATATGAGCGCTGTCGTTCGCAGCGCGTCACCAGCAAAGTCTTGCTGAGCGGTGCGAAGCTCTTCGCACCTACCGATCACAAGCGTGGTCGAGAAAAGAGTTTATTGTTTATATGGTTGATTGCAAATTTCGTCACTGCATTTTTCTGCCTGCCGTCGGCGAACACTCACGGTGTGTCATGATTTATGTCAATATTTGGCGACGCGCTATACTCGAGAAGAAAATGCAATCAATTATTTAGATAATTGAATGTGTAATGTAAAAATAGATCGAACGGAAGCGCTAATATCTTCATATGAGCGCTGTCGTTTGCAGCGCGTCACCAGCAAAGTCTTGCTGAGCGGTGCGAAGCTCTTCGCACCTACCGATCACAAGCGTGGTCGAGAAAAGAGTTTATTGTTTATATGGTTTATTGCAAATTTCGTCACTGCATTTTTCTGCCTGCCGTCGGCGAACACTCACGGTGTGTCATGATTTATGTCAATATTTGGCGACGCGCTATACTCGAGAAGAAAATGCAATCAATTATTTAGATAATTGAATGTGTAATGTAAAACTAGATCGAACGGAAGCGCTAATATCTTCATATGAGCGCTGTCGTTCGCAGCTGGTTACCAGCAAAGACTTACTGAGCGGTGCGAAACTCTTCGCACCTACCGATCACAAGCGTGGTCTAGAAAAGAGTTTATTGTTTATATGGTTTATTGCAAATTTCGTCACTGCATTTTTCTGCCTGCCGTCGGCGAACACTCACGGTGTGTCATGATTTATGTCAATATTTGGCGACGCGCTATACTCGAGAAGAAAATGCAATCAATTATTTAGATAATTGAATGTGTAATGTAAAACTAGATCGAACGGAAGCGCTAATATCTTCATATGAGCGCTGTCGTTCGCAGCTGGTTACCAGCAAAGACTTACTGAGCGGTGCGAAACTCTTCGCACCTACCGATCACAAGCGTGGTCTAGAACAACTGCAAGAACAATTGTTTAAATAATTATTTTTGCGAAATGTTTACTACACCATTGTTTTTTGTAGCTCGTAAGCAGCAATCTTTATTTACTGAGAGGTACAGAATGTACCGTATCTACCGATAATACCCGTGATTGAGAATAAATGTAAAAATAATTGTTTAAACAATTATTTTTATGTATTTTTTTTCCGTTGTCTTTTGTAGCGCGTAAGCAGCAATCATATTTGCTGAGAGGTTCAGAAAGTACCGTATTCACCTATCATATCTGTGTTCGAGAATAAATGCAAAAATAATTGTTTAAATAATTATTTTTGCGAAATTTTTGCACCGTTGTTTTCGCAGCGCGTAAGGAGCAATGTATATTTGCTGAGAGGTACAGAAAGTACCTTATCTACCGATCTTACCTATGATCGAGAATAAATGCAAAAAAAATTGTTTAAATGATTATTTTTGCGAAATGCTTACACCGTTGTTTTTTGCAGCGCGTAAGCAGCAATTGATATTTGCTGAGAGGTACAGAAAGTACCGTATCTACCGATCATACCTGAGATCGAGAATAAATGCAAAAAATACTTTTTTCAACAATTATTTTTACGTAATTTTTAC
Source organism: Ophion ellenae (assembly GCA_963210295.1). Lineage (NCBI taxonomy): Eukaryota > Metazoa > Arthropoda > Insecta > Hymenoptera > Ichneumonidae > Ophion > Ophion ellenae. The sequence goes on along the minus strand of OY723385.1, from coordinate 21,704,468 downwards.
CGTGGTTTTTCGCAGTGCGTAAGCAGCAATCATGTTTGCTGAGAGGTATAGAAAGTACCGTATACCTACCGATCATACCCGTGATCGAGAATAAGTGTAAAAATAATTGTTTAAATTATTATTTTTGCGAAACTTTTACACAGTCGTTTTTTACAGCGCGTAAGCAGCAATCTATATTTGTTGAGAGGGACAGAAAGTACCGTAACTACCGATCATACCCGAGATCGAGAATAAATGCAAAAATAATTATTCGAATAATTATTTTTGCGTAATTTTTACACCGTCGTTTTTCGCAGCGCGTAAGCAGCAATCATATTTGCTGAGAGGTTTAGAAAGTACTGTATCTACCGATCATACCCGTGATTGAGAGTAAATGCTAAAATAATTGTTTAAATAATTATTTTTCCGAAATTTTTGCACCGTTGTTTTCGCAGCGCGTAAGCAGCAATCTATATTTGCTGAGAGGTACAGAAAGTACCGTATCTACCGATCGTACCCGAGATCGAGAATAAATGCAAAAATATTTTTTGTAACAATTATTTTTCCGTAATTTTTACCGATTTTTTTTGCAACGCGTAAGCAGCAATCATTTTCTGAGAGGTATAGAAAGTACCGTATCTACTGATCATTCCCGTGATCGAGAATAAATGCAAAAATAATTGGTTAAATGTTTATTTTTGCGAAATTTTTACCCCATTGTTTTTTGCAGCGCGTAAGCAGCAATCTATATTTTCTGAGAGGTACAGAGAGTACCGTATCTACCGATCATACCCGAAATCGATAATTAATGCAAAAATATATTTTTTAACAATTATTTTTGCGTAATTTTTACCGTTTTTTTTGCAGCGCGTAAGCAGCAATCTATATTTGCTGAGAGGTACAGAAAGTACCGTATTTACCGATCATACCCGAGATCGAGAATAAATGCAAAAATATATTTTTTAAAAATTACTTTTGCGTAATTTTTACCGTTGTTTTCGCAGCGCGTAAGCAGCAATGTATATTTGCTGAGAGGTACAGAAAGTACCGTATCTACCGATCATACCCATGATCGAGAATAGATGCAAAAATAATTGTTTAAATGATTATTTTTGCGAAATGTTTACACCGTTGTGTTTTGCAGCGCATAAGTAGCAATCTATATTTGCTAAGAGGCACAGAAAGTACCGTATCTACCGACCATATCTGTGAGCGGAATAAATGCAAAAATAATTATTTAAATAATTATTTTTGCGTAATTTTTACACCGTTGTTTTTCGCAGCGCGTAAGCAGCAATGTTTATTTGCTGAGAGGTACAGAAAGAAAGGTACAAAAATAATTGTTTAAACAATTATTTGTTGTTTTTTGCAGCGTTGTTTTTGCAGCGCGTAAGCAGCAATCATATCTGCTGAGAGGTACAGAAAGTACCGCACATTTGTTAATGTGTCAATTGTTAAAAATAATTAACTCTTAACAATTATCTCGCTGCAGAACAGCGCGAGCCGCCAGCAAGAACTCTTGCTGCGAAATTGAGATTCTCGATGATCTCGAATTTCGTGCGTAGTCGGCGTTGACGAAGAAAACAAAATTCTTTGTCCACACCGACCGTGGGTCAGCGTGTGGGTATATACGTGTATATCCTCACACGAAGTGTGTACTCCCTGCGAAGGGACAGCATGCGGGAAGACAACAATCTTCAACCGCGTGCGTCCGACGTGACAAACGCACACAGACACCCGCGCACACACACGTTGCATCGAAGCATACATTGTTATGCCTCGACGCAAGGAGGCCCGAGGCCCCGTCGCAGCGTGCGTTCGGAACGAACACGCGTTCGGGGTGAACGCGCGCTGTGACATCTAGCGGTAGGGAGCAGCAGTAGCTCGTGCCAGCGCTGCCTTACCGACTCGAGCCGGGGCTGCGTCGAACGTTTGCTTGGGTATCATTCCCTCTTAACAACGACGAATATTTCGTGAACCATTCTTCCCTGATTTTGACGTTCGGAAATGCTAGTACTGGAGGTTTTGATTCCGGGATTTCACGAACCGGCGGGCATACAGATATCGGCCAAGTGATTTCGTCGTTCTTCATCCAACTACGGCCATGAAACCAGATCCTTGCGTTAATTAGCTGGTTCGGTTCGAGTCCGCGAGAAATGAGATCTGCGGGATTGTGCTCTGATCTCACGTGCCTCCATTCCAGTTTATCCGTCGAGTCCTGGATCTCGGTTACTTGATTGCGGACAAACTCTTTCCACCAATGGGGTTCACCTTGAATCCAGGCGAGTGTCATGCTCGAATCGGACCAAAATGTCGTGCGATGAATTGTTATCGTTAGCGCGTTCCTCATTTTCTTGAACAATTGCGCAAGCAACAAGGCGCCGCACAGTTCCAGCCGGGGCAAACTGACAGGTTTTATTGGCGCAACGCGTGATTTAGCGCACAATTGGTGCACCGTGGTTTCACCTGGTGCATTTGTTGGTCTCAGGTAGAGGCAGGCTCCGTACGCTACGTTGACGCGTCGCAGAATCCGTGTATTTCGATACAGATCGGGTCATCCCGAGTCGAAATTTTCAGCCTGTTTTAAAGTCCTTTGCTACCATGTAAGCCTCACTTGAGTCTGCTTAGTGCTAGAAGTCCTACTATGGCACTCAAAATGCTCCTCCTCTACTGCCTACTTCCTGCACAAGCCCTTATACTCCTCCCGGGTTTTCGTGTAAACCTCACGTTAGTCTGCTTACTGCTAAAAGCGCTACTATAGGCCTCAAAATGCTCCTCCATTTCTGGGCACCTCCTGCACAGGCCCTTATGCTCCTACCTGACGGACCTAGAATTATTGCAGCTGCTCTTTTGATTGCGTTTGGACCTATAACGCATTTGCCTGTTTCCACGAAACATAAGATGACGAAAATAATAATTATTATTCATTCACTAATGATCTTATTGATAAATCGAAATAGTATGTTTGACGTCTCTGGAACATACACTCCAGGCCAAAAGTTTGGGTGCACCCCACGAAATTCCGAGCCGCACTCAAAGTTCGATCACTTAGTGAAAAATGAAGATAATCGAATTTCTAAAGCGGAATTTTAAAACGGACATATCAGGCTTCATTTTGCTTTTTTAGAAAAAAATTTGCGATTTTTTTTGTGCCCGGTGCACCGGTTTGAAAATTGCCGTTTTTTTACTTTTGTTTGACTGTTTTTAATCGGATTCACAGCTTCTAGAAAAAATTTTTCGTTTTTTTTGGAATATCCTTGAAACGGTAACCAATAGCTTCAATTCCATTTTTTAGAAAATTTGGTGCGATTTTTTTTAGGGAGTTATGATTGTTTTTACCTAAAAACGACCATTTTCAAAAAAGACAGCGCAACTAAAAAACTTTGAGGTTTAAATAAAATTGTCAAGAGGGGAGAAAGTTGCGTACAATCATGCTGAATCGACTAAATTTTTTTTTAAATTTTCCTTTGAATTTTTTTAAAAACTATTTTGGGTCGAGCCTCTAATAATTTAAGTGGCTCAAACTCGTAGATTATTGAGTTTGGCCTCAGTTATCATGGGAGAAAATCTTATTTGAACATTTTGAGCATTTTATAAAGTTTTCAAAATTTTTTTGCCACATTTTTTTTGGTCAAATTTGAAAAATTGTAAAACAAAACGAGATAGAAAAACAAATTTATATCAATTGTCTTACTTTATTATTTCTTTCAGCGCCGCATTAACGAGTCACGGCATTCTGTTGATAAGTTTATCGATCTCTGCCTGCTCCAGGGAAAACCATGCCTCTTGCAATTTACTCCACAAATCTTCGGCGGATGTGGGGCAGGTCATCCGTATTTTTCGATCGAGCTGTTTCCAAAGCAGTTCAATCGGATTCAGATCTGGCGATTGTGGTGGCCACACCATGTTTACAATGACGCGATTTTTTGCCTTTTGCTCCAAATATTGTTTGCAGAGGCGAGAGGTATGCTTTGGATCATTTTCCTGCTGCATTGTGAAGCCCGGACCGATCGTTCGGAGACCAGACGGAATCGCGTGGTTCACGAGAATTTTTTTATAATCTTCTTTTCTCGAGAATCGTCGACTTTAATTAAATCTCCGATACCATGGCCAGAGAAGCATCCCCATACCATGATGGATCCACCGCCGGGTTTGACCGCGTCATTATAAACATGGTGTGGCCACCACAATCGCTAGATCTGAATCCGATCGAACTGCTTTGGGAACAGTTCGATCGAAAAATACGGATGACCTGCCCCACATCCGCCGAAGATTTGTGGAGTAAATAGCAAGAGGCATGGTTTTCCCTGGAACAGGCAGAGATCGATAAACTTATCGACAGAATGCCGCGACTCCTTAATGCGTGCTGAAAGCTTTTTCGACGAGAAATTCGTTTAAATGAAGTAAGACAATTAATATAAATTTGTTTTTCTTTCTCGTTTTTGTTTACAATTTTGCAAATTTCGACCAAAAAAAATGTGGCAAAAAAATGTTGAAAACATTATAAAAGGTTCAAAATGTTCAAATAAGGAGATTTTCTCCCGTGATAATTGAGCTCAAACTCAATATTCTTTGAGTTTGAGCCACTTAAATTATTAGAGGCTCGACCCAAAATAGTGAGAAAAAAAATTTCGAAGGAAAATTTTGAAAAAATTCTAGTCGATTCAGCATGATTGTACGCAACTTTTTTCTTTCTTGACAATTTTATTTAAACCTCAAATTTTTTTATTCCGCTCCTTTTTTTGAAAATGGTCGTTTTTAGGTAAAAACAATAATAGCTCCCTCAAAAAAAAAATCGCACGAAATTTTCTAAAAAATAGAAAAAGCTATTGATTAGCGCTTCAAGGATATTCAAAAAAAAAATAACGAAACAAATTTCTAGAAGCTGTGCAACCGATCGAAAACAGCAAAAAAGTAAAAAAACGGCCATTTTCAAACAAATGCACCGGGCCAACAAAAAATCGCAAATTTTTTTCTAAAGGAGCAAAATGAAGCCTGATATGTCTTTTTTTAAATGCCCCTTCGGAAATTCGATTATCTTCATTTTTCACTAAGTTACCAAACTTTTAGTGCGGGTCGGAATTTCGTGGGGTATACCCAAACTTTTGGCCTGGAGTGTACATGCAACTATTTTGTTTCTACCCTGGGTCAAGGTTATAAAAATAAAATAAAAACTAAGAAAGTTGTTTATTCAAGTTCTTTGTTATTAATGGCTAATGCTACATACATCGTTTCGTTAAAATGCATATAAATACAAACGGTTGCAATATTTTCGATAGGAATTGCCCTCGTGACGTCCGTCGCATGACAAGAGAATAGAAGTGTCGAGGTATCAAAACAAAAGTTGTCTCCATTAGTAGCAAATGTATTATCGCATACCAACTCTTGTGCAATTGCGTAGTGTTCACGCGTACAACCGCATTCAATTTTCATTTGTCGACAATTACAACGCAAAACTTTAACAATGCAATGGATGATACCTATTTCCTTTCTATTATCGTTGTAATATTGCACCACTGACGACATCGTTTGCAATGCTTTGATGTACATATCGGAAATATATAATTTACTATCTTTTATCAGAATTAAATATTGCAATAAATGAACTTTGTTGAGTAATATATTATATTTTCGAATGCGTTGGCGACAATGGCTGTCATTTTCTCCAAATATTTATAAGCACCGACACTATAGCAATGGTGATAAATCTTCTCGTTAATTTTAACTTGTTTTTTCCTAGACAAACAAAAAGTACGCACGTTCCCGTGCGGTAGTTGTTCGATAAATCTTATCATTTTTATAAATTGACTTTGTGAGTTTGCAATTTATGTGTTGATATGCCATGTTTCATGAATCAATTGCAACAGGTGACCATTGAGATTTTCATACTCGTAGCAAGTATGGCATCATAACAGTCCAACATTTCGTACGCAATTAGACAGATGTAATAATAGATGGATATTAAAGGAACAAAATTGAAGGCCATACATGTCTTGAAATTCTTTAACAAATCTCTGTAATAGATCATCTGCGATTTGTATTTTAAATTCGTCTATTTTCTCAGAACTCAAAATAACTAATCCAATAACTAATCGCAAGTAGTGTTCCATAAAATCGGCTCGCATTATACTTTCGAATACAGGTATTGAATAATAAAAAGAACGTTTTCAGTTCTGAAGCTTTCCAGTGTAATAAATGTTGTACGGAGCGTGGCATACGATGAATAAATTTCGGAGGCGTTATAGACATCAATCTACTATTTATAACATTTATGACACTGTGCAATGAGAAAGGAAACGTATTGCACTTCGAGTCAAACCATAATGTCAACAATTTTTTCACGACACCACCATCAACACAATGCATACGGTCTATGGCCATGCCTTGAACGAAATCTGGCATTAATCTTGATAATACTGAGTGGCCCTTCACTCCCCGAACGGGTACGTTTGTATTTGCAATATTCGCATCGTCAATACATTGATCTGTTGAACGTAAAATATTATTTGCTTCATACGGATACATATGTACATAACTTTTGGTCCTAAATGATAGTTTTCACCTTTACACAAACACACGGGACAACCATAATTTCCATTAAATTGTGTGAAATTCAAACACTCACATTTATCTGGCAGATCGCATGTGCCTGTCCAAACTACTGCTCTAACGAAAATATTAGAGTTGTCAGGTAGTACAAAATTCACACCTTTACTAATTATTTCTAATTCTGGTCGGAACTTGTAGAAATACAAATTCATATCAGGTTTTTTGTCACCGTACCAATAACCGATAAATAATCGGTTGAAACCGATAAGTAAATGTTGTGAGGATTCGATAAGTTATTCACCCAGGCTCTGTACAATCATAAAAAACTGATATTGAACCATTACTTTGTGGTTTGCCACATCGTAATTGAAGCCGCTCAAGTAAACCGGGCCGTGCATACATTTCGCTTAGTTGATTTTGTATTGATAATTCTACAAAGTACGAATTATCGGTCCGTGGACACGAAGGACAAACTTGATTTGCATCGTTTAAATCTCGAGTGCACGTAGAACAATAGTAATGTTTAGTAAAGTTTGATACTCCATAAAGGCCGAAATAATTTCGAAATTTATACAAACTATTTTTCTGTAAATCGTCATGAATGCAATGTAACTCTATTACTGTAATTAGATCCTGAATGCATGGCGACGTGAGATTGTGATGCAAAAGAAGCGCCAAAATGAATAACATGCTTTCTTTCACAGTTATCCGAGCACCACGGTACAATGGCTCATTACCTTCCCGGTTCATAAAGTTATTGCTAGACCGATGAGGAATTCTTCCATTTTCAGCTTCGTCTTCATCCAGTTCACTTTCTTCTGAACGTTGTTGATTTTCTTCTTCGGAGTTAGTGAAGTTTTCGCTACTGCATTCCATGGAATCTCTATTTTGGGGGGAGGGGGCAAAAATATATACATAAAGATATCTTTTGACAAAACAAATATGAATTGGCGTAACTAATAGGTCCATTGTTGTATTTTTAAAATTGTTGGCAATGTCAATTACCTTGATTCATCACTCTTAGCTGAGTTTTCTCCTATCGGTTCTCCAAAATCTGGGGCTGTGAAAACTTCTGTCGCTGGAAGGGTCTTCTGTCAAGAGATCTATCAAAAACATACCAAGTTAAGATTTTCTTTTATCATCATGTGAAGCTGTATATATAAGACATTCCACGCCTTTACGCTCGGCCGTGACCCTGACCATTTTTTATTTTTTTATTTTTTTTAAATAAAATAGTATGCTATGCAAGGAGTATTTTCACAATTTAAAAAATTAGTATCGCATGTATTTCAGAAGTTACAATTTTTCGAAAAATCTGGATTTCAGAAAGTTCGGAAACGTTCGAACGCCGATATCTTAAATTAATCGATATATCGAAAAATGTCTATAGATCGATTTTTTTCATATTAGTTCACACTTTCATAAAAAAAAGGAAAGAAATTTAAATCATCGTTGTCAACATTTTTTCAGCGTGTAAAGTGAAAACTATTTTTTTCAAAGATGATTGCCGTTTTTTTTTTCAAAAAAAAACGGCAATCATTTATTTTTTATGAAACCTTTTTTTTATGAAAGTGTGGACTAATATGAAAAAATCGATCTATAGAACATTTTTCGATATATCGATTAATTTAAAAGCTATCGGCGTTAGAACGTTTCCGAACTTTCTGAAATCCAGATTTTTCGAAAAATTGTAACTTCTGAAATACATGCGATAAAAATTTAAAAATTTGTGAAAATATTCCTTGCATAGCATAGTATTTCTTTTGAAAAAATTTGAAAAATTAAAAATGGTCAGGGTCACGAAATGGCATGGAATGCCTCACATATATTGTGTCCAGCCATGATGGAGACAACGGCAGTCATGAGCAACTATTACTAATCTAGTATTCGACTGCAGTAGTAGGGCTAGGCCGGTTCTAACTCAGGGCGCTCCGGTGGGAGCGGGGCGGGGGGGGGGGGGTTCACGCGGGGAGGGGGAATCGGCGGCGTGGCAGACGTCACGCAGGGAGGGGGAAATCGTTGGAGCTGAGGAGGGGGGTATATATCGATCATCGATTATTGATCTCTATATATTTAAAATTTATTGTTGATTTATTTTTGTCTTATATTGTTTACTTCATGGATTTCATTATTTAGCGACTCTCGCCAGAGAGCCCCAAGTTGGTTGACCCGTGTCGCTGGGAGACGGGATCGGATTACACGTATGCATGAGAGAGAGAAAGAGAGAGAGAGAGAGAGAGAGAGAGAGAGAGAGAGAGAGAGAGAGAGAGAATGAGAGATGGAGCGACCGCATCGCATGCATGTGAGATAGAGCAAGATATACATTTAACTTTAGACATTCAACGACTAAAGCGATTGGGTTTTTTGGGTGAAATCCCAAACAAACCTACGAACGTCTTCGAACATCTATTGAACGTCTTCGAACAACTATTGAACGCTTTCGAACGTCTCTTGAACGTCTGCGAACGTCTCACGAACGCCTCCGAACGTGTCATAAACGTCTCACGAACGTCTCTCGAACGTCTCGCGAACGTCTCCGAACGTCTCCGAACGCCTCAGGAACGTCTCGCGAACGTCTCCGAACGTCTCTTCAACGTCTCCGAACGTCTCATGAACGTCACACAAACGTCTCACGAACGTCTCCGAACGTCTTCGAACGTCTCACGAACGTCCCCGAACGTCTCATGAACGACTCCGAACGTCTCTTGAACGTCTCACGAACGTCTCTCGAACATCTCACGAACGTTTCACGATCGTCTCATTAACGTCTCACGAACGTCTCTTGAACGTTCGAGAGCAATAGTTTATACAAGTGTGTAATCACATAACAGATAATGTAACAAAGAATGGGGTGAGGAGAATGCAAAAATCACATAATGTCACATTTCGTTTATTTGCATGAATCTTTATGATTCGTCCACCAATTAAACATTTTAAATACATTTTGTAATGCACAACTTTTTTTCATGCTTTTCGCATCGTAGAGGATAGCTTACGCCTAATTTACTTAAGATATCCATATCGCCAAAGTCCACGTCCAACGTTTCAATAACTAGATCATTTTTCATATTCAATATATCAGCTACCCATTCTCGTTTTTCATGGCCGTCCACATATACGATAGGATACATATCGTCTTCCGTTGGGCCCACAACTGCAGCCGTTATTAAACCTTGAGTCAGCCTATATGGAACGTTTCCATAGGCCCACTTTAGACCATGGTGATTCCGAATCAGCCATGACGCTTCGTATCTCTCAGATTTTGTGAGAGGTCTCCATGCTATGATACTCGCGAAAATGTAATAAGAGAGTACACATCCCGCTCTCAGAATCGCTACTTCCTTCACGACAAAGTTTGTCCCAACAATGAACCCTTGTAGATCGACAAATGTAGGTACAGACATAACGAAGATATATTGGCTCGATCAAGTCGATAGCAAGATCAATTGATGATTGACGTCAATATTTAAGAAACTCGTCTTTAAATTATTTATTCGTTGAGCGGGGGTTAATTGCTGATCTATACAATTTCACGAACCATGTTTGTCAATGGACAATATTCAACAACGCGATTGTGCAAGATCAAACAATAGGCAGTAGTATTTGGTGGCAAATCTTCCTTACATTCAAACTCTATTCGCACGTCCACGGTAGCATTTTTCACAGACTTGTTCTGTGAAGGTGACTTGATCTGGCGCGAGCAATCGATAACCATGAGAGGGCCGTTATATTGAAACTGCGATAGTGGGCAAAGAAGTATCACTATTACAGCCGTAATGAGATTTACGAAATCGAGAGTGCATATTGAACAAAATGGCAAATCTGTTTTTGTCAAAGTCCAGATTCAAATCATAGTAAGGATAGGATTCCGAGTTGAGATGAAGTTTACCATTGGTGAGTTTGCAGTCATCGAATAATGTATTGTCCTTTGCCATAGAATTTTTTTTTGCCAGTCTGAAGCGCAAATATTACATATCTTGGTTTCTCTAGCTGGGAGGCAGCTTTTACAGTCCATGAAGTAGATGCAGTGGATACTCGTATAGATGCCAAGAGCGAAAGCTCATATTCAAGTATCGCCCACTTTCCAATGTTCGAAGTAATGACAATTCAGTTATCTCGTTTAATATTGCGTGAGGCATACGCCATTGGATCTTGAGCAATTCAACTTCTGCCTCTACTAATGGATGCTGACCGAATACGCAATTGTTATCATTGCGTGAACGTATCAGAATTAGCTCATGACGAGCATTAATGACAACGCGCTTGTAATCTTCGCAGAATCTTAGCAATATGTTGAGAGGTACACAAAAATTGAAGTATGTTCCCCCATTATTATGTGTTACATTCCACGTAGCATTTTTCAAAGCATGACTCCTCTCAGGACTTAGAGAGATGTAGTTTTTAATCGTGGTTGTTATTTCAACGTTACGATTGCGATCAATCTCCACACCATCGAGCTCATAACGAACTTCATCGGGAGGGGGAAGCCGCTGTCGACGAGTGTTTTGTGGGGGCGGCGGTCAGGTAGTGGTGAGTGAACGTTGAAAGCCCATAAATCTCCTAATTTATCATAGACATAAAAAAAGATGAGCATCGATGCAATGTTTTTCTTTCTACACTAATTAGCCTGTGTGAAAATAAAACTAACACACACGATGTGTACGTGTAATGGCCATATATGGGTAGGAAAATTTCGTTAATTTGATGGGATAAATGAAGGGGACGGCTTTTCAAAGCCGTTTATTTATCTGATGCAGGTGTGATGCGCTTGCTTTCGTTTCCGAAATCGTTAAAATGTTTGTATGCGTGTCCACTCCTGTCACGACTCTCGCCGACACCCGAGACAGATCCTGACCAGTCGGGATTTCTTAGAAAAACTATAAACTTTAGAGATCTATCGTCAAAGGGTTTTTGACCCCAGATGGGCCACCGGAGCACAGCTGCACTCGGGAAAAAAATGTTTCGATGTATCGAGGACTCGTTTTCATTTCGAAATATGACGTCGAGATGTTCAGATGTGCGAGTATGTACGCAGTGCATCCGGCCAAGCACCCTCTGGACTTGACCAAAAACGAGCTCGAACAGGTTCCAAAGGTCTTGCTCCTAAAATATTGGGGTGAATATGTTGGCTTATTGTGGGATCGTTTGCCAGAACATCATCGGAACGATAGTGAAGTCATATCATATCTTCCATGCATGGAGCATTATAATACACCACAGATGAACGATCACATCGATGCCCCCCCCCCCCCCCCGCCTCACCGTCGGGAATGTGAAAAATGCTGTAGAAATTCTCCACGTGCGGGGTTCTTCAAACGTGTTTGAATCTGATTTTCATGATTCGAAAAGTAGGGAGAAGTTAGAAAATTTAAGTGGGAGGGTTATGAGGGAGCTTATAATTTCGTAGTCCAAGCTCAGACTGCAGTATTCCATCGCGACATCAACATCTCACCAAAAAGAACTTTAAAAGTGCGGGGAAAATGAATCTCTCAAATATCAACAAAGTCAGCGTGATGGCGGAATTCCTTCCAACGAAGAAGCTGTCAGAACTCCACGTTCACTCGGATCATCGAATCTCTGACATGAGGGCGGTACAAACCAAGTTTGGGAAACGCTACATCGCGGACATCGCGGATGAGTTCGCTGTCTTGTTACCAGCGCGATTTGTGAAGGCCTTCGATGAAGATTTGGAAATGTTCGAGCGACTGCGGCAAGCGGCACGTGATAATAATCTCTGGATGACATACGAAGGTGGAAAATACAACAGTATTAACTTTCTCTAAGTCTGAGCAGGTACCTAGTGGAAAAGACGAAATTCGTTGAATCACCATCGTCAATCGACTGTCCGCATCATCGAGAGTATGCTGCAACTGGCGCGTAATAGTCAACTCTACATGCAGTTGTGGAAAATACAACAGTGTCAAGTTCCATTGTCTTTGAGTATGGTGGAAAAGAGCAAATTCGTTGGTGCATCATCCGTGAGTGGAACAGCCGTCTGGATCACAGGGGTTGCAACACCTTTTTCGACGTTTTAAGTGTTTGAACATGTAAAAATGTATTTAAAGAAACTGTTTTATCGAAATGTATGAGAAGGAGAAATGCAAAGCAATTTTCGTCGTAGAGTAAATGAAGAAAACAAGTGGTATATATTTTCATCGAAATGTTTTTTATTCATTTTAAACAAATCCTTCGCTCACACAACGCTTCGTATACACTCAACCAGCTCTTCAGCGATTTTACATTATCATGGGCGCTGTATTTCGTGTTGAAGGAATGATGGGGGCATTTGGAGTTTGTGATTTTCGGAAACTTCTGCAGCGATAGACAGTCCAGAGTCTCCAAGTCGATGACGTTTGTCGCAGGATCTGTGAATCTTGATAGCCATGCGCATTTCTCGAATCCCTTCGCATGGATGGTAGGGGCTCCTTGCAAGATTTCTCAAATTGTCTTTCTAGCTGCCTCGTAAGGTATACCGCTGTGTTCCCATCGGATTCCATGGAAATTGCGTTCCAGCCACTTGTTTGTCATTTTATACTTGGCCGGTAAAGAGTCCCATGCAAATGGTGCGTCGAAGGCGAGCGTCAGCGGTTCAGCATCCTTGTCGTGGAGTTTGATGATGGACATCTCCTTTAGGACAAATTTGTTGATGGGTCTCTTGAAGCCCCGTACATCGACGATAAGCTCCATGTTCACTGACGTGGACGCGAATTATCGGCATGATTTTATACGAATTTTTTAACCCCACCGCTGATTGGATTGTACTCGACAATACGATCATGGAGGATCATGCAGTATGCTGAAGTTTGTGGCGGAATGTTATTTTTCAATTCGAACTCAAGGCGCACGTCAACAGGGCCGAACTTGAGAGAATCGTTTTGCTTTGAGCAGTCAATGACAACGATTGTACAACCAGCGCCCGAAAACTACAAACTCGTATTGCATAAAATAGAATGGCTCGTACCGTATGTAATAGTCTCGAATCGAGACTATTACATACGACTATTACAGCGAAGAATTCAGCTGTTAAAGTTTCTCTCCAAACACGCACCAATCTCCATGGGTTTCCGAACATGGGATCTGTATGAATATCCATTGCTGCCTGTCACCTCTAAGCACGTGTGGTCTGTGAAAACCTCGAATCAGCTGGAGAAGCCACGTTATGTCATACTCGCGCTGCAGATGGGACGGAAAAATAAGAAACAACAATATGCGAGCCACTTTGATCATTGTAACCTGAGCTTTGTTAAACTTTACCTCAACTCAAAATGTTATCCATATGGAAATTTTTATTTGAACATTGATCAAAATCAATATGCTCTACTCTACGAGATGTATGCAAACTTTCAACCGACCTATTACAACAAAGAGGCCGAACCATGGTTGAGCAGGATTGACTTTTGAGAAAAAGCCCCCCCTCGTTGTCATTGACTGCTCAAAGCATAACGATTCTCTCAAGTTCGGCCCTGTTGACGTGCGCCTTGAGTTCGAATAGAAAAATAATATTCCGCCACAAACTTCAGCATACTGCATGATCCTCCATGATCGTATTGTCGAGTACAATCCAATCAGCGGTGGGGTTAAAAAATTCGTATAAAATCATGCCGATAATTCGCGTCCACGTCAGTCAACATGGAGCTTATCGTCGATGTACAGGGCTTCAAGAGACCTATCAACAAATTTGTCCTCAAGGAGATGTCTATCATCAAACTCCACGACAACGATGCTGAACCGCTGACGCTCGCCTTCGACGCACCATTTGCATGGGACTCTTTACCGGCCAAGTATAAAATGACAAACAAGTGGCTGGAACGCAATTTCCATGGAATCCGATGGGGACACAGCGGTATACCTTACGAGGCAGCTAGAAAGACAATTCGAGAAATCTTGCAAGGAGCCCCTACCATCTATGCGAAGGGATTCGAGAAATGCGCATGGCTATCAAGATTCACGGATCCTGCGACAAACGTCATCGACTTGGAGACTCTGGACTGTCTATCGCTGCAGAAGTTTCCGAAAATCACAAACTCCTAATGCCCCCATCATTCCTTCAACACGAAATTCAGCGCCCATGATAATGTAAAATCGCTGAAAAGCTGGTTGAGTGTATACGAAGCGTTGTGTGAGCGAAGGATTTGTTTAAAATGAATAAAAAACATTCCGATGAAAATATATACCACTTGTATTCTTCATTTACTCTACGACGAAAATTGCTTTGCATTTCTCCTTCTCATACATTTTGATAAAACAGTTTTTTTTAAATACATTTTTACACAGTCAAACACTTAAAACTTCGAAAAAGGTGTTGAGACCCCTGTGATCCAGACGGCTGTTCCACTCAACGATGCCGCACCAACGAATTTGCCTTTTCCCACCATACTCAAAGACGATGGAACTTGACGCTGTTGTATTTTCCACAACTGCATGTAAAGTTGACTATTACGCGCCAGTTGCAGCATACTCTCGATGATGCGGACAGTCGATTGACGATGGTGTTTCAACGAATTTCGTCTTTTCCACTATGTGCGTGCTCAGACTTTGAAAAAGTTTATGCTGTTGTATTTTCCACCTTCGTATGTCATCCAGAGATTATGATCACGTGCCGCTTGCCGCAGTCGCTCGAACCGCCCTCATGTCAGAGATTCGATGATCCGAGTGAACGTGGTGTTCTGACAGCTTTTTCGTTGGAAGGAATTCCGCCATCACGCTGACTTTGTTGATACTTGAGAGATCCATTTTTCCCGCACATTCAAAGTTCTTTTTGGAGAGATGTTGATGTCGCGATGGAATACTGCAGTCTGAGCTTGGACTACGAACTTATAAGCTCCCTCATAACCCTCCCACTTAAATTTTCTAACTTCTCCCTACTTTTTCAATCATGAAAAACAGGTTCAAACACGTTTGAAGAACCCCGTACGTGGAGAATTTCCACAGCATTTTTCACATTCGCGACGTTGTGGCCGGGGGGGGGGGGGGGCGCATCGATGTCATCTTTCATCTGTGGTGTATTATAATGCTCCATGCATGAAAGATATGATATCACTTCACTGTCGTTCCGATGATGTTCTGGCGAACGATCCCACAATAAGCCAACATATTCACCCCAATATTTGAGGAGCAAGACCTTTCCAACCTGTTCGAGCTCGTTTTTGGTCAAGTCCAGGGGGTGCTTGGCCGGATGCACTGCGTACATACTCGCACATCTGAACATCTCGACGTTATATTTCGAAATGAAAATGAGTCCTCGATACATCGAAACATTTTGTTTCCCGAGTGCAGCTGTGCTCCGGTGGCCCATCTGGGGTCAAAAACCCTTTGACGATAGATCTCTAAAGTTTATAGTTTTTCTAAGAAATCCCGACTTGTCAGGATCTGTCTCGGGTGTCGGCGAGAGTCGTGACAGGAGTGGACACGCATACAAACATTTTAACGATTTCGGAAACGAAAGCAAGCGCATCACACCTGCATCAGATAAATAAACGGCTTTGAAAAGCCGTCCCCTTCATTTATCCCATCAAATTAACGAAATTTTCCTACCCATATATGGCCATTACACGTACACATCGTGTGTGTTAGTTTTATTTTCACACAGGCTAAATAGTGTAGAAAGAAAAACATTGCATCGATGCTAATCTTTTTTTATGTCTATGATAAATTAGGAGATTTATGGGCTTTCAACGTTCACTCACCACTACCTGACCTCCGCCCCCACAAAACACTCGTCGACAGCGGCTTCCCCCTCCCGATGAAGTTCGCTATGAGCTCGATGGTGTGGAGATTGATCACAATCGAAACGTTGGAATAACAACCACGATTAAAAACTACATCTCTCTAAGTCCTGAGAGGAGTCATGCTTTGAAAAATGCTGCGTGGGATGTAACACATAGTAATGGGGGAACATACTTCAATTTTTGTGTACCTCTCAACATATTGCTAGGATTCTGCGAAGATTACAAGCGCGTTGTTACCAATGCTCGTCATAAGATAATTCTGATACGTTCACGCAATGATATCAATTGCGTATTCGGTCAGCATCCATTAGTAGAGGCAGAAGTTGAATTGCTCAAGATACAATGGCGTATGCCTCACGTAATATTAAACGAGATAACTAAATTGTCATTACTTCGAACATTGGAAAGTGGGCGATACTTGAATATGAGCTTTCGCTCTTGGCATCTATACGAGTATCCACTGCATCCACTTCATGGACTGAAAAGCTGCCTCCCAGCTAGAGAAACCAAGATATGTAATATTTGCGCTGCAGACTGGCAAAAAAATCTATGGTAAAGGACATTACGTTATTCGATGACTGCAAACTCGTCAATGGTAAACTTCATCTCAACTCGGAATCCTATCCTTACGATGATTTGAATTTGGACTCTGACAAAAACAGATTCGCCATTTTATTCAATATGCACTCTCGATTTCGTAAATCTCATTACGGCTGTAATAGTGATAATTCTTTGCTTACTATCGCAGTTTCAATATAACGGCCCTCTCACGGTTATCGATTGCTCGCACCAGATCAAGTCACCTTCACAGAACAAGTCTGTGAAAAATGCTACCGTGGACGTAGGAATAGAGTTTGAATGTAAGGAAGATTTGCCACCAAATACTACTGCCTATTGTTTGATCTTGCGCGATCGCGTTGTTGAATATTGTCCATTGACAAACATGGTTCGTAAAATTGTATAGATCAGCAATTAACCCCCGCTCAACGAATAAATAATTTAAAGACGAGTTTCTTAAATATTGACGTCAATCATCAATTGATCTTGCTATCGACTTGATCGAGCCAATATATCTTCGTTATGTCTGTACCTACATTTGTCGATATACAAGGGTTCATGTTGGGAGAAACTTTGTCGTGAAGGAAGTAGCGATTCTGAGAGCGGGATGTGTACTCTCTCATTACATTTTCGGGAGTATCATAGCATGGAACTGGTGCGATGGTCTAGTGGTTAGCGTGCTCGTCACTAAACCAGCGGACCGGGAGGTCCCGGGTTCGAATCCCAGTCGCGTACATTTCGTCGTGAAATGTTTTTCTTCGGCATTTCGCGGCGAAATAAGACTAGTTCCACGACTGGGGGGCGAACTCGATGACCGGCTGTATTAGTATAGGTTTTCCGCAGTTTCCCTATACCCATGACAGAAATGTCATGATGAATATAATACAGAGGGGGAAGTCGGCTGCGGCCGCAACAGGGGGGAACAGGGAGAAAGATGGAGACAAAACGGAGTAAAAACAGTAGAGGAGAGAACGGTCATAATGATGGGAAAGAATAGGTAACAAACGCGAAAAGCGTGTACCTAAGGAAAAAAAAAAAAAAGATTATCATAGCATGGAGACGTCTCACAAAATCTAAGAGATACGAAGCGTCATGGCTGATTCGGAATCACCATGGGCTGAAGTGGGCCTATGGAAACGTTCCATATAGGCTGGCTCAAGGTTTAATAACGGCTGCAGTTGTGGGCCCAACGGAAGACGATATGTATCCTATCGTATATGTTGACGGCCATGAAAAACGAGAATGGTTAGCTGATATATTGAATATGAAAAATGATCTAGTTATTGAAACATTTGACGTGGACTTTGGCGATATGGATACCTTAAGTAAATTAGGCGTAAGCTATCCTCTACGATGCGAAAAGCATGAAAAAAGTTGTGCATTTCAAAATGTTTAATTGGTGGACGAATCATAAAGATTCATGCAAATAAACGAAATGTGACATTATGTGATTTTTGCATTCTCCTTACCCCATTCTTTGTTACATTATCTGTTATGAGATTGCACACTTGTATAAAAAATTGCTCTCTAACGTTCATGAGACGTTCGAAGACGTTCGGAGACGTTTGTGTGACGTTCATGAGACGTTCGGAGACGTTCGCGAGACGTTCTTGAGGCGTTCGGAGACGTTCGTGAGACGTTCAAGAGACGTTCGTGAGACGTTCAAGAGATGTTCGGAGACGTTTGTGAGACGTTCGAGAGATGTTCGTGAGACGTTTATGACACGTTCGGAGACGTTCGCAGACGTTCAAGAGACGTTCGAAAGCGTTCAATAGTTGTTCGAAGACGTTCAATAGATGTTCGAAGACGTTCGTAGGTTTGTTTGGGATTTCACCCAAAAAACCCAACCGCTTTAGTCGTTGAATGTCTAAAGTTAAATGTATATCTCGCTCTATCTCACATGCATGCGATGCGGTCGCTCCATCTCACATTCTCGCTCTCTCTCTCTCTCTCTCTCTCTCTCTCTCTCTCTCTCTCTCTCTCTCTCTCTCTCTCTCTCTCTCTCTCTCTCTCATGCATACGTGTAATCCGATCCCGTCTCTCAGCGACACGGGTCAACCAACTTGGCTCTCTGGCGAGAGTCGCTAAATAATAAAATCCACGAAGTAAACAATATAAGTCAAAAATAAATCAACAATAAATTTTAAATATATGAAGATGAATATTCGATGATCGATATATACCCCCCTCCTCAGGTCCAACGATTTCCCCCTCCCCGCGTGTCGTCTGCCTCTCCGCCGATTCCCCCTCCCCGCGTGACGTCATACCCCTCCCCGCGTGAACCCCCCGCCCCGCTCCCCCCTGAGATCCCTGAGTTAGAACCGGTCTAGTCCTACTACTGACTGCATAGCTATTAACAATATAGTTTTAAAAAATCAATAACGTGACCGAAATGATTGTTTTCATTTTAATTTGCTGTATTTATCATCATTATTTTAAAATAGTTATAGAAAAGTTTACGAATGATACGAAAATGAGAATTTCAACTATTTGAGCAGTACCCGAGGTTCGTGCGTTGTGTGATGACAAAATAAGTATAGCTCAAATGCATCCTTTCTGTATTTTAATATTTTGTTTCAACATCACGCTACGCCAGTGATCATTCGCCTTAATAATGGCCAGAGTAAAGAAAAAATTCGCGCTTATATCATGGATAGTGTCACGTAAAACCGACGGTATTCCTTTATCGTATATTTTAAATAAGAAACACCGTCACGTAGATGCTATTACATACTTGATGTGGGAGAGTTATACAACAATACAAATATGAATTTGCGTAACTAATAGGTCCATTGTTGTATTTTTTAAATTGTTTGCAATGTCAATTACCTTGATTCATCACTCTCAACTGAGTTTTCTCCTATCGGGTCTCGAAAATCTGGGGCTGTGGAAACTTCTGTCGCCGGAACCCTTCTTTCTTCAAGAGATCTATCAAAAAACATACCAGGTTACGATTTTCTTTCATCATTATGTGAAGCTGATGGCTTTTTAGATTGACCAAATGATGGAATTATAATACTGAAACTAGTTATAGTAGCCAGTTACAATGTATTTCTCTATTGACATATTATCTGTACTGTGAAATATTTCAATGAAATATCATGGACTACTAGAAACATTTTTTTGCTATGATATTTTCATACTTCTTGAAATGAATTAAAAAATATGGCTGTTTAAAATTTTAGATAACAATACGGAAAATTACCCGTCACCAGTATACCATCAAACTAGGACAATTTTGACACTTTCAAAGGTTAGGTTAACCTAAAACGTGTAAGAACCGAGATATCGAGTCGAAGTGTTAAAACAACAATATATCGAATTTCAAACGTGCTTACGGTATAATTGCAGGCGGTGGTCGTTCTTCGTGATTGACGATGCCCACATTTTCTTCATTTGCCACCGGTTCCTCGACATTTTGTTGTTGGCGCTGAAGTTGTAAAACGCTATTGTAGCGATTTCGTCGCTACCTTTGGCTAATTTCGTCGATAGATTTGTACGACATGCTTATTTAAACGATGTTATACGGTATTAACGCTTCTTCGATTGTTGAAAGGGGGTTCCCCAACGAAATTCTTCATAAGTTTTATTCTCGTGCGTCACAACAGATCAGCTATATAACTATATATAGTTTGTCCACCATGATGGAGACAACGTTAGTCATGAGCAACTATTACCAATCTAGTATTCGACTGCATAGCTATTAACAATATAATTTAAAAAAATCAATAACTTGACCGAAATGATTTTTTTTTACTTGCTGTATTTATTATCATTATTGTAAAATAATTATAGAAAAGTTTTCGAATGATACGAGAATGATAATTTCAACGTCTTGAGCAGTACCCGGAGTTCGAGCGTTGTGTGATGACAAAACAAGCAAAGGTCAAATGCATCGTTTCTGTTTTGCAATATTTTGTTCCATCATT